>JBCNJP010000003.1:14969958-15071856 GCA_039602395.1 Deinandra increscens subsp. villosa
TTTTTTGAAGTTACAAAAATGGTCCCTCATCTTTTTTATTTTCGGAAATGCCCCTTCATGTTGCCACATCAGATTAAAAAGGCCACCTAGACATGCCACGTCATCAAAATTTAACACCGTTAACAAACCGTTAGTTTGGGACTGCCAGAGGAAAATAGGTTAAAAGTTTGGCTCGTTAAAAAACATTTCCTCAGTTGGGATTATTATCGGCCAATTGATAATAGTTAGGATTATTTAAATCCAATAAGCCGTACAAGTTTAAAAGCTTGAACTTCACGATTGAGGTCGATAAAGTTTGTATAAATAATTCGAAGGCTTTTAACCTTCACGAGCACCAAGACCTTGGTATTGATTTAATGATCATATTGGTATAAAACCCAGAGAACCCTGTGCTTTCATAAACAAGAACAGATTGGTACATAATTTTTATATAAATATCTGAAACAGACATCTGTTTGCTGCTTCTGGGAGAACAAATAAATTTACCTCAGAAAAAGATAATATTTTATAGCATTATATGTAACGATTTTCTTTAGAAAGATCATTGAACTAACAGAAACCAATGGTGCTGTCGGGTGGGGTTGCAAAAACCATAGGAACAAAGCAATAGGAAAACGAATGTGACTATTTATTAGAGTCTGTTTCACTTACGACGTCTAGCTGTTACCATCTCGGGGTTGCCTTTCCTCATCATGGCTGCAAATTCATCATAGTTTATTCTCCCATCCTACAATAATGCGATGGACAGGTTAATTGAGATGGTGTCATTATTAGTGATAATTTTTAGTTAATATAATGATAATTAAATAGAGAGCATGCATTATCTGTGTCAACTTCTGCAATGATCTCCTTTATTGTTTTCTCATCACCCATATTGTACTTCTTCAAGGCATGCTCCAGCTCTTCCACTGTTATATACCTGCATTTACCAAAAACAATAAACAATTTAATACGACATTATATCTCGAGAAATAAGTTTTTATTAATTTAAAATAAAATATAGTTTTGAGTAGAAATGCAGACCCGCTCTTGTCCTTGTCGAAGTACTCAAAGGCTTTATATAAGTGGTCTTCTCTTTCCACACGATTTAAATGCATTGTGGCGGAAATGAATTCAATGTAATCTATTGTTCCATTTCCATCAACATCCGCCTGAAAACAAGATAACTAATATTATGAATACACACACACATATCACTTGAATACGACGATTAGGTCAATGGGTGTTTGTAGAAATGAAAAAAAAAAAAAAAAAAAAAGGAGAGTACCGCTTCCATTAACTGCCTCACTTCTGTCTCGGAAAGCTTGGTACCAAGTTTAGGAAGACCTGCTTTCAGTTCTTCATATGTTATGGTACCACTGTTATCGGTGTCCATGGATTTGAACATTTCTTTCAACCCAATAATCTCTTCTTCAGAAAGATTTTCTGCAATCACCTAAACTCAACAGAACGGAATACTAAATTAGAATGTGGTGGTGGGTTGATTCCATTTCCAGTTATGTTTTATCTATAGTGGGCAAAACAAATTTTGGTCCAAATTTATGTATTGGGTAACACACTTCATTTGGTTCACAGAAATTCTCAAAAAATTTCAAAAGTTTCAACAAAAACGCTTTATGGTAATTTTCTAAGTTAACCGCTTTTCATGTGCCATGTCAGTGCTACATGAGCTCCACTTCAGAAAATTTAAAATTATGAAAGTTACCAAAACGTTCTCTGCCACATTTTGACAGGCTAGCTGGGTTAAATTACCCATGTTACCTTTTACGGGTGAGAGCAAAGACCGTTAAAAGTTTTAAATTAATTTGATAATTACTCAAATCTTTCTTACTCAGAGTTGGCACAATGACTTTTTAAGAAAATGCAAACCTTTTGGATAAAAACTGTTTCAGGGACAACCCAACCCATGCCAAGTATTACCAGCCATCAGCTGAACCTGTTGTGACTCAATCCGCCCATTCATCCACTTCTAATCAAAATAGTTAAAGTAGTAGAATCTACTAAGGAAGATGCGAGAAAAGAAAAGAACAAGGAGTTAAGAAAATACTATTACCTTGAGAGCTACTTTTTTAAGTTTGTTCATTGCACGGAACTGTTTCATTCTTGTGAGAACAGCAATATCAATGGGCTTATCTGGTGCATCACCATCTTCTCTAATCCACGGATGATCTACATTACAGTTACGTGTAAAATTTAATGATGCAAGACAAACACACATGACAAACGGTTCTGAATTTATACTTATTACAAAAACAGGCTTGGGGGTGCAAAGTAATATATCTAATTCATTTATCAAGATTTAACACTTACTTAATGCTTCAACTGCAGTAAGCCTGTCTTTAGGATCAGAGTGTAGCATCTTTTTGACAAGATCTTTAGCACTACTTGATATGCTTGGCCAAGGATCAGACACAAAATCAAGATTCCCACGTAAAACCGAATCAAAAATGCCCTGCTCAGTTTCTGTACAAGAACATAACTTCAAGAACTTTAATAAGAATTGATATAAGTATATAACTGTTGTCTTTACCAAGTAGGTGAAGAACCAATACTTGGAAACTTATCGTGAGTGGAAGATGAAAGATCTGTTCTATAATTACAAACGTATCAGAATTAAAGATTTATAGCACACATACCTCCCCAAAACGGTGGGACACCACTGAGTAAAATATAGAGAATTACACCTGCACTCCAAATATCGGCCTCAGCGCCATAGTGTCTGCGCAACACTTCAGGAGCCACATAATATGCACTTCCAACAAGGTCTCTGAATACATCTCCTGCACTCACAAGTAATTATTGTATGTTCAAAAGAGATGGTGAGCGAGCTCAATAAAACATGAGACACTTCAAAATAATATTACAATAAACTATATAATAAAGATAATAACCATCCAATATGAAAACATTTCATTTCCTTATAAGAAACTTGTTGGTTCAGGCCCCTCAAAACACACACTAATTTACGTACGTATGTATGTATGTGTGTATATTTTGTAGAAGATAAAAATGAAGAAAACTTGCAGAGAGAAAGAGAGATGAAAACTACACTTTCATTCAATAAACTAAAAGGCTTTTATATAGCCGTACACTTGAAAATGTGGAACAATATTAACCAAATAAAACTTACTCCTATCTAAAGAATGGGTCTATGAGATGACTAGTAATAAACAACCATTTTGACCACTACTTTAATCACCACATGCAGAAAATAAACACTTAGAATCCAAATAATATTAACCGACTATCCATATCGGTGACCCGTTGACTCATAACCCATGATCAAACCCGATTAATCCAACAAAACTACTCCTTAGCAACAACTTTTTCAACTTAGCAGGATATAAGACAATCTAGAAACATGATAGAAAATCATTTACATGTTAAAGAGATCAGACCACGGAATACACCTCTAACTAAAAAACTATATACTTTTAGGTATATCAGAACCAATGCTAACTACTCCTTACTAATAAAAGTGAACACACGTAATATTCTTTCCACCTCATAAACTTCATATGGATTATTTCTCTGTACGAAGTTAGTAACTGAAATAGTTACTATTACTGTTTTCTGGATGAATTTCTGAATATCAAGTTCCATTTGAAGAATGGTGACACGATTGAGAGGGTTCAGCAGAGTCTCAACCTTGAAAGGATCCACCCCCATAGAAGAGTAAGAAGGTTTTGTCAATGTGGTTGCTTATTGGACTAAATTTTGGTGCAGCATCATACCTCTCTTCAAAACTCAAAAGTAGGTGGACCAGGAAGAGATTACAATAACCCGTGAAACACAAATTAATCCGCTTAGCGACAGTAAGTGCAAAGGCACAGTCCTAGACAGAGCAATCACAAGACTCAACAAACTTGTTACAAGTTACAACTGTAACATTAACTATCTCAACACACTAGAACCCTTGTCATCGTATCACCATTCTTCAAATAGAACTTGATATTATGAATTTTACACAAAACACCTAGGAACTAACATATAACAGACTCAACAAACTTATTACAACTATAACATTAACTATCTAAGTATACTAGAACCCTAGTCCATTCTTCAAATAGAACTTGATATTATGAATTTTACACAAAACACCTAAGAACTAACATATAACACTTGTTACAACTGTAAACTTAACTATCTTAACTACTAACTGCTCTAATACATTCTTGAATATACTAAACGGATCACAATACTCTATCTCCATAACTCTATCAAATCTCAACTACATTACGGAAGTGTACATCTGGTGCAGCTGAATTGAAACCCTAATTCACTCAATTTGCTTGAATCTGGTGAATGGAATATGTTACACAGGTTATCCCCTTCCTCTGGAATTCGGATGCCTTATTGTGAATTGCTACTTGTGAAAATTTGTTACATTATTACAAAAAATACCTGGTTTGAAGAACACCGAAAGACCGAAGTCAGTAGCCTTCAACGGCGAGTCTTCATCAGTATTCAAGAGCAAAAAGTTCTCAGGTTTTAGGTCTCTATGAAACACTCCCATCGTATGACAATTATGCACCACCGTCACAATCTGCCGGCACAAAACCGCCGCCGCACGCTCCGAATAATGCCCCTTGGCAATAATCCGATCAAAAAGCTCCCCGCCGGCACACAGCTCCATGATTAGGTTAACAGAGTGCCGATCCTCATATGCGCCTTTCAGCTCCACGATGTTCCGGTGTCCGGTTAAGTGGTGCATAATCTGAACCTCTCGCCGGACATCTTCGATATCATCCTTGTTAACGAGCTTCCGCATCGCGATCGACTTGCAGGCGAACTGTTGGCCCGTGGTTTTATGAGTCACGAGATGCGTCACGCCGAATTGACCGCGGCCTAGCTCGCGGCCGATTGTGTAGGTTTCGCGAACGTCTTCCAACGGCCGGCCGAGGACGCGGCCGACGGAAGTCGGCATCGGGTGGCGAGGAGGCGCCGGCTCGGATGCAGGGAGTACGGTGAGGCCCTTGGGTGGAGGTTGTTGTTGGTGAGGTGGCGGTGCATTTGAGGTGGTGGTGGTGGTGTCGCCGCCGTTGGCGGCTGCCGGAAGGCCGTTGCAATTTCCCATTATTTTATCCGGTGGACGATAGTGAAGTCAAGATCGGAGTCAAAGGCGTATGTGGAGGCATGAGGAGAGAGATATGAGGAGGGTGTCTCAAACGAACAACATGGGGGAGTGAAATTACGAATAGGCCCTTGGGTTCTAGATCTAGAGTGAGACAAAGGACAGTTCTGTGAATGTGTATAAAACTATAAATCCACTTGTGGTCAAGCGAATATTTTAATACTACGGTAATAAATGATAATTAACGTATTTTAAAAAGAATTTAATCGTACAAAATAAAAAGTATGTTATCTTTACCTATTTATCTAGAGTCCTTATAAAGACACCCAGGGTTTTTACTAAAAACACCCAAAGCATACGATCGTTTCATCCAAAACGATATGGAAACGATCGTTTCACATGAAACGGCCCCTTGGAATTGTACGTCGACATCAAAAGCTGCAAACCTATCAAATCATGTTTATTCCTTCGATCGTTTTGCATGAAACGACCTCAACTTTGGGCCGTTTTGTAACAAACGATCGTTTCTGGATTTCTTTTGAATTCATTAGATGTGATGTATTAATCAATTGATATTACTACAAAACGACTACTAAACTTATTAATGTCTTATATAAAAAGTTTTAGGAGAATCGGAAAAAACTAAGAAATTTTGTTTCATTTCAAATGCCTAAAATAGGCATATAACACCATAAATATTTACAACAAAAACATGATTTTTAATATTTTTCAAATAATTTGTTCAAAATGCTTAAAATGCAAAGTAAAATTATTAAACAATATAAATTTTGAAAAATTCTAGTGAAATTATTACAATGCACCTTCAAAAGTAATACATGATTCATAAAAAAAATTTGGGCCGAATCAGAAATACTAAAAAAAAAATTTCATTCAAAATGCCTCAAAAAGGCCATATAAAACCATCAAAATTCTTGAAAAAAAATAAATTTTAAAAATTTTCCAAAAATGAACCAACGTCTCTGTTTTGAAAGTCAAATTCACAATGAACAAGTCATAAATGATGTTATATTGGCATAAAAGATCTGCAACAATTATTCTGAAAATTACATCACCGACCGGAATACAAATACAGGAAATTACATTATAAACGTAAAGATAATTTTAATGATTCCAAGGAAAGTCCCAGTCGAGTTCGGGGGCGGGGTTAACCGGAGGACGAGGTGGGTTAACCGGAGGACGAGGTGGGTTAACCGAAGGACGAGGTGGATTCACAGGAGGACGGCGTGGATTCACAATAGGACGATGTTGATTCACCGGAGGACGATGTGGATTCACCGGAGGACGAGGTTGCGGGTATACGCCGTATGGGTTAACACGTTGACGGCGGCTATTGTCTGGAATGAGATCAACGTCAATGGGATTCATTTCATCACCAGAAACTGGTTCTTCCAAAATACGTAGAAAGTCATCGTATGAGATATTGTATGGATCATCGTCTTCAGTTTCCTGATAACGAGAAGAAGAAGCCATGTTTCTACGATTAGCCATTGACGATATATAAACATTATGTGTACCAGTACTGATATATATATATATCGTATACTCCTTCCAACGGCTATATTTTTCCCAACGGCTACATTTTGCCAACGGATAGATTTCTCCAACGGCTACATTTTTTTAACTTTTTTAGACCTGCTACAAACATTTCTCACAGTTCCATCATAACAGATTACAACATCTCTAAAAAACGTTCTTGAATACAGACGTCCACTTTCATAGATTTGTAAGCCCAAGAAACCAATTTGTTGACCTATTCGTGTTAGGGCAGACTCACTCTTGGGGTCTATCAAATTACCCATGGATGAAAATCACAGAATAAATTCATAAATGGGATTCTTACATGCCCGAAGATTTTTCTCGAGTTGCATGTCGATTACCTCATTGTAATTAGACCTCAAGTGATATAACAAAGGTGCAACTTCTAGTAGTTGGTCTTCTATGTTTTTTATAGCATCATTTGAAATCACAAAATCCTCCAAATATTGGCTGCAGGGAGTTAAAAAGCTTCAGAACTTCTCTTGGCCTGGTTTCAAAAATGTGTGGCATTGGGACCCTTCTCTGAGTGAATAATTAGACAAACCATCTCATGTTGTGCTCAGTGACACGTTCTTCAATATTTACAACAAAAATATGTATTTTAAGTTTTTTTAATAAATAATTTAAAAATAATTTTTATATACACACAACGGCTATATACCCAACGGCTGTATTTTATAACGGCTATATACCCAACGGTTGTATTTTATAACTTTCTCCCCTATAAATAGGGGTCATTTGTTTGATCTTGAACCACCCTGTACATGTCTGAAGATCCAAATTTTCTTTCAGTTTTTCACCAGTTTCACAATCTTGCTATGTCGTCCACACCTCCTAGAGATGTCCTTGAACCATGGACTCCACCTCCGGCAATGCTTCCGGCGCCTGGTTTTGTGCCACCGGTCGAACAGCCACCACCACCACCTGTTATGCAGCCTCGACCTCCTGCCCCCCCTGTTAATCGTCGTCCATATCAACCACCCACTGTTGTTCGACCCCCCCGTCCCCTCGTCGGAGTTGAAGAGGAGGATGAAGATGCCTGGAATGAAGCAAACAAAGAGGACATGGAGGTCCTTCGAGAGTACTGGGCGGAAGAACATAGTAGGTCCAAGGAGGTGGATGTCGAATCTGGAAACCGCTGGGCATCAGACAGTGACTCCGACTCAGCTTCAGACTGGTCTTATTAGCTGTTATGAGATTTCAAGTATTCTGTAGTGTTGGAGTCATAATGTTTTTCCTATTATTCTCGGGTCGTTTGTAACGAATCTGCGTTGTCTTCATGTTATCAATAAATATGTTTTTTTTTTAAAAACTTATGTGGATTTTTGGAACACTAAGAAATATAAATAAAAAACATAAAATACAAATTTAAAAACTTATATTGCAAAAATAAGTTATAAATAAAATTATTTAAAAAAAATAAAAATAAACATCAACAACTTCTCGGCCTCAAAAATAATCAAAGTTCTAAAACGGTCGTTTTATACAAAACGACCCGACAAACATTCCCCTAATGATCACCTAATCATTGCCATATAACGGTTTTAATATTCCTTTGGGTCGTTTCAGGTAAAACGATCGTTTCTGGGTCGTTTCACCCAAAACGATCGTTCGTTTTGGGTGTTTTTAGTAAAAGGCCGGGTGGATATAGCCGGACCCTTTATCTATGTTTATCTAATAAAATGATCAAAGTGTCACATGTTATCTTCCCATCTGCTTTATATCTCAAAAGTCACATGTTATTTTCTAAACATTTCTCGAAATTAAGTTTAAAACTAATAAAGGGTTAGCGGCGCAGCTTATTGTCCGTTTTTATTGTATAGTGAAGAGGCACGTAATGCGAGAGTGGGCCGGGCCTAACCCCACCTCTCTTGGACCGGCCGCACGACCTGGCCCAGACCCCGCACCAAAGAGCTGACACAAGCCCCGAGGATAACGGTGCGGGATTAGAAGGTGGGACCAACTAAGGAGTCACCAAATCCAAGGCAGCTAACGAAGGCCCATTGGGCCCCACGAAACCGTTAGGGTTGTTAGAAAATGTATTATAAATAGATTTTGTACTATCAGAACATTCTCCATGTACTTATACACCTTATAACACTCCATTAAGAGAATATCACTATTCTTCATTGGCGCCATCCATACTTACTCAACTTACGACCACGTTTCATCAATGGCAGTAGAAAACGAGCAGATTGACGGTCTCTTCACAGACCCAGAAGAAGAAGACCAGAATGGCGAATTTCCACCGGGATACGACCCCAATATTCCCCATACTCCTACCCATCAGCAATCTGGACTCGCCCCTACGATACCGGCTATATCCAATGTTGAAACACAGCCGGCATCAATTCTTCAAGCATCTGCAAATCGTACAACTCGTACCGATCGTTCCATAGCTCAAGAGCAGCGGGCGACATTTTCACAACCTTCGGCCGACTCTACTGAACCAGTCGTTACTCAGCAAGCTCCCACGGCGGTAGCCACGTCGCAGGCTTCCTTACCAGTAGTCAATTGGAGTAACATCGGTCCGACCCCGTTCCCGACACCTCTGCCATTTGGAATGGGAGTGGGTTTTTCACCATCGGGTTATCCTTTTCCAGGATACCCGGGCTTGCCAGTGTTCCCTTCACCGGTTCCTGCGATTTGTGGCAACGATTGGTGGATGGAGCAGCAACGACAAGTGCGCGCGTACGACCAGTTTATGAGGGATATGCGGATGACCGAATTGCAGTCACAGTTGGGGCCCGTTCCATCTTTTTCCCCTCCGGTCGTCACGCCGCGACCCGTCTCTACCCAAGTACATGTTCAGTCAACATCGCGCAGTCAGGGAGACGGGGGATCCCTAAACCTGACGGCTCCATATCGACCAGACATCTTGGTCAAGCAGTCCAAATTTATACCGGCAATTGCCTCCGCAGATTTCCCGCAAAATCTGAAATTGCCATCGATCATTTCAAAATACGACGGAACAACCGATCCGGACGATCACGTGAAAATTTTCACAAGTGCGGGAGCCATGGAGCAATGGTCTATCCCTGTTTGGTGTCACATGTTTGTGCAAACATTGGTGGGACCCGCACGTTTGTGGTATGAGAGCCTTCCCACAGGGGAAGTCACCGGGTTCGAAGATTTACAGTCCAAGTTCCTGTTGCATTTCAGTCAGCAACGCCGCCATGTCCGGGATAGGAATGAGATATTACACATTCGACGACGTGATCATGAATCGGTCGAAGACTTCATTACGAGGTACAATCTAGAAAGTCTGCAGATAGGGGGCGCCGGAGAAGATTTGCGTGTGGCTGGGTTCATTAATGGTGTTCGTTGTGAGGACCTTATCCGTCGCATTCACGGCACCGATGGTCCACCGTGAACGATGGCCGATCTTATGAGCGCCGCGAAAGCATTCGTGCGCGCAGAAAAATCCGTGCGTGTTCATAGGGACCTCGAGAAAAAGGACAGCAAACAAGATCAAGGGTCAAATTCCTTCGGGGCAAACAAGCGGCACAAGGGCAATCGATGGTCGAAAGATAAAAACGATACCCTCATTGTCCCAGCGATACCAGCGGTAAAGGCCGCAGACCCGGGCGTACAAACACCACGGGGAGACGTCACGCGGCACAGAGAGCGAACACCACGTCCCGCTTGGGTCAACAAGTTAACTAAAACCCCGAGTGAAGTGTTAGCCTCGGAGAAGTTGGATCTCGCCCCTCCCCCGCCGTTGCGATCACGGCTGCGTAAAGATCCAACCAGATTTTGCGAATATCACAAGGACGTGGGGCATCATACGGACGATTGTTGGCAGTTGCAGCAGCAAATTGATAACGCGCTGCACACAGGGAAATTATCACACATACTTAAAGATATCCAGGATAAACAAACTCCCGTGTCGACGCCAAAGAAACAAGTCAAAGTGGTTAACATGGTATCCGTGCATACCCAGGGAAGAAAGCGAGAAGGGGTACGACTAGAGCCCTGGATGTGCCGCCCAGTCGTGTTTCCACCGCTAACAGGTCCGGCGCGGGAAGCCCCGGTTATAATTCGTGGAATAGTAGGAAGTTATGACATCCGGCGAATCTTGGTTGACAGCGGGGCAGGAACAGATGTCATGTATGAGGGTTGTTTCCGGCAATTAGACCGGGAAGATCAGGCGCAGTTAGAACCAACTGATATCATTTTAGTTGGCTTTTCCGGTGAGGCAGCCCGACCCCTTGGGCGAATTTCGTTACCAGTTACATTGTCTCAGGGAGAGCGGCACCACACCGCCTTAGTGCGGTTCATAGTAGTTCCTGCTAGCTCTAAACACAACTTGATATTAGGCCGACCGGGACTAGCTTCCTTTGGTGCAGCCGTCTCAACTGCTCATGGTGCAGTGGCATTCCCAACACCAAAAGGACCAGCTCTAGTATATACGGGAGATGAATGTTGTCAAGTGTTTGTTAATGAAACACCCCCAAAGGAGCTACCGCATACAGAAGATAAAAGCAAAACGCCGGAGGAAGAACGATGGGTTCTGAATAGCCGCTATCCCGAGCAAACAGTGACCGTCGGCGCAACATTATCGGGCAGAGTTAAAGCATATCTTAAGGAACTTTTGACAAGCCACATGGATATATTCGCGTGGACCCCTGCGGATATGACGGGAGTCCCCAGATCCCTCGCGGAACATTCATTAAACGTAAGGGACTCGGTACATCCCCATGCGCAACCAAGACGCCACATGGGGGGGAACAAAGCACAATCTATCAAGGAGCAAGTAGGCGACCTCGTGAAGGCCGGCATTCTAAGACCGGAAAGATACCCCACATGGCTGGCTAACCCAGTTTTAGTGAAGAAGGGCAATGGAACATGGCGAATGTGCGTAGACTACACGAATCTCGATAAGGCTTGCCCTAAAGATCCATACCCGCTTCCGGACATAGATGCCAAGATTGACGCTCTGGCACCTTACAAATACAAATGTTTTTTAGATGCTTATAAGGGGTATCACCAGATCCAGATGGTTGTGGAGGACGAAGCGAAAACCGCCTTTTATACGCGGGAAGGAATCTACTGTTATACCAAAATGCCGTTTGGATTAAAAAATACCGGGGCCACCTATCAAAGGTTGATGGACAAGGTATTTGCAGACCAGATTGGTCGCAACATCGAAGTGTACGTAGATGACCTGGTGATCAAAAGCAAAACGGGGGCGGTTATGTTGGCCGATATCCAAGAAACTATCCTTACCCTCAAGGCTGCGAATATCAAGTTAAATCCCGCCAAATGTTCTTTTGGGATGGAGGAAGGTCGATTCTTAGGAGTGGTAGTCACTAAAGATGGTTTCCGGGTAGGGCCGGAAAAGGTAAGAGCGGTTCTGCTGATGCGTTCCCCGAGAAATCTTAAGGAAGTACAAGTGCTCAACGGTCGGCTAGTGGCCATTAGTAGATTCTTGGCAAAACATGCGGAAAGAGCTCTTCCTTTCATCCGCACCCTTAAAAATTGCCCAACTAAAGATAAGTTCGTGTGGACGGACGAAGCTGAACAAGCGTTCCGGGACATGAAAACATATTTAGCACAGTTGCCAATGTTGACGGCTCCGTACCCGGGAGAGACCCTACAGTTATACCTATCAGCATCCGCAGAAGCTGTAAGTTCCGTTCTTTTCGTGGAAAGAGCAGGGGTGCAAACTCCTCTGCACTATGTTAGTCGGGTCCTCACCCCAGTCGAAGGGCGATATAGCATGCTGGAAAAGTTGGTGCTTGCATTAGTTCATACAACCAGGAGGTTGGTCAGGTACTTTCAGGACCATACGGTGGAGGTCTTAAGCGTTTTTCCCTTACAGCAGTTGCTACGACGACCCGAGTTACCGGGCAGATTAGTTAAATGGGCCATTGAAATCAGCGCTCATGATGTCAAATTTAAGTCGTGATCCGCTCTCAAGGGACAGGTTCTCGCGGATTTTATTGCGGAAGTACCCGGAGGCCGCGAGAAGGAGGTGCGGATAGCCTTGCAGGCCCAAAGGCCAGCCCAGGAAGGTTCGGATTCGTATTGGATCCTCCACACGGATGGAGCCTCAAATGATAACGGCAGCGGAGCGGGACTTATACTCGAAGATCCATGTGGGTTGGAAGTTACTTATGCCATACGGTTGGACTTCCGTAGCCCTAACAACGAAGCAGAGTATGAAGCTCTAATCGCGGGGCTTCGGCTAGCCAAAGATATGGGGGCTACCAAGGTCCGGGTTTATGTAGACTCATTATTGGTAGTACATCAGATCAACAACACGTACGAAGCTAAGGGTGCAACCATGGGGAAGTACTTAACCTTAGCAACAGATCTTCTCTCAGGGTTTGAATCATACACCGTTGAGCACATTCCGCGAAGTAAGAACAAGAAAGCCGACGCGTTAAGTCGTTTGGCGTCAGTACAGTTTAGTCACCTAGCCAAAGAAGTAAGGGTGGAAACGCTCAATCAGCCTTCGGTTTTGCAAGTTGAAGTACAACAACCTTCTGATCAGGGATACACCTGGATGACACCCATTTACGACTACTTGTCCAAAAGACAACTGCCGGATGAGGCGGGGGAAGCGCGAAAAATCCAATTGCGAGCCCTTCAATATACTATAGAAAATAATCAGCTGTACCGCAGAATGTTCACCGGGCCTCTTTTGCGGTGCGTAGATCTCCGGGAGGCTGATAAATTAGTGCGTGAAGTTCATGAGGGAACCTGCGGGATTCACGCGGGGCCTCATCTGATAGTATCCAAGCTCCAAGCCTTAGGAGTCTATTGGCCCGGCATGTATCCAATGTCAGCAGAAATAGTAAAGAAATGCATGAGCTGCCAGAAGCACGCCCCGAAAACCTTGCGTCCTAAGAACGAATTGGTGCCAGTCACCTCCGCATGGCCCTTCCAGAAGTGGGGAGTTGATATTGTAGGCCCGTTTCCCGAGTCTCCGGGACGGATCAAGTTCCTATTTGTTGCAGTGGATTACTTCACCAAGTGGGTGGAGGCAAAACCGGTCAGTTCTATTACCACGGTACAGACCAAGAGGTTCCTATGGGAAAGCATTATCTGTCGGTTTGGCCTCCCTCTTTACCTTGTAACCGATAATGGAACTCAGTTTGCGGACAAAACAGTACAAGCATGGTGTGAAACCCTCGGCATCAAGCAAATTTTTACCTTAGTAGCACATCCGCAGGGAAATGGGCAGGTGGAAAGAATAAATCGCAGCCTACTTGATGGGATCAAAGTTCGAATGACCAATGGCGATGTATCCTGGGTGGAGGCACTTCCGCACGTCTTATGGGCACACCGAACTATGCCAAAAACAAGCAATGGTGAGACGCCGTTTACTCTAACCTATGGACACGAAGCGGTGGTGCCTGCGGAATTCCTCCTACCTACAGACCGAGTAAAAAATGCCCCTACCCGTGACAACGACATCCTGCTGAGAGAAAACTTGGACCTTTTGGAAGATAGACGGGTACAAGCGACACTCAAAGAAACTCGTTATAAGCAACAGTTGTCTAAATACTATAACAAGAGGGTCCAAGGCCACACATTTCGGCCCGGGGATTATGTGCTCCGCGATAACAGCGCCAGTCGCGCGGAACCTTCGGGTAAGCTAACACCTACATGGGAGGGTCCTTATGTAATCTCCGAGTCACTTGGGAAAGGAGCATACACTTTACAAAGATTGGATGGGACCGCAGTCCCGAGGACGTGGAATGCCGCGCAACTTAGACGATGCTATTTATAAGTAATATTTATTAGCAATTTCGCACTTTTTGGTAAGATGAATGAAAGCGATTGTAGCAAGAAATATTACTCTGATGTGTTAGTAAGACGCAATTAGCGCATTTCTTTTTCACACTAGTAAGACCACAAACATTCAATTGGTTTAACACAACTAAAGTAACCATTGAACTTGGCAAATCAGACAAGTTAGCTAAAATGACTTAAGTCCCGGGTGACGACCCGGCCATAGCGATGGATGTCGCGTCATTTTTAAAGCTCAAAATAGCTTGCACATAACATATAAAAAGAAGCAAATTTGTCCATTACATAAAGTCCTTCAACAAAACGGGGACAAATAGTTCATACATAACAAACCAAAATGATAAAATCTAAAAACGGGAAAGATAAATCATGGATCAGCTCCCCCTTGCGGCTCCTCTCCCGTGGAGGACGGGTTCCCTTCATCACCTGCAGAGTTTTCCTCCTCGGCAGCATATTCTAGCAAGAGATTTTTCAGGTCTTCGAAACATTCCAGGGGGGTAGAGGCCAAGCTAGATATTAAAGGAAACTTCATCTTCTCAAAATTCTCTTGGGCTTCCCTCAATTTCCCAGCAGCACTCGCATCGACCCCCTCACAATGGGCCAATGGAAGTCCAGTTTCAGCCGCCGCATACCCTGCGGCAATTCCATCATTTACACCCGCGGCCTCAGCAAGGGCATTCAAAGTTAACACCCCGTCCACAAATTCATCGCTGCTCCGCACAGCCTCCACAACTAAAGGAATCCCTTCGCTAATCAACCAAGAACAGTTTCCTTTCCATAACTCTGCCCCGGACTCAGCCAAATCAACCCTGCCATCCAGAAACGATTTCTCTTTCTCTAGCCCAGCATAACGAACCTGCAGGTCCGTAAGCTCATCCGTACGGCGTTTAAGGGCGTCGGTCTGAGTCACTACTTCCTCCCGTGCCTTAGCCAATTCTTCTCCCAAGGAAAGAGTCACCTGTTCTTTAGCTTTTTCAGACTGGGCTAGTTGAACCTTCAGATTAGTAATGGCTTGAGATTTCTCTTCCAAGCTCTGATTGACGCGGCGGCATCCTTCCTCCCAACGTTGGACCGCCTCAGTATGCATCTCAACGTGTTCTCGGTTCACACGCCGCAACCGAGCACACTCTTCCTCGGCTTCTCGAAGCTTGGTCACGGCCTCCTGACTGGCTGCTAATTGGTGATCGTTCAGAGACCATTGGCGAGCCACTTCAACAGAACAACTGACCATGGCTGCCATATGTACGACCATTTCATCACTCAGAGCCGTTCGGGAGGACCGCATGCGAAACTTTCTTTCTGCGGGTGGTAAGCAGTTGGCTAGAAAGTGTCTACACACCTCCGGGTCGGTTAACAAGGCACCTCTAGTAATGGTCCATTCCGGAACATAGCGAGCTTCTTGACTCGTGGCACCCCGAAGCTCTGATGAGGCCCGAACAGGCGTTTTACCCTTCACAGAAGAGGTAGCATCTCCGGCAGCCGTCATTTTCCCGATAATATCATCTCGCTGAGCAGGGGGAGTTGGAGGGCGGGCATTGTCTCCCTCCGCTTCCTCATCCCTGACAAAAACATGTGGGGACACGGGAGTAATTGGCAAAGGAGGAGCCTGGTGCGGAGGAGACTTATGCGGCGGCGGAGAGGGGTCCCGCATTGTCTCTGGGGTGGAGGATGGAGATTGACCCCTGCCGCCGATAGAGCCACCGCGTCCTTTTCCGCGACCACCAAACACAGGAACTGTAACAAAAAAGGCAAGATGTTATAAATGAGTAAATAAGGGAGAAAAAGGATAAAACAGATAGGTTCAAGATGTCACCTGAAATCCGCCCACCAGAGCTACTGCCGGTAATACGCTTCTTCACACTTTCGTATCGGTCAGTCATAAACTTCCGTTTCCCACGGGGAGAAGTCAGCGGAGTACCATCTGCACTACGACCTCCACCTGAACCACCACCTATATTGAGCGCGGTAACACGGGCGGCTAAACTTGTGCTAGAATCCGTGGTAACAGGGGGAGAGGGAGTGGTCACCACATGGGAAGTCGTTGCGCTACCAGAAGCAGCCGCGTGACCGGTAGGTATGGTCCCGCTAAGACTGACAGTAGCACCAGCAGATGAAAAAACGCCGGAATCAGAAGTCGCGTTGAGGCTGGTGGCAACAGTGGTCCCGGGAGTAGCTTGGGAGCCGGCCAGGGTAGAGGCATCGTCGGTTCCACGACGGACCAACGGTTCTACAATTTCTTCCGGTTCAGAGTCAGTTAGTACAATTGGGGCTTCAAAGCCAGAGGAAGAGGAAACAAAAGGAGTCGTACCGCTAGAACTGGTCACCGGGGCGCTAGTTGAAGCACCAGAGGGGGGAGCAGGAAGATAGAAGTTCTCCTGAAAGCGAATAAAGAAGTCTGGACCCCCGGGTGCGACCGCTGACGTCACCGGACGGAAACCCACAGGCGGCTGAGCGAGCAAAACAAGGAAAGAGCTCGCCTCTGAAAACGAAAACAAAGTCAGGACACATTCATTAAAAAGTTGTGAAACAACAAATCAAAGAGAAGGAAAGGACTTACTCTTGTCATCTATGGCATACATGGGAATGCGGTGAGGTTGGTCCCAAATGCGGCTCATTCCGACACTCAGAAGAGCATGCTCCGGGATGACCCTATAGGCTACCACGTTCTGACTCAAAGTGTTAAAGGATGGATCTTCAGTAGGTAATAAGACTGCCGGGGCATTATCTACCAGGGGAGTCTTCACGGACCTCATAACCAGGTCAGCAGGAATAACACACGCAGACAAGTAAAAGAAGTGACCTTTCCACCCCTTAAAACCCTTAGAAGGATCAGTAGCATGAACGCTGCCTCCCCGGCGTTGAGCAAATGAATACCAGGTATCTCGGATGGCAGGGCAAAAGAACGTATTAAACAAGGCCACGAAGGGTTCTATTTGCAGAGCCCGGGAGCAAAATTCGAAAAAGATGATCCTCTGCATCCCCATAGCATGGATCTGAGAAAGATGAAAACCGTAAAACTTTAGAAGCTTCACGGTGAAGGACGTCACCGGGATCCTAAAGCCACACTGCGTAAACCACTCCGCATAAATGGTTATCATGCCAGACGGAGGGTTTGCGGCGGTTTGACCGATGGAAGGGAGAATCGGATTCCATTGGAGCAGTCGATGGGTGGAAACCACATCAGTATAAGCCCTTATCGATAGAGAACACGGAATGCGGGCCCAGTCGGACTCATCTGAAGCAGGGGTTCTTCCAGAAGCATGAGAGGCGGAAGCCATTGCTATAAAAGGAAAAATCACCCGAAGAAAAAAGATTACAAGAGGAAAGGTAGAAATGGAAGAGGGGGACAAGAAAGCATATATAGAGGAGAAAAGGAAGCCTAAACGCCAGGGTGACGATACAATGACAGAGCGACGACGCCGTTTCCTGTTCCCCACGAAAAAGCAACTGTCACTTCTAAAAAGGAAGGGCTCAAATTAAACCGTCTATCAAGTCCTCCGCCACTCGCCGTATACAAACGCGTGGGCGTCCGGACTTGGGGGACATGAAGAGGCACGTAATGCGAGAGTGGGCCGGGTCTAACCCCACCTCTCTTGGACCGGCCGCACGACCTGGCCCAGACCCCGCACCAAAGAGCTGACACAAGCCCCGAGGATAACGGTGCGGGATTAGAAGGTGGGACCAACTAAGGAGTCACCAAATCCAAGGCAGCTAACGAAGGCCCATTGGGCCCCACGAAACCGTTAGGGTTGTTAGAAAATGTATTATAAATAAATTTTGTACTATCAGAACATTCTCCATGTACTTATACACCTTATAACACTCCATTAAGAGAATATCACTATTCTTCATATAGTAACTTGAGTTGTGTCTGTGTGTGCCTTTATAATTTGATGGAATGAAAAAATTATATGTTGATGTATAAGTTAACAAGTCAAACTTCTTTTTTTTCATAACGGTCAACTTTATTAAAATTAACTAGTAAGGAACTACTCACATTAGAAATTCAAAAAAAAAAATACATCACTTAGACCACTCTAAACAAGGCAATTTACTATATGTTTGATCCAAGAAAACGCCAACGACTTAATTTCTTCCACAATGCCAATCACATCTTTCCTTCCGTCATCAAAGATAGATTCGTTACGGTAATGCTCCATAATGTCGTACACACAATTCCGAAGAACATATTCTTGGATTTGTGATTATTAGGGGGGGGGGGTATGGTTGCTAGTGGTGTTTAAAAATGGATATCCGAAATTTCGGATAGTTGATTTTCACTATCCGAATCCGTATCCGAAATTTCGGATATCCGAATTTCGGATATCCGAAATTTCGGATACGGATTCGGATAGTAAATTGGATATCCGAATTTTCAAAACAAAAAAAAAGTTAAAAAAAAATACATTTAATCTCTAAAATTACTAGTGATAAACATCCAAATGAGCAAATAGTCTAATAAAAGTACATTAAATAGTCAAATACTAACAAAAAGATATAGAATGTGTCGATTTTGAAGCTCGAATCCGTGTTCAACAAGCTCGATGGGAAACTACAAATCGGCGGTGTAAGACAATGAGCCAGTGAGGGCCGAGATTTGGAGGACGACGGGATCCAAAGAGGCAAAAAGAGTGAAGATCAAAGTTTAGAACTTAGATTTAGGGTTTCTTAATAGAGGTTTGTCTCGGCACAACTTGGGTATGGAGCGCTGGATTGTTAGGTCGGGGAACGGGTGGTCATGGCGTTCGCCTTTTTCTGATCAGTTTTCTACAGAGGATGTTCGAAATGTTATAAGGAATCGTAATGAAACTCAAGACGGGGGGCTTTAATTTGCATTGGAGTCGGCTTGTTCCAAGTAAGGTTAATCTTCTGGCGTGGCGGGCTCAAAGGAGAAGAATTGACACCTTTGATGCTCTTCTAAAAAGGAACATCCCGAATGTCTCTCATGTTTGCAAACTGTGTAACGAAGCGAACGAGTCTGCTTTGCATCTTTTCACCGGTTGCACATTCTCTACGAGTGTATGGTTGTTGGTTGGTAGTTGGTGCAACGTTCCTCCGATTTTTGCTTTCTCTATTGATGATCTTCTCAATATGCATAAAGATAATAAGATAGGCGGGAAGAAAAAAGAGATCCTCCATGGCATAATTCTTACTAGTTTATGGTGCATATGGAGAGAAAGAAATGACATTGTTTTCCAAGGGGGTCAAGCTAATGTTAGTAAAACGTTTATGAAAATCAAAACATGGAGTCGGTTATGGTTCGACAATAGAGGTAATCCTAGATGTAGGATCGATTGGGGAAATTGTAGCTACATGTAACTCTTTTTGGTGTTTGCCTTTCCTAGTTCCTCGCTAGGATTGGCCCCCTTAGGTTTTAATACAATCGGCCGTTCAAAAAAAAAAAAAAGATTTAGGGTTTCTTAAGTTAAAGTATGTTAAACAAAATAATATATATAATTTAATATTTTTAAAAAAAAATTATTTCGGATAATTTTCGGATATCCGAATATCCGAAAATGTTCAAAATCAATATCCGAATCCGAAAATTTGGATATCCGAATTTTCGGATATTTTGACTTCGGATATTTCGGATATTTCAGATTCGGATTCGAATTTGGATATTTTTGAACACCCCTAATGGTTGCGACTCAACCCCCCCATTCTTCTTGCGGTTTCACGGCTACTCCCAAGCAAGCACACCCTCTTTTCCGGCTCCAAGCTTGCGGGTTTTTTTGTTTGTTTCTCGGCTACTTCTAGCCGTTGGAAGCCAGCGTGAATTTGGGTGTGTTTTTTCGACCATTGGGCTGCAATAACTAGCCAACGGCTAGTTTATTTATTTATTCTTTTTAAAACCAAATTATACACTATATAAATATATACACACCGACTAATTTTTTCACACAATACTTCTCTACTCTATTCTATACATCTAAATACATACACACCCATTAGTTTTTCACACAATTCTTCTCTTCTCTACACAATTATTCTCTACTCTATTCTATTATATCATCCGAAATGGGCCGCCATTCCAATAAAAGTTGGTGCAATTGACGAGGCGAAGAGGTCGAAGACGTCGGAGTCAAGGAGTTTCACGACTACAAATGAATTTGGCTCAAGTCAAATTCCGAATCGTCTTCCCGACTTAAACGAGAACTCCACTCCTACACACCCTCCACGCAAAGGAGCCAAGAAGTCGGAAGAGTCTTCTTCCAAGGGTTCGGCAATGGAAAAAGCTTTAAAAATGATGTCAGATTTTCAAGCAAATTGGAATAAGGAAAGGGAGTTGAAGTCAGCTATTCAAGAAACAAACGCTCAAAAGAAAGCGGCAATGTACGATTTGGTTAAAGCAACTATGTACTACCAACGAGAAAATTTAATGCATCAACGAGAAAATTTAATCCGTGAACAACGATCTTGTGATCGCGAATTTTTCTTAAAATCGCACAAAGACATCGACCCTCAACTCTTACCGATCTTCCTTGAAGAAAAGCGTGAAATCGCCGAGAAGTACAGGTGGGAGTGCAATTTCTAGTTGGTTTGATTTTAAGAAAAAAGAAGTTGTCAGTTTTTATTTTATATTTCAGTTGGTTTGATTTTAAGAAAAAAGAAGTTGTCAGTTTTTATTTTATATTTCAATTAAGGTGTAACTTTTTATTTAAGTTTAATGAATGTTTTAGTTTAATGTTTTATATATGTTTATTTACATAATGTGTAACTTTTATTTAAATAAAAAATCAGAAATAAAACCTCTAGGCTTCATTTTCACAACCATACCCATCTATAAAAAAAACTATTAGCTACAAGATTTGAAGTCTTGAGGCTTAACATCACCATAAACACAATCAACTACCTCTTTGTCATTATTGAATGTCAAGGGGAACCTTGCATCAAAGAAGGCTCTTGGTCCACACTTCTTTCTAATTTTCAATTCTTATGAACACATTTTTTTATAAATCCCCCTTTTATAATTTTTTTTTTAAACTTATAATTTACCATTTAATAATTAGACAATTGATTTTTTGCGGGTTGCGCTGTGTTAAATGCATAGCCTTCCAATTAACCCAGGATAATTTCTTCCCATCCGACGAGTCGTCCCAACAGAAGTTTCACCTTGCAGATTCAATAGCTTTAATCGCTTGTAACGGGGCACGAAAAAGAGACAACATATAATACGATGGTATTTCCCCTAAGACTGACTTCAGTTTAGGCCAATCCCCGAATGATAGTGTTTTCCTCTTTCATCTCGAAAGCCTTTTATTTATATTTTCAATCACTAAGGACTAATTCTACATCCGTTCATGGTTAGACCCAATGGTACACCTAGATACGTAGCAAGGGATGAACCCACTTAAAATTTAAGATATGTGGCCAAACCTTTCATTTCTGCGTGTGGAACCCCAATCCCAAAGTTAAGGACAAAAACTACAAGAAATTAATTTGGGTACTAATATGACAAAATCTGATATACAATCAGGGATAACACTTTATAATGATTTGAAAAAGTGAATGACAAAATTGTCTTTAGGTGTAAGGCACGTGAGGTTTATTTAATAGAAAATACTTACGTCATTGGGCTTGAGGACGAAAATAACAAAATTTAGCAACGGCAAGGACAAAAAACGAAAAGGAAAATAATATAGAGACTAATTAAAAATTTTAATAGAAAATCGGACTGTGTATGTTTAAAAGGTATGAAATAACAAGGTTAGAAAATTACATTACATTTATATGTTAAAGCAACCAAATGGTTGATAAAAATGCGTTTGCCGGGAGTCGAACCCGGGTCTATTGCTTGGAAGGCAATTATCCTAACCGTTGGACTACAAACGCTTGCTGTTTTCCTTTATGAAGATATATATATTTAGCTTGCATTCTCGTCATCCCGTATGCATAATACGTTTTCGTTGACATTCACATTTTTTACAATGAGCTTTAAATTTTAATAAATCCTGCTACGTAAGAACCGATAAGGATTTTGTGGTTCTAAATATCAAAATATGTATATGTCTAAATAAAACAAAATAGGATGTCCGATTAATGAAACCTAACCTTAAACTACAAAATTATGGATAATCAAAGTCGGGTCTAATAAGATCTAATAGACTTAATGGGGTTAATAAGGTTAACCCCATAAAGCTGGATTATAGTTAGAGTTGGATTTCGGGTTGACCTAATCACGATGACATACACTCCACCTACTCACAGTGAAGCTCTTTAGCATCATACGTTCATTGTGTAATTTTAGTCTCATAATGAGACTTTGATATGTTGCTCGAAACAGTATCAATTCACATAATAACTTTATTGACCGTCTGACGGATAATATATTTACACTAAACATATATACTTTCTCACATGATTCATCTAGCGTACATAAATTTATTCATAACATTCACACATAATGTCACACCCATAATTAATTCTATTCGTGACATTTACTCAAAATAACATGTTTAACTTAAGCCCGCTCGTGGTATATACATATCATTAATCCATGATAAACTTACTCTAACTCACTAAGGGGCTGCTTGGTTGGGCTTATTGAGGTCTGTTCCTAAAGCAGCTGGCCGATTAAGACATTTTAGTGATTTAGGAGTGTTTGGTTTGCCGGCTAGCAGCTGACCGGAAAAGAGAATTCGGTCTGAGCCGGATTTTAGATGCTTAATCATACAGCCGTGGGGCTGGAGGGGCGCTGGGACAAAAACGAACAGACGTGGGGCTGGAAACGGAAAAAAAAAACGAGTTTTGAGGAATGGAAAAAAAAACAAAAACTTTTTCTCTTTAAAAAAAACAATTTTGTGCTTGACCCCCGGTTTTCGGAGCTGCATTCGTGCGGACGAGAAGGCAATTTTTACCAAATTTGCAACTCCCTTACGCGCGGGTAGATGCTAGAGTAAAACACAACATAAGAATTTAACATGTCATGTAAGTTTTCATATATAAGCTAACAATGTTTTAGTTCCCAAACCAATGTGGGACAAACTAAATGAAATAAAATAAATAGACTTTTTGTTCTCAAACCAATATGGGACAAGATAATGAATGAAACTTTTGGTGTTTTGTTTCCACACCAATATGGGATAAGGTAATGAAAGAATTTTTTTTTTCTATACACTGATTTGTTAGCGTTTTTTTAACCATATAGACAAGTCATTCAGATATCCAAACAAACAACACATAATGATTGAGCACCTTATTGATCAAACACTTCTTTACCATACAGACAACTTATTCATTCAGCATCAAATGAAACAGATTAAAATAAACAGCCCCTAACTCTTTAAGACAACATAAATAGGGATTGCAATTACATATTGCCCCTAGACAGTAAACATAGTTAACCCTAGACATAGTAATAACCTTAAATAAATTAAACATAACAACAAATGCATGAAAGGCAAAGGATGGTGAACGGATTTGTGGAGAGGCTGAAATGGAGGGCTAGGGTTTGTTGATGGTGTTCGGATGTGGTGGTGTGGAGGTGACTAGATAACGGCATAGAAGGGGGCTCAGCCTGAGCCGCTCAGGTGGAGGGAAGAAATAGGGGAAGAGGGTGGTGCATTCGGTGCTGGTGGTCGGCTAACGGGCGGTGGGTCTGGTGGTACTGGTGAGTCGGTGGTGCCGTAGTGGCGGTGAGTTTGGTGCCGTCCGCCGCAACGCGCAGGTTAACTTTTACTAATTTATATAATACTAAATCCTACTCATATATGTTACAATAAGTTAATCAAATTTTTTAGAAATGAAAACAGGACATATAACAACTGTTCAATTTACCATAAAAAAACTTGACAGATGTGGTATTACCTTTCTTCTTATGCATGGATGGCAGTACGTACACCATCTCTGACCGAAAATGTAATTAGAAAGCACTTTCATCCTCAAAGAATATGATTGAAGAAGTTAACATTGTACTAATGTTGTGTCCTCTTATAGCACTGTTTTCCTCTATATATAGATTAGCATCATATTCTTTAAGTTCTTATACTTTCTGTATTCCTTTAAAAAAAGAATCACATTTCACCTTCAAGCCAAAGCTTCCAGGAATCTAGCTAGTACAATTAATATCTAATGCATGACATACAAGCATTGTTCTTGCAGTTCACATCATGCACTTATATAAGAAGCTATATATCTTTCTTTCACATAAAATCTGGCTTAATCCATAACTTGTCAGAATTATCATATCAATGTTTCAACTTTCACGTGGCTTGAGATTTTATGCTCATAGGCAAAAGCTACTTTCGTATACAGCTTCCTTTATAAGTACCTCAGTTTGATCGAATATATGCAGTTAATTCACCATCTGATCGTGTATGCAGAAAATGGAATGAAGGAATAGAACATATCCAGCTGTAGTTTACCGATGCAGCCAATGGTGATAAAGAAACCATATCATCTCCATTGAAAAGAATCAAGCAAAGAATTGAATATTAGCTTAAACTACAAAAAGTGAAAAGGGTGCCAAGGTACATTAGAAACAGTGAGAATAATGGTGGCAGATGTTAATGAATGGATACAAACTAGTCATTTTCATCTCATGCAATATATATGTGGATGAAGAACAATATGCTTAGATAAATGCTGATAAAAGAGGTGAACAAATAAGTAAAAGTGCATTTGAATACATCTCAGTTTTTTAGGACCCCTTATTCAGTTTGGACCAGAAAGCATGAGTGCACGAGCACATCTGTTTTGCAGGCTTCTTAATGTACTATCTAGTAAAAACTTCAGTAATAAGATTTCTCAAAATGGAAGATCCGGAGAACATGCATGCAAAGCTTGATTATGTATGTAAGTCAAAAGGGAACACTAGGACGAGAGATCGAGTGGTGGAGGGTCATTGTAAAGTTATAATCTTATCTACAAACTACAAAAAGGGGTCCAACTCATGTTTTCTTAATAAAAAACACAGTTTCTATATAAAAAAGGTAAATTGGATTTTAACTGGCCGATAATAACTATAACACTCCCAACTTTCACTTTCGTTTTCAAGGGCATCCCAATGGTATAATCATATCATCATACATTTAAACTTGATTTCCATTTCTCTTTGCTTGTATGTTTTCCCATTCCGTTTATAGTCTTTGTTTTGAGCTGAAATCAAGTGTAAATGTATGATGATTATGTTATTGCCATTGCAACAAAAGTAAAAGTTGGAAGTGTCATTAGTCAAACTGCTCATATAGATTATTATCGGTTAATGAGTCATAGTTTGTATCCCACCTTATTGTTTTACCTGGCCGTATTTGTTAATAGCATACTGGTGGTGTATTGTGTGTTTTATAGTAACAGGTTCTCATAGTCACCAAATATAGTCACCAAAAGAAAAGTATTATTCTTTGTTTCTTCATGACTGGACACTTTCACCAGCTAAACTACTTGTATATAAATGACTCTATTCTCCATCCCCATACTCATTCCTTCAAAAATGAATGAAAAGGAGGGGGGCTTTATCATTAAAATGCCATCTAGTACCGAAGATAAACTCCCAAAAACATCAAACAACATCACAGGTTTTATATATACAATCTTGGAATTTGCTAAAGAAGACATCAACAGAGTTACATTCTCTCTAAAAGTTGGGCTTGCTGTTCTCCTTGTGTCTTTACTCATTCTAGTCCAAGTACCTTATCAAGTGTTTGGCACCACCATCATTTGGTCCATCCTCACTGTCGCCATCATGTTTGAATATACCGTTGGTATGTACACATGGATTAGTTATATAACAACTTATCGCCAGATAATGACTTTCTGATTATAACTTTTTAAAGGGGCAACAATTCATAAAGGGTTCAACCGTGCACTTGGAAGCTTGTTTGCTGGTCTTTTGGCCATTGCTGTTGCTGAATTAGCTTTGATGGGTGGTTCAGTTGCTGAACCTCTTATAATAGGCATCAGTATGTTTATGATAGGTAAATTCGTAAGCAAAATAACGGTATGCATTTTTGACCCATTTATTTGAAGATGGGTCGATCTGGATTGTGTTTTATCATCACCCTGTCAAATGGGTCAAGCTCAAAGTTGTATAGAGTTTGTTATTAATGCATACAAACTCCTAAAATCACTTCATTCAAATGTTTAGTTTGATTATTACTGAATAATATGTTTTTGTAATAAAATATAACAAATGTATAATCAATTTAAAGAAATGAAGAATTACAACCTGATATAACCTGCTAATCCAAAATTGTTTTTCATTCACAGGGACTGTAACATCATTCATGAAGTTATGGCCAACCTTTGTGCCATATGAGTATGGTTTTCGAGTTATACTGTTTACATACTGTTTGATTATAGTTTCTGGGTACCGAATGGGGAATCCAATTAGAACATCAATTGATCGGTTTTACTCCATCATGATTGGAGCATTTGTAACAGTAGTAGTGAATACTCTCATTTTCCCTATATGGGCTGGTGAGCAGTTGCACAAGGAACTAGTCAAAAACTTCATTTCAGTTGCAGATTCACTTGAAGGTAACCAACTAACTATGTACAATTTAAAATTCCTTATATCTACATTAACTACTAAAAAGTTAAATTGCTTGACTTTAGAATGTGTCAAAAAGTACTTGGCTTATGATGGATCAGATCAACCAGTGTTTATCAAGACTTTGATCCACGAATTTCCCGACGAGCCTGCTTACAAAAAATTCCAATCCACATTAACCTCGTCTGCTAAACTCGAGTCCTTGGTAATATAGTTAATTTGTGTTAATTTGTTTATTATAGAAGTATTCTATTAGTTAATCTTGGTGGTGAAACTCTCAAGGCTCTTTCTGCTAAATGGGAACCGCCACATGGCAGGTTCCGACAAGCGTTCTATCCTTGGAGCGAATACGTCAAAGTTGGCACAGTCTTAAGATATTGTGCATATGAGGTCATGGGACTTCATGGTGTTCTTCACTCCCAAATTCAGGTTCCTTCAAGTCTATCTTTTTGCTATATTTTTCTTTTATCTTAATCAATGTTGTTTACAGTTTGTAAGGTTGTTTAACACGATTTTCTTTCATAGGCACCGCGTAATTTAAGATGCATATTTGAAACAGAGATACTTGAAGCAGCAAGCAAGGCTGCAGAACTGATTAGATGCCTAAGCAAAGATATATGTGAAATGAAACAAACTCGAAAATGTTCATCACTGGAAAACGTTCACAGTGCAACAGAA
The DNA here is from genome assembly GCA_039602395.1 of Deinandra increscens subsp. villosa. Taxonomy (NCBI): domain Eukaryota; kingdom Viridiplantae; phylum Streptophyta; class Magnoliopsida; order Asterales; family Asteraceae; genus Deinandra; species Deinandra increscens. The sequence goes on from JBCNJP010000003.1 coordinate 14,997,519, forward strand.
AGACTCCAAAGAGCGATAGACGTGCATTTGTTTAACAAACATGATGCAGCAGATGAGATTAACTACCCAAGTCAAAGGCAGTCAATGTCTCTTGTTACTTTCATATCATTGCTGATAGAGTTTGCGGCCCGGCTTGATCACCTGGTTGAGGCTGTTAACGAGCTTTCGAAAATGGCCAAATTCGAACGAGAGAGTCTATGAACAACCTGTGGTTATCCTACTCGTGAAGATAAAATAGATTAATATCGAGTTTAGCAAAAAGATAGATGCATCATAAAAGAAAAATAAACCAAGGAAAGAAACAACTAGGGGAAAAATTAGTGAAATAATGGTCTCACTAATAGTTCGTCACTTGCACAAATAAATATATTTATATAATGAATTATTTCTGGATTGGTGTTCTACTATGTGAGAGTTTCGCAACAAACCAACCGTCTCTGAAATAAAGCTAAGATGAATGAGATATTAATACTCGAAATGGGGTGATTGAAACCGCCGGTGTCGTGAGAACTTGAAGTAACACGGATGGAACTTGTCACATATTGACCCTAAAGGGTGCAAAGCACCCTAACAACTCACCCTCATGTGCTTGGCCACATATTGATGGATGAACAAATTATTAGTTATTATATATTTATATGTCATGTTGATAATAGTATAGGGTGCGTTATGTATATAGTAACATTATATATAGAGCCTTGTATTATGTATTATTCTCAATTAAAGAATAATCATATTCACGAATATGGAGCTCACCCCTATAATATTGTCAACATGACATATAAATATATAATAACTAATAGATACGTGTTCGGTACACGCCTTTTAAAAAATATTTCACGCGTCCTCTTATACACACGTTTTTCTCTTAGTGTACAATAACCGAAACAATATAACCGGGGTTACTGATGTTTCAAAGTTTGTGGAAGAAGCTAACAAATGATTGATGTGATTGAACAAGTAGAGAGTACCTCTCTATTCGAAACCAATATAGTTTCTCATCATCTTAAATGAACAAAAATTAGCTCATCTTATAGTCATTATAAAGAAACTTACAACTGTAATTTAAGCACTGCATTTTAATATTATAAAAACAAGATTAAAATGCATTAAAAATTGATATAAGTGTTCGAATCAAAACTTTAAAGTTATTCATGACATAGGTTTGCAACTACATCAACATTAACAAGCAGTTGTAACTGTCCGTTCAACATTAGTTCGGGAGGACAAAATGAAAGAGCTCAAGAGAGTAACTTAGCCGACCCAACCACATATCAACAACATGTACGTTATTGATGATGGCATCGAGCCATCGGTTAAAAATAGAAAGGCGAATCTTAAGCAACTCGCGATGAAGCGAGCGTGTGGAGTGTGTCATCAAAGTGTCCATCGCTTATGCCAAGCACATGAGGGTGAGTTAGGGTGCTTTAGGGTCCCCATTTATGTTTGTAAGCGTGAATATGATTATTCTTTGATTGAGAATAATACACAATACAAGGCCTTATATATAATGTTACTATATACATAACGCACCCCTATACTATTGTCAATATGACATATAAATATATAATAACTAATTATACACCTCCTCAGTCGGAGCAGGAGGAGGACGAACGCGAAGACTGTCTCGGAAACTGTTAAACAAGGGACGGGGAAGACCTTTAGTGAAAATATCAGCATACTGAAACTCACACGGGACATGAAGAACCCGTATGTGCCCAACTCGTACCTTTTCATGAACAAAATGTATATCAATCTCTACATGCTTGGTGTATTGGTGTTGAACAGGATTACCAGAGAGATACATCGCAGAGACGTTATCACAGTAGACAATAGTGGCAGTGCGAAGACGAACATGCAACTCAAGAAGCAGGTTGCGTATCCAACTAACCTCAGCAACCTCATTTGCGACTCCGCGGTATTCAGCTTCAGTGCTCGATTGGGACACGGTATTCTGGCGCTTAGAAGACCAGGACAGCAGGTTGTCACCCATGAACACATAATAACCTGAAGTAGAACGACAAGAATCCGGGCATCCTGCCCAATCAGCATCGGAGTACGCTGTGAGAGAAATAGTGGATGATGCCGTGATGCGAATACCATAATCCAGTGTCCCCTGTAGATAGCGTAAAATGCGCTTCACAAACAAAAAATGAGGCTCCCATGGGGCATGCATAAATAAACAAACCTGCTGAACGGCGTATGAGATGTCGGGGCTGGTGAATGTCAGATATTGTAGGACACTCGCGAGACTATGATATAATGTGTCATCAGGAAGTATGGGACCATCTGTTTTGCTCAACTTTGAGTTTGTGCCGACCGGTGTTGTAGAAGGTTTACATGAGCTCATAGAAGCCCGTTGAAGAATGTCATTGGCATATTGAGACTGCTATAAGAACAAACCCAAATAATCTATGGTAACCGTAATGCCCAAAAAATGATGAAGAGAGCCCAAATCAGACATAGCAAACTCTTTAGAAAGAGTCGTGATTAGGTGCTGAAGATTCCCGGTGTTTGAGACTGTCAAAACTATGTCGTCCACATAGAGTAACAAGTAAGCAGTGTGTATGCCTTGGTGATACACAAACAGTGAGGAATCTGAAATACTACTTGTGAACCCATTAGCTAGTAAAAATGTAGAAAATTGAGTATACCAGGCACGTGAAGCCTGTTTAAGGTCGTAGAGATCCCTTAAGGCAACACACATAATCTGGGGCGTGTTGATCAATAAATCCAGGAGGCTGCTGCATAAAACAGTCTCCGCAAGTCGCCATATAGAAGGGCGTTCTTAACGTCAAGCTGATGTATAGGCTAGTCTCGTGAAACTGCTAAAGATAAAACAGTCCGAATGGTGACCAGTTTGACAACAGGACTAAATATTGTAAAGGGATAATATTTTGTAGTATTTGTGTATATATTTATCTTATTCTCTTCTATAATTAGGGAGGTTTATTAGGGAAAGTTGTTGTATCTCTTCCTTGTATTGTGTATATATTTGGTGTGCATAATGAATTGAATCAAGCCTTTTAATTCACAAAATACAATCTCTATATGGTATTTAGAGCCTCCTTGCTCTAACAAGCAAAAAAAATTGGTCCCCTCCCTAACCCTACCTTGCCGTCGCCTGCCCTCCCACCTGCCACCATGACCAACGCTGCCACCAACTCCTCCACAGCCACCCCCACTATTCAGCTTTCTGCCCAAACCCACTTCCCCATCCGTTTGACCTCCGATAACTTCCCTGTTTGGCGTAAACAAATCCTCTCCACCCTTGTTGGCCTTGCGCTAGATGATCATCTAACGTCCCTTCCTCCTGTAGGGATATGATCATGTAATAGTAAGCGTATGTCTGGAAATTATTTAAGCCTACGGGGTCACACGTCTCGACACCAAATGTATTAATATTAATTAATGGTTAATTAATATTTATCACGAACATTTAACGAAGTTTCGTTAAAAACTGACAGTTAATTGTTAACAGGGGTGTTAGTTGTAATTAAAGAGAATTGTAATTGGATTACAATTGAGAAAAGGTTGTGGATAAGGCCTCTAGGCCGAATTCGGCTAGGGCTCTTATGCCTATCCCTTTTGCTTGTTTATCAAGTATTCTAATCCTATAAATAGACCCTCTGGGTTTAAGGATTAGTTGCTGCTTTTATCAGATAAAAGAAAACCCTAATTCTCTCTCTACTCTCTCGAATTCGGCAACAAGAAAACCCAAGGGAGGTTTCGATTCTTGTGTGGTTCGACCAAGCCTACATCAAGAGGAGTTCGTGATCGGTTGCTAGCACATTGCATTGGTGTGTCGTGTGTGCGATCGTAGAGGGATTTGTATCAAATCCTCCAAGAGATCAAGTCAATCCGAGCTCATAAGGTAAACATGTTCAATCCGGTTAGTTAGATTAATTCATAGGTTTCTTTCCGCTGCGTACTCGTGTTTTGATAAATAGTTATATAACCCAACAGTGGTATCACGAGCCACCTATGATTTTAATTAATTACCGGGAATAAAACTTGGAAGGGGGGTAACCAAAACAAGATTCTAGCTTTTCGATTCATTTAAAAATCGTGTTTTACAATTGGAAAAGGTTTCGCAATTGGTAAAAACGAAAAAAATTCGATGGAATAGGACTTTTCGACCCGATCGAAAAGTCCCTGATCGAAAAACGCTTCTCGATCCGATCGGAAACCCTTGATTTCCGATCGGAAAACCTATTCCGGATGCGGAGACCCTTGTTTTCCGACCGGAAACCCTACTTTTCGATCCAAATCGTAAAGTGTTTACGAACTGGTCGAAAAGTAACCGATCGAAAAGGCTTTTCGGGCCGATCGAAAAGTATCCGATCGGAAAGGTTCCGATCGGAAAGGCTTTTCGACCCGATCGAATAGTCCACGATCGAAAAGTACCCGATCGAAAACCCTGTTTTCGATCGGAAACCCCTGCTTTCCGATCGTAAACTCAAATAATGAATCGAAAACCTCTTGCCGAATCGGAAACCCTAATTTTAGCTCTAAAATTTGATTTTTGTGATCTAAAATTTTAAATCCAAGTTTTTGTTATTATTAGATAATTGTTATGAACAACATGTTGTACCTTTAAGATTTTAAAGTGTTAAAAAGAAGTAAAAACCATGATGTTTCATGCAAATCGTTCGTGGTTATTACTTAAATGAAAGAGGATTAAATTAAAATTATATGTGATAATTAGAAACCCTATGATTATGTGATTATCTGATAATTGTGACATAATAAAAGGTTTATTGCAAATTTGTTTTATGAAAATCGAAATTTGCCTATATAATCTATTGAAATATGATTTTGTTTATAAAATAAAATTTGTGTCCTAAAAGTCAAAAGAAACACCGGCTCACCCATTTGAACACACTCTAAGAGAGGTATAAGTCGGGTCGCTCTGCTTCCCTAAAGTGGTAGGTTTTTAATTGCAAAAGTTGCAAACCTCACCCCTACGCTTCTTTGTGTGTTGCAAATGGAGCTACCGAGCTCTTTTGATTTGGAAGACAAACGAAGAATTTTATAAACACATTATGTGATGAAGAAGTGCATGAATCTTCACACATAACCTTTTTGATCACGCATCAAAATTGTTTTGACCCAAACCAAACTTAAGTCTTTGCCATCCACCTTGTAAAGGACACTTGTGGATGTCATCTTACTCATTGGTACACAATGGTAAAATGGCATTTGCATGACAAATTCCCACTCATTGGTACACAATGGTGGACAATTTGTGCGTTCTTGGCTGGACGACTTAAAACGAGCTAGGCGGTGAGACCCTTGGCCCGTGGCAAAAGATGGGATGAAACATGACTACAAATCACTTGGTGCAAGTTGTAGGTCCCATAAAATCTAGGAATTGTATTTGGAATACAATAAGTGATCGTCACTTACCATTTGAATGCATCATTTCTAGCAGATCAACTGATGAAATGATGGCATGTCAATTGGATCCTAGCCTTAATAAAGCTTAATTGTTTAAAATGTTTAAACATTGGGTAATTAAATTTATTAAGGAAAAGATTATCGAAAATACTGATTTTTGAACTTAATCTGTTTTGTAGATGGCAACAAACCCTCCTCAAAACAATGTTGGTCATGCTTTTCGTCAAATGTTTGAAAGAGAAAAGCTGAACGGATCTAACTTCAATGACTGGTACCGTCAACTGAGGATTATCCTTAGAGTTGAACGGAGGACCGATGTCCTTGAACATCATTGGCCGACCGAGCCAGCTGCTGATGCCTCTGAGCAAGAGAAAGCGTTCTACAACGCAGAGTACAGCAGATACGATGAGGTTGCTTGTATGATGATCTCGAGTATGACTCCCGATCTTCAGAAGCAATACGAATTTCATACACCTTGTGATATGATCAAAGAGCTGAAAAATATGTATGAAAAACAAGCTGGTGTCGAATTGTTCGACCTAGTTGTGGAACTCCACGACTTGAAGCTTGAATCTGGTAAATCGGTCAGTAGTCATGTGCTCAAAATGAAGAGCTACTTTGACAAATTGGAATCGCTCAATTATGGGTATAATCGTGCTGTTGCAGTTGGCATGATCCTCAAATCGCTTACGAAGGATTTTGAGGGTTTTGTGCGCAACTACAACATGCATAGTATGACTAAGACTATACCTGAGCTTCATGCTATGCTTGTCGAGTATGAAAAAACGATTCCTAAAAAGGCCACTGAAACACCCCAAGTTCTTATGATCAAGGGGGGTAAGATCCAAAAGGCTAAACGACCGCAAAAGGGGAAGGGCAAGATTGATGGCAAGGGTAAAGGCAAGGCTGTTGCCCATATCCCTAAAGCCAAGCAAACCCCTCCGGCCCCTAAAGAGCATCAGGCTAAGGACCAGATCTATCACCATTGTGGTGAAGTCGGACACTGGAAGAGGAACTGTCCTACCTACCTAGCTGAGTTGATGAAGAAGAGAAAGAATACTAGTGGGACTAGTACTTCAGGTATCTTCACAATTGAATTATTTTCCTTTTCTAAGAGTGATTCATGGGTGTATGACACCGGCTGTGGAACTCACATCTGTAATTCGTTACAGGGTCTTAGAAAGAGGAGGAAACTGAAGCCTGGGGCTTTGCAGCTGTTCGTTGGAAATGGTTTGCCAGCAGCTGTGGAAGCTATAGGAGAATTTCATTTAATTCTGCCTTCTGGGTTATGTATTGTATTAGACAATTGTCATTATGCACCTTCTATCACTAGAGGTGTTATTTCAGTTTCTCTGTTGAAAAACCAAGGATACATTAATGTTTTTAATGATATCAGTATTTCAGTTTCTAAAAATAATGTTCATTATCTTGATGCTATTCCTTGTGATGGCGTTTATGAAATTGATATGCGTGGTTGTGTTTCAAATAATTCAATGTTCACTATTAGCAAACGAGCCAAAACTGTTTTGGACTCTACCTATCTTTGGCACTGTCGTCTTGCCCATGTTGGCAAAAATCGCATTGAAAGACTTCAACGTGAAGGGATCTTACAATCAAATGATGAATCATTTGATCAATGCGTTTCCTGTATCTCAGGAAAGATGACAAGAAAACCCTTTCCGAACAAGCCGCAAAGGGCAAAAGAGCTACTTGGACTCATCCATACTGATGTATGTGGCCCATTTAGACATGTGTCAAGAAAAGGTGCTAGCTACTTCGTAACTTTCACGGATGATTTCAGCCGTTATGGTTATGTTTCATTGCTTAAACATAAACATGAGGTATTTGAAACATTCAAAGAGTTCAAAAACGAAGTTGAAAATCAACTCGGTAAGACCATCAAGATCCTTAGATCGGATCGTGGTGGAGAATACCTAAGCCAAGAGTTTAAGGATTATCTTAAAGCGTGTGGAATTGTCCAACAGCTTACTCCTCCTTATACTCCTCAGCATAATGGAGTGTCTGAGAGGAGGAATCGAACCTTACTAGAGATGGTGAGGTCGATGATGAACCTTACAACTCTCCCATTATCATTTTGGGATTTTGCTCTAGAAACCGCTGTACGCGTTCTAAATATGGTTCCAACCAAGAAGGTTGAAAAGACACCATATCAATTATGGCATGGAGAAGTCCCTGTGTTGTCTTACTTAAGAGTCTGGGGATGTGAGGCACTTGTGAAGCGTGATACGCCTGACAAATTACAACCCAGGACTACTAAGTGCATCTTCGTGGGATACCCAAAGGAAACAATGGGTTACTACTTCTATAATTCCTCCGAAAACACTGTTCGTGTTGCTCGATATGCTGAATTCTTTGAAAAGAATTTTATAGCTCAAGAGAACAGTGGGAGAATTGTAGAACTACTAGAAGATGTATCACCTTCTGAAACAACTAGCAATCATCAACTTGGGGGGGAAAATGTTCAAAGAGATGAACCTCAAGTCGATGATGTTGCGATTCCACTACGTAGATCTGAAAGGGTCGTACGTAATCCGGATAGATGGATTGGTCTAGTCGAATCCGAGGATAACGTATCAGGAGATCTCAATGAGCCTCCGAACTTCAAAGCTGCATTATCAGATCCGGAATCTGACAAATGGCTTGAAGCTGCGAATGTGGAAATGAAATCCATGCAAGATAACCACGTTTGGACCCTGGTTGATCTTCCTCCTAACGCAAGAACCGTTGGGAGTAAATGGCTCTTCAAGAAGAAGACCGACATGGATGGAAATGTACACACCTATAAAGCTCGTCTCGTGGCGAAAGGTTATACTCAACGTTTTGGCGTTGACTATGATGAGACCTTTTCACCAGTAGCAGACATTAGAGCTATTAGGATTCTCTTAGCCATAGCAGCGTACTATGACTTTGAGATATGGCAAATGGATGTTAAGACTGCCTTCTTAAATGGTTACTTGGATGAAGAAGTCTATATGGACCAACCTGAAGGGTTCATTGATCCAAAACATCCCAACCAAGTATGCAAGCTTCAAAGGTCCATTTATGGACTAAAGCAAGCATCGAGGAGTTGGAATAAACGGTTTGATGAAGAAATCAAAAAGTTTGGTTTCGTTCAGAATCCCGATGAGCCATGTGTATATCGCAAAGCTAGTGGGAGTAATGTTACTTTCCTTGTCTTATATGTAGATGACATATTGATAATAGGAAAACACATTCCAATGTTGCAAGATGTAAAATCCCACCTTGGAAAGTGTTTTGCCATGAAAGACTTGGGAGAAGCAGCATTCATTCTTGGAATCAAGATCTATAGAGATAGAACTAAGCGGTTGATTGGACTAAGTCAAAGTGCTTATATTGATAAGATCTTGAAGCGATTCAAGATGGAGAATTCCAAGCGTGGTATAGTACCAATGCAGGAAGGACTTGGTCTGTCGGTCAAACTAGGTGCTTCTACACCTGATGAGGTGAAGCGTATGCAAAGAGTCCCTTATGCTTCGGCTGTAGGCTCTATAATGTATGCGGTGAGATGCACTAGACCCGATATAGCGTTTGCGCAAAATATCGTTAGCCGTTATCAACAGAATCCAGGTGAAAGTCACTGGACTGCTGTTAAGACCATTCTCAAGTACCTACGGGCTACTAGAGATTTGTTTTTGGTATATGGGGGAAATCCAGATCAAGAGCTCAAAGTGACCGGATACTGTGATGCTGGATTTCAGACTGATAGAGATGACACGAAGTCTCAGTCTGGGTACGTCTTCGTTATGAATGGAAATGCTGTGGATTGGAAAAGCAAGAAACAAACCACAGTTGCTATGTCTGCAACAGAGTCTGAGTACATTGCTGCTTCGGAAGCTGCAATGGAGGCTGTCTGGATAAGGAAGTTTATTAGTGGGCTTGACATTGTCCCCACAAGTAACTTGCCTATTGACATGTACTGCGATAACTCGGGTGCATTAGTCATCGCCAAAGAACCTGGAGTTCAGAAGGGCCCAGACACTATGCCAGGAGATATCACTATGTTCGTGAGCAGATCGAACTAGGTGAAATCAAATTACTCAAAGTTCACACAGATATTAACTTAGCTGATCCTTTCACGAAAGCTTTGTCTAGGCCGAAGCTTGAAAGGCATGCCGAGGGCATGGGACTTAAATTGGCTGGTTAAATCATGTATGTCTGATGTTCGGTATTTGGATAAAGGACGTTAAGCAATTTCTATTTATATAATGAAATAAAGTATTTGATATGTTTGATTTCATTTAATGGTTAAGTTGTGTCCTATATTTGCATGTTTAATCCTTGAGTACTTGTCAAGTATTCTAAATTGTCCATTGTCGATTAACTATATGGGAATATAGTTAAACTAAGACAAAATCTGAGTGATTGGTTAGGATGGTCCCACCAAACTCACATGGTATTCATTGGATGCATACTGGACTGACCCACTAACGAATTGTCACTTTATGGATCGTCGTCATTGAGTGAAATTCGTAAATGGTTGCTTTATTTATCCTTAGACTTGAGATACAAGCAGGTCATGCATGTATGGATTGCACCTACTTGATATAGGTCTAACTATCCTGAATAAGGTAGTACAAAAGGGCTATTTTCAGTAAGTGTAGTGAAGTATGTGACTTGACACGTGTAGTCGAGAGGATTTGTTCCTTCAGCTTTGTGCTGAAGTAGATACCACTGGGCCCCTCATTGGACTAATTAAGATGTTTGCATGGCCGTGCCCAAATGAAATCTAGAGGTGTCTCGATTTGCAATTTGGTAATCTTAAGTTAGTTGTGAGAATGAGAAACAGAATCGTTAAAGTATGAAATGACTTGATCCATATTCATATTTAACATGGTATCGGTAACAAAGGGATAGTAAATGACTGTACCATTTAAATACACTTTGAGAAACTGTACTTAAATATTTCTGGGAGCATTGGCGTGTTGCTAGACGCTAACCAATGTTATTACCTTTACTATTGCAAGCTCAAGTGGGAGCTGTAGGGATATGATCATGTAATAGTAAGCGTATGTCTGGAAATTATTTAAGCCTACGGGGTCACACGTCTCGACACCAAATGTATTAATATTAATTAATGGTTAATTAATATTTATCACGAACATTTAACGAAGTTTCGTTAAAAACTGACAGTTAATTGTTAACAGGGGTGTTAGTTGTAATTAGAGAGAATTGTAATTGGATTACAATTGAGAAAAAGTTGTGGATAAGGCCTCTAGGCCGAATTCGGCTAGGGCTCTTATGCCTATCCCTTTTGCTTGTTTATCAAGTATTCTAATCCTATAAATAGACCCTCTGGGTTTAAGGATTAGTTGCTGCTTTTATCAGATAAAAGAAAACCCTAATTCTCTCTCTACTCTCTCGAATTCGGCAACAAGAAAACCCAAGGGAGGTTTCGATTCTTGTGTGGTTCGACCAAGCCTACATCAAGAGGAGTTCGTGATCGGTTGCTAGCACATTGCATTGGTGTGTCGTGTGTGCGATCGTAGAGGGATTTGTATCAAATCCTCCAAGAGATCAAGTCAATCCGAGCTCATAAGGTAAACATGTTCAATCCGGTTAGTTAGATTAATTCATAGGTTTCTTTCCGCTGCGTACTCGTGTTTTGATAAATAGTTATATAACCCAACACCTCCTGCCCGTCATGAGAAGGATCAACCGACCAAACCCAACCCTGACTACTTACCATGGTTTCGCCGGGACTAGATTCTCATCAGCGCAATGCTGTGCAGTTGCTCAGACATGATTCAACCACTAGTCTCATCCGCCACTACCGCTAAACAAGCCTGGGATAACCTCAACAAGAGCTATGCGAGTGCCTCACACCATCGCATCATCAGCCTCAAATCTCGCCTCGCCAAAAACCCTCGCGGTACTCGTTCGATCACCGATTACCTCCACGAGATGAAAGCCATAGCCGATGCGTTGGCTCTCACCAATAGCCCGGTTGATGATGAAGATCTTGCCATACACATTCTCACCCAACTGGGTGATGAATATAATCACATCACCGTTGCCTTAAAGGTTCGGGACACACCGCTCACCTTCGCTGACTTATTCGACAAACTCGTCGATCACGAAGGCTCCCTTGCGGATGTGACTCCAGTCCCACAGATCACTTCATGAATACCACCCACAGGCAAACTGCTCGTATCTCTGCCAGGTCCATCACGGAAAACCGATTCTCTAACGCACGCTTCAATGGTGGTCGCTCGAATCGGTCCTCCTCTGGGGCATCTTCTCAAGTGTCGCAGCCCACCAGAGGCACAAAAAGCTTAAAATTTTGCAAATTTTGCAACATCCCTGGCCATGACACAAATTGTGACAACTCGGTCAATCCATATTCATTTAAACCCGACCCGAATTCGAAATTCTATTTCAGTTATTTTTATTTCCATTAAACCCGAAAACTTGAGCAAACCAAACATATATAGTACTTGTGTGAAATAATAAGCACGAGTAAATAAATGTAAGGTTTCCCGAAAAGTTTGAGGCTAAAATGCGAAATAAAGAAAATATGATCTTTGACGCTAATTTCGGTGTTAACCGGAAATCTCGCAAATTATAAAAATATAATATTTGAAATCCTAAAGATCAAATATAAATTTATCAAAGTTCAGGGGCTAAAACTGCAAAAATGAAACTTCAGGGGCTAAAAGTGTAAATCTGCCAAAATCACTCCTGGGCGGTACGCCCCAAATTTCTAACTTCTGGGCGGTACTCCCCAAAATGTCACTTTAGGGCGGTACTCCCCAAATGTCTAATTTCTGGGCGGTACGCCCCAGAATGTGCAGACGTGTTATTTTAGCTTTGCTACGTGTTTCAGCCCCGTTTAACCATTTGATTAGTGTCAAATTCTTCGATTAGTCACCAGAACGCGTGTCCTAACGAGATTTCGTCCCTGTTAGTATATAAATCAACCCCTGGAACTCGAAATCAAGCTTTAATTCCTAAAATCTATCTCTCAAAAACCTTCATTTCATACCCGTATCTTCACTGTCCGAATTCTCTCAACTCAGGAGCTCTCGAGGTCTAATTTTCTGCAGTCCTCCTCTATTTGGTACGTAGAACAAAAGCCCTCTATCAATTTCTGTTCATATCGTTGTTTTAATCAAGTTCCAGATTTGCTTAAAAAACTAGGGTTCTTGAACTTAATTTCTGAAATTAGAACAATCTGTTAGGAATTAGGAGCTGTAATTTTGGGGATCTTCATACGAACACATAACTAAAGAAACCCCTAAGTTAATTTCACAATTGGAGAACATTTTTTTTCGAGTAAAAACGGTATTATACGTCGTTATAATGCCCAAATTTAACAAACGGTTATGAGTTTGGGTCTCAAATTCTAAGGGATATCTTTGTATACTATCAAGATTAAAACCCTAAATTTTCATCATTTTTGGAGCACGTTTGATATTATTCGTAAAATTGATGAATACAAATATTTGTTAAAAACAAATATATATCTATGATCATAAATTACTATTTGATATTATATGATTATATATATATATATATATATAATTTTATAAACAGTATTATCAATATATATATATATATATATATATATATATGTTTCATAAAAATATATATAAATATATATTTTATATATATATATTTATAAACTAAAACAAATGTATATATATACTTAAATTCTATTTATTTTAAAAAGTATATATATATATATATATCAAAAACTATAAACATTCATAATTTATATTTTATGATATGATATATCAATTTTTATAAAACTATTTAGAATTCGCGCGGACCGGAAGGGTAAACGCCTGTACACTGGGTTTCCTGGCATAGGTAAGGATGTCGCATAAATCCCTTGTTGGACCTGGCAGACTTACCTGGGGATTCCTGGAGTGAGTGTTTACTTATAGGAAAACGCGTTTTCATATTATCACTAATCTTTGTTGTAATCAATACGAAGATAGTCTTTTGACATAATAATAAAAATAAAAAAAAACCTAACACTCTTCAAGAACCCTGTCCAATTGGAACTAAATTCTTTGTATTTATTTAGCCTATTCATGTCACTAGGCTAATCTCAAGATCTATCATATCAAATTCAGCGTTATCATTCATCCTCAATCTGCTCTTCATGTGAGTACTCGTAGCTCCTCTTTTATTACTATGGGTTGTGATACGATAATCAACTCTTGTTATCATTAGAAGGGGTGATTCCTTCGATTGATAATTCGAGTAGTGAGTACTCATACCCCCTTTTATTACTGTGGGATATTATGCGATATAAACTCCTGTTATTATTAGAAGGGTGATTCCTTCAATCAAATGATGACTAGAGTAGTGAGTATTAATAACTACTTTCTTATTTTGGGGTGCAACATGTATATCCTATATCTAAATCCTAAATCTTTATTTCTTATTCGAAATCACTGCGATCCTATGATATTATGTGTGTTCTTTATTATGTGTATCTATGTCTAATATCTAAAGTGTGGGAATCGTAAATCTTAAATCATGAATGGTTAGTCTTTATTCTTTTGTGTGCCATTAACCATCGTGCCGTGGTAACAATGATAGATACAAATCTATTGGTTGACAACCCACCTAGGATATTGAGACATAATCATGTCTTCAAATAGGTGATTGCTCCCTTATTGTCTAGGCTTGGTTACACAACATCTATATCTATGAGTGGTGAATGGATAGTCTTTTGGATAGTCTTTATTCTTTTGGATAGTCTTTATTCTTTTGGATAGTCTTTATTCTTTTGGATAGTCTTTATTCTTTTGGATAGTCTTTATTCTTTAGTGTAGTCTTTTATAATATATATCATATGAATCAATACTTAATGGCATAAACCGCTGACTTTTCATATACATAACTCTATGATTACTCACCAACTACTTTTGTAGTTGACACTCTCTATTTTATACATGTTGCAGGATGACTACTTGGATTATTTGACTGATCACGATAGGATTGCGGACCTAGATAAAGACACTAAATCAATGCTTGATGATTATATTTGAATTATTGTACGGATCTTTGTTTATATATAAAAATGGCATGTTTAAGTATTTGGTAACTATTACTAGTTGTCATGTGCATCTGGACAGTCGTCTCGCCCCGACATATTCCGCCGTCGGTTGGGGTGTGACACAAATGAGTGTCGCAAACTTCACAAACTTCTGACTGACAGCAACATTACATCCTCTATGGTGCCAGCTCCACCACTGGTGGTCAACACGACTGCTGCTGCCCCGTCCGCTCCATGGATGTTTGACTCGGGGGCCTCGAACCACATTGCATGCGATCCAAGTCTGCTTCACAACATGTCTGACTGCGGTGGACCTGATGAGATTCTGCTTGGTAATGGTAATTCTCTTCCCATCTCCCATATTGGCACCTCTCATATTCCGACTACGAGTCGCTATCTTTCCTTACATAATGTTCTCCATGCTCCTAATCTTAACAATAATCTTATATCTGTTTCGAAATTGTGCAAATCTAACCAAGTTTCTGTTGAATTTTTTCTATCTCATTGCTTGGTCAAGGATCTCCACACGGGGGCGCAGCTAGTGCGCAGGGTGAACAACAATGATGTCTACTATGCCACCTTGCCTCCTGTCAGCTCGTCTCAACAACTTCACTTTACCAAACTCTCCAACTCCATTCATGCCTGGCACCACAAGCTCGGGCATCCATCTTTTCAAGTTTTCAAGACTATTTTAAAGTATTTAAATATTTCTACGTTGTCGGATTTTTCGTTTCATTGTGATTCTTGCAGTGGCGGATCCAGGAATTTTATTCAGTGGGTGCCAAAAAAAAAAACCAATAAAATAATTCACTGAAAAGTAAACTTCATTAGATATAACAAAACCAAATACATACTAAAGTTGTCCTCTACGTGTTTTCATCTTTTGAAAACGATCAATTACAGCTTCATTTGTAACACTTTCAAGCGCTTCTTTTTCTACGGTACAAACTACACAAGCATTCAAAAAATCTTCACCCATACGATTACGTAGATTTGTCTTGACAATCTTCACCGCCGAAAAACATCTCTCAACTGATGCGGTTGCAACGGGCAAAACTAATACAAGCTTTAGTAACCGATACACCAAAGGAAATGAAACATGTTTTCTTGTTTCCACCATCATTCTAGCAAGATCGGCAATACCCTTCAAATCATCAAATTTTACATCATTTTGCACACTATCAACATATAAGTCAAGTTGATGTGCAAGAGCCATTTTTTCTCCTTTATCAAAATCATGTGGATAGAACTCACACAATCTCATCAACTTTGATGCATCAAAATTAGAAAACGAGTCATAAGGGATGAAAGCTGACATGTTTTGAAGTAATTCTGTGTTAATCTCATTAAACCGATCACCAAACTCTTGAATTTCCATATCCAGAACAGTGTTAAAACAATCAAACTTATAATAATGTTCAGTGGTGATATTGTACCTTTTTCTTTTGGCCCTGTCATTGACATACTCCTTTTCCATGTCTAAAATCTGAATATCATGGCTTTCACAAAATGAATGAACTTTCTTTAGAAGTGGATGAAAACCTTCTTCTCTACATTTTTGCATCTTTCGTCTAGCCGTTCCCACCAATTTAACAGCCTCTAAAATGTCTTGATCTTTTCTCTGAAGAGCTTCTGATAATGAATTTGTAAATCCTAAAATTTCGTACATCAAGTGCAAATAAAATACAAATTCGAATGAGCTCAAATAATTTGACATACTCAAAGCTTGATTTTGGCTAGAAGAGTTGTCGCATTCTTCTTGAACATATTCAAGCACTTTGACGATGGATGAAAACATATCAATCAGACGTGTGAGTGTTCTGTAATGAGAATTCCATCTTGTATCTCCAGGTCGTACAAAAGAAAGCTCTTGGTTTAACCCACTTCCCGTTCCAAGTATACCACTACGAATTTCATCTTGCATTCTCTCTTTATCATTTTTCTGTAAGATACCCGTTCGTTTACAGGATGAGCAAACCACATTCATCAAAATGCATAAACTGTCAAAGAAGTTTACAACACCTAAATGCTTTTTTGCGACCGCTACAACCACTAACTGAAGCTGGTGAGCAAAACAATGAACATAATATGTTGAGCTATTTTCTTGTAAGATTTTTGCTTTTAATCCATTAAACTCACCTCGCATATTGTTTGCTCCATCATATCCTTGACCTCTTAGCTTTTTAATGCTCAATCCATACTTAGCAAAAAAAGTGTCAACGGCATTTTTAAGGGCCAAAGAAGTTGTCTCCATCACATGAACAAGACCAACAAATCTCTCCTTAACGAGTCCATGTGTATCAACATATCGTAAAACAATTGCCATCTGTTCCTTCTTTGAGACATCACTAGATTCATCAACTAACAAAGAAAACACATCATCACCAACTTCTTTGAAAATGGAATTTAGAACTTCTTCCTCAAAACAATTAGCAATATCTTTCTGAATAGTTGGAGATAAATATTGATTATTACCTGCAGCCTTTGGTAACTCACTAAGTTCCTTATCATGACTTAGGATTAAGTCCATTAGTTCCAAGAAATTTCCTTTGCAAATAGATGTTTTGCTCTCGTCGTGACCACGAAAAGGTAATGCATTCTTCAAACAAAACCTACAGGCATTAATTGTAGCATTCAGTCGAATTCGATTCGCTCTCTTTACAATATCATCTTGCTTATGAAGAGCAGTGGCGATAGATTGATTTTGATTTATCAAATCTTCACATTTTTTAAGTGCTTTATTATGAGCACTACCAACTTCACCAACGTGTGTGTCAAATCTGTCTGGTTTATTCCAACAATTAAACCCCTCTTTTGAAAATACATCACGTCCTCCTTGGTTGCCAACATAATCTGCAAATAAATAACAACACAAGCAAAATGCTCTCTCCAATTTCACACTATACTCCAACCAGTTACCACCATATTTATCAAACCATGTTCGGATGAAACGTCGCTCTTTAGTCCCTATCATTCTCTTTTGAAAGTCATGGCCTCGTGGTTGAAACGGTCCATTAATGCAATATTTTCTCATTATTTCATCTCTTTGATCGGGGTGATAATCTAGAATTCTTTTCCTATCCGCGGGATCCCTAGGAAGCTTATCCAGATCAACGAAACTAGGTTCAGAAGATGATATTATTGGCTTGTAAAATCTTTCCATGGTACCTAGTAGATAGAAATATACATTCATCATAATCTGATCAATCAAAAAAATCAAGAATTATGTTTATAAATGATAAATCATAAACATACTTGTCACAAAATTCTATTCATCATGATCATAATCTGATCAATCAAGAAATCAAGATACTTCTGTTTAAATTTAACCTTCCTAGATCATAGAAACCTTATTATTAAAATTATAATCAACTAAATAAGAATAAATCTTACATTCCTGATCATTTGACTTGCAAAAAGTTTTCGAATTCATTTTGTCTTACATTCCTTAGCCTAATTTCCAAAATTCTGATGAAACAAAAAACAAAAAAAATCGAAATTTAAATTGAGGAGAGGAGTTAGGGTTAAGTACCTGATTATTAATCCAAGACCCAAATCAAAATTAACCCTTCAACATTATGAATAAAGCGCTGATTAGGATGTTGGAACTGCAACTTACGAACTGGAATGGCGATTGCGAAGAGAAGAGCGAACTGGAACGTCGTTTGGGTGCTGTCCTCCTGGGTGCCGTTCAAAAGAAAAATAAAATAAGCACTGGACTTGGACTTGGACTTGGGCTTGGGTGGGCTTGGGTGCCTTAAATTTTTTTCCCTTGGGTGCCTATTAAAATTATCCAACAAAATAGCAAGAAAGATTGGGCCAAATTTAAGGTTGAGTGGGTACCTTGGACCCCACTCAACTATACATACATCCGCCACTGGATTCTTGTGCTATTAACAAGAGTCATCGACTACCATTTGGTCAGAACTCGTTTCATGTTACCAAACCTTTACAATTAATATATTCTAATGTTTGGGGTCCTGTTTCATTTTCCAATGATGGTTTTGCCTATTATGTGATCTGCCTATTATGTGATCTTTGTTGATTATTTTTCTAAGTATGTTTGGTTATATCCCATGAAACGCAAATTGGATCTTTTGGTTCTATTTCCTCAATTTAGAACCCTTGTTGAGAAATACCTCCAAGATCCCATCATTGCATTGTTTTCCGACAACGGTGGAGAGCACGTTGGCCTTTCCAAGTACCTCCAAACGCATGGCACATCACATTTTACCACTTCGGCACATACTCCGGAACAGAATGGTGTCGCAGAACGCCGCCACCGCCATATTGTTGAGACATGTCTTTCTCTTCTCCAGCCTTTTCATTCACAAAATACAATCTCTATAAATGTCTCCATACAATCAACCCTCATTGCCTATGATTTACCATTCGCCACTAAACGCGCTTTGTAGCGTTCAAGGGACCCATCTAATCTGAATTTATAACGAAATACAACGAATAACCGGTTGTCCGTGTGGTCGGGAGACCAATTCCCAAGTGTGGAAAATGACTTCCTAACACATAGGAGTCATCATCATTTTCACAACATCCTATAAGAATGATACGTAGTGTTTTTTTTTTTACTTTTTTTTATTTTAACTCAACTTGATTTATGTTTCTTTGATAACAAAAATTATAACTTAATTAACTATCAGAAACTATACCAAGACGTAGTAGAGTGGTGGCGGCCGGAAGAAGGCTCATATCTTTAGGGTGGACCACCACTAAACTTCATTATGTTGTTACCTGCAGTGAGGCCGAGTCTACTAGCAATGTGAGATCATACGCCCCTCCTCCGCAACTAATGTATGTAATAACACTTAAATAATGTATTTTATGCTAAACAAAATATATATTCCCCATATCCTACAAGGCTACAAGTGACTGTTACGAGAGAGATTATTCTATATATGGTAAATAATGTATATGATTTCAAACCCAGTTAACAACAAACAAATGTCCAGGTACATATGGCTGCAAAAGACTATTTCCATGCCAATGAAACCAACAAACTCATCAGATCAGCATAGTTTCACATGCACACA
Organism: Deinandra increscens subsp. villosa; assembly: GCA_039602395.1. NCBI lineage: Eukaryota > Viridiplantae > Streptophyta > Magnoliopsida > Asterales > Asteraceae > Deinandra > Deinandra increscens. The sequence continues at coordinate 15,017,019 of JBCNJP010000003.1, forward strand.
AAAAAAAACCCCAAATAATAAATCTTTGAATATATTAATTACCAACCAAAAATAAAGAAATTGGTGAACAATCTAAAGATCCAAAAGCCAAAAATCACAACGAAAGTGGCTCAGTTGTAAGAAGAATGTCAAAGATTCAAAACCATTAGATAGCAACATTAGCAGCTCAGGTCTGACTCACGGCTGCGATGAACGCCACGCCGAAGATCAGAAAACATCACAGCCGCTAGAGGAGGCGAGGAGCAAACGTCGGCAACACATCGACCAGAAATAGACATCAAGCGCTACAACGGCGAGCGACAAACCGGTGGCGAAAAAACCCGCTAAAGCGGCGAGCAACAAATCAGTGGTAACGTGTCGTTCAGATACAGACGTGATCCAAAGCCACACACACTCGCCGGTAACAGTGAGCACCGGAGAACCAAAGCAACAAAAAATGTTACCAGAGATCCAGCTTGAGAGACAGAGGAAGAAGAAAAGTGGCTTTGAAGAGAGTGAACTAAAATTAAAAGTAATTATTAATATATAGAAGAAGGAGAACAAAACCGGTGGCGAGTAGTCAGGTGAAGCACATGGATTTAAAAAATATGGAGTGTCATAAACTGAACGTGGCATTAGTGTGCAGTGTCATAAATTGAACGTGGCATCAATAGGATGTCATATGTGGCATCTGTTCCACCGCCCATATTCACTAACCAAAAAATAACATCTGACCTAAATAGTTCCTTTACTGTGTACACGTCATACTTTAAATACTGATTAATAATTATTAACTTTTGTCGGGATAGGATGCCGCATCCTCGTGACTTCATAAGATTCACACAGGGAAAAAAGAAAAAAAATCATTTATTATGGGTAGAGGCCTAAATAGAGTATCCCGATTCCCGAATGCAATATCTGTATTTTGGGCGAATGTGTATGCCTTTATTTTGTAATATATATATTTTTTTTCAGTTTGACAAATGAAACTGAAAATTAAGAACTATAATAGATGAGCAAAAGAATATTTGTATACAAATGAAGAAAAGGAAAGCATTAAGTAATAAAAATCCTAGCACATGTCTACCTGAAAATGGAAGGATATGAAGATATAAAAATAAATACATACAAGTTTGAAGTATATACAATCTTCTGTACAACAACAAACAGCCCATAAGACTCATGATCCATTTTTAAATACTTTGGAGGGAGGTTCCTAGTTGATGGACACTATCTTATCTTCATGTTCTAGTTGAGATGAAGATGCAGATGGAGATGGCAGGTCACCAGTAATCAGATTTTCTGGATTCACAATCTCCAAATCTTCAAGACTTTCACTGCTGGTACTCTTTTTCGGTTTGTCAGAATGCGCATCCTCTTCTTGTTTTGTTGTTACCTGCATCTCATCACCACATAATTCAAACTGGTTGTAGGCTTTAGGAAGATTCTCGACGATTTCTTGTAGCTTTCCAAGGCGTTCATCATGGCGATCCATGTCAATTGCATCCTACACAAAACACATATCAACAAACACAACAATAACAAGAAAGAATAGTTGTATACAGGTTATGATAGTTAGTTAATTACTTGTGCAGCTCTATTTCTAAAAAGTGGTAGAAATCTGTTCTTGCAGAATACATTGAAAAGGGCGGTGCAGACGATCAATGGGATGGTGGCGGTTGAAGCACTGCTCGACTTTTTCATCCCAAAAAGTATTCCGGCTACTACTTGTGTCAGTATCAAAGAAAAGATTGTGGCATTGTGCGCGAGAGTCCAGTAACTTCCGTCTGTTTGGTATTTCACGAAATAAACGTTCATGATCTGCAAGCAATCATCATCAACCATGATTAAATTACAATTAGGAGGAAGGATAGATTATAGGATACGAAAAGGAAACGAACCTGATTTCTGTAAACAAGAAACGCGAAGCAAAAGTATATGAGCAAGAAAGGCAAGATCAAAGGTGCCAAGATGCAGAAGGTGAAGCCAAGGAGTCCAAACAGAAGGACCCTTGTAACCTCCGTGTGGAATGCAAAAGTAACGGGTCGAATAAAATCGTCTTCCCTCATGAGGACGCATTTAAACAACCAGTTACCGAGAAGCGGGACTGGCTGCAACAGTTCAAACGATAGTCCTGACCATCCTGACGTCATTACGTACGTCATAAAGAAGGAAGCTTGCCGGGGTATCAATTCGGCAAGCAGGGTCGCCAAGTCTTTAGGACTCGTAACCGTGAGCTTACCCATTCGCTCAATCCAAGAACCTGAAAGGATGTTGGAGAAGTAAACATTCCAAAACATGAAGATTAGGACTTTCACACACGCGCTCCGTTTCCTTGTACTTCGAGACACACGTCCCTCGAGGGTGGAAAACAGCATCATCAGAGGCGGGACGATGGTTAGAAACACGGTGAGCACAAGACTAGGTAGATACCCGGTGATAAGGTTAATGTAACTCCTGTCTGATACGCGTCTTAGAATCGGAAACGCGTTTTGCAGATACTGTATTTTGGTCAGACCTTGAACAAATGTAGTTGGCAGCAGGAACAGCACGCTAAACACGACGGATGCTATGAATACCGATATTTTACGGATCCATAGCAGATTATAAGGGACGCAAAGGTTTTGCCAGAATACGTCAAGCGGTTCTGGAGCCAGTTCCGTGACCCATAACATAGGGTCTGCTGATTGGATCGTTTGTGAAACCAACAAAGCATCAAACCGACTCCTGAAGAACACCAATGCAGCTTCACATTCCTTTTCTCGGAGCTCATCATCCACATTACGCCTCGCCAACTCACTTCCTGCTCCAATCATTTTAACAGAATTTGATCCTGTTCCACAAAGGCCACATCTATGATCAACACTTGTATCGCAGCACTGATCAACCGGGGCAGCTGCCATCACCGGGACGGTTGTCATCACTTTATACATCTTCTCTGCATCCTCCTACAGAAAAATAATCATTATTTTACAAGAAAGATGGATTTACTAGCTAGTGTTATGAGGATGTTTGTTTACCATAATTTGCTGAACTGCACCAAATCGATAGACGATTTGGTGGGAAAGGTAACTGGATGCGTAATAATTGCTGAAGAACTTCCCCACAGACTCGCTGTAGGATTCTACCGAAGACCATGGTACACCACGAACCACAACTGTAAAGTGACTTGGCTTTGTTGGAAACCTTTGTACTTGCTCCATTCTCATCCCAGCTATGTTTTCATACTCCTATACATCATCATATACAATCAATCACGGAGTTAATTTCAAACGCTACATACATATATAATAAATAAATGATGTAAGAAAGATGATGAATCGTTACATAATACAGAAGAGTGCAAGCACTAGCAGATACAACATACAGAGATAAGCAGTGAGCCCAGAGCCTGAGAGAAAGAATATTGGAAGATAGATAGATAGACGAATACAAGAAAGATAGATGGATTAATTATTAATGTATTAAGATGAAAAAAATTGAACAAGCCTACCATCTTGAACCTTCTCTAACATTTCCAATAGTCAATAAGTCCATGGCTGTAGAATCTTCAACCCCTTCCATCCCTTCACCAAAATAATTCAAAGGAAGCACAAATGAAGTGCAGACAATAGTAGCAATCGCGAAGATACGGATACTGCACTTTGAATTATCACAAAACAAATATAAGAAAGAAATAAGAAGAAATGAAATGATAACTATTAGTGTAAAAGGGAGTGGAGTACTGAAGGGTACCTACCTAAAAACAATAATTCTGAGGAAGACAACTGCATCAATACCGCCACAAGCAAATATGTCTTCTTCTGTTGCTTCCCAAGCTTTTAAAATCCAGCTTGCAGAAGGCACAAATCTTTCGAAACAAAGATTCTCGTTTCGAGTACGACCCTGAGCAATCCGCTGGCCGAAGTAAACTTTCACATTGAGCGGTTGTTTTCTTAATATGGAATATAGCGAGAACATCCCCACCGATATGCCTATGTTCATACCAGCCGATGTCAATAAAGCTGGTATGTCCATCTTTTTATTTTATCTTTCACTTCACCTTCACTCTCACCTTTGCCTTAACCAACTTAAAAATCAACCCAAAACCTTAGATACTAACCCCTAACCACACTTGCTTTCAAGCTTGTAACATCAATGTAACCAGCATTCAGCATCTCACTGTATACAACATGTAGAGAATTTGTAACCAGCTTCATAATCATTAAACACACTTCCTATTCTTTCATCTTTCTCCAAACATGTAGTTAGCAAAAAAAAAAAAAAAAAATTGTTCTACTTAATCAAATGTCATGGAAGAAAGTTACCATTGATGTTCAATATGAAGTTCTAAATCAGATAAATTTGCACATAACAAAATCTAACAAACATAAATAGAAAATCACACTCAAAAAGTAGGGCCTGGGATCTCATTGGATAAAATGCTGCTCCTAGAGAAACCCCGGCTTAGGAAAACCTTTTTTAGGGAAATACAGATAACATATGAGAAACAAGTATCAAGAAATTGCACATTTCAAAACCTAAGTTGCATATATGAATTAATTGCACATTCTTTTGGTTATTTGTTAATTATCCTGACTAATCCTTCAAGTTTAACTTATGTCTGCCTAATTTATACATCAAACATTTCGATTTTGTGGACTTAAGTTAGTAAAGTATAGTAGCCTTAGATTTCTAAGTTGCAAATTGAATTGCATTTCAGATTTATAAATATTGTTATAATTTTATATTTACGATAACCAAACTTTACTCTCATAACTTTATCTTTTATTAGTTACTAAAGTCGATATTAAACTTCATATAAAATATAATACACACACATATAAACCGCCATATTCAAATTTCAAAATGAAGCATGCATATCCCCATACGAAAATCTATGCATTATTCTTCCCCAATCTATCATGTTTACATGAACAGGATAACTGCACATGGATTTATCAAAAACTGGATTTAATTTCATGCTTTTATGGGTTAATTAAATACAAAAAAGGCCCAATTATTAGCTTTTAAATGCATAGGCCATAAAAGACCTAAAATAACGCACAAATTCATCTTACAATTCAATAAATCCATGCTCGATAGAAAACAACGTGAGATTGAAACCACAAATGTTGATTGAAGCAGTGGGATTCCAACCCTAAAACCATGATCACGTAAAAATTTAGGATGAAAAACGTACCTTGAATCGAACGATAACAGAAAATGCGTTTGAAAAACATGAAATTGGGAGGAACAATTAGAAGCGTAGGGTTTATCTGAGATGAAAGATGGATGATTGGGAGGAACAAATTTGAAGAATGCCGAAGGATACGCCTACAAAAAAGCCCGCCCAGGATTTTGGATTGAAAAATCTCTTTTAATTTGGCCATAACGGCATATTGGAAAAATTAATAAAAAAATTAGGAAATATTATTTGATTGTGTCGCAAATTCTGGTGGTTGATTTTAGTGTGACAAAATGTTTCTAGCCACTAATGTTTAAATTGTTAGCGACAAATGAATCTGTCACGAAAATATACAACTGTGACATAAGATATGAAAAGAGTTCTATATGCATCTCTGCTATTGGTTTCATAATGTTTGACATGCTATGTACTAGACCGAATATGTCATACGCTATGAGTATGACGAGTAGACATCAGCAGAATCCGGGTGAGAGTCACTGGATTGCGGTTAAGGATATCCTAAAGTACTTGAGAAGAACTAAGGGTATATTTCTGATATATGGAGGAACAGAGGAAGAACTGAGCGTAAGATGTTACACTGACGCGAGTTTTCAGACTAATCGAGATGGTTTTCGATCACAAACGAGATATGTCTTTACCCTGAATTGTGGCGTTCTCCGCTACAGAATTGGAATACATGGTAGCATGAGATGCTTCAGAGAATGATGCTTGGATGAAGAAGTTCATTGCTGATCTCGATGTTGTGCCTAGTATACAAAGGCCAATCGAGATAAGTTGCAACACGACTGGTACCATTACTCAAGCAAAGGAACCACGATCGCATCACAGTACGAAACATATTTTACGAAACTTCCATTACATTCGAGAAATACTGGAACGAGTCGATGTCATCATAAGCCAGATCTATACTGATCAAAATATGGCAGACCCATTTACTAAACCTATGCCTCACGTCAAACATGAGGAGCATGCTGAGAAAATAGGTCTTAGATTTGTGAGTCAATAGATTTGATGTGTATTTAGAAATTTGGTGCGTTCGAAAGTACAAACAAATATTCACGATTTATCTTAATGGTTAAGGAGTAATATATAAACTATTTGTCTTCGATTAATAGTACATTAAGAATCCATGAATACTAATGTATTCTAAACTTCCATAGTTGATAAGATGCGTGGGAACGAATCTGAGCGATAGACTAATCTGAGTTATGATCAGATTCATGAGATGAATGCTTAAAGTGTAGAGAATCATATTCAGAGATATTTTATTAGTTGAAAAAATATTGGACGTACCTCGCTTCAAAATAATCTTCATGGATCTAAGTCATAAGATATTTTGATAATATGGTACAATCATGTTATCCTTAGACCTGCGGTGCAAACTAGAGCGAACGTTTGCTGAAAGGTCACTCTTGATTTTATCTAACGTCGTGTCCTTAATAGGGAATTAATAAGGGTACTTAATTGGGAGTGATTTGAAGCTAAGTGGGAGTTGTTTGTAGCCAAAGAAATATGTTCTCTTATTTACATAAGATCTAAACATTCTGGCGTCGTCGTTGAATTTGAATAGTGAAAATGCATGGTCGTGCTCGAACTATGATTAGTTCGTTAAGACTAATTCAAATTGGGAACGTAACTAGAAATTGTTAAACACCATACGAGATTGATATAAGAAATCCATGTCTCATGTTTAACGAATGTTCATAACAGAGGGATAAATGATCAGGCTACCATAGGCTATAGTATTTGGTTTGATCAAAGCAGTTGGTAAACGAAAACAACTAGTTAACAATGACTTTGTCATACCTTGCTAGAAGGAGGAGGATGCAACTAGGCATCCAATTCCTTGCACGTTATAGAACATTATCGACGGATCGTCCAAGTAGGAGTTTGTAGGATTATAATGTCCGATCGTCGGATAATATTAACGTAACTATCGAGGTCCGATACAAAAAGGGTTACACTTTGGGCAACGAACAAGTATGTTAATTTAATTAACATTTCACGATTATTAATAATAAACAGAACAAAATATGTTGGACGTTTTATTTATTAAAACGTGGGTGAAATTAATTATAAAATAATTAATTAGTTGTGATATATATATATATATATATAAGTTTCGATATATATATATATATATATATATATATATATATATATATATATATATATAGGGCAAAGTTATTGTACAAAGGACGTTTTTCGTGCGAAGTGCGCGAAGGGATCTCGGTCGCTCATATGCGGGCTTTTTTTTTATCTGACGGCGCTAAACTAAAACACGCTTAATTAATTTAAAAAAAGGACGCGGAGTCATTAAAAGGGGTATTAAAGTCTTTTCAACTTTAAATGAAATACGCATACGCATCGAACAAAAAACAACGCAGCCTATAACCTTTTAACAAATAATGCATATATGAAATAAAAATCACGCATACACGTTAAAAAACTCCAAAAACACAAACCTAAATGTCTTAAACTTTAATAAAAAGGCATGTATTTAAAATAAATAGCGCACCCTTACTTTTTAACGCACGCAAGACAAAAAACACGCACCTATCTATAAACACACCGAAGAAACTAAAACCAGTATCCAAATCATGCACACACAAACAACAATCACGCACCTATCTAAAAAATCAAAGATAACACTAACCTCAGTATCCAAATCACGCACACACAACAAACTCACGCACCTATCTAAAAATCAAAGCGAAAACTAAAACCAGTACCCAAATCACGCACACACAACAAAAATCACGCAAACTATCTAAAAACTAAAACTAAAAACTAAAACCAATCTCAAAAAATCACGCACACAAAAACAAAAAAAAAAACAAAAAAACATGCAACTACGTAATTTTTTTTTCTCTAAAGGCTTCTTCTTTACAACTCTAAATACTAACCAGGGCGTAGTTGTGAAAAAAAAACGCAACAAAGAACTCTAATTACGCATGATGTTCCTAAAAATCACGCATTACAAAAAAAATAAGAACGACAACTTTCTAAAATTTTCATTTCAATCTATTAAAAACGCTTTCATTTCAAAAGCTACATAAAAAATCATATTAAACAAAAGACAAAGAGAAGAGATGCCTAAAACATCTTCATATCTCTTAGAGAATCCTTTCGATCTTTCATTTTCTTCCTTGTGCTATCCATAAACATACGAAGCATTTCGTGGATCTCCTGCTTCAACTGCAGTTGATCCATAATGAACTCCATAGCAGCACTTTGTATCTCACTGGGAGGATTATTAACAAACTCCTCAAGCATCAAAGTATAGGTTTCGATGCTATTGGAGGTGAGACCGACCATCATTCCAAATAAATTATGCATGATATCGCCTTTCGTTTCTTCTCTGTTGCAGAGTTCCTCCAGCGCCCTTATCGCCTCAGAGGATTTTGAGAAAATGTAGTTCGATGAAGATGGAGCCATTGAAGATGCGTAAGGAGAAAGGAAGATAGTGAATTTCTAGAAAAAAAAAATCTCTAACTAGTAAAACTATAAAATACAAATAAGGGGAGTGAAACCGAACCGACGAAAAGAAAAAATAATAAATTAAAAACACGTATTTAGTTTCTTTATTACGCATAAAATATATTTAAAAATACATAAATATCCATATAACTTGTGTCCTTCCATATACACAGAAAAATCAATCATGACTCCTCGATCACTCGCCCCCCCCCCCCCACCCCACCCCACCCCACCCCCTCTATAAAATAGGAACTTGATTCGCTTCAGAAAAATAACGCAACCCTCTGCAACTGCTCAAAAGAAAACACATCATTATCAAAAAACTGTAAAAAAAATATACAAATAAATTCCTCATCTTCACCATCATCTACCCCTTTTGCTAAAGATTTATTGATGAAAAAGATGTTTAAGATGGAGATACTAATCAAATATAAGAAGGAAAAACACATGGTAGACGTTCTCAACTAAACCTTCGACACTCTACAACAAATGATCAAAGAAAGAAATGAAGTAAAAAAAAATCTGTTCATCGTGCAGAATAGTGCCGTCCGTGATTTAGTAATTTTGTTCATGTCAGACATGAACAAAACTGACATAGAACAGATGCAAACAATTACCACCCTAGTCGGAGCCCTTCAAGCTTCTGCCGGTTTTAAGAATTCTTTTCTGTCAAAATATAAGTAGTTTAATGTATGCTTTGTATGTTCTTGGACGTTCTTTGTAATTTAAGTTTGATTTTCTATCTATAAAGAATTTTATGATTATTCGTCTATTTACAGTGCACAAATAACGCATGCAAAAAAAAATTACCAAAAAATAACGCAAAAGAGATAATGTTATAACTTAGGAAAGTAATAACGCAAATGAGAATAGATATCTCTCTGTAATCACGCAAGAATTAAATATAAAATTACGTGTATTTTCACGCATGTTAATTGTATTATCATGAATGAAGAAAACTCGTAAAATCAAGGTTACAACAATAACGCAACGCCATACAATTAAAAAACATAAAAATAAAATATTCACGTAAAAACAGTAAAAACAAAAAAAAATACAAAAAAATAAAATTACGCAATTATTAAATAAATAACGCAAACAGAAAAACTCTTGCAAAAAGAAAAAAACATAAACATATAGTTAAAAAATTGACTCTCTATAATCACGCATGTTGTTTCTATTTTGACGCATTGTAAGGAAATGAATTTCTGAGTCAACCGGTTCAAGATGAAGATTTCCGGTTGAAGACATGTTCAAGCGGAAGACGCTCAAGCGGAAGATTTGTCAACCGGAAGATCAACCGGAAGAACATTTCCGGGTGAACTCTTTTATCCAACAGTATAAAGAGTTCAACCGGAAAAGTACTAAAAGATTACTTTTGCAGAATTCAGACCTGCAACTGCTTCTATTCTTCCAAAGTCACATCCTAGCCGTCTCCTACTTATAGATAAATGCATTTTGCACATTTCCTCTTTTGTATGTTTACTAATGTTCTTTTAGTAAGTTTATTGTTTGACTTTTATGTACGGTTAGATTAGCCCGTATGAGATCAACGGCTGTAGTTGATCTCCTTAGTACTATTTATAGTTGTTAGCTAGTTCATTCACAAGTACCAGATTTAGTGCTTACACTTGTAACAGTTTGAACTTGAGTTAATGCAAATAGTACCGAGAAATTTATTATCTTGTGTTCACTAGTTTATGCAATCAATACAATCAAACTACAAGTATAAGTAAAACAAAGCTTAACTAAAAACAAGTATGATACAACTTTATTCCGCATGGTTGTGATCTTCAAGTAAAGAGTTCTTGTTTTGATTATTTCTCTGAGTAATCAACGGTCCTACACGCATGAAGAACTCGATATAAAGCACCTTACACCAAATCACGCAAAAAATACTTGATTAAAAACAAACGCCCCTCCGCATCCAGAAAGAAAACGTCACGCGTCGGCCTCTCCTTCCTTCGCACGCTTCGCACGGAAAAAAACTTTTGTATTTGAACTTTCACCTATATATATATATATATATATATATATATATATATAGATTTTAAAATTCATATATATGATATATGTGGATTGAAATTAAATATGACATAATTAATTGATTGTGATAAATATATATTTATATGGGTTTGGGTTAAGTTCAGGTGAAAACGCATCCTTATCCTAAAAACCTAAAAACCTTTTTAATTTACTCTTTTCTCTATTCACGCCTCCTTCCTTTATAGACAAACTCCTCCACCTTTCTTCTTCCATTAACGCCGGCGACCTTGCAATCGTTCCTCAGCTCCGGCGAACCCGGCGACCACCCTCTGACAACTCTACAGCAGCAACCATCGGACCTCGGGTGAGTTCCGGCAATGACGAACCGCCAGACGCGATTTGAGCCACCAGATGGAGCAGATCCAACAAGATGATGTTGATAGCGAACCGCCAGACGCGATTTCCGGTGACGACAAACCGCCAAACACGATTTTTGAGGCATTAGCAGCAGAAGCCGAGGCCAATCGAGCTCTTTTACAACCGAAGATCCTTCGCACAAAGGCGTTCGAACCGGTCATCATCAATGCCGCTAAACCAGGTTTCGGTTTCTCATTTCTTCTTTACGTTAACCAAAAGTAGCCCTAATGAATCATTCAAACAAAAAGGATTGCTGAATTGGAGAAGGATAGATGGAGGTGAAACCCTAAAAGGAAACAGTCATGTCGAAAGAAATACATCTATGTTTATGGATGATTGCTGATGGTTTCAATTTGGAATGATGGAAAATTTAGGTAAAACATGAGAATCTGATTGGAATGATGGAAATTTTAGGTAAAACATGAGAAAAGTGAGGATTCTTCCAATTTTAGGGGAAATCTGAAATTGAAGCTAAATGGTCTTATAATCATTTCTTCACTTCAGGCTAAATGGTTCTTGCTATTGTGATCAACGTGTGGAAAGGCAAGGCCTAAGCTCTGTTGGATTTATCCATTGGGATCAATCACTTGCAAAGGCAATCATAAGAATTTAAAGTTGTCATCTATGTTCATGTATGCTTATAACAATTTGTTATCTTGTTTCGATTCTAGCTTGAGTTCCTCATTATTACTTTTTTTTATTGTTGGGTGGGGCGTGAACGTTATTTAATGTAAACAAACAGGTACATAAATAAAGGGATGAACTTGATGATTCAGGGTGCTATAAAGTGGGGGATTCAAATATGGATGATGGATGTATGTAGCATAAGTGCTGAGGATATATATACATATATATGAGCATTGGGGTCCTAAAAGTTAAGTAGGAAAATGTGTAGGAGACATGGATAAGAGCAGGGGTTATAAATATATATGTAGCATAGGTCTAAAAAATTGTTCACGCAAAGATTCATGTGATATGTGGGACTTAGTGACATAAAAATTGGATGTGGGTTATGAGGGCTCAATAAGGCAAAAGGAGCGGAAAATTATTTGATTGGAAAATTGGAATGCTACAAAAGAGGGAGGTGGGGCAGGACTAGGAGGGGTGGTAGGTAGATGCAATCCATATATATTATCGGTTCTGGGGTCTCTACAACAATCTAACTCATGGGAATTAACAAGCTTGCAGGAAACACAAGGCTTGGGCAGGCGATTTGTCCTATGATTTTCGCTCATAGGTGATACCAGGGTGGTGAAGCATTGATGGGTCTTTCCAAAAATTACGAGCATTTTAGAGGACGGGTTCTAAGGCTGGGTCCAATGGTCGATTGTGATGATTGACATTTGCTGAGGACCGTCCATAAATATGGTGGTTGTAGAAATTCGATGTATGCATCTGACAAAATCTCAAATACCTTATAATGACGAGAAGTTAGAGTAAGTTCTGTAGACCCAAATGTATATTGTTTTATTTCTAATGATTATGATTTGTGGTCGGATATTTGTAACATTAGAACTTCATAGAACATTTGATGAATGAAGAATATGGTCAAATTTTAGAAACTTACTTGTAACATTATGAGACACTTGATAATGAAGAAAACAAATTTGTTCTTCTGGTTAAGGAAATGGTGATGGTGAATTGGATGTTGAATAGTATGAATATGTGTATATACAATTTGGCCCTTTTTGAAATTGGTTGTCTTTAGATGATTTGTGATATTGTCATGCTATTTTCTTGGATTATTATTATGTATTAAATTTAGTCTTGTTACATTGATCATGCGTTTGTTTTAAGCTGGTTGGATTTATTCGATTCAGAGGACCTACGAGAACGTGAATATCTGAAACATGTTCTTCATCGGATGTATGGAAAGTTTATGGTACACCGCCCATTTGCTTATTTATATATGAACTTGGTGTAAAGCAGGTCCGTAGGCACGTCCAACGAATTGAAAAAACTCAAGTAATCAGTTATTGGCTTGCTCTATTAGATAATTGTATGTCACAAGGTAGTTTTTGTTGTTACACACAAGCATTAAACATACAAAGTCATGTTGCATACAACATGTTAGTATATGCAACATACAGTTATGTTGCATATATGCAACATACAATCATGTTGCGTATATGCAACATACAGTTATGTTGACTATAGCAACATACTATCATGTTGCATATAGGCAGCATATAATCATGTTGAATATAAACAACATACAGTCATATTGAGTATATGCAACATATTGTCATGTTGAATATATAGAACATACAATCATGTTGTATATATGCAACATATAGTCATGTTGAATATAAACAACATACAGTTATGTTGCATATAAACAACATGCAATCATGTTGCATATACACAAAACAACAAAACCATGTTGCATATACACAGCACAATATATATGTTGCATATATGCAACCCAACACAGTCATGATGCATATATGCAACACATTCATGTTGCATATATGCATCATAAGTATATACATATTTATTTTAAAGTTGTAAACAATGTTATTTTAATATAACGTTGATGTGTAAATTTCAGGACGAAAAAAGTATAAGATATATACCAAATTGTTTCACTTCCAGAATTTCATCTTAATGACATAAATAGATGGAAACTCAGTTAAATTTTGGTAGGACAGATGGATTGACAACTTAAATCTCGTGAATAGGTTCCCAGATTCATATGATTGTGAGATAAATAAAGAAATTAAAGTGATGGAAGGATCCCAAGTCAAAGCCAAAGAAACATAGTAAATTGGAGTTGGAGAGCCTACAAGGGATTCATTAGCTCAACGTGTGAACCCGCGACATTGAAGTATTGAACGTGTGAACCTAGTATGTTGTAATTTTTGTATTTGTGAATGTGGTGTAAAATACATACATTTGTACCTTGTTTTGGGATTTTGCATCATGTTTGTCCGATTCAGTTAAGATACATCAAGTTATGTAAATTGGAGTTGCATAAACGAAGAATGTGGGGATGTTGCATATATACATGTATTCATACTACATAAACATAATATAATTGAAAAAAAAAGAATACGTCGACACATAAACCTAATAGATATTATATTGCATACACACACAACTCTAAATCCATAAAGTATAACACTGGCAACATGAAATATTTGTAAAAGCTACTACCTTTAATAGCAAGTAGATCGTCGCGGATTAAAGTAAGCTTACCCGAACGGGATCTTAAACGATCCGCACATCGAGTAACAATATCAATAATCTCGTATCTAAGTTTAGACTATTCGCTGTTGTATATGTGCAACACAATTGTGTTGCATACTTGCATATATGCAACACCGGGGAGTGAGGGTGGGGGTGACTGGGGTGCGGGTTAAGGGTTATATATATATGCAATATAATTATGTTGCATATATGCAACACCGGGTGGGGGGATGGGGTGGTGGGGGAGGTAGGAGTTATATATATGCAGTATAATTATGTTGCATATATGCAACATAGGGTGGGGGTGGGGTGAGATGGGGGTGGGTCAGGGTGGTGGCTAGGGTGCGGGTTAGGGGTTATATATATGCAATATAATTATGTTGCATATATGCAACATGAGGTGGGGGATGGGGGGGGGTCGGGGTGGTGGCTAGGGTACGGGTTAGGGGTTATATATATGCAATATAATTATGTTGCATATATGCAACACGGGGTGGGGGTGAGGGTGGGGTGGGGGGGGAGTGGAGGGAAGAGGAGGGGGTGTTGTAAATATATGAAACATGGGGGAGTGTGGTAGTGATAATATTAAAAATTAAATATTAAATTACTTTATTAACCTTCATTTAAGTGGTTTTTAGGTTTTTAGGCTAAGGAGGAGTTTTCACATGATCTTTACCCATATTTATATATAATTTTTGAAATTATATATATAGTATATATTAATCTGAATTTTGAATAACTTGATAAATAAGTTATCTAGTTATTATGGATTGATTCAAATTGATTTAGCTGACATAATTATCCAGTTAGCCAAATCTATAAATAGGGATCAAATCACACAATTCAGATTGCTAGAAAAAATCACAACACAAAAGAGAGAGATGGAGAGAGGCCAAAGAATTTCGGCCAACCCTCCCCTCCTTTGGGTCATCGTCGTCGCCGCCGTCACAATCGGGTCTTCACGTGTTGTCATGAATTCTAGCCGGTCTGCTAGAAGGGTATGTAGATTATCCTTTTATGTTTATTATTTGGTTTTGTCATAATAGTTATGAGATGAAAACCATAATTGTGATACAGTCATCTAGCGAGATTGTTCGTTGAACCATCGTGTCTCGTTTGGTTTAATCACGACTAGTTATTTCTGTTTATTCGGGTTGTCTGGATCACTAGTGAGATCAATTATGAATTGACCTTGTGTACACGCTTCTGCCACGTGACTTATGTTATTAGTCACGACTCTAAAATTTTAAAATCGTACACAGAATCCCAACATACACATGTCCTAGAACGACTCCCCTAGGGGCGGCCCCGAGTAAGGACAGGGTGGGCGACTGCTCGAGGCCCGGTTTTCAAAGGGCCCAGAAATTTTAAAATTTTCTTATGTGATTATCTTAAAATAACGTTTTGTTATAAAGTCTAAAACAAAGATCATTTAGATCAGCTAACAATTAGGGGTGTTCAAAACTGGATATTCAAAAGTTCGGATATCCGAATTTTGAATAGTTTTTTTTACTATTCATTTCCGTATCCGAAATTCTGATATTTGAATTTTTGGATACAAATTCAGATAGTAAAGCGGATATCCGAATTTTCAAATATAACCCAAAAAGATAGTAAAAATAGAAATACATTCAAGATAGAACTACTAGTGATAAATAAAAATGCATTCAATCTACTACAAAAAGACATTTGTTATTTAGTGGCACAAACTTTTAGTGGCATTTAGATTTTGTGTCACTAATATAGGGTTTTAGTGGCACATTGTGTGTGCTACATTTGTTTGCCTGTAGTTTTAGTGGCATTTAGCTTTTAGGCCACTAGTATAGGGTTTTAACATGACTTTAAATGTGCCACACTACCTAATATACCATTTTCTGGCTTTTACTATATGCCACTAAATCTATTTCTTAAAATTTAACTTGAACACCAAAAGAAAAATAGAATACCGCCAAACAATATTAACATAAAATCATGTGCTACATTTTTTATGTGGGTTAAATTGTAATTGTGTTTGTAGTTTTTTGTGATGGGGATTCCGGATAATCTTATGTTTGTTGTTCCTTTTTGAGGTTTTAGCTTCTTACTAGCCCCGTTTTGATTAGTTTTGCCATTGAAAAAAACTAACCTAAATTAATAAAATACCGCTAAACTATGAATTCTCCTAAAATCCCTCAAAATCCCTCCAAAAAGAAGGAAATTGGATTTTAAATAATCCCAACTTTTGAGGGTTGGCCGATAATAATCTCACTTTTAATAATCACTACCTGTGGTCCCAACTTTCTCCCTATTTACCAATATGGGCACGTCGTTAAAAAACTTAACACCGTTAAGTTTTTTATTCATTTTTTCAACCTCAATCTTTGATCCACCATAACTTCTTCAAATCTTGATGAACATTCAATCTATAGATTACTATGTGTTAGAGCATAAATCTATGTCTCGTGTGTTGTATCTAGAATAGGGCTAGATGTGAGTTAGGAGCTGGACGAACCGAGTCACGAACCAATGGTTCGTGATCTAGTATATGGCTAAATGGTGTTTTTGATGGGTGATCGTTCCCTATATCGTCAGAGGATTGATACACAATAATCATTAGTCATTACTTGTTGACCATATCATATGAATGTTCACTTGACACACATAATCGCATGTTTTTAAATCGATATACATAATATAAACTATAAACCTATGTTTACTCACCAACTACTTTGTAGTTGACACTTTATCTTATACATGTTGTAGGACTTTACTTGAGCTGTTTCGTGAACGCGATAGGTTTGCTGGACCTGGATAAAGACTTTAACTAAGATTGTGGATTTTGTTGTTATATATGATTTCGAGTTGTAAAACTATTCGTATTTTAATGAAATGGCATGTTTAAGTACATTGCAACATATTAGTTGACATGAGCATCTGGGCAATTATCATGCCGGCATATTTTGTCGTCGATCGGGGTGTGACATAAAAGTGGTGTAGTCATAGAGACTCAGAACGCCCCTCTAATTATTACATAATTTATTTTTAAAAAAAATACTACACAAATCAATCTACCCAATCAAAAAAAAGAAAAAGAAAATCAACCAATGAGAAGTAAAGGGGGATGCGCCATAGAGATAACGCATATGCCCCTTTTTACCCCTACAGCGTCCCCGGGGGCGGTGTTGGAGCGCTATAGGGGCGCTATGGAGGCTTAAGACGCCCAACTACCCACAACCTTAAGTATTGTGGTTTTTTGAAATAGCTTTTTGACATCTTACAAAAAAAAAAATTAAATGAAAGACAATTTTCAATTACTCAAAACACTTTTTTTAACTTATTACTTTTTAAAATGCCAATAACTCACTAAGTCATTTCCAATCCCAAACATCTTCTAATAGGCATTTCAGAAAAACAAATATATATACTGAAGAAAAAAACAAAAAGAAAAGGCAAAACATTTATGAGTAACGTCAATAAAAAGGTGCGAATGTAAATCATCATTGGGTGGGAATATTATGAACCAATATAATAAAATCCCTACAATCACTAACACTAATTGACCTAACTCGAGAGTACACAAAATAGGGGTGAGGTTATTGTGAGAAGTTTAGTTTGGATAAGAAGGATAAGAAGGAATCATAGCCGTTAGATCTTCAATTAAATTA
Source organism: Deinandra increscens subsp. villosa (assembly GCA_039602395.1). NCBI lineage: Eukaryota > Viridiplantae > Streptophyta > Magnoliopsida > Asterales > Asteraceae > Deinandra > Deinandra increscens. Next base: position 15,034,902 of record JBCNJP010000003.1, read on the forward strand.
AGATCTATGGTTTAAAATTTTCCTGGGTAAATTAAAGAGAAAAAACTAAAGAAAATAAAAGATGGAAGGGTATTTTTAACTTTTTATCAAATTCCCCCCATTTTTTAAACCTTCATAACTTTTAGATACGACATTATTTTTTAAAAAAAACTATACCATAAAAACAAGCGTTTTTTTATCTTTAAAACGCGTATAGTGTTGCTATATAAAAAATTAATTTTTTTTTACCTTTTCGATTGTATCAAAATGTTCAGATCATTGTGTCATTGTGTCAAAATGTTCAGATCATTGTGTCATATTGTGTCAAAATGTTCAGATTATTGTGTCATATGGTGTTAAAAACCGAAAGAGTAATTTTTTTTAATTTTATATATAGCAGCACAATATATATACTTTTGACACGACGACACAATGACACAATGATCTGAACATTTTGACACAATGACACAATGATGTGTCAAAATGTTCAGATCATTGTTTCATATGATGACAAAAACCGAAAGAGTAATTAATTTTATATATAGCAACACTATATATACTTTTGACACGACGACACAATGACACAATGATCTGAACATTTTGACACAATGACACAATGATGTGTCAAAATGTTCAGATCATTGTTTCATATTGTGCCAAAAACCAAAATAGTATTTAATTTTATATACAGCAACACTATATATACTTTTGACACGACACAATGACACAATGATCTGAACATTTTGACACAATGACACAATGACCTGTGTCAAAAGTCGAAAGAGTAATTTTTTTTTTCATTTTTTATATAGCAACACTATATGCGTTTTAAAGATAAAAAATTGCTCGTTTTTATGGTGTAATTTTTTTTAAAAAAATATCGTTGTATGTGAAAGTTATGAATGTTTAAAAAAAATGGGGGAAATAGATAAAAAGTCAACAAAAGTGGCTAAGACTAAAATACCCCTCCTTCCATTTTTATTAGATCAAGATCCAATGGCTGAAATTCTTTCTTATCCTTCTTACCCAAAACAAACTTCTCATTTGAACCTCTCCCCACAAAATAGAACTCATATTACTTCTTAATTAGTTAACATGTTATATTTTATAAAACGTTTTTATCATGTTTGTTAATAACCTGTGATTTTCTGTAAGGGGATATGTTCAAATGAGAAGTTCTTTTTTGGTAAGAAGGATTTGAAGGAATTTTAGTTATTGGATCTTGATCTAGTAAAAAAGGAAGGAGGGATATTTTAGTTTTAGCCACTTTTGTTGACTTTTTATCTACTTCCTCCATTTTCTTTAAACATTCATAACTTTCACATACGACATTATTTTTTAAAAAAAAATTGCACCATAAAAACGAGCATTTTTTTATCTTTAAAACGCATATAGTGTTGCTATATAAAAAATGATTTTTTTTACTCTTTCGAATTTTGACATAATGTTCAGGTCATTGTGTCAAAATGTTCAGATCATTGTGTCATTGTGTCGTCGTGTCAAAAGTATATATATTGTTGCTATATATAAAATTAAATACTCTTTTGGTTTTTGGCATCATATGAAACAATGATCTGAACATTTTAACACATCATTGTGTCAAAATGTTCAGATCATTGTGTCATTGTGTCGTCGTGTCAAAAGTATATATACTGTTGCTATATATAAAATTAAATACTTTTTCGGTTTTTAGCATCATATGAAACAATGATCTAAACATTTTGACATAATATGACACATTGATCTGAACAATTTTGACACAATGATCTAATCATTTTGACACAATGACACAATAATCTGAACATTTTAATACGATCGAAAGAGTAATTTTTTTTAATTTTATATATAACAACACTGTACGCGTTTTAAAGATAAAAACGCTCATTTTTATGATGTAATTTTTTTTAATAATGTCGTATTTAAGAGTTATGAAGGTTTAAAAAATAGGGAGAATTTGATAAAAAGTCAAAAATACCCTTCTATCTATTGTTTTCTTTAGTTTTTCTCTCTAAATTTACCCATAAATTTTTTGAGTCATAGATCTTCATTTAATTGAAGATCTAATGGCTATGATTCCTTCTTATCCTTCTTATTCAAACTAAACTTCTCACAATAACCTCACCCTTTCTGTAACCAGCATATATTGATTATTACTTTTAGTTAGAAATTATTGATAATACGACTACTTTACATACATATACACTAACTAAAATCTTAAGATAACCGTCCCTTTGCAATTTGTATTACAGTATATTTTACTACCCACGCGTTGACCCGGTAATAAAGGGATATACAAAACAACCACATTGCTAAAACGCATCATAAAAAACGAAGAAAAAAAAAGACTGCAACAACGTTAAATTAGAAGCTAAGTTAAATACAACACTGCAAATGGTATTCATTGGATCCTTTTGTTTTCTTGATGCCGTGAAACAAATTGGTGCCAAAGACGATTAATTTGTTTTTTTTGGAGAGCTCTAAAAGGGAGAATAGCAACTAAAGAGGCACTTGTTCGGAGAAATGTTCAGGTGGGCGACGAGCAATGCCCTCTTTGTGGGGAAGAGAAGGCAACGACATATCATGTGTTGATCAGATGTGAAATTGCGACGCATTTGTGGTATTTGGTGTCAAGATGGTGTCATGTTCCCCCAATTTATGCGTTTGAGTTGGACGAGTTGGTCAAACTTTTAGAGGAGTCTTCGTTCGATAGGAAAGCTAAGATGGTGTTTTATGTTGTTGTCCTCGCCACTTCTTGGGTTATATGGAAAAGTAGAAATGAAGCGGTGTTTTAAAACAAGAAGACGTTCATTCCCGTGCTGTTTAACGAAGTCAAATGTTCTAGTTTTTTATGGTTTAAAAAATAGGGGAAAATGGCGGGAGTTGAAGTGGGAGGATTGGGATGAATATAATATGTAAGGCTGTGTTTGGAGCACTAGCTGCTAGCTGATGAACTATAAGCTAGCTGATAAGCTAGATGATAAAAAATAACGTTTGGTAAAAACTAGCTGATAAACTAGCTGAAAAATATAAAATGACATAAACGTACATATATATAAATAAATTAAAATTTAATAACAAAATATTAGGAAAGGGTAAAACTGGAAATATTATAAAAAGCTAGTTGAAACGCTACTCCAACTAGTTTTTCAAAAGCTAGCTTATAAGCTAGCTTTTTGACATTACCAAACAGGGTTTTTAAAAAAACTAGCTTTTTTAAAAAGCCCCGTTTGGTAACGTCAAAAAGCTAGCTTATGACGCGTCAAACACGAACTAAGTGTTTCGTGTGCTCTTTTTTTTCGTACCCTTCCAGGCGTCTTGCTAGGGTGGGTAGTTTTATAAAAGCATTGTTAAAAAAAATACAACACTGCAAAAAACTAGATAAGACACTGGTGTGAAACTAAAAACCAATGAAATATTAAAAAAACGATTTAAATGAAATTAAAAATATATATAGGTAAAAAAGCAATAATAATAATAATAATAATAATAATAATAATAATAATAATAATAATAATAATAATAATAATAATAATAATAATAACAATAACAATAAAAATAATAATAAAATTAAAATAACAATGATACTAGCAATAGCAGTAGAAGTAACATTAATCTTCCTATTCTAATAAATGATTACAAATGTTGACACATGTCAACACTATATTCATCCTCACAAAAGTTTTCTCTCCCAAAACTACTCCTGAATTAATTCTTTTTTATTAGAAATTATATCATATTTTATAATTAATCATGATATATTTGTATTTATTTATATTATGAAACTATGACGACCATATATTAATTTTCATCTTATTTTTATTTAAAATTATTTTTCATAAACTATTATTATTTATCTTTTAATAAATATATAAAAAAACTTACAAAATACCAATAAAAACTTATTTAGTGTGTTTCAAATATAATTGAGCAAATCATATTTAAAATTTTAATAATTGAATACCTAATATTATTTTACAGATTCAATCAACATTGTGGATGATACTTTTTATAAAGAAATTCACAAACGACAAAAATCATGTTCATAAGATCCAATATTAAATATTTTTCTACTATATCAAATGATCAATGTTCATCCAATTTGAGAATTTTAAACACGATGACTAATTCAATTGTAAGTTTCCTAATTTATATCAAAATAACATTATTTTGATATAACATTATAATATTGATTATAGTTTAGATTTTATATATGTTCATTATAATTTTGATCAAACTTTATACTCACCTAACTTTCTACAAAGACTTAGAGTCTTAAGTTTGTTAAATCATAAATTAATGTTAGTTGCTATTCTGGGTCAGATTTTTTTTTAACAATCATTTTTGTATAGTTGCATTTTTCAAATATACAAGTAGAGACATGGGCTCTAAATATTGTTGGTAAGTCACCACTACCATATTATGAATTATAACTTTAACTCTTATTTAATATGATGTAATAGGTTATTCCGGTAATAAGAAGAGTATGCAATTATCAATTATATATATTTTTAATGATTCAACCCATATAACATACGGGTTCTATCCTAATAGTAATAATAAATATTATCGCATGAACTATACAAAATTCGATACCTAATATGAAAATAAAACTAAAACGAAAAGGAACGCTTTAAAAATTTACTATCCATTATGTATATTATCTTTTAAATTATGAAAATTGTCTAGCATTTGGAAAGGGCATTCATATATTTGAAAATGGTATTGGTGATGAGAGGAAAACTTTGGACTGAGAGGTCACAAGTTCGATCCCTGAGCCTGACAGGTTTTCCACCCGGCCTTTAGAGGAGGTGGTTTTCCCTGAGAATTGGCTCAACTGATGTGTAAATAGTCTTAGTTGGACGTTCCAAAAAAAAAATTTGAAAATGTATCATTAAATGAGTTGGCCTTTCATTTAAAAGTCAAAGATTTGCTGCATTTAATACTACTTATTTCGGTAAGAAAATTTGCAGATAATTATGATTCCACAAAGGGTTACAAAAGTGATGGGTAATTTTGTATAACCTTTTAATAATTTAAGTTATTAATAATTTAAGTTATGTCTTTTTAGTCGATTAGAATTCTTAATTATGAAAATTTCCTAAATAATCGTAATTATCATGGTATTGAAATTCACCGGATTGTTGTTAACTGAAACCTATCACCGTTAGTTTTTGCTGACTGAGCATATGACGTGACATCCTACGTGACTTTTTTTAATTAAGTTATTGGATTTTAACAATCCAGGTTTTGCCATTTTGGCCAATAATACTTCTAATTACGAAAATTCTCTACAATAATCCCAATTATCATGTTGTTGCAGTTCATTGAACCGGCAAGCTACGGCGTCGTCTCCTGTGACCTTCGACGAAGGGTTTTCTTCGGCTTGTATGTGCAGATAGTCTCTCCTCTTGCTAATCGAACCCTCAGATGCATTATCCCCTTCTTTTTCTCATCTACGATGACGCAAAGAACCGAGTAGGGTTCCGTCGTGTTGTCCAGTGATGGCGCGAAAGGGGACTCGTGGTGTTCCAATCGTGCCTCAAAGGTGATTGTTTTGGTGGGATAGTCGCCATCGGTGGTGACTTCGAACAAAAAAACTATCTCAGCCGCATAACCGGCGATTTGGGGATGAATGGGTGAGGTAGGGGAGGACGACGGAGCACAGAGGTGAGGTGGGGGTGGACTCCAGAGGTGGTTGTTAGGGCAAAGTTAACAGCGGTCCAATGAATTCCAACACCATGATAATTGGGATTATTGTAAGAAATTTCCGTAATTGAGATTATTATCGGCAAAAGGGCATAACTTGGATTACTAAAATCCAATAACTTAATTAAAAAAGCCACAAAGGATGCCATGTCACATGCCCAGTCGTCAAAAACTAACGGTGTTATTTTTCAGTTAATGGCGGTCCGATGAATTCCAACACCGTAATAATTGAAATTATTATAAGGAATTTTCGTGATTAGGATTATTATCGGCTAAAAGAGCATAACTTGGATTATTAAAATCCAATTAACCTAATTGTTACGTGTATTTGATAGGTAATTTTATGTGAGTCCATTTAAGGTTGAACAAAATGATCATGAACATGAGGAAGACCGCAAACAAAAGTTGTGAACAGGAGAGGAATGTTACAAGTTGAAGCCAGCGAGGTGTTTTTGTTACCTATATATGTTTTGTTTTCTATTTTCTTTTTTAATCGATTTTTATTTCCTTCATTATGTTATTAGGTTCATTGACGCAGCTTAGTGGTATGGCCAGGGGGGTTCGTCCAATAATACTAATTTTCATGATTTTTTCAAAAAAGATGATATATATTGAAAATTGTCCTGTTGAACTATCGCATCGTGACTTATCACCCCCGTAAAATTTTAAGCCAAACTTCACCACTGTAGAGTTGCATATGAGAAGGAATCATAGAGGAATGATATGTATAACAGTCACTAATTTGTTGTTTAACAACTCTCCTCCCTATCGTTTTTAGGTAACGGATTAAACATGTAACACCCCTTTATCAATTAATGAAAAAGTAGACAATTTTGTCGTTTGGTTTATATAGCAAAACACAAAATGCTATACAAGAGTAACGTGCACACAACAGATTCTAGTTATATATACTAATAGGCATAAAAGAAAAACAAATTTATATATTAAAAATAAATAAATAAAAAAGCAAAACATTTATGAGTAAAGTCAATAAAAAGGTGCGAATGTAAATTATTGGGTGGGAATAAATATGAAGAAAATATAATAATAAATCTCTACAATCACTAATTGACCTATCTCGAGAGCACACAAATATAGAACTCATATTGCCTTTTAATTAAAATGAATGCAAGGGTGGCGATTGGGTTCTAATGATAAGAGACTTGCAACTAAAAGATGGCGGATGGGTCCTAATGATAAGAGATATGTCTTACAACTAAAAGATCGTGAATTTAAACCTTACAAGCCCTTGCCTGGACATCAAGACTAGGCGAGGCATAGCCATACCACCTTGGATCCAAGACAATCATGCGAGAAATCCACATAAAATTCAGCTGGAACTGTCTAAAACTTCTAAAAATGGTCTAGAACACGGCTAAACCAGTCAAAATCATGTCTAGAACCCTAAAAATAGGGTCTTGCTAAAGAAAACCCTTTTGCCTTCTTGCTTTTAGGTTCAAGGCTCAGACTTTTGCACCTTAATTACAAATTCAACTTGCTAACACATGTCACTTGTCCAATTCTATGAAATGTTAAGTCTAATAGAATAGTGAATGTATCACATTAGAGTACAAACTAAAATTGCAGGTAATTTTGAACTTCAAATTCTTAGAACATCAATCAATCAATCTTTGAAGCTCAATCAACAGATTAGCAATCAAATTCCCCCAAAATGAGATAAAACATGCATTAAGCTTCAATGGCGCGCATAACTTATTATCAATGTCAAGAAAATTCTACAACAAATGCTATGCCATCCTCATCAACAAATTCAAGCAAAAACAATAAAAATCTTCAAACAAGTTCATCACCAATGTGAAACACTTACCGATATATTTTTCATTCCCGGTTCAAGCGTTCTTCCTAGCGAGCTTAGTCCATTCGGTATGAAAAGCACCAGGGCGATCAACTCGCTCATAAGTATGAGCACCAAACAAGTCCCTTTGAGCTTGAACAAGATTTGCAGGCAACCGAGCCCGTCTATAGGTGTCAAAATACGCTAGACTAGCACACATTCCCGGGGTACTAATCCCAGCAGAGATGGCTAGCCCCACCACCCTCCTCCATGCCGCCTGCCGCTGCACCATTTCCTTCGCAAAATCAGGATCCACCACCAGGCTCGCAAGATCAGGGTTTCGCTGGTACGCTTTCTTGATCCTATCCAAGAAAACCGCCCGGATAATACACCCTCCTTTCCAAATCCTAGCCAATTCCCCAAAATTCAAGTTCCAATTCTTCTCAAGACTCTTGGCCCTCAACAAGTTCATCCCTTGTGCATAACTACAAATCTTGGAAGCATATAAAGCTTGCCTCACATCATCAATCAACCTCTTCTTATCAATCCCACTTCTAACTGTTCCCACCTCCTCTTTCAACCCTGCCTCCGCCAACACCTTGGCGGCAGCCTCCCTCTCGTCCTTCAAACCGCTCAAATACCGACAGTCCAGACTCGCGGCAATGGTGGGAGCCGCAACCGACAGCTCAGCCGCCTGCTGGACCGTCCATTTCCCCGTCCCCTTCATCCCGGTTTTATCCAAAATCTTGTCAACCAACTCCCCTTCACCATGCTCATCTTTCACTTTGAAAATATCTGCTGTGATTTCAATCAGAAAACTCTCTAACTCCCCTCTATTCCACTCATCAAAAATCTCAGCCAACTCTGAGTTGCTTAACCCACCAACATTTTTCAAAACATCATAAGCTTCAGAAATCAATTGCATATCACCATACTCAATCCCATTATGAACCATTTTAACAAAATTACCTGATCCACCTTCACCAATATATGTAACACAAGGTCCATCTTCAACCTGCGCAGCCACTTTCTCAACAATATCTTTAATATTATTATAAGCATCAAACGAACCACCTGGCATCAACGACGGTCCGTTTCGCGCGCCTTCTTCGCCGCCGGAGACTCCCATTCCGAGATAAAGCAGTCCTTTGCTGTTGGCTTCAACAATCCGGCGTTCGGTGTTCTCGTACCACTCGTTTCCGCCGTCGATGATGGTGTCTCCGGGCTCCATGTGCTCGGTCAACGCGGCAATGGTCTGGTCAACGGGAGCGCCGGCTTTGACGAGGATGATGACGGATCGGGGCTTCTGGATTGAGAGGACGAAATCGCGAGGGGTGTAGTGGCCGGTTAAGGGGAGCTGGCCTTCGTTGTGGGCTCGATCTAGGGTTTCGTCGACTTTGGAAGTGGTGCGATTGTAGACGGAGATGGGGAAGCCTTTCTCGGCGACGTTGAGGGCGAGGTTTTGGCCCATGACTGCGAGTCCGGCGAGGCCGATGCGGGAGAGAGCTGCGGCCTCCATTGATTGATTGATTGATTGATAGGGTTTGGGGATGAAATTGAGGGGGGTTTTGGAGATTGAAATGAAGGTTTTGGGGATGAAGGAAGGGAGGAAGTTTATGTAATGAGATTGGCTGGGGTTGGTGACGGACTCATCGAGGGTTCTAAACGTTGGTTGGCTGCACAACCCACGAAAGGTTGTGTCGTTACCTTCTTTCTTTAAACTTTTGGGTTACCAATTAGTCCTTTCAGAATTATAATTATCAGTTTAAGCCCCTAACTAAGCCACCAAGTTTTAAAATGAAAATCAAATAACTCAAACATGCCACCTATTAAACTTACATAGTTAATTGCATAAATCGGTTTAGTACTTTAGTCGAAACATTTGTTATAAGGTTGCATTAATGGTGCTTATGGTTTAATCAAACTGCAAGTTTGGTCTCCAAAATTGCAAAATTACAAACTCAGTCCACATATTTATGAGAGGGTTGCATAAATGATCCTCACGGTTTGATCAAATTGCAAGTTTGGTCTTTTTATTACAGTACCATTATGTTATTAGGGGTAAGAAACAACTAATCTCTAGTCTTTGAGGATACTTAACCCTAAAAGAATAATGGTAATTTGATATGACTATATGAGGACTAAACCTGTAATTTATGTAACCCTCTCACAAATGTTTGGACTAAATTTATAAGTTTTCAAACCTGATAACCAAACTTGCAATTTGATTTAACCATATAGATCATTTATGCAATTACCCCCTTGAACTCAGATGATCCACATCAACAATCACCTCGACTTTTTGTCTATCCCCTCTCCAGGAGAAGGTCTTGGGCGCACCCGAAAATTGCGAACGAAATAGTGTATTGAGCTCTGAAGTCCCATCTAACCATCTGGGATTCAGTTTGGCTACCAGGGAGCTTAGATCTAAAAAGCAGATGTCGCTACATAATCACCAATATGAAACCGAGTGTCATAGAAGAAGCCATGCAACGAATGAAACCGAGTGCCATAGAAGAAGCCATCCAACGAATGTAATTGTTGTACTTAGCGTTTGTGGGTTTGATGTACGATGGTGGTATAGGCAGGAGATGCCCGAATCTTGTTTTGATTTTGAGTTTGGTGTGTTGTAAGACAACTGAGGAAAAAGAAACCGATTTGAAGGGAGAGGGTTGGGTCATTTTGTATGAAGTAAAGAAAACTTTATAGAAAGTTGGTATTTGATCTCAAAATTTTGTTACATAATAAAATTAACATCACACAAACACATAATTTTTAACTGAAATCTTGAAAATATGACCAACCAAACATTGGGGTTTAAACCCAGAACCTCAAACTAAGAGGCAAAACCAAGAACCGGTTTTAAGTATATGGCAAAGCTAGAACCTTTCTGGGGAACTTCATCAATCGATTAAACCGACCATATTTCCAGCCAACATGGGTTTTTATCCTATTTATTTAAAAATGAGAACCAACAAAACAAAAGCCAATAAACATAATGGTGTAATATTGGTTCTTGCATCCCAACAAGTCCAAGTTGGAATTTGAATTAAGCATGTAAATGTAAATCCCATTTATATGGGGGTACACTGAACCACCAAATTATGATCAAAATATAATAATGATTAGTTGTAGATAATAAATCACAAAATTCTTGCAGGTTTCAAAAACCAAACCTGCCCAGTATCTTCATAACTCATGATCTCCTACTAGCATTCGATACGAACCGCTCCACTTTCAGAAGAAATAAACTTAGGCTTCTTGTTAACTTGATGCAAACACTGAATAACATCACCAATCTGAAAATCAAGACAATCGCGAAGAACAAGACCGCACTCGTTACCTTTCTGGACCGTTTCAACATCCTGAGTGTCTCTTTTTAAGGAAACACAACACCCTTCAAACACAACTTCACCACTTCTTAGAAGCCTCATGGTGCACGACCTGCTGACATGGCCGCCCATGACTTTGCAACCAGCAATCTTTACATCAGCTCCTTTAGCTTTGCTTCTTCCTTTGAGTTCAAAGATGTTGAGTATTTGTGCCTCACCAGCCACCTCTGTCTCAAATTTTCCAGGAGCTTTTTCCACTATGAAGTTGCCGATATCTTCTAGAAGATGGTAGATCACTTTGTGTATTTTAATCTAGAAAAAGATGTCGATATCATTATTTCATTCTAGTTATTCAATAGGAGCCAAATTTCCTGAGTGTTCCACTAAATTCATTCAGTTCTTTTTTTTTTCCTCTAAAGTACTCAACTTTCATTGTGTATTCCAATCTTGTGATTTATTTTTATATATGATAACTGTTTTTTAACTTAAGTAACCTAAATGAAACATATATGAATCCTAGTTACTATTTGTTGATTATTTTTTGCAAATTAACTTGAAGTAGGAGGTAACAGTGAAAAAAAAAATTCGCTAAATAATGAGTTTCAAAATTGAAATTGTTTATATAAATCAAATTGAAAAAAAAAAAATCACTAAATAGTAACCAAGACGCATATATGTTCCATTTAAGTCACTTGATTTAAAAAATAATAACATTTATAAATAAAATTCACAAAAAATAAAATGCCTAATAAAAATTGAGAGACTTTAGAGTAACAACGGAATGTTTGAGTCATTTTGGTGGGACACTTGATAAACTTGGTTATTGAAATTCTCCCTTATTCAATATAAAATCACTTTAAGAACGCACATCCAAACACCCTGTTTTGCAAAATATACATACCTTTATATTGGCTTGAGCAGCAGCCAAACTGAGAGATGTAGGTGGGGTCCGCACGTTAAACCCAATGATACATGCTTTGGCAGCTTGTGCCAAGTCGAGATCAGACTGACAAATTGGTCCAACTCCAACATGGATAACATTCACAAAAACCTGATAAAAAGAAAATTGGTGAATTTGAGATAAAATGTATAAAGATACACATGAACACATTAGAGAAGTTATGGATTTGTGCATACAATTGGAAACATGAATATCTGTTTAAACATGGTAACTAACTTGTAGTACATGGGTGTTTGGATTTGTGTTTTGGAACTATATATATAATTATTTTGGAAAGAGATTACAAGAATAAATATACCATGTGCAATAAAATTGATTATAGAAGAATAAACTAGAATTAGATATCTACCCTTTCTTTTGAAGTAATTATAAAGGCTTTTACTGCCATTTCATAAAACATTTCTTTTTTTGTAAAGATCGTATTATCTATAAATCCTTGAATAACCAGAATTTATCACACTCGAACGTAATTACTTGATTATTCAACTTCAAGTACCAGTAGCACATAAAATATCTATCTTCTACATTATTCAACTTCAAGCACCAGTAGCACATAGAATATCTATCTTCTACATCCGCTTTTATATCAAATTCCAAATATTAAATCACAGTCACATTTAAAACACACATCCAACACTCCTTAGAACTAGGAAGATATTCAAAAGAAATATAGATTATTTTTTAACAATATATGACATACCTGGGGACTATTCAATGTTTTAAGTGAATCGGTGACAGCTTGGACCGTCCCTTGAACGTCTGCTTTGACAATAATTGGGAGTTCAACCCTTTTAGGCTCATCTTCTATTATTTCAGAATCAGAGATCTCCTCCCCATCTTTCCTACGCCTCTCTAGTTCCTGTTTCTTCTCCTCCTTCTGCCTACGCTTCTCTTGTTCCAGTTTGTTCTCTTCATCCATCTTCCTAAGCCTATCTCGTTCCAGTTTCTTTTTCCTTCCTTCACTAAGCATCCGGGCTCGTTCTTCCGAATCCACAACAATAATATCATCACCTGCCATTGGCAGCCCTTTGAGCCCCTCAATCTCCACAGGCATAGCGGGTGTGGCCTCGCCGGTCAATTTCCCAGCTGTATCCCTAATCGCACGTATTTTCCCCCACTCGGCACCAACTGCAACATGTTGACCACAAACCAAAGTCCCGGCTTTGACCAAAGCTGTAGCCAACGGGCCCCGCCCACGGTCAAGTCTTGCTTCAACGACATAAGCTTGGGCCACTCCATCTACACGGGCTTTTAGGTCCATTAACTCAGCTTGAAGAAGCAAAGCTTCTTCAAGCTTATCAAGTCCTTTTTTAGTAACTGCAGATACCTCAACCACTTGTACATCACCGCCCATTTCTTCAAGGGGTAACCCTTCTGAAGCTAGTTGGACTTTGACTCTTTCTGGGTCAGATGCGGGCTTATCACATTTGTTGATGGCAACAACTATGGGGACATCTGCTGACTTGGCATGTGACATGGCTTCAAGTGTTTGTGGCATCACACCATCATCAGCAGCTACCACTAGCACCACTATATCAGTAACGGCTGCACCTCTGGCTCGCATGGCGCTAAAAGCCGCATGGCCGGGAGTGTCCAGGAAGGTTATGGATGCACCTGATGTCATGCCTACAACGAAAGCACCAAGGTGTTGGGTTATGCCACCGGCTTCTTTGGCGGCAACTGAGGTCTGGCGTAGAGCATCTAAAAGGGAGGTTTTTCCATGGTCAACATGACCCATGACTGTTACCACGGGTGCACGAGGAAGGACTATGGAACCTTCGTATGAGTAGAGCCTCTTAACATTTACCCCAACTTCCTGCAATTTTTCATATTAGAATATATGATTTATAGAAATCAAAAGTGCAAAATAAAATTAGAGGTGGCAATTTGGTCGGATTTACTTATGAATGGATCGGGTTTTGGGTCATGTTTCATCTCCCACAGGTCAAATCAGAATATATCTAAATAATGCATACCCTGTTACGCATCCACTCAATTTTCCACATCTAATTACAATAATGGGAAGAATGACTCATAAAAGAAAGCAAACAAGAAAAACAAATACCATTGCAATTAGTTCAGCGATGTCAATGCCCAAAGGGTCGAATTCTGACCCAACTTTTTCCCCCACATTTACAAGCATACTTTGTAAAGTGGCCACTGATTGACCACAACGTTTAGCAAGCTCTAAAGTTGTCATTCCCTCAAATATTTCAATGGTTTTATCTGAATATGACTTGCCATTCTTTTGTAGTTTGGGTGGCACGTATGGAGCTTCACATGGTGGCTTTGCATTTGCAGCAGGTCTCTTTTTAAATTTCCCTGTCTTACGTTTCTGTAGACCAACTATGTCCTCATCTCCTCTTTTAAGTAGTCTTGGACTAGCATGAAAACGCCTACAAAAGTTTGAGATGTGAATACAACAATAACCATGCAGACCATTAATCCTATATGACTGAAAGTTACCTTACTAAGAATCTGCTTTTCAAGAAACCTAAAGTGTCATCACCAAGTAAAGCTGAGTTGCTGGTATATCCTGTATCAAATAAGTCTTGATATAAATTTGAGGCGGATGTAAATAAGCTACTAGATGCTTGGAAATCCATTGATTCGGAAAGATAGAATTTTGATTTCGTGGAAAAGTCAAACATTGATTTTACAGAATAAGTAAAAACATACCCGCTAAAAAAGTGATAACATATCAAACTTTTAATTACCTCTAATCCGCCCAACAGAAGATGAAAGCAAATTCGACCGCAAAGCGGTGTCTCTAAATGCTTTCGAAGTCAGAATCCTCAAAGCACTAGCATGAATGCTCTGTACATAAAGTGTGTGCCATGTTATATTTATCCACTAGTTATAACCACTTAACTAGTTCAGTTTACTTTAAACAGGAGTAAACAAAAGCAAACGGTTCACTAGAGTTGACACAAAAATCATCAATATGAACATGCACGCATATGAAACCGTATTAGGTACAGGTAAGGGAAAGAAGGAAGCAGATCCATAGGAAACAATCTGATGATAATCATGCTCCAAAATAAGAATATCCACTACACCTGCTACACATATGTGATTCTTTAATCATGTAATTGTGGCAGAGAGGTAAAAAGTTCAAATAGGCCTCCTGAAGTGACAAATGATATGACTTGCTACTAACCAACATACTATGTGATACATCCATGTCCACGTTGACCGATTCAATGACTTTTTCATTTAATTTTCCATTAAAAAATATGTATGCATGCACTATTTCTTTGTAAGCTATTCCACTAGTTCATTTCCTAAGTGCATTTACCCATGATCACATGTTGGAACATGTATCAGTTTCCACCGTATCTTCCCTTGTTGCATTGAAAGGAGTTTCATCACTAACAGAAATGAACATAAAATTGGATCAAAAAGTCTAATACCATTCGCTCTTATTTCTTTAATATCCAACCCGCTCCAAGGGTATAGTATACCTAGGGAGACTAGCCATCTTGAACCGGCTTATAACACTGTGGGTGTGGAGATAATTGAAGGGCAGGAAACACAAAGATATGTACTTTATGAAATTTCCAGGTGAATCCTTAATTCAATATCAATAATCGAATTTCAAAACGCGATAAAACGCAACTTCCATGTATCTAGACTTGTTACCACTTTTAGTGATCATTTATCAACACATCATCTAAGAAGAAAATGGGAAGCGTTGGACTTGACATTTTATCAAACACCTGGTACTCATCCTTCGTTACACATACACGGGTCCATATTTTCACTCATTTTCCTTTGTCCATCATCAATCACAAACTCTTTGACATTGACACTAAAAGCTACAGGTTTAGCATATAAATTTCTACCAAAATTACTCCAAATAAACAACCTGGTGATTGAAGAAAAAGATGCAAAAAGTCATCTTTAACATCCAATTTACAAAGTAATTACAAGTCATAGTATTCGTTCATTTCTGAAAGAAAAAAGCCCTAAAAAATTCGATGATGAAAGACTAACCTTTCTCCCAAGCTCCCTCCACGCCATTCATAAGTATAAGTCAAAATTCCTGCAGACTGAAGAAAACAGGGATTAAATTGAAGGCAGCAGAGTTACAAGGAAAACTAAGTATGAACGGATACACGGGAGAAAACGACGTCAGATGGGGGGATTGAAGGCATAAAACTACGAATATGGTTGGTTACCTGCAATCAATATGAGGTTGGGTGTTGCCCTAATTTTCAGAGTGAGTGAGTTATAAATGGAGGGTTGGGTTGTAGTCTTGTAGAGGCGGAGATCGGAGGTCGGTGAAGGGAGAACACCCGACCGTGGAGAGGAAGAAACTGTATTTTAGGAAGGATTGAATATATATTTTTACCAACGTAGAAATATCATATAATTATTTTTTAAAGGAGGGAATTACAAAATATTTGAGTATAGCTCTAGACGCGTTTTCGTGATAATTAAGGTAATTTCGTGTTAATTAGAAATTAATTTGCATTAAAAACGTTTAATACAAAGTGTGACTACGAATTATTTTTGAGTGCTCCACAAGTCTCTCATCCATTATAAATACAGCCTCATTAGTTGAGGTAAAACACACCGAATTCAATATTCAAAATCCCTTCTCTCATCCTCATCTTCATATCATTTCTTCCAATCTTCATCTCGTTCGTCGAGAACTTCTAGAACTCAAAGGTAACTTCAAGCTTAGAGTTATCACGACCGTATAATCGATTTATGCGATTATACCCTGGGAAACAAAACGGGGTCTTTGGTAGACCCGGAATTTGTTTTAAGGGACCCGAGTTTTGACCTGAATCCTTCGCCAAGGATTGTGTGGGTCTTCATCTTTTCTCAAATATTTTAATAAAACATTTTCTATCTTTCTGTCTTCATCTTCTAATTCTCAAAAACCATTTTGAAACTTCATAAAACTTTCATCACTGTATTTACTTTGTCTATTTCTTTCATTTCTTGTAAGTGTATTTTCTTTATTTCTCGTAATTGTATTGTAATTAATTTTCTTTCCCTGTATTGTAATTATGTATATTTCTCGTAATTGTACCATTAGGAGTAGATTTTCATTTCAAGTGTATTGTAATAGAATAGATTATTTCTTTTTTTGTAATCGTACACAAATAAAATATTTATTTATTTTAAATATACGAACGGTTTTCCTACAAACTTAAAACAATTTTTTTAAAACACTGTTCATTTTATAAAACTTCATTATCTCGAGTCTCAAAGTTGGACTTAGATTTCTCGAGGTGATTTAGTGTTTTAAAAATAAATATTATAACTCGTTTTGACTCAAAATTTGTCTTAGAATCAAACGAGATGTCGGTTACGACAAATAAAATTTAACATCCATTAGTTGGACGTTATATTTTTTTAAATCATTAAACCTAAACCTCCATAAGTTGGAAGTTATAAACTTTTAATACATTCTAAATCCGTCCATTTACTGGACTTTAATCTCCTTTAAACGTACGCGTTTAAAGATTAAAAACTCTATTCTACTCCTCGAAAACCATCCATTGGTTGGAGGTTTTTTCTTACGTTTTAAACGTGCGCGTGTAAATAATAATTCTGAATATTAACTTGTGTAGTTTTCTATTTCAGAAAATGACTAACGAAGTTGAAAAGATTACTAAAAAGCCTAAGGGAACTCCATCGGTTGGTACCCAAAGTGGTATAACGACCAACACCATCGCGAGTCATGCCGAAAAACCCGAGAAGTTATCGAGTTTGCACTTCAAAAGGTGGCAACAAAAGATGTTTTTCTGTTTGACCACCTTAGACCTTGCGAGGTATCCACTCCCCAACTCGGTGAAGGGGAAGTCAACGTTGAAACCGTTAGCGCGGTGAAAGCTTGGAAGCATTCGGACCACTTGTGCCACAACTATGTGTTGAACGGCCTAGTGGACTCATTGTATAATGTCTAATCGGTGTTCAAGACTTCCAAAGAATTTCGGGAGTCTTTAGACAAGAACTATAAAAGGGAGGTTGCTGGCACGAAGAAATTCGTGGTAGCCCTTTTCTTGGACTATAAAATGGTTGATAAAAAACCATGATGAGTCAAGTCCAAGAACTTCAAAGTATACTACATGAGATCCACGCGGAGGGTATGTCCCTTTGTGAGACGTTTCAAGTGGCGGCAATGATTGAAAAGCTTCCGCCTTCGTGGCTTGAGTTTAAGAACTATCTTAAACACAAAAGAAAGGTGATGACCGTTGAGGATCTCATTTTCCATCTTTGTATCGAGGAGGACAATAAGACTGCTCAAAAGGCCACCACCATACAACCTTCGGCTAAGGTGAATATGGTGGAGGCTGGTCAGTCTTCCAAAGGAAGCAAGCGAAAGGGTGGGGCCAATGCGAAAGGCAAAGGCAAAGCAGTGGAGCACTTGGCACCGAAGAAAGGGGTTGTGAAAAAGAAGCCTCTGAAGTTTTCAGGAAAGTGCTACAACTGTGGAGGGCGTCATCGGGCGGATCAGTGCCCGAAGCACAACGTGAGCGCACTCACATGGTGGAAGATGACATGCCACTAGTGGCCATGATCATGGAGACGTCCGCCTTCATATTTGAAGTCAACATTGTGGAGGAGAACCCTGGCTGGTATGTTGACACTGGTGCCACCCGCCATCTCTGTGGGGAAAAGACCCTCTTTAGTACGTTTAAAGAGGCGAAGGGGACCGAGAAGCTTTAAATGGGGAATAAAGCTACTCCCGACATCATGGGTGAATGGAACATGGTCTTGAAGTTCACTTCTGAGAAGGAACTCACGTTGAGCAACGTTCTGTACGTGCCAGAAATCAGGAATAATATTGTTTCTGGATGGCTGCTCAACAAGTTTGGATTTCGTATTGTGATCGAGTCTGATAAGGTCGTGTTGACCAAAACGATATGTTTGTAGGCAAGGGCTATGCCCAAAACTCTATGTTTAAATTGTCGACAGTGGTTATTAATAAAATGGTGAAAGCCTCCTCTTCTACTTATATGATTGAGTTTAATGATTCAAATATGTGGCATGGTAGATTAGGACACATCAATTTTAATTCAATACGCCGTTTTATGAATTTAAAATATTTGCCAAATTTTAAAATAGACTCGAGTTCATAATGCGAAACGTGTGTCGAATCTAAACTTACAAGATCATCATTTAAATCGGTTGAACGAATAACCGAACCCCTAGACTTAATTCACACCGATGTGTGTGACTTGAAAGTCGTTTCCACGAGTGGTGGAAACAAGTACTTCATCACGTTTATCGAGGATAGGATATTGCTATGTATACTTACTCAAGAGTAAGGATGAAGCAATAAACAAGTTTGTCTTCTTTAAGAAATTGTTTGAGAATAAATTCACCAAGAAAATCAAGGTTTTACGGAGTGATAGAGGAGGTAAATATGTTTCACCGTTTGCGGCCTTATGTGCACAAAGTGGAATTGTCCATGAGACCACCGCACATTATTCTCCACAATCCACTGGCATTGCGAAACGAAAGAACCGTACATTGAAAGAGACGATGAATGCGATGTTGAATAGTTCTGGGATGAGCCTAGACATGTGGGGGAAAGCCATTTTGACGGATAACTATCTTTTAAATAATATACCCCGCAAAGATAAGGATAAAACTCCTTATGAATTGTTGACGGGCACACCGCCATCCTACAAACATCTGAAAGTGTGGGGGTGCCTAGCTAAAGTATTGGTTCATTTGCCTAAGGTGCAAAGGTTTGGACTTAAAACGGCGGACTGTGTGTTCATTGGATACGCCGAAAATAGTAGTGCATATCGATTTCTTGTCCATGACTCAAAAAATCCCGATATACATGACGGCACTATAGTGGAATCAAGGAATGCTTCATTCTTTAAAAACATGTTCCGGTGTTTGTCACGAGAACGCGCGAGTTCATTCGACACCATTAGTTGGTGATGAGACTCGTGAAGATCCATTTGTTGGTAATGAGGTTCATGTACGGCTTGCATCTAATGAGGGTGAGCTTAGACGAAGTAAGCGAAAAAGGTTTGAAAAATCCTTTGGACCTGACTTCACGGCTTACATGGTTGAGGGTGATCCTAATACTTATCGTGAGGCGGTAACCTCTTCAGATGGGCCTCAATGGAAAGAATCCATCAAGTGTGAGATATAGTCTATCTTGCAGAACCACACTTGGGAGCTTGTCGATCTTCCTAATGGTTGCAAACCACTTAGATATCGGTGTATATTCAAGAAGAAGTTGAAAGCCAATGGCTCCACTGATAAGTATAAGGCGAGGCTAGTGATCAAAGGATACAGACAAAAGGAGGGTCTGGATTACTTTGATACTTACTCACCTTTAACTCGCATAACCTCGATAAGGTTGGTGCTTGCTATAGCGGCTTTACGAAATTTGGAGGTTCACCAAATGGATGTTAAGACAGCGTTTCTAAATGGTGATTTAGATGAAGAGATCTACATGGAACAACCTGATGGTTTTCCCGCTCCTGGCCAAGAAGGCAAGGTATGTAGACTCGTTAAGACTTTGTATGGCTTGAAGCAAGCTCCTAAGAAATGGCACCCGAAGTTTGATCGTGTCATGCTTGACAGCAGATTCAAAATAAATGAGTGCGACACGTGTGTCTATGCGAAAGATACACCTAGAGGTTATGTGATTCTATGTCTCTATGTAGATGACATGCTTATCAATGAGAGTGATGATAAGATGGTCGAAGCTACTAAAGACATGTTGAAAGCGAGATTTGACATGAAAGACACGAGGCTCGCAGATGTGATACTCGGTGTAAAAATCATCAGAACCCCAAATGGTATTGTCTTGAGTCAATCTCACTATGTGGACAAAATCCTTGAGAAGTTCAACACAGGAGATAAGAGTGTGTCTTAAACTCCGGTTGATACTACCCTTCATCTTGCTAAGAATAGAGGAAAAAGGGTTGCTCAGTTGGAGTACTCAAGGGTGATTGGCAGTCTAATGTATCTTATAACATGTACCAGGCCAGATTTGGCTTATGCTGTGAGAAGACTAAGCCAGTACACGAGTAATCCGTGCGCGGTACATCTATGTAGATGACTGCAATACCCGAGATCCAGCAGTTATCGATGGATACTGCGATGCGAATTGGATTTCGGGTATAAAGGATTCCAAATCAACAAGCGGGTATGTGTTCACGCTTGATGGCGCGACTATTGCTTGGAAATCGGCTAAGCAAATTGTTATAGCGCGGTCCACAATGGAATCCGAGTTCATCGCCTTGGATAAATCTGGTAATGAGGCGGACTCGCTACATGAATTTGTGCAAGAAATTTCAAGGTGGCCTAAGCCAATGACAGCTATTTGCATACATTGTGACTAGTAAATCGGCAATTGGGCGCGCCCAATCCGCGATGTAAAATGGTAATTCAAGGCACATTAGACGTAGACATAATACGGTACGACAACTAATCTTTACTGGTGTAATCTCAATTGACTATGTGAAGTCAAAGGATAACACTGCGGATCCGTTTACAAAACGCTTAAGCAAAGAGTTAATTTTGAAGTCGTCAAGGGGCATGGGACTAAAGCCCATTGGGTTGAAATCGTGTGTGAAAGAAAACCTAACCTATGAAAATGGAGATCCCAGGCTCTAAGTTCAATAAGACAACCTAATCGGATTGGCTAAGGTCACTGTGGGGGAGTACCCTAAAATCTTAAAAGGGAGTTGTGTACTTCCTAGTCCATTCCTATCACCAAACAGTAAAATATGTGAGGTTAAGCATACAATGGTCAATGACTTTGTGTAAGTCATAGATGATTTTGAGTAAATCTTAATACCGATGCTTTTAATGATTGTGGTAATCACCTATGCAATAGAGAAGGAGAACAACCCACGCATCGGAATGTTTTATTATAAAAATAATCTTTAAGAGGGACTAAGGTCTGTTTCCTTCATACACCGCTTTCGCGCAAATATGAGAGGTCGTAACCAGAGTCTAGTTCGCAAACATGTATCTATCCGACTTCCATGAAGTGACAAAGTATTACTAACCCCCAATACTAACCCCCAATCCTAACCAATACCTTCAGGCCGTAGTTAGCGTGAAATCCGTGTTTTTTTTACATAGACATAAAACTCACGAACGTATTACTTTGCATGTGATGCGAGTCACCGTTAGGATCATGCATCGTCCTCCAGTCAGGTGTCACACGTCCAACTGATGAGCTTTCGGCTCCTCAAATGGTCTATAATACTCAAAGCACGTTTGTCCAAAAAGGTTAATAATACACTTTCAATTTAGAAGAGTTTTCATAAATTCATCCGTACTTACCTTAAGGTAATTACGTAAGCTCATTTTACTATTTTACTAAAAACTTGTTTTTTTCAAGTAAGTGTACGAGTTTAATCAAACGTAAGTCTGATTTAAATATTTGCTTAACAGAAGGTGAGTGGCTCATAGACAAACCTTAAACAACTTCATATCAAGTGAAGGTTCTTACAAACATAGAAAGATTAAAAGACTGGAAAACCGAAAACAAGAAGAAGAAAAACTACATTTATTATAGATAAATAGGAGCAAAGCTGAGCCAAACCAAGTTGGTTAGAATATGTCTAAACCATCTTCTCTTGTCACAACTAGGCACACCTTGAAATGGAGACTTAGTTGGCTATTTATAGGCAAGAATGGAGGTGGGCACGGGCCGTGCTTGGCAGGATATCTTCACAAATCGCAAGGAGGGCAGAGGCACGGGCCGTGGGCTTCAGGGGAAAGGGTCGTGAGCTTCAGGGTCACGGGTCGTGCCTGTCAGTTAATAGAAGCACGGGCCGTGTAAGTTCAGTGGCACGGGCTGTGTGTGTTAGTTTAGCAGAATATCAACTGTATTTAGCGGCTAAGGATGTGGCACAGGTCGTGCCTGGCTAAGCACGGGCCGTGCTTGTGGCCTTCAATCACAAAGCTTCGTGTTTTTCTTACGTTTTTCATCTTTTTTTGCTTCTTTTATGATTTGGACCTAGATTAATAAAAAAAACTCAAAAGGAAACATTATTGGGTTGTTTCGTTAGTTGTTAGCTTAAAATAATCATAATTGTGATGATAATTTGATATAAAATATGTATCTTTTGGCATATATCAATAATCTCGTTGTTTTACATGGGAATGTGTAATACTTATACCTTATACATGGGAATGTGTAACACTTATACTATATACAAAATAAAAAGTTGATAAAATAAATGTTAGAAAAACGGAAATTTACTATTTTCCATAATATTCAACATGTTGGGTGCTCAAAGGGTTGAACCTTCAATGGTCTTGAGTCTTAAAAATCATCTTTCTCGACAAGTATTAGTATCTTGAATCTCCAAGTTCCAACCCCGCTACAATACTTGAGCAAACTAAATCGTTAAAGGTGGTTGAGGATCGTGTCAAAACATGGGGCCCTTAAAGCGGATTTCAGGTATCCACACGAGCACCCTTCTATGTCCTAGGGTACAACAACCAGAATAGTATATTGTACCGCCAAAAATAACACTCGCACCCGAGATGACATTGGGTCAATTAGGTGTAAATAAAATTTAAAGAAAGTGAAGATGATGGTGTAGAAAAGACAAGAGATACATAATCTCGTGTACTAGAGAATACTCCTCTCCAATTTAATTTTCTTTAATGTGTGTGAACATATATGTATAAGGTCTTCTAGAAATGAACCATATGGTTCATTTATAATCACTTATTTGAAACCAAAACTTGAATATTGTTTTAAGGGAGAATAAGTAAAACACTTTTAAATGCATGAAAGTGGGTTAATATGTAATATTCACCTATCACCAGTTGAAACAGTCTTGTATTTGTAACAGATAAGCAACAACAATTAGGCACGCACAATCCAGTCGTAGCTGCTGCAACTACAAGTACACCGCGCATAGTGCTCTCGCAGATTCGCATAACACATGGCCCATGCCACATGCAACATCATCCATGTCCGCGCATCAATACCTTGAGCAGCCTCGTTCCACACTCAAGCTTTGAACCCGTGAGATATTTTTTTCGTGCACGCACACAAAGTCCGCATGGTCCGTGGTTCTGTATGACACATTCGTGTCTTATCTCACATGAATGCAACAAGCACTATGAGAAAATAGGTTTTCGGTGGTGAAATTTTAGGTGGCGAAAAAAGTCACCACTAAATGGGAAGTTTTGGTGTCGAAAACTTGTAGGGATGGTTTCCAGAAAAAATTATAACTTTGACTATAGTGGTGACATATCGCCTTTAGATTAAGCGAGAAAGTTGCCCTCTTATATAAACCTATGGTGGTGACATGTTATCACCATAGACTTAATATAGTTTATTTTATATTTTCTTTTAATTCAATGATTGATAAAAGAAAAAATACATATTTTTTTTTTGGAAAATTACCTAAGGTAGTGACATGTCGCTATCGAAAGTTATAGGGTTTTGTTTTTATTATATTTTATTTCCTTCTCACGAAAAGACTTAACCAAGTTTTAGTTTTAATGGTGACAAGTCGCCACTTAAGGTTTATGGTATTATTTTTAATTTAGTTTTTTTTGTGTGTAGAAAACATAGACTACGACTTTCTATTAAACTACCGCAGCGACATGTTGTTACCTTACGATTTCGAGATGTAAAAACAAAACGTATACAGTGTTAGACATAATTTATATATATCTAAATATATATATATTACGTATATATATATGTATATATAAATCTTATTTATGTCCTTTATCATTTATCTTAAATAATCAATTACGTATTTGACCCTATCTGGTATTACTTGATGGACGTAATTACCCTTTCTAGATAGACTAGGGTTTCCCCTTGGGTGTATAAATAGAGCCCTTTGGGAGAGATTAAAAGGTTAATCACCACCACCTAAATTCGACCTCTCTCTCTTCTCTCTCGGCTCTCTCTCTCTCTAAACCGTATACCCTACGGTTTCTTCATCCCATCCTAAACTATACATCCTAAAGGGGAACCAAGGCTATTAACAGGATGGACAACCTGACTGCTGCTGATCTCAATCAGTTCACCACAGGTAATCTTTACATATTATTATCTGTTTTATATTAACGATTTCAGGATTCGATCAACATACAGATCTGTGTTGTGCCAAACACATCTTCATCTCCCTCCCTCTTAAAATCGAACCTCTACGTCGCTTTGCGTCAAAACCTGACCACTCCCACCGTGTGCCACCATCCACTACCGTGTTCGGTAATATGTTCGATTAGGTTTAGATGTCGATGCCTTTAAACTGTCATCCTTTAACAAGAACCACCACCCTCCAACCCACCCAATGTCATAAACTACATTTATTTTTTTCTTTTGTTAAGCGGATTGTTAAATTTATTATATTTTGTCCTCGCTGATGTATATTAATCATTGTACTCATTTGTTATTCTTTTTATTTAAAAATAAGCAATATTCGTATATGTTTACAATAAAATGTAACAAGTTATGCATAACAAACTTATATCACACAATAAAATTTAATTTTAGTGAAAATAAGATAAAATAAAATGACATTTTTAAAACATTCTGCTATCACTGTTGGGTTTTACAGTGGCTATCCAGGTTACCTTTTGATCCGTCATGTACCTAAGTCGTGGATCAAACCCGCATGCATGCTGTCCGATTCCATGCCCTCTCATTTTGGTTGCACCACTTGTTTGTCCCAGATCTAGCGCACCAAGTCAAAATATAAAGGTGCTCTCAAGTGGCTCATGACATTTTGAAGAGCTACGTGCACTATTAAAGCGGTACATGGTGATAATTGCCCATGCCACATGCGTGCGAGTTAAGGTGATTCGCACCGGCCTCTAGATCAAGGTCGCTCCTACAAAGCCCTAAGCCTCTCCGTATAATGAGGATTACGGGGATCTTGTGCTAAACCTTCGCTGATCATCAATCTGATCAGCCCTCTTCATGCGCTCCTTTAATTTCGATAACATGATGAAACTGGAATGAAATCTGTGATACGTATTTTGTATATGTGTGTATGGAATATAGAGTCAAAGTAGGAAACGAAATTTCTATTATGAACGTGATAAAAATACATTTCTGGAATCCAGCCCCTATTTATATGACTGCTCTACTAACGGTTTTACTAACACCGTTAGTAGTTAATACCCTAACCGACATAACTGTCTAACAGTCCCTAACGGAAACTGCCTATCCAGACATTCTAAGTAATGTTTCGGACCTTATTCTAATAGGTTGGGTTCCCGTTTAAATACAACCCAATGACCTTGGCCTCCGACCCATAAATATAATATTTGACCCTTAGACACTTAACATAATAAACAAAAGACTAAACGATTTACCAACAATACACCCCCTAAATCATTTTGTCTTCACTGTTGCGTTTTCTTCATGCTTCAGGTTCAAGGAGGATGTAATCCTCATCTACGGACTGACCTGCTGCTGCCTCCTCTTCTTCGGGCTCACTTTCTTCGATCTTTGCTTCTTCATGCATCCCAACAAGTCCTCCACTTGGTCCGCAACCAGCTGGGAATTCTCGAACTGCACTCACACATCTTTTCTTACACCTTGGAATCTCTTAACCACTTTGTTCTTCTTCTTTCTCTTAAGCAATTCGTTCTTTGTTCCTCTGTTCTTCCTCCTTGCACCTTCTTATGTCATCTTTCTCCTTGTCGGTATAATGAATCTTGTTCTTTGCTTCATGGTAGTAGAACTCGAGCAAATCCAAATATTTCACATATGCTAACCGTATCTCGTTTCCTTTACCAAAGCCATAACCCAAATCTCTACCAAGTTTGTTCCATGCTTTATCTTGGCATACAATTTTGTACCCTCCTTCTTTTTGTACCGCCAAATAAAGATTAAGGATATCTATCCTACTTTCATCCAATAACGTTGGTGGAAATGACTTGTTCCTTAGGATTCTAAGGTAGTCTTTAACGAACCATTCCACCAAGTTCTCAAATTCCGTATGGAAGGAAAACTTATGTTTCATGAATAAATCATGAACTTTCAAAAGTTCCACAAAATTGATACAACTATTAACATTCTGATCATTGATTAAAACAATAGGCTCACCAGTCAATGTAGTAGGCTCGTAGTTGATCTTGTTCCATATTCCTTGCCTTTCCAAATTATGTATCATGTGTGGTTCCATTTCTAGTAGAGATAGATATTCTTGAATCGCTTGTTTCTCTTTAACAAAGAAGTCTTCACGTCCTCCTTGTATCACACCCGAATCTACATCATTCTCATCACCTCCTTCAACGATGATGTTAAGAGTCTCATCTTCTTGTTCTTGTTCACGGCCATCATACCATCCATGTAGATATGCTTCGAGTGCATCTCTCTCTCTCGTTCATACTCCATATTTTCGGTAAACTTCTCGAAATACCTTTCCAAATAGGCTTCTTCGATATCCACCAAGGCACCCATGTTAATGGGTTCTTCATACTTCATCTTCCTTTTTATCATTCGTTCGATGTAACAACGTTCTCCATCGAATAAAACCTCCAAACCTTGATGTGTTAATTGATCCAAACTAAGGGAATTCTTCATGTGTTTGGGTACATAATACACACACTGTATCGTGCGAATAGAATTTTCCACGACCTCTTTATTTCACCGATTCCATGTATGAAAATGAAATCGTTCGCCCCTTCAATTGTATGCACTCCAAATGTTCTCTTAAATCTAGTGAACATCGATTTATTACCGCACATGTGGTGTTTCAACCAAGTGTCTACGTACCACATCTCATTCCAAGGACCCCCATCGGTCCCATGCACCAAAAACTCCACTTCTTTGACTGATTTGGGTAAATTCAAAAACTTACATGGACAAATTAACGCGCAATGCCCGACGTCATCACATACTTAACAAGTAGCCACTTCCTTCTGAACTTTCTGACTTCTCCTTGCCCGAAAACCCTTCTTTCTAAAACCCCTTGCCCGTCTGCCCTTGGTTCCACTCTGCCCCTCATCCACCATCACCGACTTGCCCTTACCCGCAACTTCGTTTTGCAGATTCAATTTCGAAAAACCCACTGTCACCCCCTTGCCTCTTGCATTGGTCTGGTCAACATGGTTACTACTTCTCGAATTAAACTTCACACGAGGAATCACACCCCTAACTCTGCAATCGATGATGATGATGGAGACTGATCTGTCTCCCCGCTGGAGACTGACTTCGAACGCCTGAACACTGCCCTATTTGCCCTCTAGGGATCGCCCCTTGCTCTGATGCCACTGCTAAACCTTCACTGATCATCAATCTACTCAGCCCTCTTCATGCGCTCCTTTAATTTCGATAACATGATGAAACTGGAATGAAATTTGTGATACGTATTTTGTGTCTGTGTGCGTATAAGAAACTGAATTTCTATTATGAACGTGATAAAAATACAATTCTGAAATCCAGCCCCTATTTATATGACTGCCCTACTAACGGTTTTACTAACACCGTTAGTAGTTAATACCCTAACCGACATAACTGTCTTACAGTCCCTAACAGAAGCTGCCTATCCAAACATTCAAAGTAATGTTTCGGACCTTATTCTAACGGGTTGGGTTCCCATTTGAATACAACCCAATGATCTTGACCTCCGGCCCATAAATATAATATTTGACCCATTAGACACTTAACATAATAAACAAAAGACTAAACGATTTACCAACATCTTGTCTCAATCGCACTTGAGGAATAGGCCAGCGGTATCCCACCGCCTCCCATTTCCACCTAACTCTCCTTCCGCTCAACGACCATAGGCTCCAACGCGTCGAGTCTACATCGTAGCAACGCAAAATGTTCACTTCCTCATCTAGGCGCCTAAAAGAAACCCATCGGCAAGCAAGCCCTTATTGAACAACTGGTGCATTTTAGTATATATGCTATACAAACTGGAACAAAAAAGAATAAAGAAGAAAGTAGGTTCAATATTTTCTCTAGGTATTAGTTCAACAATGAACTAACTTCTTAGGAGTTAGCTAAGTTGAAAGAATTACGAAGATCATATTACCCAAGTCAATGAAAAGATTAAAAAAGTTAAAACGAACAAATGAAGATCAATAAAAAGTAGTAGATAATTAATAACAAGATTAGTATAAGTATTATTTAGATTAAAATAATTATGTCATAAATAAACGTATTTATATTAGTCTCTTTTTTTTACCTCCTCTCAGGCTATCACAAAACAAATAAGAATGGAGGGCAGTCAAGTCAAGTAAAGTCATATGGGAATTAAAAAACAAGGAGATTGTCAAAAAAATATATATAGAGAGAGTGGTGGTTGATAAATAATGATTTTGAATGACCATCAATTTAGAATATATTTGTGGTCAATGAAAGCAACCTAGCTTCCTGTAAGCTTCATAGGATAGGATGCTGGTTAATTTCTCTTTCAATTAGCTAGAAGATTACGTACACTATATATATCCGAAGCCACAAATCATGTATCTCTATCTATATATCCTATCATTCATTCTTTCTATCTTTCTCAATACCAGCTTGTTCTGTTCACATACAAAGTTCACTTATATTTTTCTTAGTCTCATCATTGCATCAACAATGTCGGATGGGAAAAAAAGCTTTTCGTCGCATGCCAGGAAATACAAATTGGATTATTCCTCCTCCGGTGAGTTTGTTTTGTCAGTTAATTTCATCTTTGAAAGCTTATAAGTAAAGATGATAGATGATGATCTTAAACAATATATAATTATGTCAAATGTCTTGCGTTCCAGGAGTTTTGAAGATATTACTCCTAGTTTTGTTTGCGGAGTTTTGTGCATGGGCTTATCAAACAACTCTTCCACCACCTCCCACAAAGTTGGGATCTTTGACCTCCCCAAGGATAATACTTCGTGATGGAAGACATTTATCATATAAAGAATCAGGTGTTAAAAAAGATGAAGCGAAATCTAAAATAATATACGTCCACTGCTTCGACTGTAGCAAGTACCAGAATCCTTTTGAATTTTCAGCCTCACCGGTATGTCTTCTGTCATTCCTCGATCTAGCTAATTCATTTTCCGTAGTGTATGAGTAAGTAAATAATTGATCACGATAATTCCTGCAGGCTGTTATTGAAGAACTAGGAGTGTATATCGTTGCATTAGATCGGCCTGGTTATGGAGAAAGTGACCCGGACCCCAAGCGAACTGTAAAAAGCTTAGCATTGGATATCGAGGAGCTTGCCGATGAGTTGAATCTTGGAGAAAAATTCTATGTGGCTGGTTACTCTATGGGTGGTGAAGTCATATGGTCTTGCCTAAAATATATCCCTCATAGGTATGCTTATATATAAAACTTGATAGGCTTATATATTTTGAAGCATCATTAATTACAAAAAATAACGGTTTTATATTTCCTTATAAAACAGGCTTCAAGGGGCGATTCTTATTTCTCCTGCAGTCAATTACTGGTGGCATAACCTACCTTCTATCTTAACCAGCGAAGCATATTCTCGACAGCTTCAACAGGATCAATGGTCTTTGCGAGTAGCTCACTACCTACCATGGCTCACCTACTGGTGGAACACTCAATCATGGTTTCCTGGTTTTTCTGTTATTACCCAAAACCCTGCTGTTTTTTCTCCCGCGGATGTGGAAGTTGTAGCAAAGCTAAATGCCATGATAACAGATCCAAATCAGGTACCATCTCTTGAGCACCTCACTGAATATGGTCTCAAAAATCACATATGATAAGACCATTTCTAATATCAATGAGTGATCAGTACACTAAATTTTATTCAAATAAATTATATTTATTTATATACTTATATAGTCCTCGTCTTTTGTGTTATGAAGGTGAAGTTGATGCAAACACAACCGAGGCTACAAGGAGAATTCGAGTCTATCCATCGTGACATGAATATTGGATGGGGTAAGTGGGAATTCGATCCGCTCGATCTTGAAAACCCATTTCAGAATAGTAATGGATCCGTTCACTTATGGATGGGTGATGAGGATAGGATTGTGCCTGTGTCACTACAACGTTATATAGCCCAACAACTTGGATGGATTAAGTATCATGAGATTGTTGGTGGAGGTCATACGTTTGCCTTTGCGGATGATATGGGTGGTGATATTCTTCAAGCGCTTCTTTTGGCTAACTAATAGGTTTAGTATAAAGCATTCAGGAAGCTAAGTTCCTTTTGTTAATTAGTGGGTTGTTAAATTTATTATTTTTTGTTCTCAAACGATGTATAATCATTTATATTCTTTTATTATTTGTATCTAAAAATATGTTATATTC
The DNA here is from genome assembly GCA_039602395.1 of Deinandra increscens subsp. villosa. NCBI lineage: Eukaryota > Viridiplantae > Streptophyta > Magnoliopsida > Asterales > Asteraceae > Deinandra > Deinandra increscens. The sequence continues at coordinate 15,065,888 of JBCNJP010000003.1, forward strand.
GTATACGTTTACATTAAAAAATAGCGACTCGTATATAACAATATTTATATTACACAATAACTTTTAACTCAAGTGATAATAGGAAAAATGAAACCGTATAATAAGATGATATTTGTTAAAACATTCTCTTATTGTACGTTTTTACAGAGGATTTATAAAAAAAAAACTTTTTTCTTTCTTTTACGAATGGCCTAATAAAGAAACAAAAATTCACGACTTTATTCTTTTTCTTATTTTGTTGTACATGCAAGTCCATTTGATCGCACCACATTTGATCCAAATAGGCCGTTTCATGACTATTCTTTAATTGATACTAGCTTGTGTCTGTTCAGAAGAACCCCATGTACATTTTTGGAACTTTTTCAAAAAATAGTGTTTTCTTAATTTTTTATTTACAAAAATGGTGTCAAAAAATTAATGTTTTCACAAAAGGTGAAAACGTGATTTGAGATCACGATTTGCAGGTTTCATGAGGGGAAAGCTAGGTTCGGGACTCTACTAAGCTGATGTAAAGACCAAAGCGTGATCTTAGATCACGTTTTGCAGAAACTGTGGGGCCACATGTGAAATATCACCTACAATACCACTTACTTTAAACCACTATTATATAAATGCTAATACCACCCGGTTTTATCTACCTAACATATAAATATATTCTTTAATATTTTATATGTAACATGTAATATAGAAAAATATGATTTATATATATATTTAAATATTTTATATACCAAATGTATAATTTTTAAATATTTGAATCATGATTTATATTAATCATACTATTATATAAAAGAAAAAGATTTTTGACACATGGTATTTCCACATTCAAACGCACAACTATTTTCCCTCCCAAATCATATCTTCTTATTTTTAGTTTTTTTATTTGTACTAGGATAGAACCCGTATGTTATACGGGTTAAATCATTTTTTTTTGGTAAAGGGTTATACGGGTTAAATCATTTGAAAATATATATAAATGATAATTCATGCATACTCATTTTATTACCCAAATAACGTATTACATTACATTTAATAAAGTTATAATTCATAATATGGTATTGGTGACTTTATCTTCTTCATAAAAAAATATTTAGATCATGTCTCTACTTGTATATTTGGAAAAAATACAACATAAACATGATCATCTTTAAAAATGGTTGTTAGAAAAACAATCCAACCTTGAATAGCGACTAACACTAACTTATGATTTGACAAACTTGAGAATTTAAGTCTCGATAGAAAGTTAGGTGAGTATAAAATTTCATCAAAATTATAGTGAACTTTTTATAATTGTTGAGTATAAAATCTAAAGTATAATTAGAATATTATAATGTTAAATCAATAAAAAAAATTATCTTGGTATATATTAGATAACGTACAATTGTATTAGTTATGATGTTTAAAATTTTCAATTTTAATGAACATGGATCATTTGATATGATAGAAAAACTATTTAATATTGGATATTATGAACATGAATTTTATTGTTTACGGATTTCTCTATAAATAGTATCATCCACAATGTTTATTAGATTTGTAAAACAATATTAGTTATTCATTAGTTATAATATTAAATATGATTTGCTCAATTATATTTGAAAAACACGGTAAATAAATGTCTATTGGTATTTTATAAATTTTTTAAATATTTATCAAATGAAAATAATAATAGTTAAAAAAATTTTTTTAATCAAAATTAGATGTAAATTGATATATGATTGTCATAATTCCATAAATATAATTAAATAAAAATATATCATGATTATAAGGGATATAATTTCCTAAAAAAGAATTCATTAGGGATTAGATTTGGGAGGGAAAAATTGTGTGAGAATGATTCTAGTGTTGACAAGTGTCAACAATTGTAATTGTTTATTAGAGTAGGAGGATATGCATGACAATAAATAAAAGATATTTATGGCAATAAATAAAAAATTATTATTGTAAGGATAATCATCACCTTAATTAGTATTTGTATTTCCATAACAATAAATAAAAGATATTTATTATATGGATAATCACTATATAATTAATTAATTAATTATTTGAAGAAAAAATAATTTTTTATTGAAACAAAAGTTTTGGATATATATATATATATATATATATATATATATATATATATGATTTTATAATTATTTTCACCTAAATTATTTAATAACAAATTATTTAATTACTAAATTACAGTTTGAATTAAAAATTAATTATGCCTACAACTCTTTTAAACCGAGTCCGTGTAAAACACGGGTCTCAAAAACTTGGTTAAATAAAATTATACATAATTCAATTACAGTGTCTATACTCTATTACCATTATGAATTTTTTTAAAACCCCAGCCATGCGATACATATTTTTTAAATCTGAATCGTGCGATGCACATGATATAAAAACTAAATGATCCCTCCCAAATAATCCCCTTTTATTTTTCTTAAAAAATAAAACTAATTATTTTTTACTTATAAAAAAGTTTAAACAAAATAAACATTAATATGAAAATTTAGTATTTAGATAATTACTAACATTAACATAAAAACATCTAAAATTTACAAATTAGTAAATACTGATTTATATACTACATTTAACGTTTGGTTTGTTTGCACCGAATTCGTTCGTTTTCTTTATAATCTATAAAACTATATGAACCGAATAAAGTATTGTATTATATAGTACCTAAATGTATCAAAATATTATGCAAGTTTTTTATTTGCACCAATTTTATTTGTTTTCTTTATAATCTACAAAACTATATGAAGTGAATAAAGTGTTAAATGGTACCTAAAGGTATCAAACTATGATGTTGGGTGATAATTGATGTGCCTCTTAAAGGTATCAAATTATCATGTTGGGTGACAATTGATGCGCCTCCTATCGGTGTATATCTAATCAGATATCAGATGTGATAATTAACAATTGATTAGCCGGATGTTGTGACTAATCGTAAAATATTAGCATGTTTATATAATTTGTTTGAATTGGAGGCTTTATGTTATTTTAAGTTGATAGATTAATTAGTATTTGAGTGGTTAAAGAGACATTATTTTCTCTAAGTTTTTGTTTGATACTTTATTTTCTCTCTAAGTTTTATTTTTATAAATATACACCGAGATGTTATTGTATATTCAGTTTAACAGTTTCTCCTTTATACAAATTTCATAATTCAGTTAAATTTTTTGAGCTTCAATATAATTATTAATTTTTTAAACCAAAGTCGTGCAATGCACGGGGTATAAAAACTAGTTATATATATTTAAATATTTTCTATACCAAATGTATATTTTTTAAATATTTAAATAACATATCTATATATATATATATATATTTCAAATACAATCTAAGTAAAAAGTTATTCTATGTTGAAAAAGTATTATTATCCGAGAATAACCACCAAATCAATATGAATAAAAAGAGTGATGCAGAATTGTCAACATTAAACCACCCAGTCAATATGTATAAAGGCTGTGATTTTAGCTTGAAATAACTACATAATGTACACTCTTTGCAGTTAATACGGTCCAAAATCAAATAGCGGTCGAGGATCGCATTATGAGATATCAGTTATCACAGTGGTATAGCGGTTATTTAAATATTTATAGATAAGTATATATTTATGTATATATAAAATATAAAACACCAAAATATTAATATAAAAGAAACATAAAACACCAAAATATTAATAGTAATGTATATTAAGCATAAAACATTAAAAAATGGTAGATATTTGAATCATAATCTAAGATTAAGTCATGAAATCGTACTCCGAGCCAACATAACTGAGTCATCCAATTGTTCATCATGATCTTCCACATGAACTGCATCATCATCATCATCATCATCATCATCATCATCATCATCATCATCATCATCATCATCATCATCATCATCATCATCATCATCATCATCATCATCATCATCATCATCATCATCATCATCATCATCATCATCATCATCATCATCTCTATAGCGCTCTTTTTTGCTCCTTTTTCTTGGCCCATCATCACCATCAACAAACTCTTGAAACTCATCTTCTGTTGGTATAACCCAATCATGATTTTCCTTTATGTCTCTCAACAAAACTGGGTCCAAAGATTTGTTGGCTTTTAATGAGTTAAAACGCATTTATAACCTTATTTTGTATTGGATGAATACAAGGTTATTGAGTTTTTGTTACAATAGACAATTTCTTTTCTTCGAATGTAACTAATAAAGAATAAAAAACCTAGTTATTTTGAAGTAAATAAGTTAAATGTAATATAATTTATAAATATATTTGGTAGAAAATAAAGAACTTACATTGTCAAATGCATTCCAATTGCATTCACAAGGTGAAGGACTACAAGTTTGACTAAGAATAATCATAGCAAATGTTTAGAGCTAAGGTGTGTCAACCCCATAAGTACGCCACCATATATCTACATTTTATAAATAAATGAAGTGATATAATAAAATATTAAGCAATAAAAACATGTGAAAATGTTGATTTTTTTTACTTACATGGTGCAACTTTTGTTAAAGCCTTTATAGCAGCCTGAGATCCAAATTGCCCAAATGAATTAATGTATTGATTCAAGTCTTTACTCACTTTATCATTCTCATCATCATCCGGCACTAGAAAGTCAATATCAACATAAGGTCCTGTAACAATTTCCCTGCTCTTCCTTATCTCCATCGAATTTTCCCCATGCTAAACAAGACATAAAGTTCAATACCTTTATGTAATGGGTGATGAAGTTGGTCGGACCATCTTGCTTGAATCATAGCCCAAAGTTTAGTGACCAATCTGTCATCTGTAAGATTTTTCTGGATTTTCTCCTTTACTCTATTCACCGCACCATAGATATAACCCATACATAGCTTCTCTTCCGTATCAACCAATCTGACCAAATACAATAAAGGATCTAGCACTTGACAAGCTAGTTGTATGTTGTTCCAAAAATATGTTTTTATAACTATTCGCTGGACTCTCTTTCCAAACGTCTTTTTTGCAAAATCACTTTTTCTCCATTCCTTAGAATTTAACAAAACTTGAATATGATGTTGATTCTCATGGATACTCCGAATGATATAAAACTAGGTTGCAAACCTTGTTACACAAGACCTGTGCAGGTCCTTGTTTTTCGTCAACTTCCTCAACATATTAAGACACCTTCCACGTTTGTAAATGTAAACCACAATTACTCTTGCATCAACTAGAGTAGTCTTCATATTTGGTACTTTCTCATAAATATATTGAATCATGAGGTTCACACAATGTGCTGCAGAAGGAGTCCAAAACATCTTCGGGTGTTGTTGTTCTAACATCATTCAAGCAGCTTTGTAGTTTGACCCATTATCTTCGAATGGCACAATAAAGAACAAAAATTCACGTCTTTTTTACTTTTTTGTTGTACAAGTACATTTGATCGCACCACATTTGATCCAAATACACCATTCCACAACTACTCTTTAATCGATACTAGCTTGTGTCTAGTCAGAAGAACCCCATGTATTTTTTCAGAATTTTTTTCAGTAATTCACGTCATCATACGGGTAGTAGTATATCTGCGTGTGGTGTATATGAAATATAGAAATATTGATGACACATTTTGTACGTAAGCTTTTAAATTCATAAAACTTGATTAACTTATGACTACTATTTCACCACATAACACGAGCAAATGCACCCATCATGGAGCAATATAGCAGTGGTAAGTTAAGTGATGGTCGTTCAAACATGTATCTATCTGAATTCTATGAAGTGACAAAGTATTACTAACCCCCAATCCTAACCAATACCTCCAGGCAGTAGTTTGCGTGAAATCCGTTTTTGTTTACATAGACATAAAACTCATGAACGTATTACTTTGCATGTGGTGCGAGTCACCGTTAGGATCATGCATCGTCCTCCAGTCGGGTGTCACTCGTCCGACTGATAAGTTTTCAACTTCTCAAATGGTCTATAATACTCAAAGCACGTTTGTCCAAAAAGGTTAATA
>JBCNJP010000003.1:15072356-15120329 GCA_039602395.1 Deinandra increscens subsp. villosa
CCTTCTGAAGCTGAATCAACTCCCGATCATAACAATCACGTATGAAGTGTACCTTGATGTCTATGTGCTTTGTTTTAGAGTGATGAACGGGGTTTTTCACAATTTCCAGAGCAGCAGCATTATCACAGAAAATTGGAGTGTTAACGAATTCCATACCGTAATCCGTGAGCTGATTCTGGATCCACACTACCTGTGAAGTACCGGCAGATGCGGCCACGTACTCAGCTTCTGCAGTTGATTTGGATACGGTATGCTGCTTCTTGCTCTGCCATGAGATGAGTCGATCGCCCAAATATTGACATCCTCCCGTTGTTGACTTCCGATCCAAGTCACTGCCTCCATAGTCACTGTCAGAATAAGCATACAGTTGAAAGTCAGTGTTCTTTGGGTACCAAAGACCAAGCCGAGGCCTGCCCTTTAGATACCGAAATATACGTTTAACAGCATTCAAATGAGAAAGTTTAGGGTTAGCCTGATAACGAGCACACAAGCAAACTGCATGCATAATATCTGGCCGACTTGCTGTTAGGTACATCAGAGAACCAATCATGGAGCGATACATGAACTCGCTTACTGACTCCCCGTCTGCATCTGCTGACAAAAGAGGTCGGGATGCCATTGGAGTTGAGATCGGCTTTGAGTCTTGCATCTTGAATTTCTCTAGGATCTCATTCACATACTTGGCTTGATGAATAAGAATCCCAGATTCATCTTGTTTAACCTGCAAGGCTAGGAAGAAACTCATTTCCCCCTGATCGCTCATCTCAAACTTCTTCCTCATAATCTCTTCAAATTCGGTGCATAGATCTTCATTCGTTGATCCATAAATGATGTCATCCACATATACTTGCACCATTATAATGTGATCGTCCACCCGTTTTCTGAACAACGTCTGATCCACCACCCCTCTAGTATACCCATTTTCCACCAGGTGTGTTGACAACGTCTCATACCACGTTCTTGGAGCTTGATGTAAACCATACAATGCCTTATCCAGCAGATACACATGATCTGGATGCTCCTCATCTATGAACCCAGGTGGTTGAGTCACGTACACCTCTTCATTCATCTCAGCATACAGGAATGCTGTCTTCACGTCCATCTGGTGCACCGTAAAATTCAGATAAGATGCAACCGCAAGAAATATCCGTATGGCTTCCAATCTTGCTACAGGGGCATACACCTCATCATAGTCAATTCCATGTATTTGACGGTGACCTTGGACAATTAACCTTGCCTTGTTTCGAACGATTATACCCGTGTCATCCTTTTTGTTCTTGTACAACCAACGGGTGGGTATAACCTTCTTGTTATCTGGCCTCTTGACTAGCCGCCACACTCCCAGCTTTGAGAATTGATTCAATTCGTTGTGCATGGCCTCGATCCAGCTCGGATCTCTGAGAGCTACCATCACATTTGGAGGCTCAATCTGGGAGATAAAGCACGAGTACATGCAGACATTGATGTCTCCCGTGCGGCTTCTAGTTCTAACTCCTGACGTCACTGGTCCAAGAATATTGCTGACCGGATGGTCCTTGTTGATCCTTGAAACCTGAATATCTGGCACAGACACTGAAACAGGCAGATTAGAATTCACAAGATTATCATTTATATCACTAATACCTGAACCTTGTTGAATTTCTGAATCAACATCACACGTTCCTGAAGTTCCTGAAGCATCTGCGTTGACATCTGCGGTGATAGTTGTTGGAACTGGAACTGGGGCTTTATCACAGACTTTTTCAACAGAAGGTCTTGATTCAGAAGGCTGTGTAATAATCTCTTCTTCTTCCCCCAAATTATGAAGATCATTTGAAAACTTAAAACCCTCAAACAGAGATCCATAATTAAATATCCAATCTGGTCCAGTCCCTGCATCCGTCGGGTTGTCTTCAAGCCAGTCCACATTGAATGCTTCAATAATCAAGCCGGTGGTCTTGTTATAGACTCGATAAGCACTATTTCTTGAGTAACCAACGAAATAACACTCATCTGCTTTCGCCTCGAATTTCCCTACGTCGGACTGAATCAGCACCGTGCACGGACACCCGAAAGTCTTGAAATAACCCACTGTCGGCTTCTCTTTGTAGATAATCTGATAGCTTTGACCTTCTTGTTCAGCTGGTTCTCTATAAGTGTGACAAACTGCTTCACTAGGGCTGGAGTTTCATACTTGTTTGACAAAAAGTAGACCCAAGTGAATCGTGAGTAGTCATCTACAATCACGAGGCAGTAAGAGAACTTGCTGATGCTCTGAACTTGCATAGGTCCAAATAAATCCATGTGTAAGAGTTGTAGAACTGACGATACTGAATTAGCTATCTTTGGCCGATGTGGCAACTTGTGCTGCTTCCCCTTTGCACATGCCACACATTTTTCAATCGTTGAGAAGTCTTTAATCGGCAGCTTTCTGACATGCTCTCCCTTCGCGAGCTTGGTCAAATTCTTCATATTAGCATGCCCTAGTCGTCGATGCCACAACATAGCCAAATTTTCATTCTGCTTCGATATGAGGCATGCTTCTTCTGGCGTTGGAGGTTTGCTCATGTTGAGAAGATATGAATTTGATCGTCTTGGAGTACGCATCAGTACGCACTCCTCGGGAATCTTCACACCAGGCTTCAAAATAATACATTCTTTTCGATTGAACATCACAGAATAGTCCTTGTCACAGATCTGAGACACACTCAGCAAACTGTGAGACAGTTCCTCCACATAGTGTACGTCAGAAAATGACAGATTTCCACTTCTCACCACTCCCTTCTTACTGATTCTACCACCAACACCACCTGCAAATGATACACCACCTCCATTGAAGTCCTCTACATCTTCCAAAAGTGACAGATCTCCGGTCATGTGTCGGGAGAAACCACTATCAACGTACCAGAGATTGTTGATAGACCGTCTTGGCTGTCCCTTGGTGTGATCTGCAGACATTGCTTCATTCTCCTCTGGTTCCTCTGGTTCATCATCAGTAACCACAAAAGCATGCTCCTTTTCATCCTCATCATCATCCAAAGTTGTCATCATAGCATGCGTCAAACTCAGATCCTTCAGCTGTGGGGTCCAGTCATAGCCACCACCTTCTTGCACAACTAAAGCACTTGTCTCTGCCTTTCCCTTCCCATCAGCTGACTTCTTCATCTCTGCTCTTTCCTTCCTTGGTTCGTTGCACTCCCTAGCAAAGTGCCCATATTCATCACAATTGTAGCACCTAAGCTTCGTCTTATCAAACCCTATCCTGATCTTATCTTGATCCTTCCAAACATTTCGCCCCGTAGTAGCCATGAACTTTTTAGCCCTGAACACTGCCATTGCCATTTGCCAAGAGACGTCCAGCATTTCCACATCTTCTGGATTGATCTGATTAAGCTCCCCCGAAAGAATCTCAGAAGGAATTAGTGTTCCAGCCATTAACGCATGATAACTATTCATGAATCCCATACCCAGAGCAAAATTGGGATCGTTGTTAGCTTCAGAAGTATCACCTCCACTTGAACCTGATTGGGGTTGTGCCACAAATGCCTTCGTTTGACTCATTGAACTTGATCCACCTGCAACAGCCTTTCCTTTCTGCTTCTCATCAATCTCTTCAGACAACAAAGCTTGATTCAACTTTCCCGCCAAACTCAGAGAACTTATATGATTCAACTCACGCTGCTTATCATCAATCATCTTGGACTTCAACTTGTTGATCATTTCATCCAAAGACAGTTCACTCAGTTTGTTGTTGTCCTTAATGATTGAAATGTTGGTGTTCCATGACTTAGGCAAACTGTTTAGGAGCTTCAAATTTTTATCTTCCAATTCCGGTTCCACTCCATAACTTGACATCTCGGCCATTAGAGAGACAAATCTTTGCACTTGTGCTTCGAAGGATTCACCCTGGATATGATTAAACAAATTGAACTTTTGCTTCAACATCTGCTTTCGACTTGCCTTGATGTCTGGGTTTCCCTCATAAGCCACTATCAATGCATTCCACAGTTCCTTTGCCGTTTTGCAATGCTTAAACCCTTGAGCAATGTCCGGTGTCAATGCCATGGTCATTATCGCAAAGGCCCTCTCAGCCTTGTTACACCTCTCCCAGTCATCATCCTCAAATTCATCTTCAGTCTTTTTCTTTCCTGATTTAGGTCCTGCTTGATGAATAGGTATATGTGGTCCATTTAGAACTGCTCTCCACAACCTTAAATCAACACTCTTCAAATGGTTCTCGAATCTATATTTCCACTCTAAGAAGTTATCTGCCGAAGTTAGCCTTGGCGGACGAGTTATAGATCCGATCTCGAAATCCAGTTTCTGGTACATGCTCGGCTCAAAATCCATTTCAATAGCTTGGGTAACTAAACCTAAAGTCCAAATGTCCAACAAACACTGTTTACGATCCAAACCACACGATTACGATCCAAAAGCAGAGATTACGATCGGAAACACTCGATTACGATCCACGTGGCAGTCGCAAACATTCACCGCCTCAACTAAATCGCAATCACCGAATACGATCCACTGATTACGATTGCAGAGTCGTAAACCACCTTTTACGACCAGAAAAGACTCGTAAACACCTTTTACGACAGAGACAAGTCGTAAACACGAGTACAATGAGTCGCAAACCCAAGTACAGTCGCAAACACCTTTTTGTGAAGTCGTAAAAGCCCAAACTTCAACCAAACGTGATCGCAAACACCTCAAGAACCCAGAAAATGCGAAGAACAGCAGTAACCCAAGTCGTAAACACCCAAACACCTCTCGAAACCACCAAATCTCGAACAAAAAAACCAGAAACACTCTTGAATCAATATCGTGAGAGCCTCGAATCTAAGATTCTTGGCTCTGATACCAATTGTAGGTCCGAGATCAAACCACCTACACGATATCTAGCAAAATACGAGTGCGGAATCCTCGTATAAGCTTGATTCAAGAGAAATAGTAGAAGAATAGACTAGATCAATGACAAAGATGAAGTCTTGAATGATAAATCTCTACTATGAAGCTGATCGTAAACTAGCAATGCACAAGAAATCGTAAATTGCCTTTTGATTGATAGAAAAGCTTAATCATAAACACTTATATGAGAGGCTTATATAGCCTTTACAAAAATCGCAAACCTAGCTAGAAGCCCACATGGCCCAATCATAATCACTAACTAGCCCAATATCTAATAAGCCCAAACCCAAAGCCCACTAATGTTCATGCCTTATAAATAATAGCCCTACACTAGGCAATGCCCGGTGACACAGTTTCGCTAGACTAGTTTCGCCCGAAACTGCTGACGCAGTTTCGCTAGCCTAGTTTCGCAGGGAAACTGGTTTGAACTTTCGTTCAGGTATTTCGCTCGATAGTTTCGTTCGAGCTGGTCTGGTTAGTTTCGCTAGCGACACTATAGTTTCGCTCGGCAGTATCGCTGGAAGGAGATATAGTTTCGCTACTTAGTTTCGCCCAGAGAACAGACAGTTTCGTTGGTCGCGAAAAACATACGGATTTGCCTAAAAATCAACCTAACAGCTTCCATATTGCATGTAATTCATTATCTAGCATTCATAGGCATTTACCAACATAAATCAAGCAGCTTTAACATGTTTAACATGCATTTTAATCATCAAATCATCAAAACACATTCAAAACCCTAAAATGACCTAAATAGCATGAATCTCCATTATGGTTGGATTTCAAACGTAAAGTTATCAACTTTATTACAGATCTAGCATTCCTAAACAACATACTAGCAGATCAAGCAGTTACATGAAGATTTGAGCATACTTTTTAAGAAAACACAAAGAAAACACATAAATAAAGGTTTTTGGGACTCACGTTTGGTTCAAGAATCGATAGATGAGATGAGATGATGGTCTAGAGGCTAAGATCTCGGTCCCTTGATGGTATCCTCGGCTGACCAGATTCCAGAGAAGTGTGTGTGTGTGTTTGTTGTGAAATGAGGCAAATGAGGCTACTAGGGTTTATTAAGTTTATTTATATCAGAGGCTAGTTTCGCTGGCAGTTTCGCTGGCTGGCGAAACTGGCTCTGATCTCGGGTACATTGATCAGTCTAGCCAGCTACCGGGCGAATCTGTAGTTTCGCTCGGTAGTTTCGCTGACTACCAAATTTAGGCAGTTTTCACATAATCAAGTATTTACAATTAATCATGCTATTCACAATAATAAGTCATGTATTTAAATCACATTGCACATAAAGACAATCAATGATGAACACATAACACATATGGACGGGTTCGGTGATCAACCAAAGGTCGTGGACGTATTCGGCCTAGTTAAGCATTAGTTACTTAAGTTAACACTTATAACGTAACTAACGGATTTGTCTAACGGAAGTTAACCTTGAAGTTCTCGGGTGTCACAGACATGATAATTGATTATTAGACTCATAAAAATAATGAGTTTGATATACGATGATCAAATCCGAGATTCCCGGCAAACAACAAATCGTGTATCAAAATCGCGTAAAAACCCGAAATTCCTTTATTTTCGATTCGAGACATCTAATTTGATTCCAATTGATTGTAATTAAGTATTCGGTTTCGAAAAGCATTTATAAATTATTTAGGTCCAGTAATTAGGGTATAAACACTCGAAAATTCTTCCAGTTCTCAACAATTTACAAATCGGTAAATTGCGAAAGTTCAAAACGGATCGGGTTTCTCAATCAGGTAATTTGCAAATGTTACAAATGAGGTCCTGCACACCAAAGATAAAGAATCTAGTGAGGCTACTCCATTGGGTAATGGCCAAAGTAAAAATGAAAAAATATTGTGGCCAAAGTAAAAGAAACTAAAAATTGACATGGACCAAAAGTGTAAAAATGAAAAAATATTATGTTCAAAGTAAAAAAAACTAAAAATGCACTATTTAATCACCAATCCCTATTGTTATATATATAATGAAACCAATGATATTTTCACTAGTATTTTCATCCAAACTCAGCCTCTTCTCGTGGCAATGCTGATCATCTATAAACCATAACTGAGGTTAACAAGACCTTTTAAACAAAACTCATTCTTAACTCAAAATTGTCTTATTTATAAGGAAGTTACGCACATGCATGTGCTTATCTTATATATAATTCATATTAAACTCTCCAATCTCAATACATGTTAGAAACATTAAACCTAGTATTTATACACTAAGTAATGTCATCAATAGGTTCAAACATTGACTTTTATACAAATAGTTTCAAAACCACAAAAAATGCTAAGAAATGAGATTTGAAGAATAACACCTACAATGAGGAGTTTTCTACTTGAAATTAAATAAGCTAGAAATAAAATAAATATCAACCTTCAATCCTTTCTCAAAATGTCCAAAATGTTCACTTTCTCTTTCTAAGCCTTTTCTTTTTATAGTTTTCTTAGGAATAAAATTTGCAATTTGGGAGTGTGTATCAATTCCTAGAACTTAGAAAAAGATAAATTTCAAGTTTCCAACTTTTAGCTCTAAATTCTTCACCTTTTAACCATAATCCCATATTTTCAAGATAAATATATCATACATATGCATACACTTTGCAAGATATATACCCTAAGCTTTTAGTTATGAGATATAAATCTTAACAACTAGCCATTGAGGATCAATTTTACTAGATATTTTTAACCACACCTACATTTTATAACATAATTTACAACACCTTCACTTTATAGATTTGAACTCGATCACTATCTTTTGTTTAGAAAACACACCATTTATCTATCATAGGGTATCCTTCTGAAAACATTGATTACGTACTTGAATTAATGATCAAAGTCCATGATCAACTACTAGATTTGAAATATCAATTTCAAGATTTTTTAAGAGAAAAATTCTTTAACAAATGATCAAAGTCCATGATCTTTTGCTTTCTCTCTTTAGGCTCGTTTATCACTTCCTAGAGTCCTAGACCTTAGTCAACACTTTTGTTTTCAAGAAGTTACACTTTAAAGTTTTAAATTAGTTCTTTTAACTCATAAGCTTTATTTATTTCTACTAAAAGCTTTTTATTCTGATAGAATCTTTCTATCTGATAGTGTACATAGTAGAAACACCATATAGTTTTTTATTTTTAACGGTAATTTGGCTCAGTGGTGTATTATCACTGGTTATTCTGGACTTATCCACTGTTACGAGTTCGACTCATAGCGAGGGAACACAAACCCCCCATTTGCACCATTGGACGGGAACCGGACAAACTTGTAAACCCTTCCTTGTGACTCAGAATCAATCACAAGACTCAATCCTTCATTGACTATCAATATCTCACAAAGTGGGGTGAGTGAAACTCAAACCTAAGTCTTTTAACTACAAGGAAGAAATTTAACCAATACATCAACTTTTATCTGATAGAAACAACATATAGTTACGGATGATAATCAATCTAAGTTATTTAAAAGTAAGGTTAAATGGGTATGTGTTTACTAGGGGTGCAAGTGTTTACGGCTTTAGAAAATTAACTTGAATTAGTTTTATTTTGACCCAACATTTTACATTTATTTATTTATCTTATCTTGATTATATTTATTTTTTTATTTAAGTCCACTTCAAATTTTCTTTTGTCCATAAATAGCAATTAATCCTATACTATGTTAAGTATTCTCATAATGGAATTTTATATAATTATATGTAACACCCAAAAATTTCAATATAGTATTCTATATGTGCGTAAAGTAAGAACATAGCCAAAGGAGGTATTGATTCGATCCTTTGATAAATAAATTAAAAAAAATACTCAACTTTTCTAAAACAGAATAGTCAAAATTGAATTGTTACTTTAATGAACCAGTTGAAAATCACCATATATGGAAGTGTCACCGTCATAAGTTAACTAATGTATACAATTTTTTTTTACATAATTGATTCATAACACGTGATTCAAGTAATTAACTTACAAAATAAAATGACAATCTATATACTTGTGTCATTCATCCGTTAACTATTTAAATCGTATCATACGTTGCTTTTAATATTGATCTGTTAACACATATGGCTGACAAAAGGAGTTTCACGGTTCAATTGTATTGATGATTTGTATATTGGCAATGTTAAGGATACATATATCTCATTTAGCGAATAGATTAATAGCGCTCTTGAACATCCCAGAACGTTCGCTTGCTTGTCTTGCAACTACCTTTGCAATTGTTTCTCGTCCAATTCGTGTTACCCGCTTAATGACTTCCTAAAGTAACACATCTTATATCGAATATTCATTCTAATCTTTCACATACAACTTATTTATACAAAATATGGGTTGTACGTTTCCAACTCATTACACCCTTAACCAACTTTTAGTACAACTATTTAAGTTATTATTACTTGCTTACCCACGCTTTAATAATAGTATTAGGCTTTAACCCTAATATCTCCCTCTTTGACCCCTTGACCATTTTAAGAATCCATTCACTACTGTTTCTAGCCATATTTTAATCATGTTAAGCTTATTCTTACACATGAATTTTAGCTTCTAAGTTCATCATTAGTAAGTATTTTAATCTTTTGATCGATACAATTAACTTTACTTCCAATGAAATGTCACCGAGTATTACCAATTTATTTTATAGCAAATTGCATTTTAATAATTCAAACTATAACTCATGAACCGTTAATAATCTAAACTTTCATTTATGTTGTCAAGTGAAACCGGCCAGTAACATTTATAGTTGATTTAAACTTGTGCTTTATTTTGTTCAAAATCATCATTACGAAGCATAAGTTAAGTGTAAATGTATGATGATTATGCTACCGGATTGCTCTTAACAACAAGAATGAAAGTTGAGACTGTTATTGGCCAAATTGATAGTTTGAATTATTGAAATCCAATTTGCCTTATTTCTTTAACACCATTATTGAATCAAACATGTAAGATTATACACAATGTTTCTTTGCTTTTCATCATATATACATGATTTTAAATCCCTTTTAATAAAATTTCCAGATTCATATGCACGTCCGGTGTTATGAATAGTAACCAAACTTCTAAAAATGTCTATATATATGTAGAATATAAACAACGACAAGAACAAAAGTTCCATAAACTGTTTATACAATAAAGATATATAAATTCTTATAGGCACAATAAAATCTTAATTTAATTTTTTTATTACAAAGAAAAGACAGATGACATTAAAACTCACTCATACAAATGCAGGCCTGTGAGAATGAAGCCAAACATTCTGAAAAAAACATAACATACGTCAAATGACATTACCATTAACCAACATCAAACCAAACACCTATATATCCTCTTGCTCAACTCTCAAGTCTGCTAATAATTATAGTCAACAGATGGATTTTTCCTCTGGGTGGGCCCCCACAGGTTTGAATCCAGTTGTCCCAAACATACCTAACTGGTTGCCTTCAATCAGGATGTCGATCTTCACGGTTTAATGTTGTTAGGTTAATCTCGATCATCAATCCTTCATAGTTAAAGTTTAGGGTTAAAGTTTTAGTTATTAGAAGTATAGGTTTATTATTAGGGTAATTATTTAAAATTTTGAATCATTGTATCGTTTAGAATGTCGGTTATATGCATGTATATATGATCGACATGTATGGTCATTCTTGAGAATCCATCGAGGCCTAGGCGGCTATAAAAAATGGGTCAGTAAATTATAATATCAATTAAAGTATAATATCAATGCATGACTCGTATATAAAAAGTTAATGATACGTAATTGTAATAACAATAAATAAAACAAAAATATTTTACCAAATTGTTTTAAATTTGGATAGTTAAATATATCGTGAGGCTCTTCTAGAAGTTTAAAAGTAAAATTGTTGATCAACATTTTATAACTCATACATTCTATTATATCGTTCGCAATAGCTGTACGTAATTGTCGGTGCACCAAGTATTTTTAGAACGTTGTGGATTCTACATACGACTTCATCAAATTTTATAATACGACAATTATTATAATGACAACAAGTAAAATAATATGGGTTTAAATAAATCAAATGTTATAATGGGTTATTGAGTTTAAAAATATAGGTTTTTATCTAACAAAAACTAAAAAAATACAATATAATAAAGATAAAATATATATTTTTTAATAATTACATGCCGCAGGAGAATGCGTCCTAGGAGGTCGCCCACCTCACTATGCCCAAGGTCGTCTCTGATGATCTCAGAGGCGGATGAACTGAGGATCTAGTAGGGTCCTAGACACATACTCATATGTCAAATATATTGATAATTACTTGAACTAAATGATTTAGACACCTAATTTTTTTTTGAGGCACTGAAGGTTTGTGACAATGACTTATTGTTAACGCTTTTGTCAACTTGTTTGCATTTGAACATTTTGCTTTTCCTGTAAAGAGTGAATATATAAGACTGAAATATCAAATCTTTTAGTAAAAGTAACTCATTTTAATATTGTATTTTATTTATGCTATATTTTACTATTTTTTACACTCACTCATGAATAAATTTTGTAATCACCCACGGATGATATTACCTTATATATCATTTGTGATGGCCTACGTGTACATTGGATTTGAACTATTCCCTCCGAATGTCATTTTTTTATTTGCTGTTGCGACGTGTAACCAACTCTTCTCTCTCTCTCTCTTTAAACACACCGACTCTTCTCTTTCTCTCTCTTTAACCACACCAACTCTTCTTTCTCTCTCTTTAAACACACCGACTCTTCTCTTTCTCTCTCTTTAACCACACCACCGGCATCAAACTTTTCTCTCTCTTTAACCACCGACTCTTCTCTTTCTCTCTGAAAATCCGATGACATCCAAGCTATCGGGTCTATGTTCCGGTGTCGTTAAGCAACCACTGTCACCGAGATCTGACCCCGTCTCTAAAAATTCCGGTGACGTCCAAGCTCTCAGGTCGATGCTCCAGTGACGTTGAGCAACGACTTCTCTCTCCAAAGCCTCTTCATCTCTCTACATCACCGGAGAAGTGGGTTATGTCTCCGTCCGGCGCTATTGACGTCGTAGCGGCTGCCGGAAGGCGTTGCTCCGTACATAGTTACCGGCGAGTGGTGACTCGATGGTGGCGAGTTTTGTAAAGAGAATTTGCTTCCTCAATGAGGACCCGTATCTGATTTCCGTTGCTTCGATTGTGCCGTCGATGGTGGTGGTGGTGGTGCCGACGGATTAGGGTTTTGTGGATACTAATTTTTAGGGTTTTTCATGGATCTGGTGGTGATGACGTGTGGTTGTCGCCGGCTACTTTTGTTTTACGGTTCTTCTGCTTATGTTCTCTGGTTGTGATCGGTTTACCGGCGGTGTCGCTAGGGTTTCTTTTTGAGCGAATGGTTACTGTTATCGCCGACGCCGGTACGGTTTTTTTTACTTGATGGTCACTGTTTGCTTTTGAGATCTGATTTGTATTTTTGCGTTTGTTTTCAAACAAATTTCTATGTTTACTTCTGATTCTTTATACCTTTTAACTGGTTCAGATCTGCTCTGATGTTGTTGTTAGATATTCATGTTGGTTTTTATGAAAATTCAGATTGATCTGAGCTACCATTTGATCAGAGCCGTTAAGGTGATGACGATCTCGGCTTTAGCCGGTTTAGATCTGTAATTTGGACAGAGATGGTCAATCGGATCTCAGTCCTGTTTGATGTAAATGGTGGGTTATGCCTTACTGATTTAAGATATGTCCGGCTGATTTGAATATAAATGGTTTGACATTTACATGACATAGTAAGGCTATGATGAGTTTTTCCTTTACGGTTTTAGACTTAGTGGCTTTGGCAAAGACACTATCTTCGGATTGTTGTCGTTACCCCGCTTGAGTCCCGTATACGATCTGAGCGGTTACCGCAGTGATGATTGACATATAAACTGAGCCTTATTTTAATTTGTACTTTTTCCTTAATGTGGTTGGATATTTATGTTGGTTATTGCCTTATATATCTATTTTGATGGCTTACGTGTACACTGGAGTTAAACTATTCCTTCCGAATGTAATTTTTTTTATTGGGAAATGTTAACGGTGCGACTTGGTTCAATCCTCATATTCATCTCACCTATATGTCCAACTGATTTGAATATAAATGGTTTGACATTTACATGACATAGTAAGGCTATGATGAGTTTTTCCTTTACGGTTTTAGACTTAGTGGTTTTGGCAACGACACTATCTTCGGATTGTTGTCGTTACCCCACTTGAGTCCCGTATACGATCTGAGCGGTTACCCCAGTGATGATTGACATATAAACTGAGCCTTATTTTAATTTCTATTTTTCCTGAATGTGGTTGGATATTCATTTTGGTTATGATGAACATTCAGATTGATCTAAGTCTAGCATCTGATCGGATCCCTGAAGACGATGACGATCTCGGTTTGGGCCATTACACACTGTTAAATTTTTGTTTGTTTTTATGTAACGTTATACCAATGTGATAGGGCTTTGCTGTGAAGTAAAGCTATGTTTGGGTTTCTCACCAGAAAAGATGCCAGTAGAATTCGATGCTGGAGGAAAAGGTAACTGTTCCCCCAATTTTCTAATTTCATATTCGGTTGTTTCATTGTAAATTAAATCAGATTAATCTTTGTTGGCTCCGATGCAGGATGAGATAATGAAATGACACTATGGATTGTTGTATGGATCGTTGTTTGGTTTGTTAAGCTTTCATTAGGCGTTCGCCGAACTCCGGTAACTTCATTCTAATTCTGTTTGGAATTTTATTGTTTGCTGACTTGATGATTTTGGCCACGGCATGGCGCTTGGGCGCAACTGCATGCCAGATGTCTGTCTGGTAGTACATCGGAGCCCTATGGCGATGATGATGATTAACAGTTTCATGAGCCTAAAGGCGATGATTGTGTATAATTTCTCTTTTCTTTCTTCTATTTTAATCAATGATGGTTTTATGAATTTGGTGGCCGAATATTAGTTGTATGTTGCCTTGAATGACTGCTTTTATGTGGCTGATATATGATGTGTTTCTGGAGTTCTATTGGTTATCTATCGGATGTCTTTAGTGTCAGACCTGACTCTCTGATCATCAGAATTGGATTTTAGTTCCTTACATAAAGGCTATGATGTTTATCTGGTGACATGGAAGTGTTTATTAACGCAACCGTCCCGGATCTGAGCCTTAAAAAATTATACAAATCAAATTGGTTTGTTTGCGAGTGATATGAACTGTTCACAGTGTTTAATTTCATCCAACTGAATTAGTCAACTGTCGAATTGGTCGTTCCTTTTAAAATGCTACCACAATGGATCTGGTTGTGAGATGGTGTTTATCGCAACCGTCACCGGAATCTGAACTACCTATGACACTTACCAAATAAGCTATGATGATTGTCTTTAGCAATCGGAGCCTCACATTTTATGATGTCTTCGTCTTTGTTCATGGGTAATGGGGTTTGTTGTCATATACTCTTCCTCTCACTTTTCTGATTTTGTTTTCCTTTTCTGTTTACAGCTAATGATCTTGAATTGTTGGTTAAAAGAGGACTTAAGGTGGAATTGTGGTTCCTTTTGATGAAGCATTTTTACCACATCAATTGCATTGGATGCACGTGAAGGTTAGTTTTACATAATTGGTTTGCACCCAAGTTGAAAGTGTTAGTTGCATTTTTATTTTTTATATTTTAAGTGTGCATATAAATTTGCTTAAGAACCAGTTAGGAAAATAGGCTATCATCAATGTTTGTTCCTGTTGTTTTACTTTGGGATTAGTCTTCAATTATTCACTTTAAGAACTGTTACTAAATTTGATTTTGTTTTTGTAGAGGTTTGTTAAATATGTGTTCATTGCTTTTGTTAACATTTTTAGGAGATTTCTGGTTGTACTATTGTGTAAGCAATATGCATTCATTGCTTTTGTATCTATTTATCCTGGTCTACAGGAGAGAAATGAGCGATTATTCTACAAGCTATTAATTGAAAATGTTAAGGAGCTTCTTCCAATTGTATATACACCAACTGTTGGTGAAGCGAGGAGAAAGTTGATCCAACTGGGGCTGATGCGAGTGGAGTAATGAATCTGTTATATGTTATAGTTTTTAAGAATCTTTTGTGGTGTTTACGATTGAAAGTCTTTTGCAGAACTTCATGGTATTCACGTTGATAAAAAATACGCATGAGGTATTACTTTGAAGTCAAAGCACTATACATGTCTCATGTCGTATGACAGGCTTTCAAGGGTTGCTTTTGTAATGTAATAGTGAGTTAACTTTGCTTGGTGTTTTCAAGACAACTTAAATTTGTTTCATGTTTTGTGATGTAATATCTATGACTATGGTAATGTATGCTGACAAAAAATGTCAACCCGCAGCAACACGCGGGACTTTTGCTCGTGTAAAAATAAAAATAATGAATCTTCAATTTATTTGAAGTCGCTTCTTGATTCTTGGTTAATATTTAAGACTTAGAGTCTAGAGAGCTGGCTCAAGTGGGTGATATAACATAACTAAATCAAACCTAAATGTAAGTTGACATAATGAAATGTAATGGAACATAACAAAGCATAAATGAACATAATTGAATATATTAGAACATAGAATGTAACAAAAGTTAACCACACGGATACTGATACGATCCCCATAGTATAATCAAACAATGAAACAATATGTATCTGTAAAAATATAATAATTTTGTATTGTTAATTCAAACATTTAAATGTTAGACTTGTTTTTTATGGTTTTTTACATTGTGTTCTATTTTTTGTAACATGTATGCTGTGCTGGAAAAGTTACAAGTTTACTGGGCTTGGAATGATGCTGGGCCTGGAAGTGAGCTAAGTTGAAGTTTGGGCTAAGTTTGGGCCGAAGTCAAGACCTGTCAAGACCCGGATGTGTCCGGCTGCATTGGAGTATTTAAACTCGTTATCAGCTAGGGTTGAGAAGGATCGAGTCTTCTTCTTGTCCGCTTATCTTCTTTTCTCTGCTAGGGTTTTCGGGATATTGCGAGAATAGTGTTTTCGATTCTTGGTTGTTGTAATCATGTCATCACATCGGTGACTTGATCTTTAGGTTGATCATCTTCTTCTGATTGTTTGTTCAGACTGATTGTTGTGATTCCATTTCTATTTTTTTTGTGTATTCATCAGATCTGTGGTTTTCTCTTTGTTGTCTTTGGTTTCCATGTTAAGTTCTACAAACTTTACATGGTATCAGAGCACACGGTGATCTGATATTTTTTGTTCGATCGGTTTTTGTTGGTTCCGATCTTCGTTGAGATCTGGTTTTCGTTCGTGAAACCCTATTTTTTTCTGAAGCATCGCTATTATTCAATCTTCGCGATTGTTGGTATTATTGGTTCTGGGTTATTCCGCTGTGACTCGTTTAGATCTAAGGGTTTCCAATTCCGAAACCCTATCTTCGGATCTCAGATCTGTGTTTGGAGGACTTGTCTCGGAGAAGCTCAGCCACGAGTGGTGAAGACCCCAACCCTAAGTGAAGTTTGGGGAAGCTTGGAGGCGCTGTTCAGTGGTTGCAGTTCTTCAAGATCGCTGCCTGAGTTGTGTTGACCCTAAGTGAAGGTCAATCAACTCAGGTGCCCTGGGTGAGATCGTTCCTTTCTATATTGTGTTGTTATTCATTCTTTTTTGTGTTTCTTTGCTTATTTTCTGCCTGCATATATTTGTTCTGTGAAGATTATTCTTGATTGTGTTCTTGCTTGTCATTTGTCTGTGTATATCTGTTATTGTGAAGATCATTAGAATGTCTGGTTTAAGGGACGTCTCAACCTTTGCTACTCTTGTTAGCAAGATTGAGGCAAGTGACCCTTTGTATTTACATGCTTCTGATTCAAGTACCCTTACTCTGATTAGCTTTAAACTAAAAGGGATTGAGAATTATACAGTTTGGGCAAGTGCTATTGAATTGGCTCTAAAAGTAAAAAATAAAATTGGCTTTCTTGATGGGACTTGTTTAAAACCAACTGATGACTTGGTGCTAGCTAATCAGTGGGAAAGGTGTAACTCAGTAGTATTGTCTTGGATTCTTAATTCTATATGTGAAGAATTGTATGTGGGGCAAGTTTATTTAAAGCTTGCCTTAGTTGTCTGGGCTGATCTTAAAGAGACTTATGATAAAGTTGATGGTTCTATTATTTTTAATCTGTATCAAAAGATCAACTCTGCTAGTCAGACTGGGTCTTCTGTCTCTGATTATTACAATAGATTAAATACCATGTGGAAACAATTTGATAATATGGTTAAGCTACCTTCCTGTTCATGTAATGCTTCTAAGAAATATAATGAGTTTAGTGATTCAATTAAGCTAATGCAGTTTCTCATGGGTTTAGACGATGTGTTTTTGCCTGTTAGAACAAACTTATTGACCTGTGATCCTCTTCCCACTCTTAAGACTGCATTTTTAACAATTTCAAGGGAAGAGTCTCACAGGGCTGGCAATGGTAACTCTAAAGGGCAAACTGTTAGTTTTGTAACCAAGACTAGTCCCTTTAGTGATAATACTAGGAGACCTAACAGGGGACCATATAAAGTCACTAGTTCAGAAGGGTTCAAGTATTTTTTAACTATTATTGATGATTATAGTAGGGCTGTTTGGATTTATTTGTTAACAAACAAAGGTGAAGTTGGTTTGTGTATAGAGAGCTTTCATAGTCTCATTTTGACGCAGTTTGGCAAAAAAATTAAGACATTTCGAAGTGATAATGGTATTGAATTTGTAAACTCAAATTTATAAAGTTTTTTTACAAAAAATGGTATTATACATATGTGTGCATACTCCTCAA
Organism: Deinandra increscens subsp. villosa; assembly: GCA_039602395.1. Lineage (NCBI taxonomy): Eukaryota > Viridiplantae > Streptophyta > Magnoliopsida > Asterales > Asteraceae > Deinandra > Deinandra increscens. Next base: position 15,090,027 of record JBCNJP010000003.1, read on the forward strand.
CAAAATGGTATTGTTGAGAGAAAACATCGCCATCTGCTGAATGTTGCTAGAACCCTTCTTTTTCAATCTGGCCTTCCTTTAAGGCATTGGCCTGAATGTATTTTAACTACTTCATACTTGATAAACAGGCTCCCGTCCTCAGTTCTAAATGGCAAGTCTCCTTTTGAAATCATGTTTAATATGTCCCCTTCCCTTAACCACTTGAGAGTATTTGGGTGTTTATGTTTTGCTACTATTTTGAATAATCATGACAAGTTCAGCAGTCAAGCAGATAAATGTGTTTTTGTTGGTTACTCAAATTTTAAAAAGGGCTATAAGCTGTGGAGCTTAGATAGAAAAATAATGTTTTACTCAAGAGATGTCAAGTTTTATGAATCTATTTTCCCTTTTAAAACTTCTTTACAATCTGAGGTTCAAAATGATGATACTCTGCATGACTGGCTGCATTTTTTTTTATTCTGATTCTGTTTCTGGTTGTCCAAATACCTCAAGTGGAAATCCTGATGATGAAGGGGAGGGTCCTAGTGACACAAGTCCATCTGGTCAGGATCTAAGTGATACACAGCTCAGTGATATTGTTGAGTGATGGCACTTTGGAACATGTCCTAGATGAGACTGAGAATGATATTCATTCCTCCTCTGAGGGTCCTGTAATACCTCGCAGACATTCTACTAGAACTGTTAAGCCTCCTTCAAATCTCAAGGATTTTGTGGTGGGGGGAGTGTTTACGGTCTAGAGAAGGTTATGAGTTATTCCTAGTTGTCCAAAGATCATTTTTGTTTTACTTCTGCCTTAAATAAAGGTGTAGAACCTAAGTTTTATCATGAAGCTAAGCATGATGAAAACTGGATTCTTGCTATGAATGAGGAAATGGAGGCACTCAATAGAAATAACACGTGGACCTTAGTTGATTTACCAAAAGGTAGGAAACCTATTGGGTGTAAATGGGTCTATAAGATAAAGTATAAGTCAAGTGGTGAGGTTGATAGATATAAGGCTAGATTAGTGGCAAAAGGGTATAGTCAAAAAGAAGGTGTAGATTTTAAAGAAACTTTTTCTCCTGTTGTAAAATTTGTTACTATTAGATGTGCTTTAAATCTTGCTGTTATTAATGATTGGCCTCTGTGGCAACTTGATATAAATAATGCATTTCTTTATGGAAATTTGAATGAAGAAGTTTACATGTTGTTACCTAAAGGATACTTTAATAAATCTGAAACAAAGGTGTGTAAATTAAACAAGTCGCTATATGGCTTAAAAACAAGCTCCTAGGATATGGAATGAGAAGTTAGTTAATGCTTTAACTGATTTTGGTTTTAGTCAAAGTAAAAGTGACTATTCTCTTTTTATAAAAAAGGATAAAAGTAGTATAACTGTGCTTCTTGTATATGTGGATGATATTATCATCACAGGAAACAGCCCTGAGAATATAAAGAAAGTTAAATTAGATTTGCAGTCTAAGTTTAGAATTAAAGACTTAGGAGAGTTAAAGTATTTTTTGGGTTTTGAAGTTATTAAAACTGATCAAGGATTGTGTTTGTCTCAAAGGAAATATTGCCTTGAGCTTTTGTCTGAGTTTGGACTAACTGGTTCCAAACCAGTTAGTATACCTATTGAACAAAGTTCCATAGTCAATAGTGTGTGTAAACAAAATGAGTCCAAATTAGTTGATATTACAAAATTTCAAAAAATTAATTGGGAAACTCATTTATCTATCTCACACTCGACCTGATATCTCATACTCTGTTCAGTTTCTTAGATAGTTTATGCATTCTCCCACTGCATCACATTTAACTATTGCACTTAGACTGTTGAGATATCTTAAGTCAGCTCCTGGAAAGGGAATTCTTTTCAGTAAAGATAACAATTTAAACTTGTCAGTGTTTTCAGATTCAGATTGGGCAAAATGTTTAGTTACTAGAAAATCCGTTACAGGTTTTTGCATTTTTCTTGGAAACTCTTTGTTATCTTGGAAGTCCAAAAAACAGAGCACAGTTGCTCGTTCCTCAGCTGAAGCTGAATATAGAGCTATGAATTCTGCTGTATGTGAGTTAATGTGGATAAAAAATATATTTCTAGAATTAGGAGTCGAAATCTCTTTGCCTGTATCTGTGTTTTGTGATAATAATGCTGCCATATCGATCAGTGAAAATCCTGTGTTTCATGATCGTACTAAGCATTTTGAAATAGATTTGTTCTTCTTGAGAGAAAAAGTTCTTACAGGTCTGATCAAAATTGAGAACATAAAATCTAGTGAGCAAATCGCTGATATCTTTACTAAGGGGCTGCTGCTGTCTCAGCATGAGTCTTGTTGTAAAAGGTTGAATATGTTTGATGTCTTTAAATGTTTGAATTAAGGGGGGATGTAAAAATATAATAATTCTGTATTGTTAATTCAAATATTTAAATGTTAGACTTGTTTTTTATGGTTTTTTACATTGTGTTCTATTTTTTGTAACATGTATGCTGTGCTGTGCTGGAAAAGTTACAAGTTTACTGGGCTTGGAATGATGTTGGGCCTGGAAGTGAGCTAAGTTGAAGTTTGGGCTAAGTTTGGGCCGAAGTCAAGACCTGTCAAGACCCGGATGTGTCCGGCTGCATTGGAGTATTTAAACTCCTTATCAGCTAGGGTTGAGAAGGATCAAGTCTTCTTCTTGTCCGCTTATCTTCGTTTCTCTGCTAGGGTTTTCGGGATATTGCGAGAATAGTGTTTTCGATTCTTGGTTGTTGTAATCATGTCATCACATCGGTGACTTGATCTTTAGGTTGATCATCTTCTTCTGATTGTTTGTTCAGACTGATTGTTGTGATTCCATTTCTATTTTTTTTTTTTTGTGTATTCATCAGATCTGTGGTTTTCTCTTTGTTGTCTTTGGTTTCCATGTTAAGTTCTACAAACTTTACAGTATCATATGAAAGTATCCATCGAAATGAATATAAGGGTCCATACAAATATATTGAATGCACGAGCAAAATATCCACGTGAAATCATGATATACATACCTTAAAGTGGATGGAGTGGGCACGGTAAGAGGTCGGGGCGGGGTGGTTTGGGGTCGGCTTCGCGCGCAGGAACACTGCCTCACCCCAGTTTCCCTAGGTGCATCAAATCTACTCGGTTGTGGGGAAACCCTAGATGCATCAAATGCCTGGTTAACATTAAAAATATTAATTAATTAGGCATGTGTAAACGGGTTTTATCTTCTATTTAGATAGATTAAATAAGCCTACGTTTATTTTATAATGCTCAATAGTATAGGCTGCTTATTGTAAATATGTAAACCCTATACTGAATATCTGTAACTATATATACTAGTGTTAATACAAAGTTTTAGCCTCTAAGGAGGGATTCCACATATTGTTTCATGGTATCTAGCCATAAACGCTAGCCTCCTTTTTTTTCAATCCAAACTGTCACCTTTTCGTCGATATTTTTTTGACTTTTTTTTGCCTCTCACCTCCTGCACCACTGGAAAGTCCGTCCCTCGATTAGCAAGCCCTTAAAATTTCGTCCCCAACCGTCGATGGAAGCCTCCTCACGCGCTGGTTCTTTTCCCGAGTGTCGTCGCCCAACAACCTTCAACCCGTGCGTGAAGGCGCGTGGAAGGGTGTTCCGTCATCGAATTTTTGGAGGGTGATACTACGTCCAAATGTGGCTTTAGTCACGTTTTTTGCAAAACCGCCCAACCACGTTTTATTTTTTATAAAAATGTGGCTAAAGGTGAGTGTCAGTAGCTTTAGTCACGCATATTTTTTACCCATGGCCAAATACGTAACTTTTGGAGCCTTTTAGCCACGGATTTTCTATTGGTGTGACAAAAAACACACAGTTATAGAGGCTTTAGCCACGCATTTGTTTTTTGTGTGACAAAAAACACACAGGTGTAAATTAGTCACACTTTTATTAAAAAATGTGGTATTTATTAGTTACACAGAAAAATGTGTGACGAACTGTCTCAAATGGCAACATAATTTGTTTGATTATTGGTTCATATGACTAAAAACACATAGATACGATACCTATGGTCACAATTTTAGGAAAAAGTGTGACAATTTCTAGCCACACTGTTAAAAAGCGTGACCACATGTGACGATAGTTATGGTATTTATCATGTTTTTTTATTCACGTGACCAAAAACACGTATATAAGATACTTTTGGCCATACTTTTGAAAAAAAAATGTGACAATTACTAGCCACACTAAATAAAGTGTGGCTAAAGAGTAGACTTTAGTAATTAGTAAACTAAAAGAAGCAAAACTAGTAACTTTTTAGTATGCGTGGCTAACTGTGAGGAACGACCACTGTTTTATTTTATTCATTTGGCTAAAAGCTAGTATATATGGCCACTTATATTAGGTTGTGTGATTAAATAGTAGACTGTTGCATACACTTCCTTATTAGTTGTAAGTGGCTAAAACATATTACCTATGGCCACATATATTAATTTTGATTGTGACACCAGAAGTTATCAATCGTGACAATTGAACTTCTATGTGTAGCTAAATATGACTCATGGTCATGGTAAAATATTATATGCGTGGAGAAAGGTTATATGCCGGAAGGCTAACATTCATCAGGAATGAATGTTTTTCCGGAAAAAATGGTTGAGGCTATTTAATAACAAGTAAATGAGTTTGGTAAAAATTAACTCTCCATTAATCGTCTATCACCTGTCCCAACTACATCACACCATTTTTCTATAAATTAACCATTCTTCTTCCAACTACATCATACCAAGCAATTCAATTCGAAAATTTTATAGACTCACCTTACAAACAGATGGAAGTTATTGCAAAGATTGATGCATAGATCAACAAAGTTACACGTGAATTAGAGGAAGACCTCCAGAAACTCAATGATCTTCTTTCCCAACCACCAACCCCGTCATGCTACCAGATAGCATTATGTTCAATGAAAAAAATTGATGTACACAGAGGTTTTCTTGAGATATTTAACAAGCTGAAGATTGAAGTTCTGAAAGAGGGGGCAAGTATCGCTGGTAGGGCTAGTGACCAAAACAGAAGTTCTTGAAGAGGGGGCAATCAGGGTCAATGGTTTTGAACCAAAGGATATACACTGAAGCTGACTATGAGCAATGGTTATTTTCAACCATTACCAACCTCAAAAGATTGGTTATTTGGATATCGCTTGGAACCCATTGTCCTCAAAAGAATGGTTGGCCTGCTCCGAAGATAATGGTGGGTCGACCTATATATATGATTAGTTTTTAATTTGTTTTTTATTTGAGGTTGATAAGAAACGTGGTACTTAATTTGTAATTGGTACTTTCTCCATGTTTATCCATAACATTTTTGTCAAAACTCTTATGGGTCTGTTTTTGTCAACATAATTTCAATTTAATTTGAAATCATGTGAAAGTAATTTTATTTTTATTAGTATTTTTATGTAATGTTTTAAATTAATTTTAAATTAGTGTTTAATTAGTATTTTTATGTAATGTTTGACTTTTGTTGACTATGTTTTGGTCAAAGAGAAAGACATGTATGTTTACCAAGACTTGACAACTACCTAATCTAAGCTATTCCTCTTAAACCAAAACAAGTGAAACACTTGACTTAAAAGGTCCATAATATTCCAGAATACATAAAGTAAGAAAAAAACATTAATGAGTCGAAGACATCCATTCATTAAACTAAAACTATATTATCAACATTAAAAAACATTACAAAGATTATACTCATGTACAGGGATCAATCGGTTTTACGTAAAACCATTCCCTTACATTCATGTCTAAAGTAATCATTACGGGATTCACTAGCCATGTCAAGTGGATATACAGATGGCAATACATTATCATTGTGAGGAAAAGTTACAGTACTAACTTCATCATCGACATCGTCTTCATATGAATCTCTGCAATTTATGAAATGTGGCATAAAGAAAATAGACATATTTTTATCCAGCTGGTCTTTGACGTAAAACACCTGTCGTGATTGTGGGGCCAAAATGAACGGGTCCGCCTTGTGACCAAATCTGTTAAGGTCGACCAAAGAGTAATCAAGACTATTATGTTTGACCCCACATCGATTATCAAACCAATCGCACATGAAAAGAAGGATGTTTTTAATACGGCAATCTAGTACCTATATCTCTTTTAAAACCCCATAGTAAAAGTTTTGTCCATAGGTTACTACCTCTTTAGAGATGTGCATGTCAGTTACCTTTACACCAACCCCACTGTTCTGGTAAACCCTATCGTCTCGAGATTTTATACTAAATGTATAGCCATTGATGTTGTATACTTCATATTTCATCACGTTTATGTTTGCACCATGTGAAATCCACTTGACGGTCTCTGATATAATTTCTGGGGACTCCGCCAACTCCTCTTCAACCTGAATTATATAGTTCATCAGGAAGGCTATAGTTCATACGAAATCAAATAACGAGTTGTTCCGGACAACTCAAGTAAGTTGATCCGGAAATCTATTCATCCGGAATAAAAAAATAAACAAATTTAGCTGACCTTGTCGCGTAACCAGTGACCAAATGTTCTACTATGCTCTTTCGTCAGCCATGCTTTTCGTCGACTAGGATGTTCCTCTTCCAAAAATTTCATGTGCTTTCTACAAGTATATGAATTAATTGTAAGTTATCCATAACTAAAAAGATTAATTATAAACATATCAAAACAGGTTAATAATATAGATTACTTACTCGATATAAGGCTCAATTTCAGACGTATTTTGTAATACATAGAAATGTGCTTTGAAGAAGAGGCCTGGAGAAACATTAACCGGTTTACCGGCTGACCCAGGTTCTCCCTCCACATTGTTATGCTTATTTGGTGGAATACCAATAGTACTGATGCTTTTTTGGTATTTGCTGAAAAACTCAATCGTTTCTTCTACAATTTTCTCCTCAGTAATGCACCCTTCTAGATAAGTTTTGTTTCTCACATGACCCTTAATAACCTTCATACACCTTTCAAATGGATACATCCATCGAAAGCATATTGGCCCATATAATTTCACCGCCCTAGTAAGGTGCACCGTCAAATGAAGCATAACATCAAAAAAGGATTGGGGGGGGGGGTATTTCTCAAGGAGGTACAATAAGATCCGCCTGCAACTTATCGAGTTCTTCGACCTTGATCTCTTTGTGCATATGGATTTAAAAGGAAAAAAAACAAAGCCAGATAAGGATAAATTAGGACCAATGAGGGTTAATTAGGACCAATAAGGGTTAGTGGGGGACCAATGAGGGTTAATTAGGACCAACAAGGATAAATTATGACCAGTGAGGGTCAGTTAGGACCAACAAGGATAAATTAGGACCAATAGGGTTAGTTGGGACCAATGAGGGTTAGTTGGGACAAATGAGGGTCGGTTAGGACCAATGAGCTTAGTTAGGACCAATGAGGCCCAGTTAGGACCAATAAAGATAAATTAGGAGTAATAGGGTCAGTTGGGACCAATGGGGTCAATTAGGACCAATAAGGATAAATTAGGAGCAATGAGGATAAATTAGGACCAACAAAGGTTAGTTGGGACCAATGAGAGTCAGTTAGAACCAATGAGGGTTAGTTGGAACCAATGAGGGCCAGTTACGACCAATAAGGACAAATTAGGACTAATGAGGGTCAGTTAGGACTAATAAGGATAAATTAAGACCAATGAGGGTTAGTTGGGACCAATGAGGGTCATTAGGTACTTGCATAATCTGTGAATGTGCATGACTAATCTGGTATCTGTAAGCAAGATACAAACATAAGGCTTGCCTGATGATCTTTGGTTATTTTCTTTCTGAGGAATGTTGGGTGATGATTCTGACAAAAATAGAATAAGAGATATCATGATTACTACATGTTTTCATTTTGCAAAGATTTAAACTTGTTTGATTTTCTTTATTTTATCAAACGATCGGACTTTCTTTGCGTATCGAAAGATCGACCTGATTGTTGTTCGTTTGAGGTTCTGCTTTATTTTCTTGGTGTCTCGTATAATTCATTGGACTTTCTTTGCAGGTCCACAAGAACGACCTGATCGTTGTTGAATTATACAATTTCAACTTGTTTTTATTTTCTTAATTTATTATCCGAGGCCTTATCTGCGTATCGAAAGATCGACCTTAAGGTAGACGATTTAGCATTCTTATTTCTTTTTGCATGGAACACGGTTGACAATATCATGAATTTAAATCACTTTGTGTTAAATCACAAGTGAAATCACAAAGCGTTATAAGCAAAACATATCTAAGTATGTCTGATAGTGTGGGGTACATTGGTAAATGCAAATCGCATCATTACTTTAACATATCCAGATGTTATGAGAATAATTATGTCTGAGTTTAAAGTTGGACAAATTATATCTACAATCTACATGGCTTATGTGCTACAATAATCGAAATTGAAATGTAGTTCAGTACGTTATGACCAATATGATCCCAAGTCGTGATCTTTCTCACAAAAGACAAATATAGCGTCTGATTCTGTATTGCATTTACTTTTCATATCAGAAAATACCAAAAAGATTTTAGGTGTGTTTTGATATAAAGTTAGAAAAATCAAAAAGATTTTATTTTTAATTTCTTTTCGATTGATCAACACGGAATACGATTCAAATTTCAAAATATGAATATCTTGGAATCTCAAAGAGACATTTTGCGCCAAGATTATTTATGTTGGCAGGTACTAAGTGGAAAAAGAACATCACAACTTCAAGTCTTCTGAAGCTAATGATAAAGAGATTACACGCGCTGAAATGTCAAGTATTCAAGATCAGACTAATCATCAAGTTGAGGGAGAGTTTGATTGAAGATAGGAGATTATGTGAAGAATTGTTATGGCACAGATACTGCACACGTAGAGGGGGAGTTTGTTAGAGCATTATATGTTCGTCGTGTGAAGTATCAGAACATGTGTGTGAAGTATCAAGTACAAGACAAAAGCTACAAAAGAGCCTATGTCCGAAGTGAGCCGAACTGCCAATTCGGGTGCACACGAACTTACTCGAAGTGGCAGTTCGGGTGACAGCGTGTTCGGGCAACTATGTACAAGTATAAATAGCTTCGTCTTGTATAGAAATAAAACTTCTTGGTCATTCTTCTGTGTGTGTTTTCTATGTGTACTCTAAAAGCTTAGTAATACAAATTCACTTTGTATTTACTCTTTGTGTCTTCTTTCTTAACTCGAATTACACGTTGATTATCATTAATTGAGTAGACGATCCACAGCTCACAAACTTACACATTTCCACCCTTTGTAACTTACTCGTTTATATCTTGATTCCTACGAATCTTATTTATGGCCAATTCCTTCAATTGGTGGAACCTTCTGACACTAAAGCTTCATGATTCCTAGAACCATTCATCGCCCGTTTAAATTAGCCCAAGGCTTTATCTATTATTAAGCACGGTCAAGAGTTCACATAATCATAACTAAAATCTTGTAACATAAACAATGTTACCTCGTGAACTTGAGCCTCCGGTTCCACCAACTCGTTGGTTGTTACCTTGCTCAACTTGATCACCTAATGGGTCACTAATCAAGTTAGAGGCTTTAACATTATAGCATTATTATCACATTTCCATTAACATGACCTTAATGCTACACATATCATACTTTCACATAATTAGCAATCAAGCATATTCACCATGTTTATTTCTAACTACATGGTTCCATCAACAACACAATATCAATTATAGGCTTTCATTACCCAAGGTAGTATTTTAGACATGATTACACTCATTGTAATCCATCACTTAGGCATAACATATTCTATGAGCATACAATCTCAATTTTACCAAATTGGCAATTTATCAAGCAATAAGATTCATGTAGACATTTCATCGAACACCTTGTGTGCATACATATACACACACTTGTGATTATAACCCAAGTAACCCAAACTATCCTTTTTAACATGATCAAGGTGGAATCACCTCCAACCCATCATAAATTAACCAGTTTCACCAAGAATTTCATATAATTCATCTATACCCAAGTTGCATAGAACATTTAGCTAACCATTTGACACATAGGTTCATCATACACATATTGGGTGACTAAATCACTCATTGGAGCAACAAGTTAGGAATTTATGCATCACTAGATGTTCCTAACATCATTAGATTCATAATACATCTAGAAATTTCAGATTTAGGACCCTAAATTTCGTGACCTGTGCATGCAACAACTTAGGGTTTCCCTTACTTGTTGCTAGGATGAAGATAGAGGAAGAATTACACTTCCAATTCCAAGATGGTAGCAAAAATTCGCAGATTTGGACTCCTAATTGGTAGATTCTGATTTTTGGGGCAAGGGGGAGGGGTTGAGGTCGATCTCCTAGTCGTGATTCACGACCTCCCCTTTTTCTTCCTATTTTGCTTATTACACTTTTGTGCAATTACATTTCCAGCCCCTCAATTTTCAGCATTTTTGTTTTAAATTAACTATAATATCATATTACACAATGAACCCCATAGTTTCACATATAATTAATTTTACTAACAAATTTTAGGAGTTATCTTAGCTACCAAATTAATTTAACTCGACGCTAATGGGAAATTTAATTATATAAAATTTGGGATGTTACAAAGAGATGATCACAACTTCAAGTTTTCTGACGCTGTTGATAAAGATGAAACACACTGTGCATCGTCAAGTATTCAAGATCGGACTAACCATCAAGTTGAGGGGGATTTTGATTGAAGATACGATACTATGTGATGAAACAGATACTTCACATGACGAGGGGGGGGAGGGGGGGTTGTTAGAGCATAATCTGGTTCGTCGTCAGAAGTATCTGAACAAGACGTAGATGCAAGAAGACTGTGGAACGAAGTGAGGAACGAACCGGGAGTTCGTGACCCACGAACCATGGGTTCGTGCGACCTCTAGTTCGTGACCAGTAGTAATAGTAAAAATACGAGTTGCTTTGTATAGAACTTAGAACTCTTGATCATTTTCTGTGTGTGTTTTTCGTGTGTAAATTCTTTGGTCTGTGCAATAACATTCCAAGGATTATTTACCTCGTTGTGTTCTTGATTCGTACTCGAAGTTCATCATTTTCATTGTGATTGAGTAAACAATCAACAACTAATGCACTTTCAATGTAACATTTTCATTTTACCCAATTAAGAAATCCTACCTGTTTTGAAATTTCGCGATTTACCGATTTGCAAATTATTAAGAGCCGGAAGAATTTTTGGGTGTTTATGCCCCAATTAAATGATATATAACCGTTTTTCTAGACAAAATACTTACTTTGAACCAATTAGATTCAAATTGGATTTCTTGAATTGAAAATAAAGCAAATTCCGGTTTTTACGCGATTTCGGTACGCGATTCGTCATTTACAGAGAATCTCGTATTCGGTCATCGTATGCCAATTACAACATAACTATGAGTCTAAAAATCAATTATCATGTCATGAGTCATCACACACTTGATCGAGTCGCGAAACGTTGGTGAATTGCCCAAAACCGATACGTACGTCAAAACCGACCAAATTCGTCTAATTTGACCTAATTTGTGCATCTTTTTGAGTTACGTGACGTAGTTATATTCATTTTGAGTGGATTATACGTGGTAATCATGATGGGAGTAATAAATGGGTAATTTGGGAGAAAACGGGCTCGAAAGACACCTAAAATCGAAGAACCGAGCGCGAAAACGGAGAACCGACGAAGGGGAGCACGGCCAGGAAGGTCACCAACCGCGAATCCTATGTGCCCCCACTTCTGGCAGTCCGCGAATAGTGTAGCCGACTTGAAAACCCTAAGTTTCGGGTATTTAAGCCACTAATCCTATTCTAGACTCTATATTCTTGCTTCTATCACCTCCCTAAACCATAGAATGATTGTAAACATCTAAGATCAATATCGTTGAGGATTTTGGAGCTCTATTTTGGTGAAATCAAGCAAAGATTGGTGTCGTTCTTCGTCTTTTTATGCGTTTTTCTCAATCTATGCTTTTACCCTCTTGTTCTCTTGCCATATTATGATCAAGATCAAACATTTATCATGTTATTAGCTTTGATTTAGGTTGTAGATGATAGATCTAGTAAATCCATGTAAAAATATATGATCTTTATGCATTTCTACAGATTTTATGATGAATAATGGAGACATTGATGAATAATGGATGGATCTTGATTCATGTTGGTAGATCTTGTTTAAGGCTGTTAAAGATTACATCTTTATGCATATTTTACCATGAAGAATCACCATACTTGATAGATACATGGGTTCTTGAGATAAAAGCATGATTTTTATGCTAAAAGTTTGCATTTTCCTTGATTTCTATATGAGATTTTGTAAGTCTTGAACATACTTGATCATCCATGCTTGAATCTTGATAAAAACATGACCTTGAACATAGATCTAGGATTTAATCTTGTGAAATCACAATCAAGTCTATGGATCTAGGGTTTTATTTAAGAAAGTTACCATATTGATGATTTTTCATGAAAAATATACATATATTTTATTCAAGCTTGATGGATCTATGGAAAAATCTATGATTTGATGATGTTTAGTGATAGATCCATGCCACATATGTATGAAAGGTCATGAATAAAAAGTTACGATAATTTGCATGCCCAAAATGATCTTAGTTAATTAAGTTGTTTGGATGATAATTAATTTAGGGTTAGGTTGTAAATAATTAATTTTGCCAAAAAATAACTATATGTATTTGACTAATTCATGTTAAATACAAAGCAATTGAATGCAGCGATGCAGGGCCTCTAAGATTATGAATAAGCTATTCATTTTCCGTCCTACTGAAGAAATTCGGCATGATGGTAGTAGAGTAGTCGATCTGATCTCGCGCGCAGGCGGATAGAAATGCCTATAGATGAGGTAGGCGAGGCTAGCTTTCCGGCAAAAGGCGATTGTCTTTTGTTTGATGAGAACGAAAAGGGCAATTGACTGTAGGCCTATTGAGTGTGGGTAACTGAAGGAAAACAACACGGGGCAAAGCAAATGGCAGAGCTTCGGGTGACTTTTTCTTTGCGCTTCAACAGCCCGTCACTCGAAGCTCCTCTAATCTAAGCCTACCTCGCTCGCCCAGACCTGCCGACACAATAATAGAATGATGGAGCTAATCTGCTTGCTTGTGTAGGCGATGACCGCTCGGCAAATATGGTTATAGATTAGATTAGTGTGAAATTTATTGTTGAATGATACTTGTGGCCTATGTGATTTGATGGAAAATAAATATGATTTGTGATGTTGTAAAAATAATTAGTTTATCTATAATTGTTAGGCATTTCATCTTTAGCCTTAGGAATAACCTACCTCAAGACCATGACCGTACGTTATCATCATAATAAATTCACCAACGAGTCGCCGAGTCAATTGTGTCATGAATTTCAATTATTTATTTATTTAATTGTGTATTTATTTATCTATTTATTCCCCCGTCTTGTTTAGTAGTCAAGGTTGTCTTCGGGTCTAACCGTTCCGTTACGTGGTGTCGTTGTCTATTCGTGTCTTCTTCGCCAGGTGAGTATTCATAGCCCTTTATTTTAAATGTTTTTGGGGGCAACATGTATCGTATTCAAAACCCTTGCTCGATATTCTTTACTAAAAAACTATATGTGACTCTATGTTGTTATGTGTGCTCTAGTATGTGAACTTTTTGTCGTATCTTTCCCAATGGTATCCATTGTGGTTTCTATCGGGTTGTTCCATGGTGTCCAATGTCACAATGGGGGGCCGTATCTTTTCAATTTACTTTTTGTCGATGCTGCGCTTGTCCTTGGGCAATGGTCTCATTTGAATATTGCTAACTTGGCGAGGCTTCTTCGTGTGTTTGGGATGGCGTCAGGCCTTAAGATCAATCTTAAATAATGCTCTTTGGTTGGTCTTTCCATGGATAATGTAGAGGTATTGGATAAGACCAATTTTCTTAGATATTGCATTGGAGATCTCCCTTTCAAATACTTCGGCCTTGTGGTGGTGGCAAACATGAATAGAGTTAAAATGTGTTTTCTCAAAGTGTTTGAAAATAGACTTTCTAGATGGAAGGCATTCGGGTTATCTATGGGGGGGGGGTGTTGGTGAAGGCGGTCCTAGACATTCTACCTACTTATTTCCTTTCCCTATTTAAAGTCCCGGTTAATGTTCTAGAGTTAGAGAGGATTCAGTATTGGTTTCTATGAGGTGGGGTGATGGGTCTGAAAAGTGTACTCATTGGGTTAGTAAAAAGGAGGTGGCTAAACCAATTGTGGAGGGTGGTCTTGGCCTCACTTCCTATGAGATTTCCAACTGGTGTCTTTTAGCTAAATGGATGTGGCAGTACCTTAATGAACCTACAAGGCTTTGTAGACAAGTTGTATGTTTCTTGCATTCAAAGCGAAATTATAGGGGTTTGGTGTCGTACCGAAGAGAATTAGGGGAACGTGGAATGAAATTACAAGGGTTATGCATCTATTAAAAGAAGAAAGGGGCTTGCTTAACTAATCTTATTTATGTTGTATGTGGGTGTGCGACTTGGTTAGGTGACAATTCTGGTTCTTTCTCGGTTAAAGGATTGAAAATGTGGTTGGCGAGGAGCCCAGATCTTTCGGACAAGTTTGTGATGCCTTGGAACATATTAGTTCCCGGGAAGGTGAATTTGTTCTTTTGGAGGGCTATCAAGGATAGGATTGCGATCAAAGATTCTTTGTCTCGTCCGAACATTCCGGTTGAGGGGCTTCATTGCTCACTATGCGAAGATTGGTTGGAATCTGCTATGCATGTTATTGTTGGATGCAAGGTGGCGATTGTCATTTGGGGGTTGGTGTCTTTGTGGTGCAGTGTTCCTCCCATTTATGCTTTTGAGTTAGAAGAGTTAGTGAAGGTGGTGGAGGATTCTCATTTAAATAGGAAAGAGAAATCAATCTTTTATGCGGCCATTCTAACCACTTCGTGGGTGCTTCGGAAGACTCGAAATGATACAGTTTTTTATGACAAGAAACCGTGGATTCCACTCATGTTTAAATAGATTAAATGCCTAAGCTTCTTAGGATGGGGGGTATGGTCTTAGGCAAGTTTTTTGGGTTAACTTTTTAACCAATAGGATAATGACACTAGGAGAGAGAAAAAATGATATATTTTTTGGTGTTTGTGGAGGGTATGGTTAGTAGGGGTGTGTAGAAATAATCGAAATCCGAATAAATCGACAAACCGAACCGTATCCATATCCGAATAAACCAAACCGAATTGTGAATTTGGTTTACGATTCGGTTTTCAACCGTAACCGAATTGTGAATTCGGTTTACGGTTCGGTTATGGTTTTGAGTTTTGTTTTTATTTGGTTTATTCGATTTATTCGGTTATCCGTTTAAATCCAAATAAGATATATATATATATATATATGTATATTTATTTATATTTATTTATAAACCATTTAACCATTTAAGCTAAGCCCACTTATGACTTATCCACAATCCAACTAAAATACGCATCCATGGTTTTTTAGGGTAAAACAAGTTTATCGTAAAAAGTAGTCATTGACTCATCGTCTTCTCCTCTTCCACTCTACCAAAAAACAATAGCCTATTTTGGTTGTATATCGGATTATGGTTTTGAACTCTAGGGATATGTTAAAGATTTTGTTCTTTGTTTAATTTTTTTGTTAGCAAAAAAATACGCAATATATGTTATTTGGTGAATACGGTATTACGGTTTAAATTGTTTGAATACGATTTATTCGGTTCTCAACCGAAACCGAATCGTATTGAATATGGTTTATTCGATTCGGTTTGTAATCTTTTCAATACGGTTTGGTTTGGTTATGGTTATCATAAAAAAAACTTCAAACCGAATAAATCGAATCGAATAAACCGAATAAACCATAAACCAAACCATTGAACACCCCTAATGGTTAGTATTAACTTTTTTAAAATTGTTTTTCTTTATCATTTAACATTTAATTAAACAACCAACATAAAAATAAAACTTTCACTAAATTTAAAAAAAATTACAAATTTCTAAAAAATATAAAACAAGCTTAAAAAATTACAAATTCCTAAAAAAATAACCAAACACCATATTATTTTGCAAATTAAAACAACATACAATCTAGGTTGGAACATTTGCGTTTAGCTCTGTCTTCGTTAAAACTGTTGGGTTTTTACAGTGGGATCCGGGTTACCGATTTTATTTTATTAAAACCGATTTGATAATAAAATTAATTCCAAATTAATTTAGCAGCGGAAACGAATTAAAACGCGGACGCAACTGTAACAGGATCAATCACCGGCACGACAAACACAGAAAATATATTTATTTAAATAAATAAATAAATACATTAATAAATTAAATGTCTAATAAATTAGATATACCTTAGCGGGTTCCGAACAACCGTTCGAGACACCCGAGTTCAATGGACTCGCGCTAGGGTGAACTGAAACTTCTGACTCGAATCGGCGGGTCAGATCTGCGACTGAAACTCCGGCGGTCATCGGAGGCGGCGGAGGTAGTGGCGGCGGTGGTGGTAACTTCACCATCGGTGGCGGCGACAAAATTCTTTTCGACGGGATCGCCACGGGGACCGATCCTACGATTATCTCGTCACCAGAAACCGGCGGCGACGAGGTGGCGGTGACCGGAGGATAAAGCGGTGCGGGCCACGAGGACGGTACGGGACGAGGTGGTCTCCACTGCGCCGGCAACGCGAGAACCACCGGGCGGCGATCGACCGGCGGTGCGCCGGCGGGCGCGGCGGCGGGCGCGGCTGCGGCCTTGGCTGCGGCTTCGGCTGCGGCGGCGGCTGCGGCTTCGGCTCGGCTCGCTGCCTCGGCTCGGGCGGTGGCTGCTTCCTGATCGAGTCGCTGGATGATGCTTGCGAATCGTTGATCCATCGGAATTGCAGTGGTGGTGTCACCGGAGATCAAGGGCGGCGACGGCTTAGGGTTTTTCTTCTCTGGTCTGTTTCGCAGAGAGAGAGATGGGAGGAGGAGATCAGGGTTTCGAAAACTTATCACTTGTTCTCTACTCCTCCCCACCCTATAGGAGAATTTCGCAGACCATGGGCCCACCATGGTCTTCTGCGAATTCTCCATGGCCCACCAATGGGTTAGACTGTTAACCCATTAGCAGTTTAACTCATCCATCCATTTAATCGCGAGCCGATTAAATATGTCATCGTAATAAATAAATCAATATTTATTTATCCGCCAATCAGTTCAATTAACTAATTAAAATAGTAATTAGTTTATTATCCATTGCCCCGGGTGTAACTCTTACGGGTCAATATCGGTCGGGTTCGTTAATTCGTCGGGTCAGGACACCATATATCCAACAGTCTCCCACTTGGACTGAACGCGACAGTTTAACGAGCGCAGCCAGAGGCACTCTAGCTATGCATGGCTACACCAACTAATATTGACACTTTAAGTCGGTTGCCAAAGTATATCTGATTGACTATCAAGCAGACTCACGACTTGTGCATTCATTGTCATATGTTCCTTTCTGTATAAGACACTGATGAATCTTGGGACATGGACTCCCATGTTTTATTCATCGATTTTCATTCTCGATACAATTCGAAGTGATCCAACAAACACACAGTAAGTTTGGGTGAGGCCTCACACTTATCACTTGGAATCAACGAGGGCGCCTTTATGTCTAACTGTTGCCGAAGCAAGAGTACAGAATCCCTTGTTGAGGCATACAGCTCCCACTAAACCTCAGAGCCATTCCCAAAAGTAGTCGTTATGGCTGGCAGTTACGCGACAACGTTAGGCTACAATCAAAGAATGTTCTTTAGTAGAGAGGAGTTCGAATATGCGTCTCAGGTCTAAGGATACATTAGAGCATGCATTTAATCAAGCAGGCAAGTTTCCATGTTTGCGCTGCATGATGCGAGTTACGTCCAACGTCATTCACCAATGAGGTCTGTGAGTTTGAACGTTAAACAACTTTAAAGTTCAACTAGTCACAATAGTCTTACTTTAGTATAGCTCCCACTTACTAATCGACTACGGACATTTAGGACAAGAACTTATTGTCCATGGATTAAACGTACAAATATTGTGTTGGTCCTCACTGATCTTTATCAGTGCAAATAATGATGTTTTTGAGAAGAAAACCAAATAAACAACAAGATATGTGATTTCCAATGACTAAAATGGTTTTCTAGCCTTGAACAATCTCAATATGAACCAAAGGATGGATAAGAAATGATAAACTAGCTACAATATACTGAAATAAGCTCCTAGCCGTCACCAAAACTCACCAAATGAAGATTTCTTGTATTAGGGTTCAAAAAGCTTGAGAAAGTTGCAAATGGCTGCACAAGGCTGCGTTTATATACTGTCCAGTGAACAGTTTCGCTGGCAGTTTCGCTGGCCAGGCGAAACTGTCACTGAGACAGTCTAATCTAGATACCGAGCGAAACTACAGTTTCGCTCGGTAGTTTCGCCAGCCTACCAAAACATAACATTTACAAGAAACTAATCTATTACAATCAAACTAAACAAAATAATGAATTCCTCCCTACATTGATCTTCAATATTCCCCCTAGGGAGGGATTCAGCCTTGATTATTCATTCTTCGGCACCGGCTTCACTCGGGCTTGGTGTCTTGTTTAGATCAGTTTCCCCCAAAACGTTTGACTCTTTAGCGACGGGGACCACAGTCTCTGTTTCCCCCACAACAGTTGTCTTGTCAGCAACGGGGTTCTCAGCCTCTGACTCCTCCACCACAATTGGTTCATTGGCAACCGGGACCTCAGAAGGCTTCTCAACTTGTTCTGCAGATTCTCCAAGACTGCTTAGTGATATGTTCATTTGGTTAGCCAGATCCCGGTCCTCTTCCATTTTATCCTCACCTGCCCTGACTTTGTCTGCTAAATCCTTTATTTCCTTGATAATTCCTCGGGCTTTATTGGCGACCCTCACAAACAGGTTCGCTTCTTCAGCAGTGTCATCGCCAGCCCCGTGTTTGATAGGATTTTCACATAATGTCTTGAGATCGTCATTACTAAAGGAGAAGACCTCCATCGGGTCGAACAGCCTGATCTCATCACTTTCTCCGATACGGATAACTGCTTCACCTGTCTGGTTATCGTAGAACCATTTCTTGAAATTTTGCAGTCTGGAAGGCTCTTGATCTGGTATTCTGATTCTACTCATTGTCTTTGCAGGCTTGAATTTAAGATGGACTTTTGGCTTCCCTGTTGCTGCATCAATTTTAGTCTTAGACTTGATTCTTTGGCCTTTCATAAATCCAAAAGATACGAAGTCGTCTTTTGCAGCTTGCTGCAAATATTTCTCCAAGTTGCCAGCCCTTTCACATTTATCAGCATCAATGAGGGGGAGCTCAGACAACCTTCTTAAATCCCATCTGGGCAGGGTCTTGAACTTTTCACGTTTGTGGAGATATGAAATGCTACCCCCCCCCCCCTTCTCTTAATCATGAAGGCACGAACGGTTGAATTGAATTTCCAGCTTATAATGTGACGATCAGACTCTTTTCTGCTGGGTTGAGAGATGTTTTGAAATAAGGGAGTCTGATCCACAAGCTCAGGTTTCTTGAACCATTCATCTCTGCTTAAATCAATAATTTCTTCACTAACTGAGCTTATCTTTGCTAGATATGTGAGCGGATTTTCCTTCAAAGTGTAATTTTCAGGCTCAGTTCGGTCATCAATTTCATCATCCTCATCACTTTCGTCTACCAAGTGAAGAAATTTAGCCTGTACTGTTTCTGGCTGAGGTTGCTCTGTATCAACACTGAACAAATTTGCATCACCGATGTTGATTGCATCTAAATCTTCGGCACTCGGGGCTCCACTACCATCATTCACATTCACTCCTGATCCACTAGCACCCATTCCCCCCGTTCCACTGCCACCGGCTGCCTCAGTTGTGACCTTTGAAAAATCAGTCATAGAATCAATTTCGGCATCACTCATTATGTTTGGCAGATTTAAGTGCTTCTTGATCCCGTTCAATTCAACCAGCAAAGTCTTGATCAGAGACGACTGTTTTCCAATGATTTCATTCAAACTCAAGATCTGTTTGTCTTTTTCTTTTTCTCTCATCTCTGAGTTCACCATCTTTGTTTTTATCATGCCGAGTTCGTTAGCCAAGGAGGCATTAACACCTCGGATGATGTCTTCATCCAATTCGGAACGTTGATCAACTCTTCTTTTCTTTGTTGCTCTAGCTTCATCTTCAGTTGGAGTGCTTTGTTTTTGTGTTGTGACAACTGTAACTTCCCAAGTTAACTCCGTTAAGTCTTTCCGTTAAAACCGTTAGTTCCGTTAGACAAACTCCGTTAGTCACATTACCAGTAGAAATTAATTAATTAATGCTTACCGAGACCGGATACGTCCACGACCTTTGGTTGATCACCGAACCCGACCATATGTGTTATATGATTATTTGCTTATTACCACTGTGTGAAGTTATGCAACATGCTTAATAAATTCATTGTGAAATTATGTGATTTATCGAGAAAACGTGCTTACCTTACTTAGAAAGAAATTTACCCTTTTAGAAGCCAGCGAAACTACCGAGCGAAACTACAGTTTCGCCCGGTAGCTAAAGCTCTTGGTCTGCTGGACCAGTTTCGCGTGGCCAGCGAAACTGCCAGCGAAATTACGGGCGAAACTGGCCCCCTACATATAGAAAACCCAAGCCAACTCTCTCATTTTTACTCACCTCACTCAAAACACACACATCTGCTCTCTCCCTCTCCTGAGATTTCTGGCCAGCAAGAAAACGACACGAACCGTCGTGATTCCAGCCCCGAGTCTTCTTCCATTCGAGCTTGGAGATCACCCATGAGTCCCCAAGACCACTCCTTCTATGTTCTTGTTGTGTTTTGCTTAATTAGATGACTAAATCTGCATGCAACTGTGTATACTTCTGTTAAAATACTTAGGAATGCTAGACATAACATCAATTCTGCAACTTGCCATGCCAATATGAAGATCCATGCTAATTATGTTCCTTTATGTGAAATTGTGTTCTTGGCAAATTGATGACTAGAATCCGTGTTTAAGGTGTTAGAATTGCCCCCATGATGTTAGTAAACGTTTAGGTATGCTAGATATTGATTTGCATGTGATACAGAAGCTGTTAGAAAGGTTTTTAGTCAAATTTACGGGTTTTTTTAGCGACTAGCGAAACTGTGCCTTCATCAGGCGAAATTAGGTAGCGAAACTATGTATATCTCCTTCTAGCGAAACTAAGTAGCGAAACTATAGTGTCGCTAGGTAAACTGACCAGACCTGACCGAACGAAATTACCGAGCGAAATTCCCTGAACGAAAGTTCAAACCAGTTTCGGGCGAAACTAGGCTAGTGAAACTGTGCCAACAGTTTCGAGCGAAACTAGCCTAGCGAAACTGCGTCACCGGGTACTGCCTAGCGAAAGTGCTGCCCGTGTACACGGCGAAACTGTCTAGCGAAACTGCTAGCGAAACTGTGACCAGAATCCAAACTTGTACAATTTGCTTGAATGATATGCCATGACTTGCATGCTCTATACTATGATAATACTTGCTTGGACTCCTGATGTATATAAACACTTGTGTATGATCAACCATCGGTGTCGTGTGTCGTTATGTCGTGTCGTATTTTCCAATGTGCTAGTGTTATGGTCTTAGTGGTATAGCTAAAAGTTAAACAACCTAACACCTAAGACCTTAATGTGATTATTAGGTCCTCGTTAACAATCATAACCGGGTTTATTTGAAGAATAAGCTGAGCAACCTAAGGTGAGTTCATTACTATATGTTGTTATGTCCTTTCAGGGATGATAACGTGCAGCGGTAAGGTATTTCTTACTAAGTAAACTTTTCCGACCAAATATCATATGTATCATTGAATTGATTGATAAACTAAAAAGTCCTTACATTCGGGCCGTTAATATTGAATAGCTAGGTGATGTTGAGTAGTACTACTGGGGATTGACACCCCCGCCCAGCGGTGCACGGGATGCACCAACCCGACTGGCGGTCGGACTGGGACCAATGTTACCCTACCCTCCGTGGTCTTTCAGGACACGGGAAGGCAAAATCCGTAGGTAATACCTATACATTGTCAGCTTCGGTTGCGAACAATTCAAATGTGCATAACTTAGGCTAGCTACCTACGATATGGAAAACTTACTAGTCTTATGATATTGATTGTGTTTTACCCTTCTTTGATCATAAAATTTTGGTCTACTTGTGACAGGTAGACCGCTTAGTGAACTCACCAGCCTTGGCTGACACTTGATTGTTGAATGCTTTTCAGGTCGCTAGGAGGATCATCGAAGGCACTGGCAGCGGCAGTACTGAACGGTACCTATTGAATTGAAAACTATGTTTCCAATCAGTTGAATTAAACATCTTGTAAACAATATCTGTAACTCGTTTTATGCTTCCGCTGAACCGTTAATTCATTATGGGTCTGTAATAACTGCTCTTTATTTACTTAAATTAAACTCTGTTATGGCTTGGTTGTAACTGAAGTCTGGGATCCTGGTCTGGATCATACCCTCACACGGTTAAACTCCGTTAGGTGGAAATTGGGGGTGTGACAGATTGGTATCAGAGCCCTTGGTTACAGCGAACCAGAACATTTTTAAAAAGTAAAATTTCTGAACT
This sequence comes from Deinandra increscens subsp. villosa, assembly GCA_039602395.1. Classification (NCBI taxonomy): domain Eukaryota; kingdom Viridiplantae; phylum Streptophyta; class Magnoliopsida; order Asterales; family Asteraceae; genus Deinandra; species Deinandra increscens. The sequence continues at coordinate 15,112,584 of JBCNJP010000003.1, forward strand.
GTAACTGTTTTTGAAAACTTTGGTTACAACCCGTTCCGCAAAGTACTGCCCCGCGTGCTGAAGATGATCCTCATTTAGAATTCTTGTCTTGTGACGGTATTAAAACCTGAAAATTTCGGGTGGAAAATTTTCTTTTCACTAATCATGTAAATGAGTGCCTTAATGTGAATTATACTAGTATGTAACAATTAACGGAACTTAACAACTTTCTAGTATTGGGTATACTAACCTTTGGAAGTTTTGCATCGATTTGCTAGAAATCATGCCTCCTCGGAGAGATCCAGAAAACAACCCGGGAATGTTCACTGCTGCACAGGTTCAGAATATGATCAATCAGGGAGTTGCAGCAGCCCTAGCAGCCGCTCAACAACATTTCCAAGGTCAACCGCCTCAATGCACATTCAAAGCCTTTATGGATTGTAAGCCAATAGTGTTCAAAGGTGACGAAGGTGCTGTGGGACTACTTAGATGGATTGAAAAGTCAGAGAAGGTATTTCTAATGTGTAACTGCCCAGATGGGGATAAGGTGAAGTATGCTACAGGCACACTTGAGGATTCCGCATTGACATGGTGGAATGCTCAGATTCAGATTTTGGGATTAAACGAAGCAAACGCCATGACATGGCAAGAATTCCGAGAAGCGATCATGGAGGAGTATTGTCCTCGTGATCAAGTCAGAAGAATGGAAGTGGAATTTGGAAACTCCAAGATGGAAGGTTCTGAGATAGAGGAATATACCAACCGTTATCAAGCATATTCCCGACTCTGTCCGACAATGGTGGATGCTGAGTACAAGCGAATCGAGTTGTATGTGGAAGGACTGGTACCACAGATCAAAGGCATGGTGACCTCATCTAATCCCACTTATTTGCGACAGGCCATCCGACTGGCGCACAAACTAACTGATCAGGCAGTGGCTCAAGGAACTTTGCCACCCAGAAAGACCCCAAAGGCTGCCCTAGACGGGAAGAGGCAGAGAGACGAGGAGCCAAGCCACCTCATGAATTCTGGCAACAACACTGGGAGGTCCTCAAACTCCCAGAATCAGAACAAGAAGTTTGATAACTCCAAAGGGGGTTACGGTAACAACGGTGGCGGTGGCAACAACCAAAACCGACAAGGTAGCAGCGGGCAAGGCGCTAGTGGGTATAAAGGAAAGTTACCCTACTGCAGCAAGTGTAGCAAGCACCACCCTGGTGAATGTGGCCGACCAGTCTGTGAGAGATGTGGAAAATCGGGGCACCTTGCCAAGAATTGTCGGGGTGAACTACTCAACCGGGCAAGGCAGAACCCTGAAGGCCCCCGTGGTTGTTATGAATGCGGAAAACCTGGGCACTTGAAGAAAGACTGCCCCCAGCTAAAGAGAGGCGGGAACGATAACAACAACGACCGCCACAACAACAACAACAATAACAACAATGGTGGTGATAATGGAAATGGTGGCCGCGGACGAGCATTCGTCATGGGTTCCGGTGAAGCAAGAGATGACGCCAATGTGATTACCGGTAAGTTTCTCCTCAACAACTATTTTGCGAATGTTTTATTTGATTCGGGTGCCGAGAAAAGTTTCATTTCAACTAAGTTCTGCAAAATGATAAAGGCCAAGACAGAAACCCTAGGAGCTAAGTACACTGTCGAATTAGCTAACGGTAAACTTATTGATGCAACGCACATAGTCAAGGATTGTACCCTAGAACTCTCAGGTCATAAGTTCAACATAGATTTGATGCCTTTCACAATCGGTAGTTTTGACGTGATAATTGGTATGGATTGGTTGTCCTCGCAACGCGCCGAACTCATTTGCCAAGAGAAAGTCATACGCATACCCATCGCAAACGGAGAAGTACTCTCGATTCAGGGTGAAAAGGGAGGCACTGTCACCGGAATTATATCATACCTCAAGGCACAGAAGTACCTTCGGAAAGGACACGTGGCCATTCTGGCAACGGTTACGGATCAAAGCCTCGCAGCAAAGAAAATTGAAGATTTTCCGATAGTTCGCGATTTTCCCGATGTATTTCCGGAGGAATTACCTGGTCTACCTCCGCATAGACAAGTCGAGTTCGGAATCGACCTTGTTCCCGGTGCAGCTCCGGTTGCCCGAGCTCCGTATCGTCTGGCGGTGAACGAATTACACGAGTTATCCACTCAACTACAAGAACTGTTAGATAAAGGTTTTATCAGGCCTAGCTCATCGCCATGGGGCGCGCCAGTTCTATTCGTCAAGAAGAAAGATGGGACGTTCAGGATGTGCATAGATTACCGCGAGCTCAACAAAGTCACTATTAAGAACCGATATCCTCTCCCTCGGATCGACGACCTGTTCGACCAACTACAAGGAGCCAGTTACTTCTCAAAAATTGACTTAAGGTCCGGGTATCATCAACTTAGGGTCCGCGAGGAGGACATTTCAAAGACGGCTTTCAGAACGCGTTACGGTCATTACGAGTTCCTGGTCATGCCCTTCGGCTTAACGAACGCACCGGCGGTGTTCATGGATCTCATGAACCGCGTGTGCAAACCTTACCTTGATCAGTTCGTAATTGTTTTCATCGACGACATACTCGTTTATTCGAGGACAAAGGAAGAGCACGAGCAACACCTGCGGTTAATATTAGAGTTGTTAAGGAAGGAGCAACTCTACGCCAAGTTCTCCAAATGTGATTTTTGGATCCGAGAAGTCCAATTTCTGGGCCATATCGTCAACGAGCAGGGTATTCATGTTGACCCATCCAAGGTAGAAGCGATCAAGAATTGGTCTACACCACGAGCACCAACGGAAATTCGGCAATTTCTAGGGTTAGCGGGTTACTACCGTCGTTTCATCCAGGGATTCTCTCAGATAGCCCAACCGCTAACCGCTCTTACGCATAAAGGTGTTCAGTACCGATGGGGTGAAAAAGAAGAAACAGCCTTTCAGACTTTGAAAGAAAAACTTTGTACCGCGCCTGTGTTATCTCTACCCGATGGTGTCGACGACTTCGAGGTCTATTGTGACGCTTCTCTCCAAGGACTTGGATGTGTTTTAATGCAAAGGGGTAAGGTCATTGCTTACGGGTCAAGACAGCTGAAGTCTCACGAACAGAATTACACAACGCATGATCTGGAGTTAGGAGCTGTCGTATTCGCCTTAAAGTTTTGGAGACACTACCTGTATGGTACCAAGTGCACAATCTTCACCGACCATAAAAGCCTCCAACATATAATGGGACAGAAAGACCTCAACATGAGACAGCGTAGGTGGATCGAGGTGCTTAACGACTACGACTTGGCGATAAAGTACCACCCAGGCAAGGCCAACGTTGTGGCTGACGCATTGAGCAGAAAAGAATATGCTAAACCTAGAAGGGTTCGAGCTCTACAACTTACGATCCACGCTGAGTTACCGAATAGACTTCGGGATGCCCAGAAGGAAGCTTTGAAAGAGGAAAATTTCGAGTCTGAATCCTTAACTGGCATAGATGGAACTTCGGAGGTTAAGTCAGATGGACTCCGCTACTACAAGGATCGTGTTTGGGTGCCTCTTCATGGAAATCTTCGAGAGCTGGTGATGGACGAAGCTCACAAGTCTCGATATTCGGTCCATCCCGGTTCGGATAAAATGTACCAAGATCTGAAAGGATTATACTGGTGGCCAAAGATGAAAGCCGACATCGCTACATACGTCAGTAAGTGCTTAACATGCTCAAAGGTCAAAGCAGAACATCAAAAGCCTCCAGGATTATTGCAGCAACCGAAAATTCCTGAATGGAAATGGGAGGAAATATCCATGGATTTCATCACGGGACTGCCCCGTACACCTCGTGGAAACGACATGATTTGGGTCATTGTGGATAGACTAACAAAATCCGCTCATTTCATAGCCCTCAAGGAAAATGACAAGACTGACAAGTTGGCACAAATCTACATTAACGAGATCGTCAAGCTCCACGGAGTGCCCACGTCTATTATCTCCGATCGAGACCCCCGATTTGCTTCACACTTTTGGAGATCACTACAATCAGCGCTAGGTACTCGCTTAGATATGAGCACCGCATACCATCCGCAGACCGATGGCCAAACAGAGCGCACAATCCAGACTCTTGAGGATATGCTCCGAGCGTGTGTTATGGATTTTGGAAAGAACTGGGAAACCCACTTGGCATTGGTCGAATTCTCCTACAACAACAGCTACCATTCCAGTATTGGAGCCGCTCCCTTTGAGGCTCTCTATGGACGAAAGTGTAGATCACCGGTCTGTTGGGCTGAAGTCGGTGATAATCAACTTACTGGACCCGAAATGGTGTACGAAACAACTGAAAGAATTGTGCAAATTAGAGACCGCATGAAAGCTGCAAGAGACCGACAAAAGAGTTATGCTGACAATCGAAGAAGGCCGTTAGAATTCGAAGTGGGCGACCGTGTATTGTTAAAAGTCTCGCCTTGGAAAGGTGTGGTCCGTTTTGGAAAGCGCGGGAAGTTAAACCCTCGCTACATAGGACCTTTCCCAATAACCGAGAAGATTGGAACGGTGGCGTATCGTTTGGACTTGCCACCTGAACTGGATGGAGTACATAACGTATTTCACGTTTCCAACTTGAAGAAGTGTCTGGCTGACGACACTTTAATAGTTCCACTCGAGGAGCTCCACATCGACGAGCAACTCCGATTTGTAGAACAACCTGTTGAGATAATGGGACGCGAAGAAAAGGCATTGAAGCGAAGCAAGATCCCAATTGTCAAGGTTAGATGGCAATCGAAACGTGGACCGGAATTCACATGGGAACGAGAAGACCAGATGCGAAAGAAATATCCTCACCTGTTCGATCAAGCCTCCGCATCAACCCAAGGTACTAGCTAATTTTCGGGACGAAAATTCCTTAACATGGGGAGGCTGTGACAACTGTAACTTCCCAAGTTAACTCCGTTAAGTCTTTCCGTTAAAACCGTTAGTTCCGTTAGACAAACTCCGTTAGTCACATTAATTACCAGTAGAAATTAATTAATTAATGCTTACCGAGACCGGATACGTCCACGACCTTTGGTTGATCACCGAACCCGACCATATGTGTTATATGATTATTTGCTTATTACCACTGTGTGAAGTTATGCAACATGCTTAATAAATTCATTGTGAAATTATGTGATTTATCGAGAAAACGTGCTTACCTTACTTAGAAAGAAATTTACCCTTTTAGAAGCCAGCGAAACTACCGAGCGAAACTACAGTTTCGCCCGGTAGCTAAAGCTCTTGGTCTGCTGGACCAGTTTCGCGTGGCCAGCGAAACTGCCAGCGAAATTACGGGCGAAACTGGCCCCCTACATATAGAAAACCCAAGCCAACTCTCTCATTTTTACTCACCTCACTCAAAACACACACATCTGCTCTCTCCCTCTCCTGAGATTTCTGGCCAGCAAGAAAACGACACGAACCGTCGTGATTCCAGCCCCGAGTCTTCTTCCATTCGAGCTTGGAGATCACCCGTGAGTCCCCAAGACCACTCCTTCTATGTTCTTGTTGTGTTTTGCTTAATTAGATGACTAAATCTGCATGCAACTGTGTATACTTCTGTTAAAATACTTAGGAATGCTAGACATAACATCAATTCTGCAACTTGCCATGCCAATATGAAGATCCATGCTAATTATGTTCCTTTATGTGAAATTGTGTTCTTGGCAAATTGATGACTAGAATCCGTGTTTAAGGTGTTAGAATTGCCCCCATGATGTTAGTAAACGTTTAGGTATGCTAGATATTGATTTGCATGTGATACAGAAGCTGTTAGAAAGGTTTTTAGTCAAATTTACGGGTTTTTTTAGCGACTAGCGAAACTGTGCCTTCATCAGGCGAAATTAGTGTAGCGAAACTATGTATATCTCCTTCTAGCGAAACTAAGTCGAGCGAAACTATAGTGTCGCTAGGTAAACTGACCAGACCTGACCGAACGAAATTACCGAGCGAAATTCCCTGAACGAAAGTTCAAACCAGTTTCGGGCGAAACTAGGCTAGCGAAACTGTGCCAACAGTTTCGAGCGAAACTAGCCTAGCGAAACTGCGTCACCGGGTACTGCCTAGCGAAAGTGCTGCCCGTGTACACGGCGAAACTGTCTAGCGAAACTGCTAGCGAAACTGTGACCAGAATCCAAACTTGTACAATTTGCTTGAATGATATGCCATGACTTGCATGCTCTATACTATGATAATACTTGCTTGGACTCCTGATGTATATAAACACTTGTGTATGATCAACCATCGGTGTCGTGTGTCGTTATGTCGTGTCGTATTTTCCAATGTGCTAGTGTTATGGTCTTAGTGGTATAGCTAAAAGTTAAACAACCTAACACCTAAGACCTTAATGTGATTATTAGGTCCTCGTTAACAATCATAACCGGGTTTATTTGAAGAATAAGCTGAGCAACCTAAGGTGAGTTCATTACTATATGTTGTTATGTCCTTTCAGGGATGATAACGTGCAGCGGTAAGGTATTTCTTACTAAGTAAACTTTTCCGACCAAATATCATATGTATCATTGAATTGATTGATAAACTAAAAAGTCCTTACATTCGGGCCGTTAATATTGAATAGCTAGGTGATGTTGAGTAGTACTACTGGGGATTGACACCCCCGCCCAGCGGTGCACGGGATGCACCAACCCGACTGGCGGTCGGACTGGGACCAATGTTACCCTACCCTCCGTGGTCTTTCAGGACACGGGAAGGCAAAATCCGTAGGTAATACCTATACATTGTCAGCTTCGGTTGCGAACAATTCAAATGTGCATAACTTAGGCTAGCTACCTACGATATGGAAAACTTACTAGTCTTATGATATTGATTGTGTTTTACCCTTCTTTGATCATAAAATTTTGGTCTACTTGTGACAGGTAGACCGCTTAGTGAACTCACCAGCCTTGGCTGACACTTGATTGTTGAATGCTTTTCAGGTCGCTAGGAGGATCATCGAAGGCACTGGCAGCGGCAGTACTGAACGTTACCTTTTGAATTGAAAACTATGTTTCCAATCAGTTGAATTAAACATTTTGTAAACAATATCTGTAACTCGTTTTATGTTTCCGTTGAACCGTTAATTCATTATGGGTCTGTAATAACTGCTCTTTATTTACTTAAATTAAACTCTGTTATGGCTTGGTTGTAACTGAAGTCTGGGATCCTGGTCTGGATCATACCCTCACACGGTTAAACTCCGTTAGGTGGAAATTGGGGGTGTGACATGTGTGGTCTTCTTTCCTTGTCGAGATAGACTTTGAAGCTCATCCTCAATTTCATCTACTGCTTCTTTCCCCGAACCCCTCACATATTGTTTCCGTTTCCCCTTTACACTCTCACTTACCTTTCCTTGAGTTTTTCTTTTGTTTTCGTCTTCGATCAACTTCTTGATGTATTCATATCTTTCTTCAGAATACATATGTTTCATTAGATAGGTGGTATACCCAGAAAAATCATCTCTTACGGCACAACAATCTGATAGAATCCTTGAGTGCATTGGATTTATAACAAGAGCTGTACTTTGCTTCGGCAACTCAGGTTCTAGATGTTCTATAATCATCTCCAGGAATCTTGGATACAGGAGCCATCTGGATTTTTTCAAGGCTTGAATGTTAGCAACCATAGCATCAAATATCCTCTGAGGAATATTTGCTTTCTTTCCTTTACATAGCAGCAACATTGCCTCAGCCCAGTTCAAGTTCAAGCCATCTGAGCCACCTTTTCTGTCATCAATGCAGGAAATGATGGCGTGAGCGATA
>JBCNJP010000003.1:15120829-15167540 GCA_039602395.1 Deinandra increscens subsp. villosa
AAGTGAAGAACAAGAACACGTAAATAATCACTCGTTTATAGCTCGAATCGATCGATGATTACATGATTTAAACTCGTATACAGCACCTAATCACGATCTATTACACAGAAATCTCTGAAAATCGAGATCAAAAACTCCTCCTCTTAAGATTGAACTCAGTGAAAAACGGTTATGGCGAGAGTTCCCTGCTGCTCCGAACCTTCAAACATATATATAACCGATCCAATTTGTGAGGGCCGAACTTGAGGTTCGGCCTCCCTTCGGTTGCTTCTCGGATCAAGGTCGGATTTATATCGGACCTCCGATGATCTGCTAGTCATGTACACTTTATGATAAATTTGTTGGTTTGATAAACCAACCCTCCACTTTATTATATTGACACAAACTACCCTCTAACTTGATTTAACTATTCTAACTATCTCAACTAACGACACTAACTGGAATACACACACGTCACACATATTTTGCACCAACAGGTTTGGGTTAAAAAATTTTGAACCCGTATCTTTCGGGTTGGGTTGAAAATATCCTTAAACCCGGACCAACCGGACCGTGAACACCCCTAGGACATAATACTCATGTAAAAACTAAGGATAGTATCCCGTGGTGAGTGCCTCTGATGATGCCCTGGATCTCGCGGGCAAAATACTCAGTATGATTTGGGGATAGCATCTTTGCAAAGAGTACCTCTGATGATGTCCGTTGGTAATCATAGTTAAAATTAACCAATTATGAAAGAAAAAGAAAAAACAGAGAGAATGAGAAAAAATGAAAAAATGAACAGAAAAAATAGATTAGAGAAATAAATGCCCAAAAACTTCATCATCCATTAAATCCACCATTTTTGGGATATATAAGTATCTGGTTTAAAGAGGGTGGGAAAAATTTAAATATATCATCTTAATTACCCTTTGCTTTGATTGAAGTAGATTGATCTGGAACCTTCTGAATGTGGGATACATAGGTAGATTGATACAATTGATTGGTAAATTATAAACACCTTGGGGCTCAAAGGTCAGTGGTTGGGTTTAGTCGGACCGAAATATCGGCAGTCGCAATTAGCATATGTGATTACATTTTGGAATGTGGAATGAGAATGGTTGATAAATTAAAAAGTTAAAGGATTTTGAGATTGATTTCCTAATTATGATTCCATAGCAGTTTTTCGAGACGGAAAAAGTCAAGTGTGGGGATGTGATGTTAGTCCAAAGTGTCGTACGTTATTGCTATTAATTTGTTATTTTTATTATCATTAACGGTTGGATTACATTACATTTTCACGGTTTGGTGTTTCAAGGTACCAGGAGCTTAAAGTGCTGAAACCTGAGCTTTTATGAGATTAACGAAGCTGATCGGTACAAAGTCGAGTTGAGATCGGGAAACGAGTGAAGAATAAGAAGAAATTGAAGAAAATTTCCTGAGGTCAAGACCGGGGCGGTATGCCCAGGAGTGAAGACATCAGGGCACTACGCCTTAAATTTAAAGGAAATCAGCCGAAAACAAGAACTCGGGCGGTACGCCCAGGAATTCCCATTTTAGGGCGGTACCCCCCAAATCAGTCGACAAAAGATTAACATTAGGGTTTCTTATTTAAACTTGGAGATTAAGTTTTATGTTTTACAACTTTTCACTTTTGCGAACCAGAGCTGTTAAGAGATAAATTTCAGAGGTTTTTGCTAGGTTTACATTGTGTTCAGATCATCAGTTTGATACGGTAATCTTAGATTAATGCAATTTTACTTTGAAATCATGTCTATTTCATTACCCATGTCCGGCTAATCACCTTTAACTACTTTTGGTGATTGGTTGGTGGATTCGTTCTGTTCCCAACCGTTAATTGCTAATTGTTCCGGTTTTCCTTGCAACCGTTGAGCACCCGCATGCTGAACTTGTTTAATCAACTAGTAAATTAGGGTTTTAGTGGTCCCCTGTCATGATCTAGCCTTTTCTTGCGGCAGGAACTAAGCAGCCCATTAGAAACTTAAGATATTAGGTCAACTAAGCAATTGGGGATCATGTCTATGTGTTATTAGCAACTGATTAGGTTTTGCCCAGATCGATAGCTAACCAGGATCCAATAGTAGTTAGTTCTTTCCATTCGTGAACAAGTTTCATAATTTAGTAATCAAATCCTTATTTAATCAATTTCTTTATTTTTTAAGTTAGTTAAGTTTTAGTAATTTACCCCAACTCATTCAAAACATCCAAGAGGCAATTTAGGTGAATTTTAGGTTAATTAGTAGTTTATTTGTTAGTTAATCAATTAGCCAACTTCCACATATTCCCTAGGTTCGATAACCCTAATTTACCAATACTACAAATTAATCTTAGTTGGGGATTTGTGACGGTCTGACAAACCGTTATCAGTAGTAACCTATGGACAAAACTTTTACTATGGGGTTTCAAAAGAGATATGGGTACTAGATTGCCGTATTAAAAACATCCTTCTTTTCAAGTGCGATTGGGTTGATAATCGATGTGGGGTCAAACATGATAGTCTTGGTTACACTTTGGTCGACCTTAACAGATTTGGTCACAAGGAGGACCCGTTCATTTTGGCCTCACAATCACGACAGGTGTTTTACGTCAAAGACCATCTGGATAAAAATATGTTTATTTTCTTTATGACACCTCTCAGAAATTACAGAGATTCGTATGAAGACGATGTCGATGAGGAAGTTAGTACTGTAACTTTTCCTCACAATGATAATGTATTGCCACCTGTAGATCCACTTGATATGGCTAGTGAATCCTGTAATGATTGCTTTAGACATGAATGTAAGGGAATGGTTTTACGTAATACCGATTGATCCCTGTACATGAGTATAATAATTGTAATGTTTTTGAATGTTTATAATATAGTTGTAATTTAATGAATGGATGTCTTTGACTCATCAATGGTTTTTTCTTATTTTATGTATTCTGGAATATTATGGACCTTTTGAGTCAAGTGTTTCACTTGTTTTGGTTTAGGAGGAATAGCTTAGATTGGGTAGTTGTCAAGTCTTGGTAAACATGCATGTCTTTCTCTTTGACCAAAACATAGTCAACAAAAGTCAAACATTACATAAAAATACTAATTAAACACTAATTTAAAATTACTTAAAAACATTACATAAAAATACTAATAAAAATAAAATTACTTTCACATGATTTCAAATTAAACTGAAATTACGTTGACAAAAACAGACCCATAAGAGTTTTGACAAAAATGTTATGGACAAACATAGAGAAAGTACCAATTCCAAATTAAGTACCATGTTTCTTATCAACTTCAAATAAAAAACAAATTAAAAACTAATCATATATATAGGTTGACCCACCATTATCTTCGGAGCAGGCCAACCATTCTTTTGAGGACAATGGGTTCCAAGCGATATCCAAATAACCAATCTTTTGAGGTTGGTAATGGTTGAAAATAACCATTGCTCATAGTCAGCTTCACTGGATATCCTTTGGTTCAAAACCACTGACCCTGATTGCCCCCTCTTCAAGAACTTCTGTTTTGGTCACCGGCACTACAGCGATACTTGCCCCCTCTTTCAGAACTTCAGGCTTCAGTTTGTTAAGTTTCTCAAGACCACCTCTATGTACATCAATTTTTTTCATTAAACATAATTGCTATCTGGTAGCATGAAGGGGTTGGTGGTTGGGAAAGAAGATCATTGAGTTTCTGGAGGTCTTCCTCTAATTCACGGGTAACTTTGTTGATTTGTGCATCAGTCTTTGCAATAACTTCCATCTGTTTGTAGGGTGAGTCTATAAAATATTCGAATTGAATTGCTTGGTGTGATGTAGTTGGGAGAAGAATGGTTAATTTATAGAAAAATTTTGTGATGTAGTTGGGACAGGTGATAGACGATTAATGGAGTGCTAATTTTTACCAAACTCATTTACTTGATTTTAATTAGCCTCAACCATTTTTTTCCAGAAAAACATTAATTCCGGATGAATGTTAACCTTCCGGCACATTACCTTTCGCCACACATATAATATTTTACCATGACCATTAGTCATATTTAGCCACACATAAAAGTTCAATTCTCACGATTGATAACTTCTGGTGTCACAATCAAAATTAATATATGTGGCCATAGGTAATATGTTTTAGCCATTTACAACTAATAAGGAAGTGTATGCAACAGTCTACTCTTTAGTCACACAACCTAATATAAGTGGTCATATGTACTAGCTTTTAGCCACATGAATAAATAAAAACGGTGGTCGTTCCTCACAATTAGCCACGCATACTAAAAAGTTACTAGTTTTGTTTCTTTTAGTTTACTAATTACTAAAATCTACTCTTTGGTCACACAACATAATATAAGTGGGCATATCTATTACCTTTTTAGCCACACGAATAACAATATACGATGAAAGTTACTCAATTTTAGTCACACTTTATTTAGTGTGGCTAGTAATTGTCACACTTTTTCCAAAAGTGTGGCCAAAAGTATCCTATATACGAGTTTTTGGTCACATGAATAAAAAAACATGACAAATACCATGACTATCGTCACATTTGGTCACGCTTTTTAATAGTGTGGCTAGAAATTGTCACACTTTTTCCTAAAATTGTGACCAAAGGATTGTATTTATGTGTTTTTAGTCACATGAACCAATAATCAAACAAATTTCGTGGCCATTTGAGACATTTTGTCACACGTTTTTCTGTGTGACTAATAAATACCACATTTTTTAATAAAAGTGTGACTATATTACACCTGTGTGTTTTTTGTCACACAAAACAAAAATGTGTGGCTAAAGCCCATATAACTGTGTGTTTTTTGTCACATCAACAGAAAGTCCGTGGCTAAAAGGCTCCAAAAGTTACGTATTTGGCCCCGAGTAAAAAATATACGTGACTAAAGCTACTGACACTCACCTTTAGCCACGTTTATATAAAAAATAAAACGTGGTTGGGCGGTTTTGCAAAAGACGTGACTAAAGCCACATTTTGACGTAGTATCACCCTCCAAAGTTCGATGACCGAACACCCTTCCATGCGCCTTCACGCGTGGGTTGAAGGTTGTTGGGGGGGCGACAATGAGGGAAAAGAACCGGCGCGTGAGGTGGCTTCCAGCGACGGTTGGGGACGAATTTTTGAGGGCTTGCTAATAGAGGGACGGGCTTTCCAGTGGTGCAGGAGGTGAGAGCCAAAACAAATTCGAAAAAATATCGACGAAAAGGTGATAGTTTGGATTGAAAAAAAAAGGAGGCTAGGGTTTATGGCTAGATACCATGAAACAATATGTGGAATCCCTCCTTAGAGGCTAAAACTTTGTATTAACACTAGTATATATAGTTACAGATATTCAGTATAGGGTTTACATATTTACAATAAGCACCCTATACTATTGAGCATTATAAATGTAACGCCCATGTACAATTTTATGTCAAACATAACATTTTATAACCTTGAAGGTTGGTCCCGGAAATTTCTTTACAAAATATAAGATTGTTAATCATCAAATGCCACTAAAGTGACTGACTTTTTACAGTTTACTGCAACTAGTTCGACATTCACATGGTTAAACCTTAATTACAAGTCTTATAGACTCAAAATATGAAACGGGGGATTACATCTCCACATGATCGGTTCTTCGCGGCCTTGATGAGCGTCCTTTAAGCTTTCCCCTTACCTGCACATACTCACCATCAATAGTGAGTTTCTAGTGCATGAACAAGTATCAAAATCATAATTAATAGAAAATAGCATATAAAAACTGAGATGGGTTTCCAGGCGTATCGCCTAGAATAATCTGCGTACTAGGCGATACGCTAGAACCAGTAGGCGTATCGCCTTCTGTGTGGGAAGCTCCAAGCGATACGCTTGGAGCCTACTTTCCAGGGATCTGGCCAAATCCGGCCAGTTTTGTACTTAGCCAAAATTTTGGCCATTTCCCCTGTTTCCACCAGATTTGATTTAGACCTGTTGGAACCTGTTCACCACTCAATAGAGTGTCCCAATACACGTTTTTAAGCATAAATGTATGAACCATGACATACCTTAGCCCGCGATACATCACTATAGCCAACCCCGGGTTCTCCCAACCCGTGACCCGTTAGGGAAGTTTCATTATGATAACTACATTTGCTTTGATGCAGAAATGACTCGCATCATAAGAAATACTTCTAGGAACATAATGCAAGCAACATAGACTCATAATGCTCTTATGCGCACATACAATTAGTTCTACACTTCCATTGTGAATCTAGTTTTACACCTTACCCGTACACTTAAGTTTTGTGCATAGTTCACATAAATTCCATTGTACTTATCGTTAGTTCACTAAATCATTATAGTAATTGACCAAATAAGCCTTGTACCATTATTTGACCCGTTAAGACGGGTCATTTGCCTTTGGTTTACCCCAAATGCCTCACTTGACCATATTTAAGCATTGGAATCTATGGTTCTCTAACCATTTAAGATTTCCATTCCTTTGTTACTTGGCGTAAGCTCTACAAGCCCATTTTAGCCATTGCAACTCTCATACGTTATTCGATTCATCTGAATCTTGTCTATGGTCAAGTTTATCATTGGAGAACCTATTGGCTTTGAGCTTCACGGTTCCTAGAACCATTCGTCGCCCATTATACACTTCATAGTTTATTATTCCAAATAGCAAAAACACATTTACTTATCTACATCATGTAACACGATTAATGTTACCTTTAGAGCTTGATCCTCCGCTTCCACCAATTCCGGAGTTATTCCCTTGATCTCCTTGATTGCCTAATGGGTCACCAACAATGTTAGGACCTTAAATCTTAGTAGCGTTTTACCACATTTCAATAACATGATTTCTATGCTACCAATACATTCCAACACATAATTGACAATCAAGCATTCTATCAAATTATGCATCAAACTTCATGATTTCATAAGCACCACAATATCAATTTAGGCATACCTCTATCATGTTAACCAACTATCATATTTACATCAAATTGGTTCAATTTGTGAACATATTGTTTCCTATGATCAATCGACACCAACACTAGCAAATTTGATGCATTTCACACTTTTTGACTCTTTTAGGCATTTTATCAAACACCTTGTGTGCACACATTTTTACACACATATAACTCAACCCATTGAACCCTCAAGTAGCCATTTAATATAATGTTGGTGAAATCCATCACCAACCCAACATCAATACACCATATAACACTAAATTCATACATGAAATCAAGCAATGAAAGCAATTTCACAAGCATCCTAAGTGGTTACATATCATGAAGGTTCAAGAATGAGTAATTGGTGGCTACACCACAAATTGCTAACCCAACAAGGAATTTAGACCCTATATGTGGTTACTAACACCATAGATTTCACATAACAACAAAGGATTGCAGATTTTGAGGTCAAATTTTCGTGACCACACATGCTAGGTTCAAGGAGCTTTACTTACTTGACTCAATAATGGTGATGAGGGGTGATTAACTACTCCAAAACCAAAGTTGCATGCCAAAATCGCAGCCTAGATCTCTAGGATTGCAGAAATTTGAGTTTAGAAGGAGAAGAGGGTTGGGGTCGATGTGCAAGTCGCAATCTGCGACCTCCTCTCCCTCTTTTCTTCTTTTGTTTATTCTAGTTTAAGCTAACTACAATTCTGGTCCCTCCATTTAAGCTAGTTAGATATGATTTGACCAAAACATCAATTTACACATAAAACCCCCTAATTACATATAAAAGAAATACCTACTAATACTTAGGGAAAATTTTTTTTTTAACTACGAAACAAATTCTAGTTGACTAGACGTTAGCGGGAAAATTTAACTATTAAAAATTTGGGATGTTACAATAAAATAAACGTAGGCTTATTTAATCTATCTAAAATAGAAGATAAAACCCATTTACACAGGCCTAATTAATTTAATACTTTTAATGTTAACCAGGCATTTGATGCACCTAGGGTTTCCTCACAACCGAGTAGATTTGATGCACCTAGGGTGAGGCAGTGTTCCTGCGTGCGAAGCCAACCCCAAACCACCCCGCCCCGACTTCTTACCGTGCCCACTCCATCCACTTTAAGGTATGAATATCATGATTTCACGTGGACCCTTATATTCATTTCGATGGATACTTTCGTATGATACATATTGTTTCTGTTGCGAATTGAAAACAAACGAATGAGGAAATCTACAATTCTATTATTACGAAACTGAAATCAAAGATGAAATACAAGAATTAACAAGCTAACGAGAGAATTGAGATCTAATCTAATGAAATCGAGAGTGATCTTGATAAACAGCTCTTAACGGCTATATAAGCAAAGGTTAGTTAGCCCCAACGAAACTTCGACTAATCTTGTCACTTCTGGCCCCTGAACTTTTATCTTATTGTCAACTTGAGCTCAAACTTCTGACCCGATTAGTTAACAGCATGTTAACCCAATATTATCACCCCTATCCTTTATTCACAATAACCTCTCCTACATTACATGTCATAAGTCAACAGAATTGACTTGAACACTATCTCTAACAATCTCCACCTTAGTGGAAAGTCAATAACTTCACAAACTTACTCTTATTGAGTACCCACAGGCCTGCACAAATTATGACACTATAACAACCCTGCATTAGCACCAACTGCCAGGGATCCATGGATTTGTACAGAAAGTGTGCAAGACTGTTAAGCATAACTTGAACAGACCTGGGAAAAATTAGTTTGATTTAAGAAACTCCCAAAGCTTCTAAGCAGAAATCAAACTTTTCCCCACTCAGAACTTTGGTAAACACATCAGCCACATTCAAGTCAGTACTAACTTGAATTATCTCTAGCTGCTTTGAACTAACTACTTCTCTAATAAAGTGTAACCTCACATTTATATGTTTAGTTCTCTCATGAAAGCAGCTATTTTTAGAAAGTTGTATTGCTCCTTGACTGTCACTTTTAATCTCAGTTCCTGCAATATCAACACCCAACTCTTCCACAAAGCCCTTCAGCCACAGTGCTTCCTTCACTCCTTCAGTAAGGGCTATGTACTCAGCTTCTGTTGTGCTTAAAGCCACAATGTGCTGCAACTGAGCCTTCCAGCTAACAAGGTTCTTTAACACAAAGAAAGAATAACCAGTAATAGACCTGCCTTTGTCTAAATCCTTGGCAAAATCAGAATCTACATATCCTTCAATTAAACCTCTATTACAACCTACTCTATCTCCAAAGACTAAACCTTTATCTTGAGTGCCCTTAAGATATCTTAATATCCATTTTACAGCATTCCAGTGATTCTTTCCAGGATTTGAGATGAACCTACTTACCAAGCTTACTGCATATCCCAAATCTGGTCTAGTGCATACCATTAGATACATTAGACTCCCTACCACTTGAGCATATGGCACATTTTCCATTTCTGCCCTTTCTTCATATGTCACAGGACAATCAGCATTTGACAGTTTAAAATGTGGTGCCAGAGGAGTTTTCACTGGTTTACAATCCATCATACCAAAGTTGCTTAAAACTTTTCCTATATATGATGATTGTGACAGTTTTAAACTCTTTAAATCTCTGTTCCTCTTGATCTCAATGCCAAGTATCTTCTTAGCTTTCCCAAGTTCCTTCATCTCAAATTCAATCATCAGCAGCTCCTTAACTTTATTTATTTCCTCTTGACTGCTACATGCCACCAGCATATCATCTACATATAAAAGCAAATATAGAAACACACCAGTATCACATTCTTTTATATAAACACAGCTATCATAAGAGCTTCTTAGAAAACCTTTGCTAATCACATAATCATCAAATCTCCTATACCATTGTCTAGGAGATTGTTTTAAACCATAAAGTGATCTTTTTAGCAAACATACTTTACCCTCTTGTCCCTTTACCTCATAACCCATAGGTTGATTCATATATATATTTTCATCAAGAAAGCCATGTAAAAAAGCTGTTTTTACATCTAATTGTTCTAATTCAAGATTTAAAGAAGCAGTTAAGGATAGAATACACCTGATTGAAGAATGTTTTACAACAGGTGAATAGATCTCATGATAGTCAACTCCTTCTATCTGAGTAAAGCCCTTTGCTACCAGTCTTGCTTTAAATCTTGGTCTCTCTTTGTTATCAATTCCTTCTTTAACCTTGAACAACCATTTACATGATACCAATTTCTGATTCTTGGGTTTATCAACCAGTACCCAGGTTTCATTCTTATAAAGAGACTCCATCTCTTCATTCATGGCTTGAATCCACCTATCCTTTTCAACTGATTGAATGGCTTCATTATAGGACATTGGTTCATGAATGCTCTCATTCTCAGCTGCTAAGAAAGCTATAGCAGTTATATCTGGGTCTTCTCTAAATCTCAAAGGTTTCTCGATTTTCCTTCTCATCCTGTTCCTTGCTAATGACTGACTACCCAAGTGATCACTGTTGCTGCTGCTTCCTTTTATACCACTTATGACACCAGTCTCTACCTCTTCTTCACTATCAGGAACAACCTCTGGAACATCACCCTTTTTACCCTTTGGATCTACATCATGCTCCACCTCAATTGTAACACCTTGACTACCACTGCTGGTGCTGGTAGTATCATTTAAAGTATCCTTATATGAGATATCTTCTTTAAAGATCACATCCCTGCTTATCACTACCTTTGGCTTGCCATCATCTAATCTCCAGAGTCTATAGCCTTTAACACCATCTTGATATCCTATAAACACACATTTAATGGCTCTTGGTTCTAGCTTATCAGTTTTGACATGAGCAAATGCCAATGATCCAAACACTCTTAGATTATCATAACTAAGCCTTTCTCCTGACCACAGTTCCATTGGTGTTTTCATTTCTATTGCACTAGATGGGGACCTGTTTATGAGATAAGCTGCTGTAGTTACAGCTTCTCCCCAAAACATCTTAGGCATTCCAGAGTTTGATAGCATGCATCTTACTCTTTCCAAAAGTGTCCTGTTCATCCTTTCTGCCAATCCATTTTGTTGTGGATTGCCAGGAACAGTGAGATGCCTTACTATACCTTTCTCTTTACAAAATTGATTGAACTCCTGGTTACAATACTCTAAACCATTATCTGTCCTAACCTTCTTAACCAATCTACCAGTTTGAGTCTCTACCTGAAATACCCAATCTTTGAAGTATTTAAATGCTTCACTCTTAGACTTGAGTACCATGACCCATACTCTCCTTGAATGGTCATCAATTATTGACATGAAATATTTAGCACCCCCTTTGGTTTCTGTCCTAGCAGGACCCCAAAGATCTGAATGCACATAATCTAAAATGCCTTTAGAAGTGTGCTTACCAGTGCTAAATTTCACCTTCTTATGCTTTCCAAAAATGCAGTGCTCACAAAATTCCTGATCACCCTCTTGTATATTGGTGACTAGTCCTTGCTTCTGCAACTCTAGAAGCCCTTTTAGGCTAATATGCCCAAGCCTTTTATGCCACAAGCTGGTTGCAGTCATTCCAACCTTCTCTGCTACACCTGCATGACCTGTCAATACTTGACCACTCAAGATGTAGATGTTATTATTCTTCCTAGGACCAGACAACATAACCATAGACCCTTTCAATACCCTGGCCTGTCCATTCTTCAAATTTACATGATATCCATTTCTCTCAAAAGTTCCTAAAGACAGTAAACTTCTCTTTAGACTAGGGACATACCTTACATCTCTCACCTCTATTTCACTGCCACTAGCAGACTTAAACACAACTGAGCCACTTCCTGCTACCTTACATTCCCTATCATCTCCCAATCTTATAGTACCAAGATCACTATATTTCAGATCTTGAATATATTCTTTAACAGGAGTCATATGGAAAGAACAACCTGAATCTAGAACCCACTCACTCATGGTTCCCTCAGTAGTCACAACTAAAACATCAGAGCTATCATACCCATCATAACTATCCTCTTGACTTGTATGATTTGACTGCATCTTAGTTCCACTAGTACCTGCTCCACTAGTATATTCAGCCTTTTTCTTTTTCCAATCTGGGCAATCTTTCTTCAAGTGCTTTTCAGAATTACATACAAAGCACTTTCTCTTAAATTTTGACTTAGATCTAGCACTACCTTTCCCTTTAAAAGTCCTATGTTCAGATCTACCCCTAATGTATAGACCCTCCCCATGATCACTATTTGGATCAATTTTCCTTTTAAGTTCTTTTGAATTAACTGAGACCATTACCTCATCCAATGTCAATGACTCTCTTCCATACAGAAGAGTGTCAACAAAATGTTCATAAGACTGAGGTAACGATGTCAAGAAGATTAGTGCCTTATCCTCATCTTCCAATTTAATTTCTATGTTTTCTAAATCAATGACCAATTTAGTAAACTCATCTATATGATCATTCATAGATTTACCAGATTGCATGTTAAAAGTATACAGCTGTTTCTTAAGATATAGCCTATTAGCCAGTGTTTTAGTCATATACAAAGATTCTAGTTTAAGCCATATACCTGCAGCCGAGGCTTCTTTGGCAACCTCTCTCAGAACCCGATCTCCCAAGTTTAGAATGATTAAACTATGTGCCTTCTCAAGTTTTTCCTTCTTGTCCTTTTCCTCCATTGCCGGCATGTGATTTTCTCCCAATAGCGCATCGCTTACTCCCTGATGAACAAGTAATGCCTTCATCTTCACACGCCAGAGGTTAAAATCATTCTTGCCGTCGAATTTCTCCAATTCGAACTTAGTCGACACCATCTTGACGTTCAATTTCTCATGAATTGCAGAGCGGATGAAATTCCTCTTTCAAATCGAGCCGCAAATGGCTCTGATACCACTTGTTGCGAATTGAAAACAAACGAATGAGGAAATCTACAATTCTATTATTACGAAACTGAAATCAAAGATGAAATACAAGAATTAACAAGCTAACGAGAGAATTGAGATCTAATCTAATGAAATCGAGAGTGATCTTGATAAACAGCTCTTAACGGCTATATAAGCAAAGGTTAGTTAGCCCCAACGAAACTTCGACTAATCTTGTCACTTCTGGCCCCTGAACTTTTATCTTATTGTCAACTTGAGCTCAAACTTCTGACCCGATTAGTTAACAGCATGTTAACCCAATATTATCACCCCTATCCTTTATTCACAATAACCTCTCCTACATTACATGTCATAAGTCAACAGAATTGACTTGAACACTATCTCTAACAGTTTCATTGTTTGATTATACTATGGGGATCGTATCAGTATCCGTGTTGTTAATTTTTGTTACATTCTATGTTCTAATATATTCAATTATGTTCATTTATGCTTTGTTATGTTCCATTACATTTCATTATGTCAACTTACATTTAGGTTTGATTTAGTTATGTTATATCACCCACTTGAGCCAGCTCTCTAGACTCTAAGTCTTAAATATTAACCAAGAATCAAAAAGCGACTTCAAATAAATTGAAGATTCATTAGTTTTATTTTTACATATCATCCGTGGGTGATTCATAAAATTTATTCATGAGTGAGTGTAAAAAATAGTATAATATAGCATAAATAAAATACAATATTAAAATGAGTTACTTTTATTTAAAGATTTGATATTTCAGTCTTATATATTCACTCTTTTTAGGAAAAGCAAAATGTTCAAATGCAAACATGTTGACAAAAGCGTTAACAATAAGTCATTGTTACAAACCTTCAATACCTAGGACCCTACTAGATCCTCAGTTCATCCGCCCCTGAGATCATCAGAGACGACCTTGGGCATAGTGAGGTGGGCGAGCTCCTAGGACGTAGGGGTGTTGATCGGGTTTCATATTCGGGTTTCGGGTTAAATGGGTCGGGTTTTTCGGGTTTTTTATAGATGGAATCCAACCCATAACCCGACCCTAATTGGCCCCGGGTTGCTCGGGTTTCAGATTTCGGGTTTCGGATTAGTTCGGGTTGGATTAATCGGGTTTCGGGTTAAAGATAAGAAATCATTAACCACAACATCATTGTAGCAACATAACTCCTTAACAATGATAATTAAACATACTATTATTGTAAACATAGCATCATTCCACTTTACTTTAATGTTTACATATTCATTAAATAAAATAAAAGAAATTCAACATAACATAGATGTACATTCATTCAAATAAAATCAAACTCACACAAAAAAATAAATTCACACATGAAGCATTTTATAAATATAATATATTAAAATTTATGAAACATAACTTAGTCATTCAATCAAATATCAAGTTTTTTTTTTCAAAACAGA
Organism: Deinandra increscens subsp. villosa; assembly: GCA_039602395.1. Taxonomy (NCBI): domain Eukaryota; kingdom Viridiplantae; phylum Streptophyta; class Magnoliopsida; order Asterales; family Asteraceae; genus Deinandra; species Deinandra increscens. Next base: position 15,135,018 of record JBCNJP010000003.1, read on the forward strand.
TAGAATTATGAAAACATTGAATGCATATCCAATATTTAAAATATACACATGGAATTGGAATGGATTATGGAAGGCTATATTTACGAGGGAATAAACATAATAGTATTGGAATGCAATATATATCACCTAATCACCATATTAAAACATGTACGAGTTATGGACGGAAAAAACATGTATGCTTGTAGTCGGGTTAATCGGGTTGACCCGAATAACTTAAAACCAACCCTAATACCAACCCGTACAATTATCTCGGGTTCGGGTTCATAGCTAAAACGGGTTCGGGTCAATCGGGTTACACGAAATCGGGTTTAAATGGGTTCGGGTCGGGTTCGGTAATCGGGTTTCGGGTAAAAACGACACCCCTACTAGGACGCATTCTCCTGCAGCATGTAATTATTAGAAAATTTATATTTTATCTTTATTATATTGTATTTTTTTTAGTTTTTGTTAGATAAAAACCAATATTTTTAAACTCAATAACCCATTATAACATTTGATTTATTTAAACCCATATTATTTTACTTGTTGTCATTATAATAATCGTCGTATTATAACATTTGATGAAGTCGTACGTAGAATCCACAACATTCCAAAAATACTTGGTGCACCGACAATTACAGCTATTGCGAACGATATAATAGAATGTATGAGTTATAAAATGTTGATCAACAATTTTACTTTTAAACTTCTAGAAGAGCCTCACGATATATTTAACTATTCAAATTTAAAACATTTTGGTAAAATATTTTTGTTTTATTTATTGTTATTACACTATCCGTAATGGGGCGTTACTGGGCCCAATAAAGCCCTATAGCGCCCCCCATAACGCCCACCCCCACGGCCCCACTACGCAGGGGCGTTATGGGGCGTTATGAGCAAAAAACTGGAGAGGGGCGTTAGCCTTATAACGCGCAAAAGGGGAAGAAATTGGGGCGTTATGGGGGCTTTATCCAGTACACCATAAAGCCCCATAAAGCCCCTTGTCCAGTCATCGTCCACATGGCGGATAACGCCCCATTTGGGGCCTTATTCCACTACACTTAGCCTTACAATTATGTATCATTAACTTTTTATATACGAGTCATGCATTGATATTATACTTTAGTGACCCATTATTTATAGCCGCCTAGGCCTCGATGGATTCTCAAGAATGACCATACATGTCGATCATATATACATGCATATAACCGACTTTCTAAACGATACAATGATTCAAAATTTTAGATAATTACCCTAATAATAAACCTATACTTCTAATAACTGCAACTTTAACCCTAAACTTTAACTATGAAAGATTGATGATCGAGATTAACCTAACAACATTAAACCGTGAAGATCGACATCCTGATAGAGTTGAATGAGTTGTCTGGCAGGCATATGCTGATTGAAGGCAACCAGTTAGGTATGTTTGGGACAACTGGATTCAAACCTGTGGGGGCCCACACAGAGGAAAAATCCATCTGTTGACTATAATTATTAGCAGACTTGAGAGTTGAGCAAGAGGATATATAGGTGTTTGGTTTGATGTTGGTTAATGGTAATGTCATTTGACGTATGTTATGTTTTTTTCAGAATGTTTGGCTTCTTTCTCACAGGCCTGCATTTGTATGAGTGAGTTTTAATGTCATCTGTCTTTTCTTTGTGATAAAAAAATAAAATTAAGATTTTATTGTGCCTATAATAATTTAAATATCTTTATTGTAGAAACAGTTTATGGAACTTTTGTTCTTGTCGTTGTTTATACTCTACATATATATAGACATTTTTAGAAGTTTGGTTACTATTCATAACACCGGACGTGCATATGAATCTGGAAATTTTTATTAGAAAGGGGTTTAAAATCATGTATATATGATGAAAAGCAAAGAAACATTAATTTGTGTATAATCTTACATGTTTGATTCAACTAATGGTGTTAAAGAAATAAGCAAATTGGATCTCAACTAATTCAAACTATCATATTGTCTAATAACAGTCTCAACTTTCATTCTTGTTGTTAAGAGCAATCCGGTAGCATAATCATCATACATTTACACTTAACTTCTGCTTCGTAATGTATGACTTTGAACAAAATAAAGCACAAGTTTAAAGCAACTGTAAATGTATAATCATTTTGTTACTGGGGTTTCACTTGACAACATAAATGAAAGTTTAGATTATTAACGGTTCATGAGTTATAGTTTGAATTATTAAAATGCAATTTGCCATAAAATAAATTGGTAATACTCGGTGACATTTCACTGGAAGTAAAGTTAATTGTATCAAAAGATTAAAATACTTACTAATGATGAACTTAGAAGCTAAAATTCATGTGTAAGAATAAGCTTAACATGATTAAAATATGGCTAGAAACAGTAGTGAATGGATTCTTAAAATGGTCAAGGGGTCAAAGAGGGAGATATTAGGGTTAAAGCCTAATACTATTATTAAAGCGTGGGTAAGCAAGTACTAATAACTTAAATAGTTGTACTAAAAGTTGGTTAAGGGTGTAATGAGTTAGAAACGTACAACCCATATTTTGTATAAATAAGTTGTATGTGAAAGATTAGAATGAATATTCGATATAAGATGTGTCACTTTAGGAAGTCATTTGATCTAATGGAGGAAGAAGGCAAGCGGGTAACACGAATTGGACGAGAAACAATTGCAACGGTAGTTGCAAGACAGGCAAGCGAACGTTCTGGGATGTTCAAGAACGCTATTAATCTATTCGCTAAATGAGATATATGTATCCTTTTGTCAGCCATATGTGTTAACAGATCAATAAAAGCAACGTATGATACGATTTAAATACTTAACGGATGAATGACACAAGTATATAGATTGTCATTTTATTTTGTAAGTTAATTACTTGAATCACGTGTTATGAATCAATTATGTAAAAAAAAAATTGTATACATTAGTTAACTTGTGACAGTGACACTTCCATATATGGTGATTTTCAACTGGTTCATTAAAGTAACAATTCAATTTTGACTATTCTGTTTTAGAAAAGTTGAGTTTTTTATTTATTTATTTATCAAAGGATCGAATCAATACCTCCTTTGGCTATGTTCTTACTTTACGCACATATAGAATACTATATTGAAATGTTTGGGTGTTACATATAATTATATAAAATTCCATTATGAGAATACTTAACATAGTAGGATTAATTGCTATTTATGGACAAAAGAAAATTTGAAGTGGACTTAAATAAGAAAAATAAATGTAATCAAGATAAGATAAATAAATAAATGTAAAATGTTGGGTCAAAATAAAACTAATTCAAGTTAATTTTCTAAAGCCGTAAACACTTGCACCCCTAGTAAACACATACCCATTTAACCTTACTTTTAAATAACTAAGATTGATTATCATCCGTAACTATATGTTGTTTCTATCAAATAAAAGTTGATGTATTGGTTAAATTTCTTCCTTGTAGTTAAAAAGACCTAGGTTTGAGTTTCACTCACCCCACTTTATAAGATATTGATAGGCAATGAAGGATTGAGTCTTGTGATTGATTCTGAGTCACAAGGAAGTGTTTACAAATTTGTCCGGTTCCCGTCCAATGGTGCAAATGGGGGGTTTGTGTTCCCTCGCTATGAGTCGAACTCGGAACAGTGGATAAGTCCAGAGTAACCAGTAATAATACACCACTGAGCCAAATTACCGTTAAAAATAAAAAACTATATGGTGTTTCTACTATGTACACTATCAGATAGAAAGATTCTATCAGAATAAAAAGCTTTTAGTAGAAATAAATAAAGCTTATGAGTTAAAAGAACTAATTTAAAACTTTAAAGTGTAACTTCTTGAAAACAAAAGTGTTGACTAAGGTCTAGGACTCTAGGAAGTGATAAACGAGCCTAAAGAGAGAAAGCAAAAGATCATGGACTTTGATCATTTGTTAAAGAATTTTTCTCTTAAAAAATCTTGAAATTGATATTTCAAATCTAGTAGTTGATCATGGACTTTGATCATTGATTCAAGTACGTAATCAATGTTTTCAGAAGGAGAAAGTGAACATTTTGGACATTTTGAGAAAGGAGTGAAGGTTGATATTTATTTTATTTCTAGCTTATTTAATTTCAAGTAGAAAACTCCTCATTGTAGGTGTTATTCTTCAAATCTCATTTCTTAGCATTTTTTGTGGTTTTGAAACTATTTGTATAAAAGTCAATCTTTGAACCTATTGATGACATTACTTGGTGTATAAATACTAGGTTTAATGTTTCTAACATGTATTGAGATTGGAGAGTTTAATATGAATTATATATAAGATAAGCACATGCATGTGCGTAACTTCCTTATAAATAAGACAATTTTGAGTTAAAAATGAGTTTTGTTTAAAAGGTCTTGTTAACCTCAGTTATGGTTTATAGATGATCAGCATTGCCATGAGACGAGGCTGAGTTTGGATGAAAATACTAGTGAAAATATCATTGGTTTCATTATATATATAACAATAGGGATTGGTGATTAATAGTGCATTTTTAGTTTTTTTTACTTTGAACATAATATTTTTTCATTTTTACACTTTTGGTTCATGTCAATTTTTAGTTTCTTTTACTTTGGCCATAATATTTTTTCATTTTTACTTTGGCCATTACCCAATGGAGTAGCCTCACTAGATTCTTTATCTTTGGTGTGCAGGACCTCATTTGTAACATTTGCAAATTACCCTATTGAGAAACCCGATCCGTTTTGAACTTTCGCAATTTACCGATTTGTAAATTGTTGAGAACTTGAAGAATTTTTTAGTGTTTATACCCTAAATACTGGACCTAAATGATTTATAATTTCTTTTCGAAACCGAATACTTAATTACAATCAGTTGGAATCAAATTAGATGTCTCGAATCGAAAATAAAGAAATTTCGGGTTTTTACGCGATTTTGATACACGATTCGTTGTTTGCCGGGAATCTCGGATTTGATCATCGTATACCAAATTCAACATTTTTATGAGTCTAATAATCAATTACCATGTCACAAGTCATCACACACTTGATCGAGTCGCGAATCGTCGGTAAATTGCCCAAAATCGGTACGTACACCAAAACCGACCAAAATTGCCTAATTGGCCTAATTTGTGTATACGTTTGAGTTATGTGACGTATTTGCTATCATTTTGAGTGGATTTAATTTTATGAACATGATGGGACCATTAATTTGGTGATTTGGAAAAAACAGGATTCGAAAACACCAAAAAACAAAGAACTGAGCACGCAAAACGATGAAACAACAAACTTAATGTGCGGGAGAGCTCTAGGCGTATCGCCTGAGGCTATGGGTAGCCATAGGTGATACATATGGAACCCTTTTTCCAGCAAACCCTAATTGATCCCCTATTTAAGGATCATTAGCCACCATGCTCTCCATTTTCAGCCCCCACTCCCTCTTGAACGGCCAAATACCTCTGTAAATCATATTTTCAAACCCTAATCATCATCTTAAAGATTGAAGATCAAAGCTTGATTCCTCCCGCTTCATCCATTTTCTTCATCTTTTCGGTTTACCGGTAAGTGATCATCTTCATCCCATCTCATCAAGATCAGACCTTTATGGCTTCTTAGGGTTAGTTTCATGTTCTAAATAATGAAATCTTCTAGATGTAGTGTTTTCTAATGTAAAGATTGAAACTTTATGGTTGATTTTGCTTATATCTATGTTCTTAATGGTTGATATGTGTAGATCTAGGGTTTTGTCTAGCAAGACTTGATTTTTATGTTTGGAATTGATGAGATATTGGTCATATATGTTATCTAAGTATAGATCTATGAAATTAATCATCAAGATTACGTTTTTATGCTTTGAAATGTTAAGATCTACTACATGCATGTCATCTAGACCTAGATCTAGGATTTTGTTCATCAAGTTTATATTTTTATGCTTCCAAATGACTTTATCTACCTCATGCTTGGTATTTGGACTAGATCTACATGTTATGATCATCAAGTTGGTATTTTTATGACTCAAGAGGGCTAGATCTACATTTTTCATGTCATCTAGGGTTAAATCTATGTGTTTGGATATTGTGGTTGGACTTGTATGCTCTAAATGACTAGATCTATATTATACTCCATATTTAATGTTAGATCTACATTTATTAATTATGATCATATCAGCCCCTTCTTGTCATGAAATGTTTAATTACATGTCTCATATGATTAGATAGGTTTAGGGTTATGCCATATATGCATAAACATAACTAGACCCATGTTATGTACTGGTTTGATGATGTTAAATGATTAGGTCCATGTTAGAATTAGCTATATCTTTATACTTCATGATATATTTTGATTAAATCTAAGACTACCCTTCATAAGATTGCTAAAAATTATGTGCATATTGACTTATTTTGACTTTCTTTGACCTTAACTTAGTTTAGGATTGGACCCATATCGTCATATCACCTCACCAAATCATCATCGAGTTGTCGAGTCGGTCGTGTCGTGACATGTATCATATTCAAAACCCTTACTCGATATTCTTTACTAAAAAATTACATGTGAATTCTATGTGGTTATGTGTCCTCTTGTATGTGAACTTGTGTGTTTATTTATGATTGGTTAATTATGATCAAGCTCGTTATCATACTCGCGTGACATTAGCTATAAAAAGCCGAGGTTACGGTGATAGATCTATTGGCTTGACAAGCCCACTTGGCCTGCTTCGCGTGTGGTGCCATGTGATTGGAAACCTTGAGGTTAGGGTTGGCTCATGCACCCCTATTTGTTTTATATCATTATGGTTTATCATACTCGATCTCACTTAACACATTGACTCGCATGTTTTGATCTATGTAGTATACTAAACCTATGTTTACTCACCAACTATTCGTGGTTGATCTTTATTTTATACATGTTGCAGGTTATGCTATTTGATGATGTTTAGCCTCGTTAATGACACCATAGGATCGCATGCGGGCTTAGCGTGCCCTAACTAATTAAAATAATATGTTTCGTTTTTACTGAATTATACCTTGTAATGCATTGTTTACTTATGTATATGAAATGAGTTGATTAAGAAATATCGCAACATTAAACAGCGTTGTGTGCGTTTGGAAAATCATCGCAACATTAAATAGGGTTGTGTGCGTTTAGAACAAAAATAGCTATCATACATTATAATTTTAAATGATTTGACAAAATATAAATAGCACATACTATTAATTAGAAAAGTTTTTATTAACTAATTTGAATGTTGTAATAGTTTGAAAATATAAATAACATGATTATATATATAATATAGGGAAGGGTTCCGTGTAGACCCCTTAAATTTTGTAGACCCGTAGACCCCTATAAAACTCAATAAAAATAAAACTCAGTGTTGTAAATTTAGTTTTTTTTTATTACGATAAGCTTTTAAGAACCAAAAAAATTAATAAATAAATTAAAAAAAAACAAAAAACATTAAAATCGAACATTTTAAGACAATGAGTTTTAAAATAATGAGTTTTAAATGCAACACTGAGTTTTATTGAGTTTATTGAGTTTTAAACTCATTGTTTTTTAAAACTCATTGTCTTAAAATGTTCAATTTTTAATGTTTTTCGTTTTTCTTTTTTTATTAATTGTATTTTTTTGTTCTTAAAAACTTATCGCAAATAAAAAAACTAAATTAACAAAACTGAGTTTTATTTTTAGTGAGTTTTAATGAGTTTTATTGAGTTTTATAAGGGGTCTACGGGGTCTACAAAAAATAAGGGGTCTACACGGATCTTTTACCTATATATATATATATATATATATATATATATAGGTTTCGGATCAAATGCGACACCAAGTTTTCCCTAAGTCCGGTGCGGCACATTTTGGGCCTTTAGATCAAGTGGATGGATGGATAAGATTGAAGGAGATGAGAGAGAAGGAGTGGAGGGAATCTAAAAACTGGAAGGGTAAATCTGGAAAAACATATTTATTCAAGTTCTCCCCAATTTTTAAACGACAATAACTTTTTCATACGACATTATTTTCGAAAACGAATTTCACCATAATTCTAGTCGTGATTTTATCTTTAATTTGAGACTAGGTTTGCTCGATTTGGAGAAAAAAAAAATTTCACGTTTTTTACGACGTTTTCCAGAACGTTTTTTTTTTTTTTTTTTTGGATTCTCCTAGTAGCGATTTATGACCCTGCAAACTTTCAGACCTTAATTCGAAGTGTAGGCATTTTTTTTTTAATTTTTTAGTTCAGTTTTGTACACTGTGCTGGTCTATGCTGGTCAGTGCTGGGTCAGTGCTGTGCTGGTCATGCTGGTCTGTGCTGGCTGTGCTGGTGGAATTGTGCTCTTGTGCTGGTCTGTGCTGGCTGTGCTGGTGGATTTGTGCTGTTGTGCTGGTCAATGCTGGTCTATGCTCGTGTACACTGTCAATGTTTTTTAAAAAAATTAAAAAAAAGATATCTACGCTTCGAATTAAAATCTGAAAATTTTTAGGGGCCTAAATCGCACCTAGTACTACTCAAAAAAAAAAAAAAAAAAAAACTGGAAAAAAACCCGGAAAAAACGTCAAAATTTTTTTTTTTCTTCAAATCGAACAAACCTAGTCTCAAATTAAAGATAAAATCACGACTAGAATTATGGTGAAATTCGTTTTTGAAAATAATGTCGTATGAAAAAGTTATGGCCGTTTAAAATTCTGGGGGGAAATGAGTAACTAACAAATATACTTATGGGGGAAGAAATCTGGAATTTTCCTTTATTACCCCCTGCCGCACCGGACTTAGGCAAAACCCCCTGCCGCACAGGAACCCCCCTCTATATATATATATATATATATATATATATATGGAGTGAAGTTCATTGTAGACATTATCGCATGTGAACATGTGAAATTTTCTAGATAATAAGAAAAAGGAAAAAAAGAACAAAGAAAATTAATCACAACCATTAGATCAAGAGATCTAATGGTGATTTTTTTTACATGTCTACACTTATGAGATGTCTACAATGAATTTTTCACTATATATATGTATATATATAAGGAAAGGGTCTAGTGAAAACCCACTTTTGTTGTGAAAACCCTGAAAACCCTGTTTTTACATATGTAAAAAATAAAAAAATAAAAAAAAATTGTTTTTATTTTTGAGATGGATTCTACATACATTTTTATTAGTTTTGGTGAAAGAAAAAAAAAACCGCTAACCGCCTAGCGGATTTTTTTATAAATTTTTTTTAAAACTTTTTTCATTTTTTACATATGTAAATCACCCAGTTTTTTCTTATACATATGTAAATTCACCAGGTTTTTTTTACATGTGTAAATTCCCGAGAACGTGAAATAAGTATTTTTATTAGAAATTTTTTTTAAAAAAACTGTCCATGATTTCTTAACCATTTTTTAGCCCTGAACTAAAAAACCGGTGTTATACAATCTAGTATTATTTTTTAAAAAAAAATTCAACGGGACATTAGGGTTTTCATATCTAAAGTGAGTTTTTCAAAGGATCCCTCCCCTATATATATATATATATATATATATATATATATATATATATATATAAGGTTAGGTTCAAATGAGAACTTTTTTTTTTAGAACTTTTGAGAACTAAATCTCAACCACAAATTTCAGGGGGGGACCACTACAATTCATGGGAGGGGGATACATGTAATAAATTTGTGGCTCAAATTAGTTCTTTTTAGTTCTCAAACCCAATTGGTTCTCAAATGATCCTCTCCTTATATATATATATAAATATATATATATATATATATATAAATATATATATATATATAGGCTAAAGGTAATTTGGAACCCACGTTGAGTGAGAAAACCGTGGAACCTCTTCAAAATCGGTAAAAAAAAATTCTCAATTTTTTATGGTGGTTTCTTAAGTTATAAACTACTCATAAATGAAATAAAATTAAAAAAAAACGACTAGTAGATTTAATTTTTTTTTAAAGTTACATATATAACTTTCGTGTGTAACTGTATATATATATATATATATATATATATATATATATAAAAACAGGAAAGTTACAGATGTAACTTAAAAAAAATCTATTAAGCGTTTTTTTGAATTTTTTTTCCATTTAAAGTAGTCTATAACTTAAAGAACCACCATAAAAAAAATTGAGAAAAAATACATTTTTTTACCCTACTTTTTAAGAGGTTCCATGGTTTCCTCAACTTAACTTGAGTTTTAAATTATCCCAACCTCTATATATATATATATATATATATATATAGGGTTAGGTTCAAATGAGAACTTTTTATTTTGAGAACTTTTAAGAACTAAATCTCAACCACAAGTTTCAGGGGGAACCACTACAATTCATGGGAGGGGGGATACATGTAATAAACTTGTGGCTCAAATTAGTTCTTTTTAGTTCTCAAATCAAATTGGTTCTCAAATGATCCACTCCCTATATATATATATATATATATATATATATATATATATATATATATATAACATGTAATTAAAGTATACAAAACCATCAAAATAAGACATGTGATATAAAATTAACGGTACAAAACTAAATAATTACATAGGTATTACACAATCTTATATAAACGAAATCCTTACAATAATGATGCAACTAATTATATTTATTGTAGCGCAACATTAATAATGCAACTTGCAACTATATAGAGTGGGGAACCAATTTAATTATGTAATTATTGCACAATACATTAAAATTTCAGTTCTTACAAAATTTATGTAACAGTACTATACTAAAATAAATAACGAATTAAGTTTTTGATTTTATGATGATTTTGTTTTTAAGAATTAATGTCATATTTAAAATATATCTACATTTAAATCACTTGAAGAAAAATGAACAATGACATACTATTTCTATTTACCTCTCTTATGAGTTTGATTTGTCATCAATTATGTAGATAGTAACAAAAATTACTTTCTAATTTTATAACAAGTCTTATATTCTATACTATAAACATATCATATTTACATTTTATATAATTTACACTCCTAAACCTTAAACATTTAAACATTTTAACCATCAAAATGACCCTTTAAACACACTAACAAAAAAAAGTGCTTACATTTTTTATTTTAGACATAAGTGTGGAATGTGAATCAAAGTGTCACTAATCATGAAACATGTTTCCTAGGAAACAACAAGTGTAACATAAGAAATAACAACTTAAATTAAATTAGTAGGATTTTTACCGCTGGACTGAGCCGGCCCAAGACTATGGGTCGGTATTTGACCATGATGGTCCAATCACTTACTAACGACGGATTTAACAAACTATGCCGTCCCCATTGTTTCTTGTGACCAGTTTTGCTTCAAACCGCGTATTATCCGTGATAAATGGTGTACTTCTCAAGCAACCGATACATTATAGGTTCGAGTTCTACAAGGTGTAAAGTATGAGGATTTTGTTCTATAAAATTTAGATGTTAAATGTTACAAAAAAAAATATATAGTTAGTTGACTTTGTGGTGTACAAAATCCTAAATTGGATTTTGGATGAAACATTAGAGCGAGTAGGTGATATACCCTAGGCCAGACTGGACCGGTTTTGAAAAAGTTTAATAAAAAAACGAATTGGGTCGGTTTGTAGCCGTAACACAAAATACAACCAGGGTTCATCCAAACGGATTTTAAAACCAAATTTATAATATGTATATCTAAACCGGTTTCAAACTCGCAAATCCATCTAAACCAGATTCTAGCAAGTATTTTCGATCTTTCAATATATCTGATTTTGTGTTTTTTTATGTTTTTATAAAACTTGGAAAATCAATAGATTAATTAATGAGAAAAAAGAAATATATATGTCTCTGTAGTTACAGAAAAAAATCAATTAATGGCTCAAAATAGGAACTAAAGTTATTTGACTATCATTAAATTTTTTGTCATAAAAGATAATTCCAACACTGCCTTGCTAATTAAGTAATTATGGATAATCCAAGACCAACCTGCATATTATGTTTTTCATATACATCTTGTTTCGTAACTCTTTAGCTGGACTTAATATGTAACTAATATAAAAATATGTATTAACTTGACATGTGATTTCTATACGAAGTCACCTTTTTTATAACGGCCAATCAATTAATTAAAGAAATTACTTAGTTATTCGTTATTAATATATAACTAGATTTATAGTCATTATGATTCAGTCTCTCTCGTGAGTAAAAATAATTTGTTTATAATTAAAAGGCTGTGGATTTGAAGACAATTAATACGCATATTAAAACTTGTTAGCTAATTTTTACTTTTAATAAAAAAGTATTTAATAAATATATATAAACGTAAAGATTTGACCGATTAAGATACTTAAATTGATTGATGACCGATCAAGAACAACAATTGTAATAAAAAAATCACCAGTATGGCCAAGAATGGTGGTGGTGATGGGGTATGTCAGGAAAAATATTTGAATTTGGGAATTCTAAGTAATTAGAAAGTATTGTGAAAAAAGTAACCGTTGCTAAATAGGTCGGGCCACAAACCCGTTTTTTACAATTTAATAATATGGTTAACACTTTGACAACTTGATTGTTAGTTTCTTACCCATCAACTCGTTTAACACATTTAGATAAACAGTTTAGATGAGTTATGTTTAGGTTACACGATTTTATTTTTGTACGAGTTAGGGTTGATATATTTGACAAAAATAGAAATATAAATAGTGCCCGGGTGAACAATTCAACCTGTCAACCGGATAATTTGACCCCTAGTTTAACGCTAGTACTATACATGTCATCCATATATAGCAAGGTTGAGAACCATTATTCCCTTATTGTCCTAAGTCAAAACCTACAAAATGATCAAAATAATCTCTAGGTTAAACATTTGAACACATATGATGGATATAACTTGACAAAATAATGGATGGTTTTAATTGGAATAATAGTGGCATATTCTAAATTTTTTTCTAAAAGAAAGCTGAAAATTAACACATAACTAGTGACAAGAATCTAACTAATATATAATGTTAAAAAGAATGTTTAGGAGAAGAATCAACCTTACCTATAAAGTTAAATCAACGTACAAGTGTTGCTTAGGTGTCATCTAATGATTAGTCTATTATTAAGCTCTATTAGTGACTTCTAATACTCCAAATTTTGTCTTTTGAGAATAATTATTTAATATTAATTGCTCCACATGCCGTTTTGTCTCGTTTAAATTTGGATTATTTGTTAACGCTTTGAGTTATTTCCACTTGATTTTTGTCACATTGATCGTGTCTACTAATGTTTAGACAAAATCTTAATAATTTTAAATATATGCAAACCAAAGGTTACAACTCTAACTAAAGAAAACTAATTCGTCCTGAGAGATCCATTTTTTTTAAATCAAGATAAAAAAGATATCAGGTAAAATAAAAGTTAAAAAGTTATACTTTTCTAAGGAACATACAGACGAAATGAATACTATGCTAAAATTAAAATTGAAGTTATACAAGTTAATATTAAAACTTTAATCCATCTATGTGTGTAAATCTAAACGTGATATAAAACTTATAAAATCAATTGTGGATGATGTAGAGCTCGTGTTCTTTCTGATTACCATGACTCAAAATAATTTAACACTTTAAACAGTAAAAGATGATTCAAATTACTAAAACTTTGATAACGCGCAGAAAATTAAGAGATATAAATCACCACAACCGAAGATCATTTATCCATATGTTCAACAATGTGGAATTGAGTGGATATAGAGCAAACAGTTTTTTGAAACCAACAATGATGCTTGAATTTGTTCACTTTAAATCAACGAAACCTCTTTTGTAGATATTTTGGGCTTGAAATTTTGGATGGGCTATAATGGTAGATCTACCTTAGGGTTGAGGTCCATGAAAACAGGCATGCTATCATTCATTAAAGCCTGTTTAAGTATAACCAATTGGGCTGATATTGGTGCTACCAACCTTATATTAATAGAGGTGCGAATCGATAACTGGTTACTACTCTTTAACCGGTAACTAAAGTAACTAATTAATTTCTCTAACCGATTAGGTCCTGACAAGTTACTAATCAATCCTAACCGTCGGTTACTAACCGATCCTAACTATCAGTTACCCATATTTGAGTACTAACCGGTTATTGTAAAACCGGTTAGAATAACCAGTTACAATAACCGATTGGTACTCACTAAAAAAACTAGCCGTTAATATATTTGCTAGTTACGTTGAAATCGACAAACTAGCCGTTTTATGACCGTTTGAAGCCGAATTATACCCGTTTTGACCCTAGATAGTTGTTAGTATATATAAGTATTGAGTATGTTAGTTTGATTACCCTGCTACTATAGCTCTCAAAAACAAATAAAAAAACCTCAAAAAACGCAAAAATACATTCACTTCTTTTACCCAAATGGCAAGTTCTAGTGCTCGAACTTAAATGTTTAGACGGGTTTCGACTTAGAATGTTTCGTTGTTTACTATTTCATTTTAAAAACATCAATGTTGTAATAATTTATCTAGAACATGTTCGTAATGTTTAAGTTTATAAATCTACCAAAAGTATGTTTATTAGTTTATATAATAAATTTATTGAGAACTTTTTTTAGTAGTGCTAACCGGTTATTCTCAGTAACCGGATAGGTTACTAACCATAATCGGTTAGATCAGTTAGACGTTTTGAGTTTAATAACTAGTTAATAACCTAACCGAAATTTACACTTCTACCTATATATAACTACATAATTGAATTACTAATGATCCCCATATATTTCTAATTTCTGACCACCTAAGTTACATGTCTATCTTTTCTTTTTTTAATTTATAAAACAACAAGTCATAGCCTCATCTAATTTATTATTAATTCCACTGCATTTTTTTTTAGTATAATCCGCCATCCATAAAAGGGTAACCATAAAAAAGCGTACAACACGGGAAAGGAAATACACATGACATCAAGTCGTCATACCGGGAAGGCGAATAAAAAGCTGCGCCGCCAGACCTTTTTAAATAGTAAAACCTAGACGTATAAAAACAAAGTTTTTCATTCTAGAGGTTGCACTATTATTGTGTATGACTCTTTGGATCCGCTTCATGGTATATAGCAAAGTTCAAACTTTCAACTTTCAAAGAAAACATTATTTACATATCAATATACCATTAGACAAAAATGTCCTGTGATACATGTCTAGCTTCTTAAACCCATTCTATATATAACATTTATAAGGTTAAAGAAAGTGGCTTTGAGATATTTTGATTAATTTTAGGAAAAATTGCATGAAATAATTCTAACTTTTCCCTGTTCGCAAATAATAATCCGACATTCCGAAATTGCAAGGAGCAGTCCCACCTTGTCATTATTTTGCAACGAACAGTCCCGCCGTTAAAAAAGGGCATGTGGTATACACGCGTGGTGGGTGCGTTCAACGCCACCACGGCGTGAAACACCGCCCCCACCCGCATTGTCGCTTGGCGTTGAAGCCAGCCGTTGGCTTCTCCACGGCGTTTTTGGTGGATTGTTTCGAGAAAGTGACCGTTTAACGGTCACAAATATAGCCGTTGGCTATTTTTTTTTAAAAAAAATTTCTTTTAATTTTTACACCTATTTAGACCCCCCATTTAATCAAAAAAATCTTACACCATCACCATTTCTCATCTATAAAATACCATATCTCATCTTAAAAAAATGTCTTCATCCCCTTCCTCTTCTTCTAATCCCGACACTTCTTCGGACGAATTATCCGACCGTGCTGCGGAAATGTTTTTTCAAATTATGGTTCATCGTCATCAACGTCGTCTCAACGCTCGAGCGAACCGCGTATTAACTCGAAGAGCTCGTCTCAACAGAAATCGTGAAGCGGGTCAATAAATGTTAATGAGAGATTATTTCAACGACGCTTGTGTGTATCCGCCACATATGTTCCATCAACGTTTTCGTATGAATCGTTCACTATTTTTAAGAATAGTGAACGATTTAGAGCGCGAGCATCCTTGGTTCCCACAAAGGAGTGACGCAAGAGGTCGGATTGGTTTTACTCCTTTGCAGAAGTGCACGGCAGCCCTACGTATGATGGCGTACGGCACAACGGGTGATGGTTTCGACGAGTATTTGAGGATGTCCGATCGCACACTTAGGTCATGTTTGCATAAGTTTTCCAAAGGTATTATTTCCAAATGACTTATATCATTATTTATTTTAATTATTTATTTTAATTATTGATTTTAATTATTGATTTTAATTATTGATTTTAATTATTTATTTTAATTATTTATATTAGGTATTTATAGATTGTGCAGAGGAAATATTTACGTCGACCAACAGCGAGCGATATCAGGCAACTCTACGAGTTTCACGAAAACAAACGGGGTTTTCGTGGAATGCTCGGTAGCATTGACTGCACACACTGGGAGTGGAAGAATTATCCCAATGCTTGGAGGGCACAATTCATGCGTGGTGATCATTCTCATCCTACAATAATGCTCGAAGCTGTGGCGTCGTATGACATGTGGATATGGCATCAAGTTTTTGGTGTTGCGGGATCCAGCAACGACATCAATGTCATGGATCGGTCACCCATTTGGGATGATATCGTAGAGGGCCGTGAACCCAACTCGTCTTTTGAACTACGAGGTGTCACTTACAAACGTGGTTATTATTTGGTAGATGGGATATATCCCGACTATTCCACTATTGTGAAAGGATATACAGCTCCCATTGGTGAGAGACGTAAAATATTTACCGATGCTCAAACCGCCGCTCGAAAGGATGTTGAACGCACTTTTTCTAGGTTAAAAGGTAAGTGGCACATCATTGCGAATCCCGCACGAATTTGGCACCAAGACAAGATAGCAAATGTTATGCGGGCTTGTTTAATTTTACATAATATGATTCTCGAGGATGAGGGCAAAGCGATTTGTCAATTGAACGAGGCGGAATTGGATGCGACATACCCATAAATTAACGAGGAGAAAAAACGGGCTAATCGTCAGGAAATACGAGATCGAAACATCCATAACCAACTTAAAGCGGATTTGATCGAAGATATCTACGAGCGTTCTTAATGATTTTAGTTGGTGTAATTTCGTATTTTAGTTTGTTTGATCTTTTTTTTTAAGTTTCAAGAAGTTGTAATGTTTTAATTTCTATTTAATAAAAATGTTTAATTTAGTCTTTATATTTTTTGTTATTTAAAAAAAATATATATATATGTTTCAACACCACATCATCACACCATGTATACCACACATGGTGTTGAAAGATGGTGTTATCCAGTCATCGCCTACGTGGCATGATAACACCAACTTTCAACACCATGTATACCACATGCCCTAACGGCGTTAGATCTTGCTGGCGTGGCGAGTGACCTGACAATTTTTTTCTTAATTTATCCAGTCATCCTAATCATCACTCCACCACCCCCACCACCAACAGCCACCGCCGGTCGTCTTCTCCGGCGACCTCCGGTTTTCTCCGGCCACCAGCCACCACCATCTCTGATCGTCTTCTCCGGCCACCAGCCACCAACAAAAACCCAATTAACCAACCACCTTCAAACTAACATATCTTCTTCAAATCTTGACGAAAATCGATTCCGTAAATTGCTACAGATTTATGACGAAGAGAGGATTCAAACTAGTACCATAGTTGATATGTTTTGATGAGGGTTGAGCATCGAACGACTATCTCCGACGAACTAAGTTTTTTTGTGAAATTGAAATCTTCTCAAATCAACACCAAAACACGTTCTGATTGTTGCAACATATTTGTGTAATAAAACGAGTCTATTGGTACCAAATTTATATAATATGGTTGAGTATTTCTTAAATCAACATTGAAGAACTTGGAAGAACACACATACGAAAAACTTAACGATCTTGTGTAATATTGATACCTACACATTCAGTTTGATCACACGAGTCTATTTCAACAATCGGTTTTCAATTTCGTTGTGTTTTGAGCAAATCACAGTTACTCGATATTTCATAGTTTTCGGAGCAAGTTATTCGGCCTTCAAAGCTTAACGAAACATATCAAGTATGGTGCTAGATTTGTTCGTCTAGTGGATACGAGTTCAACGCATTTCTCGGATTTGATTTTCGTCAATTTTTGATCAAGATATGCTTGATTGAAGTTGGTTGGTTGTTTTGGGTTTGGTTCGCCGGAAAAATCGCAGGTCGCCGGAGTACACATCGGATTACACGTCATCAGTATTTGACAGCGTTAAATTTTTTTGACGGAGGGACTGTTCGTTGCAAAATAATGATAAGGTGGGACTGCCCCTTGCAATTTCGGAATGTGGGATTATTATTTGCGAACGCGAAAAAGTTGAGATTATTTCATGCAATTTTTCCTTATTTTTATTGCTATATCTAATATGTTGCGAGGCATTTCGTCACAGTGGTTAGTGGTATAAGTGTTTAGTAAAAGCTTTACCCGGGTAATGACCAGGGTAATGCATGTGTCAATTTTATAGGGGTTTCCCTCTTGCGGGGTTCAGGCGCTCTGTTTTCCGGGCAGGCCAGACTGCAACAAAGGCCGCAGCAGCGAAGGTGCACAAACACGAGAAAGCGTGCTTTGAGAATCAACACGTGTTTGTTACTTTTGCGTTTGATACCTTCGGCTACCTTGCTTCGGAAGTTGTGGACACATTGAGTCGCATCCAAAAAGTCATGTATGGAAATGTGGCGATTCCCAGGGGGATGAATGTGGTTTTCACTCGACTTGGCTTTGCTATTCAGTAGGGGCTGACGGCGCAGCTTGTTGCCCGCCTCCCTTATACTTTGTGTTGAGTTGTAATGCATTGAAAACTGAATTATTAAAATCAAATAGAGTTAGTCAAATATAGTTAGTTAGAATGGTTAGTTTTCCTCTGTGTATCTGTATTATATATTGAAGTTTTGTTGAATGAGAATTCACGTTTTCTTCTGCAATCATAATTACTTCATATGGTATCACAACAAGAGGTTCCACCCCACCCACTCCAATTACTTCCCCTCTCTCATCTCCTTCAAGCACAAGACCACCTTCCCCACAAAAACCCTCATCGTCCATTATGTCTGACAACACCTCTTTCTTACTAAACCCTTCAATGAAATATCTAACTCTAGTTACTCTCCCTGCCACCCTCAAACTACTTAGCCTGGAAAACACAAATCGAGACGCTACTCTACGGACTCGATTTATACAAGTTCATAGACGGGTCTCACCCGCCCCCCAACCCAATGTACCAACTTATGAGTCCTGAGTGTGAAACATGGTAAGGGTATTTTCTATTTTCTTTTATGTTTTCACAAGTTTTTCCTTTTTTGAGTTCATGTTAAATATATGTTTTTTTGTTGGAATTAACAAATCTCCCGTCATCAGAGTGATTATGTAAGCTATTTGGTTCAAAAAGTTGTGTTGGTGTGAAAAACAAATCTCCTATCAACTTAGGCTATGTGTAGTAATGGAGCTCCTCCTTTGGGCGTTTTGTGACACATGACATCCTAGTCAGCAAGGAGCTTCATGACTAAAAGTGGTATAGTGGATGAAGCTCCATAAAACCCCCTATTATATTATTTTTTATTTATTTTAAAAATCCTTCAAATAAATCTAACAAATAAAAAAAGAAAATAAAAACTAGTCCAGGGGGAGGGGGGGGTTGACGGGGGAAGCAATTTTTGACTCCTTGAAACCCATATGTAATGGTGTTTGGGTTCTATGGAGCACCATAAAGCCCCCATTATACATAACCTTATGCTTAATAAATTGTGTTAGTGTAAAACAAATCTGTTATCAACTTTGCAATATAGATTTTTTAAACTATTATTTCAAAGATTCTAATCTTGCATTCATGGCAAAGTGGTGGCGGAGGTTCAAAAACGAAAGTAATGCTCTTTGGCGTAAAGTCATTTGGGATATTCATATTGGTGCTAGATCTTGGAGCTTCATCCCTACAAAGAGTTTAATTTCTGGGCCCTGAAAACAAGTGTCTCGTTGTTCGTCTGACCTACATGGTCTTGGCATCAATATTCAATGCTTGATTAAAGGGGTCGTTGGCACAGGTTCCACCATTTCTTTTTGGCTCGACAGATGGGTTGGGGAAGCACCGTTCTTCCTGGTTTTCCCTCTTATTTTCAAGTTAGAAGTCTCCAAGGGATGCAAAGTTGCTGATCGCCTTATCACTTCCTCTAATGGGGCTGTTATTAACTTCATGTGGTGCAGAAATCCATCTACACAAGGAGAACTTGCTGAATTAAATAACCTTGTTACTCTCCTTTGTAATGTGCAGGTCCCGAGTGGAATCGATAGATGGGAATGGGATGCTGTTGAGGATTCCAAATATTCTGTAAAAAGCTTGAAGAAAAAGATTCTGGAGGCAAAGAACGTCAGCATGGCTGCCACTATTGACTGGAACGGATGGATCCCCCAAAAGGTTACTTTCTTGGCCTGGAGAATCAGTTTGAACCGACTACCGACTGCGGATGCCTTACTAGTTCGAGGTGTCGTTCTTCCGTCCAGTCAATGCCCTTTCTGCAATGAAGTAGAGGAAACGATCAGCCATATTTTTGTGGAATGTCGGGCTGCAAACGCGGTCTGGGAACAGGTTAGCAGATGGTGTAATCTACCACCGTTCTACTTATTTAGCATTCAAGACTTGTTGACGATGCATCGATATGTAAGAGGTAATTCGGTCAAGAAAAAGATGGTTCAAGGAGTAATCCTAACGGCTATTTGGAGTTTATGGCGTGCAAAAAATGACATAATTTTTAATCGGTCCCCTTCGATAATGTCCAAGCTTGTGGAGAACATAAAGATCTTTAGCCATCTTTGGATCACTAGCCGTTCAAAGCACAAGATCTCATGGGAGCAGTGGCGTGTTTTTAACATATCAACTCTCTAATTTTGTGTTGCTTTGTTTTGGGGTTTAAATTGTTGTATTTTGGCTTTTGATGTTCTGTACTTTTGACCATCTTTTCGATGGTTTTTGTTAATATATATTTTGGTTGGCCGTTCAAAAAAAAACTATTATTTCATTTGAGATCTTATTAATTATTTGTTCTCTGTAATTGTGTCTGCGACAAAAAACGGGAGAACTAAAAACTAGTTCACAACAAATGCATCAAACATCGCACATTTTTAGGTTCAGCTTATGAAGTATGAATTATTAAATGATTCAATTAAAGAAGAATTTAGAATATGTATAAAAAACAACAATCATATCCAATAAAGTCCCAATAAAAGCACCAAATACTATTAGTAGGATCTGGGAGAGGTGGGATGTAGGCAATCTTACCTTCACCGCAAATGATAGAGAGGTTGATTCTAGGGAGACCTCCAGCTCCGAAACACAAGGAGAAACAGTAACGAGAAGAAAGAAACGAGAAATCACAGTGAGGGAAAAAAAACCACGAGTAAAAATCCAAGGAAAACAAGTAGAATGCCTAGACATGTTAGACACCCAAATAAATAAAATAAATAATAATTAAATTAAATTAAATTAAATTAAAATATATATATATATATATGTATATAAATAGATAAATAAATAAATAAAACACGAGATCTTAGCCCCCTCCTGCACTACCTAGCCTCCTCTATGAATCCTTAGCCTTAATTCTACGCCTCCACGACGACCTATTCTCGACCATATTCTCAGAAAGGTGCGGGTCTAACAAATCTTGCCTTAATTGTTCTAGCCAAATATATGGCCCAAGGCCTGATCGATGTAGCAACTTATTTTTATAAGTTTTCACCCACTAAACATAACATAATAATACAAACATAATTAATACTTAAGATGTTTAATGATTATAAATATAATCTAACACTCCCCCTTAATCATTGACATCTTCACTTTTCATTTTTCAAATCTTCATGCTTCGATGATGGTGATATCATCACCATCAGCGTGGATGTAGCCTTTAATCTCGAGCATTCCATCATCTTGGTCTTGAACTTGAACTTTGACCTCTTCGTTATCATTGTTTCCTTCATCTTGATCTTGAACTTGAACTTCAACCTCGACTGGTTCTTCTTCATCACTTAACACTTCTAAGATCACCTTCTTTTGATTCACTTCAGTCTGCATCCCGGTGGCCAATCACGATTTGCACTTACCTTCCTTTTCTTCTATTTGGGTGTTTCAACTTCATCAACTTTTTTTTTTATTTCTTCTTTCTTTGTCATTCTCTTTTATCACCAAGTAATGAATTTCTATCATATCAAGGTAAGATACATAGATACTCATCAAAGTAGGACCTTCCTCCCAAGATATTTCCATGATGTTGCAAACTTTGGGTCCACTTATTTTCTTTCAACTACTTCGATGTATCCTCCCGCTTCCTTCACCGCCATATAGAGATCAAGCAATTTGACTTCGAACCCATTTCCAGTAACCTGTGGAAATTCTTTTCCTTGGACATCTAAGCATGTCTCAAAATATATACCAGTTCACCATTCCCTCAAAGTCTCTCCTAATGTTATCCTTATGTTTCCCCACGAAAACATTTATAGTAATCGTATCTAGAAAAGTAATGAGGGTTTCCATATCACAAACTTCAATTGGTTTCTTTTCTTTGTTGAAAATTGGTTCTTCTACTGCCATGCCTAAGACTCCTTCTTCATAATCTTGACGATCATAGTAACCGTGTAGTGTAACATCCCAACTTTGGGTGAGATTTAAATACTATATTCTAGTATTTAATTATGTTTTTATACATAAAAGTTTTGGTGGTAACACGTGAGAATTTAAATTTATCTAGCTATAACCTAACTTATGATTGTTAAGCGGGAGCATGAGATTTAGGAGTCGGGGGACTAAACATGTTATAGAGTGAAAGATGTAAACTTACATCTTTAAATGTTATAATTTTAAAATAAGGGACCAAATGTGCAAAGAATGGAAATAAGAATTAATAAGAGGATTAAAAGAAAAAAAAATAAGTGGGAGGGGCTGGAAACGAGATCAGAGAGAGGGGCGACGCCCTGCTCATCTCGTACGTGGATGGGGGCTCGAGGGAGGCCAAATCGAAGGGTTTTATGGCGGATTAAGGGTGGTAGCAACAAGGAATCATCGATTCCACTCAAAATACGAAGGTTATTGGTGAGTTTCTCCATCTTGCTAATGTATAAATCGAATCTTAGGGTTAAGGTTCCATGGATTTCGATTGTGGTTCACAATTGATGCTTCTAATACACGATTTTAGGGTTATAAACCTTAAATTGGTATGCTATTTGGATTATACATGGTTTTGGGATTATGTGGTAACTTGCATGTTAAGAGTTTGGTTATGGTTCATGTGATTCATGGCCTAAATCATGATTTTGGTTGAATTATAGGTAAATTATCTATAAATCTTATGGTGTTAGAATGTGAAATGATAAACATGATAGCTAAGTAATAATATATCATTTGCAAGATGTTGTTTAGTCGTAAATCATGTGAATTTCAAGTCTTTATTTGAGTTTATTGTGTGGATTGGATTAATGTGGTTTAGTATTGATGATGTTCATGCTAGACTAAGTTATGCACATAAGGTGTTTGATGAAATGCCTAAATGAACTTTTGTATAGAAAATTATGGGGGATAATTGTTAATTGTGAGGCATTGATTCTTACAATTTATTTATGCGTTGAATGCAAGTAAAAGGTTATTATGGGACTATTGTAGAGTCTCGTATACTAATTGATGCTATAAATGTATAGTCTTGATGTGGGTTAGTGAGATTATAGTTGAGTTGAGGAGATTGACTCGTGGAATGTCAAGCTATACTTTGACATTGTTTATGTGACTTGAAGTTTAATGAGATGTTAGACCATGAGTCTTATATGTGGATGTTTGCATAAATTGATGTATGAAAATGGGTTGAGCACCAAATATAGAAAAGAGACATATGTGTATAATAGCTAAATGTCTTATCTATAACTTGACATGTATTATTGATGGATGCTATAGCTTAGTATGAGCCTAGCATGGAAGGAGGATCTCGTGGGACAATCAAGTTGAAAGAGTGAGCATCAATCTGGGTAATGGAAGTTAAAGCTCTCGAGGTAACATTTAAGAGTGTTTTATTTATTATGAAGTATGCATATGTGTAGTTGATACTAGCATAGATATCTACCCAGTAATGGCGTAGAAGCGGATGATAAATGAATTATTTATAGTATGGAATGATGTTATGTGGTTGAGTAATACGACCCACTTGGGTTATGATTGTGTATATATATATATATATATATATATGTGATGTATGTTAAATATAAGAATGTGTTAAATGACCCGTTGGGAAAATATCATAGTCAATGCTTCGGTAGTGGCAATACGGGTAGATGAAAGTACGTGTATATTTGGAGTATGTTCAATGATCGATTTAAGGGTAAATTTGATGGATTAGAGTGTGTTTATGTGGAGTAGTGTAATGTGACATGTTTGGGTAAAGATGAATGTATATCACTTGTGTGTTATACTAAAGCTGTAATGTAACCCGTTTGAGTAAAGATGAATGTATATCACTTGTGTGATATACTAAAGCTGTAATGTGGCTGTTTGGGTATTTAGTGTGTTATACTAAAGTTGTAATGAGACCGTTTGGGTAAAGATGAATGTATATCACTTTGTGTGTTATACTAAAGCTGTAATGTGACTGTTTGGGTATTTTATGTGTTATACTAAAGCTGTAAGGTGACCCGTTTGGGTAAAGATGAATGTATAACACTTGTGTGTTATACTAAAGCTGTAATGTGACTGTTTGGGTATTTTGTGAGTTATACTAAAGCTGTAAGGTGACCCGTTTGGGTAAAGATGAATGTATATCACTTGTGTGTTATACTAAAGCTGTAATGTGACCCGTTTGAGTAAAGATGAATGTATATCACTTGTGTGATATACTAAAGCTGTAATGTGGCTGTTTGGGTATTTTATGTGTTATACTAAAGCTGTAATGTGACTGTTTGGGTATTTTATGTGTTATACTAAAGCTGTAATGTGACTGTTTGGGGTACTTTCTGAGTTATACTAAAGCTGTAATGAGACTTTTTGGGTAAAGATGAATGTATATCACTTTGTGTGATATACTAAAGCTGTAATGTGACTGTTTGGGTATTTTATGTGTTATGCTAAAGTTGTAATGAGACCGTTTGGGTAAAGATGAATGTATATCACCTTGTGTGTTATACTAGAGCTGTAATGTGACTGTTTGGGTATTTTACGTGTTATACTAAAGCTGTAATGAGACCGTTTGGCTAAAGATGAATGTACATCACTTTGTGTGTTATACTAGAGCTGTAATGTGACTATTTGGGTATTTTATGTGTTATACTAAAGCTGTAATGAGACCTTTTGGCTAAAGATGAATGTATATCACTTTGTGTGTTATACTAGAGCTGTAATGTGACTGTTTGGGTATTTTGTGTGTTATACCAAAAGTTGTAATGTAACATGTAGCGGTTTACTTGTTGTCGTAGGAAATATGATCGTTTTCCTGATTATGACTTAGACCTTGAAGGAATGGGATTATTGGTTAACTAGTGATGGGTATATTAAATTTGTTGTGAACTCAACTTGATTGAGTTGGAATGATGACCCATTGTGTTGAGCTGAATCTATAAAAGGAGTTTAAGGTGACGTTTGGATTAGACTGAGGATCATGAGTGATCATGTTCCATGAGTGCATCTTTGGGTGGGGAATATGACTTGGCACAAGCTTCTTGTGCCAATGAATTTAGGGGAAATTAAATGATTGTCATAGAATGAATTAAGCGGCTATAAATGTGTTTTGAGGACTAATGGGTCAAACGGGTTGGGTTGTTTAATCTTAATAATTTGACTCGTGTCACGAATGTTGTTGTTTGATAAATGTATGATTGGTATAAATAATTCTTGAGCAGGTATGTGAAAGGTAGTATAGAGTTATTGTTCTTGAATGAAAATATGAAAGATTTGGCTAAGTATGGAGAATCAGCAAAACAGGGTAAATTTGCTAGGAAGTAGGCTCCAAGCGATACGCTTGGAGCATGTGATTGTTCAGGGCGATACGCCTGGAGATTTCTGGCGCTACGCCATACTCCAGGTAGGGTTCCAGGCAATACGCCTGGAGCCTGTATTCGAGAATTTGTTGTTTTCTTGTTAAGTTGATATATATGATTAGAGTGTTTGCTGATTAATGCTATCATCACTAACATGTTACTAGTGTATGATGGCAGGTAAGCGATAGCGGTCGGGGACGAGATCAAGTCGATGGTTCAAGAACCGAACACCGTTACTTATGGGGACCGTAATTGAATGTTTTGATTTATATAAATGAAAATTAATGCGTACTCTGATTAGATGAAACTTATTTAAAGGTTTTGAGGTGTGGATTTGCTTAAAATGAATCCGATTTTTGTAAAAGGAAAGTTGAAATTTTCAAGCCGTGATTTTTAAATGAATGTACCTTATGTTTAAGGGTTGGGGTCTTACATGTAGCTATGCTTCTAATTTTTCTTTCTCTATAATAGGCACATTCTTCATATATTTTTACAAAATAATCATTTAAATACTCTTCTCATCTTTGTTTTGAACCATACTTTCAACTTTGTTACCTTACCAAACATACGTTTGAGTGAATACTTACTTCCATCACATATTGCTTCAATTCCCTGATGAAGCATTTGTTCCATACTCAACATGTTTTTGTCTAAGTTTGGTATGTAACTTACACCTGATATCCTCTTCATCTTACCATCCACTTCTAAGTCAATTTTCCCAATCTCATGGATAAAAACAAAGTCGTTTTCACCCTCATGGATATTAACCCCAAACTTCTTTTAAAGTTAACAAATTCCTCCTTATTTATGCTCACATGGTGTTTAAAAGTTAGATCAACTTCCCATATGTCCAACCACTTTCTCATATCCGTCCCTTTGACTACATAGGATTCCATGCTACTACCAATTTATTCAGAAACTTTGTTGGACACATCTATGAAATATGTCCAATGATATGACAATAAAATATTTAAAATTTACCTTCTTGTTTGAGTTTTGACTAGTGCTTGCCCCTGGTCTTCCATAGAATCTCTTCTTTACCTTATGAACAATCTTCTGTGCAATTTTGATACTTTCTTTCTTCCGCTTTGCAACCTTTAGAGGTTTCTTCCCTTTGCGACCTATCCTCTGATCCAAATCCAATTTTGCAAATCCCCTTGCAATTCCACCGTCTTCCCTCCTGGAAACAGGATTCCTCAGGCGATTCCTTCTTACTGGATTGGATTGACAGGCCTCCAAGAGAAGTTCTGGGCGCCTCCCTCGCTCATACGTGATTGCGAATCGTGAACGGGAAAAGTGGCTTTGATGCCACTGTTAGTCCCCTTCCGATTGCAAGATTGTTTGTGGCAACAAGGATTAACCTCCCGAGACTGTTAAACGTCGTTTAGGGAATTGACAAACCTAACTGGACTCCAACTAGACTTTGTTACATTGATATGGCTGGGTATGTCTAATTGTTCCAGCGGAATATATGGCCCAAGGCCTAATCGATGTAGCAACTTACTTTTATAAGTTTTGACCCACTAAACATAATATAATGCAACTTTCATTGTGGTGTAGTGGTAGGAAGCCTATGTTCTCTACTTGAGACACATGTTCAATTTTTACGGGCAGCACTTTGGAAAGCGCATTGGCGATAAGGGAAATTTTGTTGGTAGTTTGAAGTTTGGGCAGGAAATGACAACTCAGTCGTATTACAGGGACTGGAAGTGTAAATTTGTATTAAAACGGGTTTAAAATTCTGTTAATGGTTGTTAGGTTAAGATTAGTATAAGTAGTTGTGTATTGGAGCTTTGTAAATTCAATCCTTACGATTCTAAATAGAATTTCCTTTCAATTTGTGTTTGTATTCATCTGATCTTGATCTTTATTTGGTATCAGAGCTCACGGTGGAGCCGATCGATTATCAAGATCTTTGAATTTCATTTCGATTCATCAAGGAAAAGGGGATCGCCGATCCTCTGTTGATCGGAAGGCACAATTCATCGATTTCTCTCTTCGCCACGAAGGCCGTCCCCTCAACGACCGAGAGACACTGCGCAGCCCAGGGAACAACTAATGGGTGACAATGGTGCAGACGGGAACAATGCCAATCGGAATGTACGGGAGAACTACATTACGATTCCGCTACAGTGCCCGGTACTGACTCACACGAATTACACCATCTGGTCGGTGAAATTGAAGGCAATTTTCAAGGTTCATGGGTTGTGGGAAGCAGTGCAGCCAGCCGAAGGTGTTGAAGTTGATTCCAAGAAGAATGCAGCCGCAATTGCCTACTTATTCCAATCTCTCCCTGAAGAATTAGTAATTCAGGTGGCAAATATGGAGTCAGCAAAGGAGATTTGGAACTCAATTCAAACAAGATTTGTGGGAATTGACAGGGTGAAGAAGGCAAGATTGCAGACATTAAGGTCAGAATACAACTCCCTAAGAATGAAGGAGAATGAATCAATTGATGATTTCTCCTCCAAACTGAGTGCATTGGCAACCAGATCGGCAGATCTTGGATCAGTAATAGATGATGCCACGTTGGTTAAGAAGATGCTTGAATCTGTTCCTGAGAAATTTGTGCACATAGTTGCCTCAATGGAGCAGTTCATGGATCTTGATACAATGGCATTTCAGGAGGCTGTGGGGAGATTGAAAGCATTTGAAGAAAGGGTTGGATTGAAGCAAAAGGTTGCAGCAGCAAAGGAACAAGAATTACTTCTTTCTTATTCAGAATGGCAGTCCAAGAAAAGGGAGTCCAAAAGCAAAGGGAAATGGGGATATAATAAAAATGGTAAAGAAGATGAGGCAGGCAGTTATCACAAAGGAAGAAGTGATCAGAAGAATGCCCAAAACAACAAGAAACAAGATGAGAAGCCCAAGAAGGATAAATCAAAGATTAAATGCTTTAAATGTGATAAAATGGGACACTATGCTAGTGAATGCTTGAAGCTGAAAGTGAAGGATCAAGAGGCTAACTTGGCACAGGATTTAAGTGATGAACCAACTCTTATTGATGATCTCATTGGAGTCAAGAACACAAGGAGGTTGTTTACTTGAATGAAACAAGTGTGGTGCCTGGAAGATATGAGCATTCAGAAAGCAGTGAAGAAGTGACCTGGTACTTAGACAATGGAGCATCTAATCACATGACAGGTATGATCTCACACTTTTCTGATCTTAATAGAAATATATGTGGCAATGTCAGGTTTGGGGATGGGACAAGTGTAGAAATAGAGGGTAGAGGATCTGTTGTGTTGCAGGGTAGAACTGGCAATCAGAGATTTCTCACTGATGTTTACTACATACCAAGTCTGAAAAGCAATATATTGAGTTTAGGACAGGCAACTGAAAAGGGATGTGAGGTTGTTATGAGGGATGATCACTTGTGGTTTTATGAAGAAAATGGGAATTTATTGATGAAAGTTAAGAGAGCTCCTAATAGGTTGTATAAGATTAGCCTACAAACAGGCACACCGATGTGTTTTCTGAACAATGTTGGTGATAGTGAATGGCTTTGGCATGGGAGGCTAGGACATGTCAATTTTCAGGCTCTAGAGGAACTGTCTAAGTTTGAAATAGTGAGAGGAGTTCCAAAGATAAAAAATGTATATCAAATATGTGATGCTTGTATGGCTGGGAAACAGGCAAGACATTCATTTCCTAAGGAAAGTGCATACAGGGCTAAAACTCTCTTGGAACTGGTTTCAATGGATTTGTGTGGCCCAATAGCCCCTGCAACTAGTGCAGGAAATAGATATATTATGCTGTTGGTTGATGATTACAGTAAATATATGTGGATGTATCTGTTGCAAACTAAGGATCAGGCTTTAGATACTTTTAAGAAGTTTAAGCCTGAAGTTGAAGGGAAATTGGGTACTAAAGATCAAATCACTAAGATCTGATAGGGGGGGGGAGAATTTACATCCAGGGAGTTTGAGTTGTATTGTAATGAGCATGGTATACATAGGCAGTTGACAGCACCATACTCACCTCAGCAGAATGGAAGTGTAGAAAGGAGAAATAGAACCATTTTGAATATGGTTAGGAGTATTCTCAAGGCTATGCAGGTTCCTGATAAGTTTTGGGGTGAGGCTGTGAGGCATTCTGTGTATGTTCTTAATAGGTTACCTACAAAATCTCTAGGTAAGTGTACCCCTTATGAGTTAGTGAATGGAAGGAAACCAAATTTAGAACACTTGAAAGTGTTTGGTTGTGTGGGACATGTCAAGACTGTTAAGCCAGGTCTTAAGAAGTTGGATGACAGAAGCATTCCAATGCTGCACTTAGGAATTCAGGAAGGCAGCAAAGCCTATAGGATGTACAATGTCAATAGTAATCAGGTTGTGATTAGTAGAGACATAAGATTTGAAGAAAATAGGAAATGGGACTGGAAACTCTTAAGCTCTAAGTGAAAGTGCTAGGAAGCAAGATGAGCAAGCAGCAGAGTTTAGGGACCCTGTTGTTGAGGTTCTAGATGAGGATCATGAGCAATCTTCTGATGAAGAAAATGTGTCAGAAGCTCCTGTAGAGACAGAGCATGATCAAGGGAATCATGAAGAAGTTCATGAGGGACATAATGGATCCAGGGTCATAGCAACCAAACTAGAAGATCAGGGAGAAGAACTGCTGTTCCTAATCGCTTGAAGGACTTTGTTTTAGATAATAGACTGAAAGCAGTTAGAGCAGAGGCAGGAAGTTAGCAATCACATTGAACTCTTGTTAGTACAAGAAGATGAGCCTATTCAGTTCAAGGATGCTGTTAAGATGTAGTGAATGGAGGCAGGCTATGAAAGAAGAGATAAGTGCCATTGAAAGAAATAAAACTTGGTATCTCACAGATTTGCCTAAAGGACACAGGCCAATAGGACTTAAGTGGTTGTTTAAGATTAAGAAGGATGCTAAGGGGACTATTTCTAAGTACAAGGCTAGACTTGTTGCTAAAGGGTATGTGCAACAGTTAGGAGTGGATTATGAAGAGGTGTTTGCCCCTGTGGCTAGAATAGAAACTAATTAGACTACTCTTAGCATATGCAGCCATGATGAGTTGGAAAGTTTATCACTTGGATGTTAAGGCAGCCTTTCTGCATGGGGAGCTTAAGGAGACTGTGTTTGTTAGTCAGCCTGAAGGCTATGTGAAAAAAGGGCAGGAATGTAAGGTCTATAGATTAGACAAGGCCCTTTATGGGTTGAAGCAGGCTCCTAGAGCCTGGAATATGAAACTTGATGAGGTGCTTAAAGGATTAGGATTTCACAAGTGCAAGTATGAATCTGCTGTGTACATTAGAAGTAAGAAAGGGTCAACAATTTTTCTAGGAGTATATGTTGATGACCTGTTGATTACAGGAAATAGTCAGGAGGAAATTAACTTGTTTAAAGAAGAAATGAAGACACAATTTCAGATGACAGATTTGGGTATGTTGTGTTACTATCTAGGAATTGAGGTAGAACAAGGTAAGGATGGCATTGTGATAAAACAGTCTTCTTATGCCAGGAAGTTAGTTAAGTTGGCAGGATCTAGAGGAGTGCAATGCTACTAAGAGTACCTATGGAGTTTGGCTTAAGGCTTGTGAAAGATGAGGGTGGTGAGGATGTGGAAGCCAGCCACTATAGGAAACTTGTGGGATCTCTTAGGTACTTGACCCAAACCAGACCAGATATTTGTTTTGCTGTTGGATATGTTAGCAGGTTTATGGAGAGCCCAAAGGAAGCACACTTGAAGGCAGTCAAGCAAATAATTAGATATGTGAAGGGGACAACAGAATTTGGCTTGAAGTATTCAAAAGGAAATGTGCAGGGACAGTTTGGAGGTGTGTTGGTTGGATTTAGTGATAGCAATCATCTTGTGAATAATGATGATGGCAAAAGTACCTCAGGAAACATATTCTACTATAATGGAGCTGCAATTAGTTGGTATTCACAGAAGCAGAAAGTAGTAACATTGTCTAGTTGTGAGTCAGAATTTGTGGCTGCAAATGCAGCAGCTTGCCAGGCTGTTTGGTTGAGAAGTTTGCTGCAAGAGTTAACAGGCAGGGAGCAAAAGCCAGTGGAGCTTTTAGTTGATAATAAGTCTGCCATAGCACTAGTTAGAAATCCAGTGTTTCATGGTAGATCAAAACACATAAATCTCAGATACCACTATATAAGAGAATGTGTAGAAAGTGGGCAACTGCTAGTTGAGTTTGTGAGCAGTGAATGTCAAAGAGCAGATGTGCTAACTAAAGCACTAGCAAGAACCAAGTATGAGGAAATGAGGAGCTTACTTGGAGTAAAGGAGTACAAGGAGATCAGAATTGGAAGAATGTAGCTTCTTAAGGTGGGAGCTTAGCACATCAATGTATGCACATCCATTGGGTCACTGCTACATGATGCTAATGCTGAGTTGTTACTAAGAGAAGTGAATTCAGTGTTAATGGATTGAATTTAGGGGGGAGAATGTTGGTAATTTGAAGTTTGAGCAGGAAATGACTACTCAGTCATATTACAGGGACTGTAGGTGTAAATTTGTATTAAACGGGTTTAAAATTCTGTTAATGGTTGTTAGGTTAGGATTAGTATAAGTAGTTGTCGTATTGAGCTTTGTAAATTCAATCCTTATGATTCTAAATAAAATTTCCTTTCAATTTGTGTTTGAATTCGTCTGATCTTGATCTTTA
>JBCNJP010000003.1:15168040-15215779 GCA_039602395.1 Deinandra increscens subsp. villosa
GTGAGGAAGATGGTCAACACAAAGTCGCAGGTTTTGACCAGGTAAATGAATCGTCAGACCAGAATATGGAAGATCAAAATATTGATGATAAAAACGAAACTAAAGGGTCTGATGAAATGAATGAATCTCGGGAATCGCCGGCGGCAAACAAGCTTAATGGGGATGGCCATATGAATGCACATCGGGAAGTCTCAACACCGGTCGTTGACGATTCTAGCAACGTTGGCGGTAAAATTCAATCAAACGATAATTGGGCTCCTAGTCTAATTGGGCTTACACCCTGCATCTCCGGTAAAATTCAATCAAACCAACCTTAGTCGCAAGAGGCCTAGACGCTTTCGTAGCCCATCCACTAGTCCATCCAATGCCCCAAATGAAACTTGGGAGTTCCGCCCTGTTATTCATCCAGTCTTGCCTGGGGATTGTTCTGCAACTCAGGAGGGAAGAAATTCTGCACTAAATCACACTGCGACTAAGGTTGGTGGGTCGGATGTCGGTGGTGAAGAACCAGATTCTGTCAGAGTGGAAGACACGCTCTCACCCGATGTTGTCGCTGATACGCCTCCACCTGCAGTAGGAAATCCGATTGAACAGGAAACGGCGAACACTATTGTCATAGGCGAATGTATCGGGGTTAAGTTAGCCTCACATGTCGGCAAGGTACGTAACCTAATTATTGGAGAAGAAGATAATGGTTTGAAATGAATTTCTTAACCATCAATATTAGGGGGATCGGTGGAACTGATAAGGCCGATTGGATAAGAGGAATTAAATCTAGCCATGGTGTTACTTTCATCGCGATTCAGGAGTCAAAGGTAACGGATTACAGTAACATACATTTTCATATTTTTTGGGGTAGATCAAGATTCAATTATGAGACTGTGGCGGCGGTCGGTCGCTCCGGGGGTCTCATCTCTATTTGGGATCCATCTCGTTTTCACATTACAGGGTCATTGAAGGGTAGGTATTTTCTGGTCATCACTGGTTTTCTTTGTGGAAGTGGGGAACTCATGAATATCGGGAATATATATGCTCCAAACGATCCTAATCTTAGGAGGGCATTATGGGAGGAATTGACTCAAATTAAGTTGAATCATCCTGGTATGTGGATTATGTTGGGTGACTTTAACGATGTAAGGGCACCTGATGAGCGTTTGAACTCAGAATATGTTCCCACACATGCTCGTTTTTTCAACACTTTCATATACGATAATGATTTGGTGGAATATCAGATGACTGGAAGACGTTTTACGTATATATCGGATTCTGGGGATAAACATAGTCGTCTGGATCAAATTCTGGTATGTAGAAGTTTTTTCAATAAGTGGTCGTCGATTGCTTCGCTGTGCCTACCACACCTACATTCGGATCATTGCCCTGTTATTTTGTCAACCTCAAAGACTGATTTCGGTGCAATTCCTTTTAAGATCTTCAATTCTTGGCTTGAAAAACCAGAATTCATCGAGTATGTGCTGAACCTATGCTATTCTTTTAATTTTTCTGGGCCATCGGATATGGCATTGGCAACTAAGTTAAAATGGTTAAAATACAAAGTGAAAGATTGGGTCATGGAGTTCCGGAAAAGGGAGTCTGAACAATATGAACGAGCTGTTAAGGAGTTAAATGAATTGGACTTATTGGCTGAATCTCGTGCATTATCTCAAGATGAGGTCCAGGCCCGTCTAGATTGCAAAAAAATTATAAAGGAGATTTGCAGGGCTCGCACACTGGATCTACAACAGAAATCTAGGATTAGATGGGCATTGGACGGTGATGAGAACTCAAGTTTTTTTCATGGCATAATCAACGCGAACATGAGCTCTAATCGATTACATGGTCTGATGGTGAATGATAACTGGATTTCAGATCCTTCAATGGTGAAGCAAAATGTCTTTGATTTCTATTATCAAAAATTTCTAGAACCTGATGAAGACAGACCAAATTTCATATGTCCAAACATGCCGGTGATAACTATGGTGCAGGCTGCCTCACTTATTGTACCTTTTTCGCTTCTGGAGGTAAAAAATGCTGTTTTTGAATGTGACGGGGACCGTGCTCCTGGCCCTGATGGTTTCAACATGAACTTCCTGAAAAAGTTCTGGGATGGGCTAAAACTCGATTTCATGAAGTTGTTTGAAGGCTTCTTTGTCTCTGGTAGGATCAATTCTCATTGCTTTTCATCTTTCATTGCCCTAATTCCAAAAAGTGATGATCCATCTTCGCTTTCTGACTACCGTCCTATAAGTCTTATTGGATGTATAAACAAGGTTATATCCAAAGTTTTGTCTAATCGACTCAAGTGTGTTATGCCTGCTATCATCACTCCTGAGCAATCTGCCTATTTGTCAAAACGAAGTATTCTTGATGGGCCATTAATACTGAATGAGGTTATTTCTTGCCTAAAGCATTCGAAGCGGTCAGGCATGATGTTTAAAGTTGACATCAGCAAGGCCTTTGACTCTTTGAATTGGAGGTTTTTGGATAAAGTCATGGAGCAAATGAACTTCCCCATCAAATGGCGATCCTGGATTATGTCTATCATATCTTCTTCTGGTACATCAGTTCTTGTGAATGGTTCACCGACGTGTGAGTTCTCATGTCAACGTGGTCTCCGCCAAGGTGACCCACTGTCCCCGTTCCTATTTATAATTGCTATGCAGGCTCTCTCTTGCTTCATCAAGAAAAGTTGTGAGTTGGGTTTGTACCATGGGATTCGATGCTCTCCTACAGGAACGGAACTGTCTCATCTGCTCTTTGCAGACGACGTTATATTTTTGGGCGAATGGTCTTATCAAAATCTAATGAATCTTAGACGCATCATGCGAAGCTTCTTTTTAATTTCTGGACTTGGTATAAACTCAAAGAAATCCATGCTTTTTGGAATTGGGGTTAACTTTTCTGAGGTCTCATCTATGGCATCTGCTCATCGGTGTGCGGCTGGGAAGATACCTTTCAAACACCTTGGTCTCAGTATTGGCGCCAACATGAACCTCACGAGAAACTGGGAACCAGTGATTGCCGTTTTTCGTAAACGGTTGTCGATTTGGAAAGCGAAAACACTGTCATTTGGGGGTAGAATAACCCTTATAAAATCGGTTCTGAACTCCTTGCCCACCTACTTCTTCTCACTATATAGAGCCCCTACACAGGTCGTTGACATATTGGAACGAATTAGACGGGATTTCTTGTGGGCTGGCAGCAATGATCAGAGGAAGATTACGTGGGTTTCCTGGGAGAAAACTATTGCACCTATCAAATATGGTGGACTGGGCCTAGGTTCCTTAAAGGATTCTAACCTAGCACTCATGGCAAATTGGTGGTGGAGATTTAAAACGGATAGGGCTGGCCTTTGGAGGAAGATAATTTGGGATATTCATCATGGCTCACGTTCTTGGAATTATGTCCCTTGCAAAAATTTGATTTCTGGCCCATGGAAGCAAGTTACTCGCTGCTCTCTTGATCTTCTGGAAAAAGGCATTGACCTTTCCTGCCTTATTAAAGGGGTAATTGGATCTGGGTCAAATGTAATGTTCTGGTTGGATCGGTGGCTTGGAGATAAGCCCTTACGGCTCTTATATCCATCTTTGTTTGGTCTGGAAACATCAAAACGATGCTTGGTCTCGGATCGAGTACTCGTTGTCGATAACAAAGTTTTTGCTAATTTTTTCTGGAGCAGGCAACTGCTTCTGCAGGTGGAACAAGACGAATTAAGAAGTCTCAATGGAGCTCTTAACAATGCAGAATTTCTCGGTGGTGAAGATCGCTGGACTTGGGATGAATTAAGTGACACAACTTTTTCCGTTAAAAGTCTCAAAGGAAAGATATATGACGCAAGAAATTTGGTGTTAGAAAATGGTTTTGATTGGAACAATTGGATACCCAAAAAGGTATCCTTCTTGGCGTGGAGGCTCAAACAAAACCGCTTACCTACGGTGGATGCTTTGGAGATCAGAGGCATTGTAATGGCGGATGAATCATGCCCGTTTTGCTCGGAGTTCAAGGAATCAGTGAACCATCTTTTTATTGAGTGTAGGTTTGCACAATGTCTGTGGGACTATGTTGGGCGCTGGTGCAAAGTAACAAACTTATATATGTTTTGTCACCAAGACTTGTTAATAATGCATCGACATATCCGAGGGAATGCAACACGGAAGAAAGCTATTCAAGTAGTAATCTTTACAACAATTTGGTGTATTTGGAAAGCAAGAAATGAGAAGAGATTCAACAATACTGAAGTGGTGCTGTCAAGAATTACAGAAAATATCAAAAATCTAAGTTACCTATGGATAACAAGCAGATCAAAGAAGGCTATTCCTTGGAGACAATGGTGTTCCTTCGAACAAATTAGTACTATGTCGTTATAAGGTCTTAATTGGTGTATCTTTTGGTGTGTTCTTGTTTCCTTTCTCTCTTTTTTGTATTGTACTTTGGCCCATCACCTCGGTGGTTTGTTAATATAATTTTGTTGGCCGTTCAAAAAAAAAAAATTAAGGTGATGATTATCCTTACAATAATTGTTATTTTATTTATTGCCATAAATATCTTTTATTTATTGTTATGCATATACAAATTAAAAAAAAACTAAAAATAAGAAGATATGATTTGGTAGGGAAAACAATTGTGAGTTTGAATGTGGGAATACCATGTGTCAAAAAAAAATCCTTTGATATAATAGTATGATTAATATAAATCATGATTCTAATATTTAATAAATATACATTTGGTATAGAAAATAATTAAATATATATATATATATATATATATATAAATCATATTATTCTATATTACATGTTAAATATAAAATATTAAAGAATATATTTATATGTTAGGTATATAAAACCGGGTGGTATTAGCATTTATATAATAGTGGTAAAAAAGCAAGTTTACATCAGCTTCGTAGAGTCCCGAACCTAGCTTTCCCCTCACCAAACCTGCAAATCGTGATCTCAAATCACGTTTTCACCATTTGTGAAAACATTAATTTTTTGACACCATTTTTGTAAATAAAAAATTAAGAAAACACTATTTCTGAAAAAGTTCCAAAAATGTGCATGGGGTTAATCTGACTAGACACAAGCTAGTATCGATTAAAGAGTAGTTGTGAAACGGCTTATTAGGATCAAATGTGGTGCGATCAAATGGACTTGCTGTACAACAAAAAAAGAAAAAGAATAAAGTCATGAATTTTTGTTTCTTTATTAGGCCATTCGTAAAAGAAAGAAAAAAGTTTTTGTTATAAATCCTCCGTAAAAACGTACAATAAGAGAATGTTTTAACAAATATCATCTTATTATACGGTTTCTTTTTTCCTATTATCACTTGAGTTAAAAGTTATTGTGTAATATAAATATTGTTATATATGAGTCGCTATTTTTTAATGTAAACGTATACGAATATAACATATTTTTAGATACAAATAATAAAAGAATATAAATGATTATACATCGTTTGAGAACAAAAAATAATAAATTTAACTACCCACTAATTAACAAAATGAACTTCGCTTCCTGAATGCTTTATACTAAACCTATTAGTTAGCCTTAAGAAGCGCTTGAAGAATATCACCGCCCATGTCATCCGCAAAGGCAAACGTATGACCTCCACCAACAACCTCATGATACTTGATCCATCCAAGTTGTTGGGCTATATAACGTTGTAGTGACACAGGCACAATCCTATCCTCATCACCCATCCATAAGTGAACGGATCCATTACTATTCTGAAATGGGTTTTCAAGATCGAGCGGATCGAATTCCCAATTACCCCATCCAATATTCATGTCACGATGGATAGACTCGAATTCTCCTTGTAGCCTCGGTTGTGTTTGCATCAACTTCAGCTTCATAACACAAAAGACGAGGACTATATAAGTATATAAATAAATATAATTTATTTGAATAAAATTTAGTGTACTGACTCATTGATATTAGAAATGGTCTTATCATATGTGATTTTTGAGACAAAATACAGTGAGGTGCTCATGAGATGGTACCTGATTTGGATCTGTTATCATGGCATTTAGCTTTGCTACAACTTCCACATCCGCGGGAGAAAAAACAGCAGGGTTTTGGGTAATAACAGAAAAACCAGGAAACCATGATTGAGTGTTCCACCAGTAGGTGAGCCATGGTAGGTAGTGAGCTACTCGCAAAGACCATTGATCCTGTTGAAGCTGTCGAGAATATGCTTCGCTGGTTAAGTTAGAAGGTAGGTTATGCCACCAGTAATTGACTGCAGGAGAAATAAGAATCGCCCCTTGAAGCCTGTTTTATAAGGAAATATAAAACCGTTATTTTTTGTAATTAATGATGCTTCAAAATATATAAGCCTATCAAGTTTTATATATAAGCATACCTATGAGGGATATATTTTAGGCAAGACCATATGACTTCACCACCCATAGAGTAACCAGCCACATAGAATTTTTCTCCAAGATTCAACTCATCGGCAAGCTCCTCGATATCCAATGCTAAGCTTTTTACAGTTCGCTTGGGGTCCGGGTCACTTTCTCCATAACCAGGCCGATCTAATGCAACGTATATACACTCCAAGTTCTTCAATAACAGCCTGCAGGAATTATCGAGATCAATTATTTACTTACTCATACACTACGGAAAATGAATTAGCTAGATCGTGGAATGGAAGAAGACATACCGGTGAGGCTGAAAATTCAAAAGGATTCTGGTACTTGCTACAGTCGAAGCAGTGGACGTATATTATTTTAGATTTCGCTTCATCTTTTTGAACACCTGATTCTTTATATGATAAATGTCTTCCATCACGTAGTTTTATCCTTGGGGAGGTCAAAGATCCCAACTTTGTGGGAGGTGGTGGAAGAGTTGTTTGATAAGCCCATGCACAAAACTCCGCAAACAAAACTAGGAGTAATATCTTCAAAACTCCTGGAACGCAAGACATTTGACATAATTATATATTGTTTAAGATCATCGTCTATCATCTTTACTTATAAGCTTTCAAAGATGAAATTAACTGACAAAACAAACTCACCGGAGGAGGAATAATCCAATTTATATTTCCTGGCATGCGACGAAAAGCTTTTTTTCCCATCCGACATTGTTGATGCAATGTTGAGACTAAGAAAAATATAAGTGAACTTTGTATGTGAAAAGAACAAGCTGGTATTGAGAAAGAAAGAAAGAATGCTATGATAGGATATATAGATAGATATACATGATTTGTGGCTTCGGATATATATAGTGTACGTAATCTTCTAGCTAATTGAAAGAGAAATTAACTAGCATCCTATCCTATGAAGCTTACAGGAAGCTAGGTTGCTTTCATTGACCACAAATATATTCTAAATTGATGGTCATTCAAAATCATTATTTTTTAATTCCCATATGACTTGACTTGACTTGACTGCCCTCCATTCTTATTTGTTTTGTGATAGCCTGAGAGGAGGTAAAAAAAAAAGAGACTAATATAATTAAAAACGTTTCTTTATGACATAATTCTTTTAATCTAAATAATACTTATACTAATCTTGTTATTAATTATCTACTACTTTTTATTGATCTTCATTTGTCGTTTTAATGATATAGCGGGCCTATTCCTCAAGTGCGATTGAGACAAGATCCCCGTAATCCTCATTATACGGAGAGGCTTAGGGCTTTGTAGGAGCGACCTTGATCTAGAGGCCGGTGCGAAGCACCCTAACTCAGCACGTGTGTGTCATGGGCGATTATCACCATGCACCGCTTTACTAGTGCACGTAGCTCTTCAAAATGTCCTGAGCCACTTGAGAGCACCTTTATATTTTGACTTGGTGCGCTAGATCTGGGACAAACAAGTGGTGCAACCAAAATGAGAGGGCATGGAATCGGACGGCATGCACGCCGGTTTGATCCGCGACTTAGGTACATGACGGATCAAGAGGTAATCTGGATAGCCACTGTAAAACCCAACAGTAATAGAATAATGTTTAAAAAATGTCATCTTATTTTATCTTATTGTCACTAAAATTACAACTTATTGAGTGATATAAGTTTGTTATGCATAACTTGATACATTCTATTGCAAACACATATACGAATATTGCTTATTTTTAAATAAAAAGAATAACAAATGAGTATAGTGATTAATATACATCATGGAGAACAAAATACAATCAATTTAACAAACCGCTTAACAAAAGAAAAGAAAATAAATGTAGTTTATGACATTGGGTGGGTTGGAGGGTGGTGGTTCTTGTTAAAGGATGACAGGTTAAAGCCATCCTCGTCCAAACCTAATCGAACATATTACCGAACACGGTAGTGGATGGTGGCATGCGGTGGGAGTGGTCAGGTTTTGACGCTAAGCGACGTAGAGGTTCGAGTTTAAGAGGGAGGGAGATGAAGATGTGTTTGGCACAACACAGATCTGTATACGTTTTTGTTTTTACATCTCGAAACCGTAAGGTGGCGACATGTCGCTACGGCAGTTTAATAGAAACTCGTCGTCTGTGTTTTCTACAAAAAAACTATATTAAAAATAATACCATAAACCTTAAGTGGCGACTTGTCACCACTAAAACTAAAACTCGTTTAAGGCTTTTCGTGAGAAGGAAATAGGATATTAAAAAAAACAAAACCCTATTACCTTCGGTGTCGACATGTCACTACCTTAGGTTATTTTAAAATATATATATATATATATATATATATATATATATATATATATATATATTCTTTTATCAAACCTTGAATTAAAAGAAAATATAAAAAAACTAAACTAAGTCTATGGTGATAACATGTCGCCACCATAGATTTATAGAATATGGAAACTTTCTCGCTTAATCTAGTGGCGACATGTCACCACTCTAGTCAAAATTATCATTTTTTCTGGAAACCATCCCCACAAGTTTTCGACACCAAAACTCTAGTCAAAATAATATTAAATTGGAGAGGAGTATTCTCTACTACACGAGATTATGTATCTCTTGTTTTTTCTACACCATCATCTTCACTTTCTTTAAATTTTATTTACACCTAATTGACGCAATGTCATCTCAGGTGCGAGTGTTATTTTCGGCGGTACAATATACTATTCTGGCTGTTGTACCCTAGGACATAGAAGGGTGCTCATGTGGATAACTGAAATCCGATTTAAGGGCCTCATGTTTTGGCACGATCCTCAACCACCTTTAACGATTTAGTTTGCTCAAGTATTGTAGCGGGGTTGGAACTTGGAGATTCAAGATACTAATACTTGTCGAGAAAGATGATTTTTATGATTCAAGACCGTTGAAGGTTAACCCTTTGAGCACCCAACATGTTGAATATTTATGGAAA
This sequence comes from Deinandra increscens subsp. villosa, assembly GCA_039602395.1. NCBI lineage: Eukaryota > Viridiplantae > Streptophyta > Magnoliopsida > Asterales > Asteraceae > Deinandra > Deinandra increscens. The sequence continues at coordinate 15,177,334 of JBCNJP010000003.1, forward strand.
ATAGTACATATACGTTTTTCTAAAATTTATTTTATCATCTTTTTGTTTTGTATATAGTATAAGTGTTACACATTCCCATGTATATGGTATAAGTGTTACACATTCCCATGTAAAATAACGAGATTATTGATATACGCCAAATGATACATATTTTATATCAAATTATCATCACAATTATGATTATTTCAAGCTAACAACTAACGAAACAACCCAATAATGTTTCCTTTTGAGTTTTCTTAATCAGTCTAGGTCAAAATCATAAAAGAAGCAGAAAAAGATGAAAAACGCAAGAAAAACACGAAGCTTTGTAATTGAAGGCCATAAGCACGGCCCGTGCCTAGCCAGGCACGGCCCGTGCCCCATCCTTAGCCGCTAAATACAGTTGAAATTCTGTGAAACTAGCACACACGGCCCGTGCCACTGAAATGACACGGCACGTGCTTCCGTTAACTGACAGGCACAACCCGTGCCCCTGACGCTCACGGCCCGTGCCCGTGAAGCCCATGACCCGTGCCTCTGCCCTCCTTGCGATATCTGAAGATATCCTACCAAGCACGGCCCGTGCCCACCTCCATTCTTGCCTATAAATAGCCAACTAAGTCTCCATTTCAAGGTGTGCCTAGTTGTGACAAGAGAAGATGGTTTAGACATGTTCTAACCAGCTTGATTTGGCTCAGCTTTGCTCCTATTTATCTATAATAAATGTAGTTTTTCTTCTTCTTGTTTTTGGTTTTCCAGTCTTTTAATCTTTCTATGTTTGTAAGAACCTTCACTTGATATGAAGTTGTTTAAGGTTTGTCTATGAGCCACTCACCTTCTGTTAAGCATATATTTAAATCAGACTTACGTTTGATTAAACTCGTACACTTACTTGAAAAAAACAAGCTTTTGGTAAAATAGTAAAATGAGCTTACGTAATTACCTTAAGGTAAGTACGGATGACTTTATGATTACTCTTCTAAATTGAAAGTGTATTATTAACCTTTTGGGACAAACGTGCTTTGAGTATTATAGACCATTTGAGAAGTTGAAAACTCATCAGTCGGACGAGTGACACCTGACTGGAGGACGATACATGATCCTAACGGTGACTCGCACCACATGCAAAGTAATACGTTCGTGAGTTTAATGTCTATGTAAACAAATACGGATTTCACGCAAACTACTGCCTGAAGGTATTGGTTAGGATTGGGGGTTAGTAATACTTTGTCACTTCATAGAATTCGGATAGATACATGTTTGAACGACCATCAGTTAACTTACCACTGCTATATTGCTCCACGATGGGTGCATTTACTCGTGTTATGTGGTGAAATAGTAGTCATAAGTTAATCAAGTTTTATGAAATTAAAAGCTTATGTACAAAATGTGTCATCAATATTTCTATATTTTCATATACACCACACGCAGATATACTACAACCCGTATGATGACGTGAATTACTGAAAAAAAATTCCGAAAAAATACATGGGGTTCTTCTGACTAGACACAAGCTAGTATCGATTAAAGAATAGTTGTGAAATGGTGTATTTGGATCAAATGTGGTGCGATCAAATGTACTTGTACAACAAAAAAGAAAAAAGACGTGAATTTTTGTTCTTTATTATGCCATTCGTAGATAACGGGGAAAACTACAAAGCTGCTCGAATGATTTTAGAACAACAACACCCGAAGATGTTTTGGACTCCTTCTACAGCACGTTGTGTGAACCTCATGATTCAATATATTTATGAGAAAGTACCAAATATGAAGACTACTCTAGTTGATGCAAGAGCAATTGTGGTTTACATTTACAACCATGGAAGGTGTCTTAATATGTTTAGGAAGTTGACGAAAAACAAGGACCTGCACAGGTCTTGTGTAACAAGGTTTGCAACCTAGTTTTATATCATTCGGAGTATCCATGAGAATCAACATCATATTCAATTTTTGTTAAATTCTAAGGAATGGAGAAAAAGTGATTTTGCAAAAAAGACGTTTGGAAAGAGAGTCCAGCGAATAGTTATAAAAGCATATTTTTGGAACAACATACAACTAGCTTGTCAAGTGCTAGCTCCTTTGTTGTATTTGGTCAGATTGGTTGATACGGAAGAGAAGCTATGTATGGGTTATATCTATGATGCGGTGAATAGAGCAAAGGAGAAAATCCAGAAAAATCTTACAGATGACAGATTGGTCACTAAACTTTGGGGTATGAATCAAGCAAGATGGTCCGACCAACTTCATCACCCATTACATGAAGGCATTGAACTTTATGTCTTGTTTAGCATGGGGAAAATTCGATGGAGATAAGGAAGAGCAGGGAAATTGTTACAGGACCTTATGTTGATATTGACCTTCTAGTGCCGGATGATGATGAGAATGATAAAGTGAGGCAAGACTTGAATCTATACATTGATTCATTTGGGCAATTTGGCTCGGAGTAAGATTTCATGACTTAACCTTAGGTTATGATTCAGATATCTACCATTTTTTTAATGTTTTATGCTTAATATACATTACTATTAACAAGCTGGATACCCACCCGCGCGTTGCGGCGGGGAGCTTGTTTTTAAAGTTGTAACAATGCAATGTAAATAACAATGCAAGTGATCTTTATGCAAGAGCTAATCATAGTAGTAAGATAGCCAAAATGATTCTTTAGAGAATCAATTACAGTTATATATAAAATAAGTGTGAAATTTATAAAATGTGCACCTTTAAGCTATTGGCCTTCAAAATAAGCTTCTTTCTACAGAGATCCTTCTAACAATTCTTGTTTTTCCTTTGATCTCTTGAGAGGTGGTTGTGGTTGTTGTTACTGTAGTGAGTTTTGACCGTGTTTCCTCATTAACTTGCATGCAGGTGTGTATGGTGGTGGAGGTTGCAGGAGCAAAGATATATGTTACCACTACAGTTACCCTTAAAATATGATGTAACCGACCAAGTTTGACAGAGATAAAATTGAAAACAAACTAAAGACCAAATCACATAAAACTGAAACACAGTAAATATCGAGCTAAAGGGCATCAGCAAAAATCATTAGTAACATAATATGCTTAAGTGGATGCAATACAGGTTACATATAAAAAACACTACTCATGGTTGTCTATTGTATACTTCTTTTTTCGAAATAACATAAGTAAAAATATTACATCTCATAAGCAATACTAATACGTTTGATGTAAAGTTTCAAATGATTTTATTTCATGCATCCTTTGAATACATGAGTAAAATTTTAAACTTTGAACTCTCCTATTGAAATTGGTATTATACAATACACGGTATTAAGAGTTAATGTGTACTTGCAATAAGGAAAAACAAATCAGTGAAAACAAACCAATAAAACATAAGAATATATCACTAAATCGCGACAAAAAAAAGGAAGAGGCAAATAGTCTAAGGAGATTCATGGAACAGCATAGAACATAAAACTATTGAATTGTGAGTTGGCAATTGAAGCTACTAAAAATAAAACAAAGCAATATGCATGCCTTTAGGGTAACAAAACTTCTACTACATGTATGTAAACTTTCCCCTGATTTATATCATTCAAAAATACATAATGAGTGCAAGATGTGAATAAAAGCATACCTTCATATTGAGTAATTGGATTATCGAGGCTGCCCACCTCACCAAATTGGCCTCCACTCATATTTGTCATCAGAATAACCGAATGGTAACAATTTTGAACGTGTTTGCTCCTGTATCCTCAACACGTATTTGACAGCTTTCCATACTCCCAACTCTGCGGATAGCACACACGCAACAAATATGAACATAAAACTAAAGAAAGGTGAAACTTTACATAAAATAAAACAGTAAAAGTGTAATACACATGGCTAATAGTACAATACCATTTTCACCAATATGAATCCACATACATACAGATTTATACTTTAACACACACACTTAACATAAAGAAAAACACACACATATTTACATACATCCTATATATGGTTATATGGGGTACAAAGTCTTTGAAAAAAATAATAAAAAATTTCGGTTTCATGGTTCCTTAACGGGTCAGACTGGTAACCAACTGGAACCGAAAAATGGAAAATGGTAGAACTGAGAACCGACTTGTTATCATAAGGAAAATATTTTATAATCGAGTCAACATGTGATTTTGCTTGAGGAATTCCAAATTCTTCATAGTCCAATAATGTATTGCATAAATCAAGAAATAAAACTAAAGAAATTATGTGATTTTACTTGAGGAATTCCAAATTTTTCATAGTCTAATAATGTTAATGGCAAGCTTGGATCCAATAATGTATCACATAAATCAAGAAGTAATGTATTACATAATTAAAGAAATATTACATGTTGAACACATATTGATTAACTGAATGAACATGAATATAAGAAATTAAGAATTGATGAAATCAATTAAAAAATGTTGAAATCAGCATCTAAACTGACACATATTCCAAATTCATAAGAAAATGCACCATTATGAAATACCCATAAGCTGCATCTGGTGGTGCAAGGAATGCGTACAAAGATGTGTTCTACAGAATCTATAGACATGTACTGTATACACACAAATATATGTACTGTAAGGAATACACACAAATATACGTACCGTAAGGAATACACACAAATACCTAAAAGCTGCATTGAAATTGCCAAGCAAACCTGACAATAGTGAATTAGCCTAAAGACTTTATCAGTTATAGTAAACATCAGAAACCAAATCCATCAAAAGTAAAGAAAAAAAAGTAGTTGAAATTAGAGAAATGACCTTGATTATATGCAAGAAGTTCAATCATAATCCACAATGTATAAAATATATAACTGACTGATAGTGCATAACTACCTGGAAACACTTTTAATTTCTTGAGTTAAAGATCTTCAACTGCGAAAAGGTTACATAGCTTTGGCCATTGAGAAAGTATTGCTATCATCAATTTATAAACAATCCATATATGAGTCCTACAATGAAAGTTAGATTGCTAAAAGTTGGTTGTTATCCCCTGCCTGCTTGTTGCATATGATGTAAATACATTTCAATTTTGATATCTCAGTTTAGTAGCGGATTGCAACTGTCTTTTTATTTTATCGTGTTTATTTCATATTGTGCATCTAAGCAAATATGTGTATAAAAACACCATATCAGTAGAAAACCAACCATGCAAGCAAAGCCGAAAAGTTAGGTAAAAGATTGGGAGAAAACGCAATGTCTATTGAAAATCAAATATACAATGACAGTTAAAACTCAAATCCGGAAGCAAAGTAGAAAAATTAGACGCAGAAAGTGAAGTTATAAACACTTTCTTTCCCATTTTTACTTCTCCCTTTTCTCTTTTTACTTTCTTTCTTCTTCTACGATTTTCGTTTTTGATGATGTTTCGTTTACTTCGTAGTTGCGGTAGTCTACGTTCGTAAAAAAAAAATGGGAAAGAAAGTAAAAGAATAAAACACAAAAGTCTTAAGACTTTTAACCTCTGTCTATATGTTGTATATGATTCAAACAACTTTGAATCATAATATTCAATAAAAGATACCAACTGGTTTTGATATTTTTTTTTAGAAAACACACCATCAGCATTTCGAAATTGTCAATATATGTTTGAAATGTTGATGTAAATAATGTTACAGATAGTTTTGAGTTATAATAAAACATAAAAGTTTCAAGACTTTTAACCTCTGTCTATATGTAGTATATGATTCAAGTAGCTTTGAATCATAATATTCAAGTTTGGTAAAAGATAGGAACTGGTTTTGATATTTTTTTTAGAAAACACACCATCAGCCACTAAAAATCATGTAAGAAATCTAAAGACTTAATGAAAGGTAACCACACATAACATTTCAAAATAGTTATCACTTTATATTCTAGTTATAGTCTTAATAACCAAAATCATAACCAAGAAGATTATAAGAAAAACTTCATTAGGAACAACTAAAAGAAGTGGCATAGAACAATCTTAACAACATATTGTGAAGCATTAATAAACTCAAAAACCACAATCAATAAGTAATAGTCATTTATATTCTGACATTTAAAGTAAATGGCAAGGAATAAACATAAAAGCCAAAATTTGTCAATCATAATCACAAAACAGAAATATAGAAAAATCTTGATACAAACGAAAAGTAACTTAATTGTACAGACATGAAAATAAAAAATCGTAAGCGTGAAAGCAGAAAACGCAAATTAGAAGCACGGAACTAACAATCAACAACTAATGGCACACGATTTTGTCAACAAATAAATAGAACCTATTGAGAAGACCTAAAATTCAAAGAAAACGGAACATGCATGAAGAAGAGAGCATACGGCCGGAGAAACGAACAGGAAGGTAATAAGGCGGGGAATTGAAGCTGCAAAGTAAAGAAAGTATCGATCAGAAACAAAAATCGTAGAAGTAAAGAAATTGTGCTTACATTGTCGCCGGCGAACAGAGATAAAAACGGAGGACATACGAATCGGCAGCCGGTGGTAGCGCCGCCGAACGTCTCGATCTAAGGAATGAGAGGAAGTGTTGAAGAGATGTCGAAACGGTGCCCTAATGTTTGTGCGTCGGTTTACGGCTGTGAATCGGCAGCCGGTGGTGGCGCCGCCGAACGTCTCGATCTAAGGAATGAGAGGAAGTGTTGAAGAGATGAGAGAACGGTGCCCTAATATTTGTGAGAGAGATGAGAGAACTCTCCACCTAAGGAGTGTGAGGGAGTGTGGCAGCAACCAATTGGCTGTAAAAAAATAGTTGTCAAATTCTCAGTGGCTAAAACCTAGTAGAGTATTTTGTCTCACAAAGAATGAATTCAAAAAAATAGTTGTCAAATTCTCAGTGGCTAAAACCAATTGGCTGTAAAAAAAATGGTTTTCACGGTTTTCCAAACTCGGAGAGGTTTTCATTATATCCCTCCCCTATATATATATATATAGGGGATGGAATTAAAATTAACCCATCTTAAATGTAATAACTAAATAACTTCCATCCAATGGTTCAAAAGCTTCACGAAGCACCAGATCATGCCACATGGCTATTTTTTTATTTTAATGTAAAAGGGTAAATTTGACATTTTACAATAACATAAAAACACCCCATTTCATTTTAAATTGTCCATAACTTTTTTATACTTTGTCGGATTTTTATAAAAATTGCACCATTAAACTCGTCGTATTTTTCTCTTTAATTCCGTTATAGTCACGACATTTTATGTTATCGTTTTCTTAAACATACAAACTAGCACTAGTGTTACAACCACTAGCAATATTGTCACACTGATGCTATAACTATTAACAATAAAAAAAATTACATCCATACACTTATAAACTAGTAGCATCGATATGCATAGAAACACTGGTCGCTACACACTAATGCTACTACTTAAGTACAACTACATATGAATATTTACAACTATGGTCAATAACTACAACCAATCTCAATATTACAACCAATAGCACTAGTGTTATTGATATAAACATTAGTGTCTTAACTAGTAAGAGTGATGTAATGATCACTAAACACCATTGCTGCTACTTAAAACCCCAATTCAAACAAATAATTTCATAAAACATCATAAGATACCCAAACAAATAGATTACAAATATACACATTGTTGTGATTATACAAACAAAGCATAAAAAATACACAAAACCATAATGTACAACCAAATATACACAATTTACCAACTTCAAAGCATAAAAACACAAAACCAATACATCGACTTATTGTGCCCGGAATGAACATTTATCCAAACTTTTATCAACGAAATATATTAGGAAAAATCAAAATAACTTGTAAAATTTACAAAGAAATACACAAAGAGAAGACTCGGTGCATAGGAAAAATCAAAATAACTTATAAAATTTACAAAGAAATACACAAAGGTAAGTATTAAATGTTGAGATGAGTCGGTGCATCCGTGCATCTTACGGCCCGGAAAATCAATCCACGAAGGTAAATGGTTATCATAAAAAACCACAAGGTTTAAAAATTATACAAATTGCAAAAAATCATATACTTTGCGAGAAGAGCACCAGTAATAGCAGAGAACATTAGAAGCATGGATATGAAGAGTACTAGTAGCAGAGATTATTAGAAGCTTCTTTATCCTTCTGACATTCTCCAACTCCTTATCTTCGATTACATTACGTTCTTCTTAAAAGCTTCTTAGAGGTTAATTTACAGCAAAAGCTTCACTAATCGGAGATATATGATCGATAAATTGCTCCAGATATTAGTGGATATGTGTTCTCCGTGGCATTAATGTTGAATCGCAAGTATGAAACGCAGAATTGAATGACACGTGACGATGACGAGGATGAGCCGATGATGATGGAGTAGCGGGTATGGATCGCGCAGAGAGAAAGAGGATGATGAATCTGTTGTTGTGTGAAAGAGGTATGAACCAGATCTAGATCTAGAAGGATATAGAGAAAGAGAATATGGTGTTTTTACGTTATTGCCCCTCTTCCATTCTCAGCCACAAAAGCACAACTAAAATAATCAAATTAATTATAGCCATCGGATCAGATTCATGAACTAATAGGATGTAGTTAATGGGTTATCTCATTTAGTTGGGGTTATTATTGATTCCTCTCCCTATATATATATATATATATATATATATATATATATATATCCAAAACTTTTGTTTCAATAAAAAATTATTTTTTCTTCAAATAATTAATTAATTAATTATAATGGTGATTATCCATATAATAAATATCTTTTATTTATTGTCATGAAAATACAAATACTAATTAAGGTGATGATTATCCTTACAATAATTGTTATTTTATTTATTGCCATAAATATCTTTTATTTATTGTTATGCATATACAAATTAAAAAAAAAACTAAAAATAAGAAGATATGATTTGGTAGGGAAAACAATTGTGAGTTTGAATGTGGGAATACCATGTGTCAAAAAAAATCCTTTGATATAATAGTATGATTAATATAAATCATGATTCTAATATTTAATAAATATACATTTGGTATAGAAAATAATTAAATATATATATATATATATAAATCATATTTTTCTATATTACATGTTAAATATAAAATATTAAAGAATATATTTATATGTTAGGTATATAAAACCGGGTGGTATTAGCATTTATATAATAGTGGTAAAAAGGCAAGTTTACATCAGCTTCGTAGAGTCCCGAACCTAGCTTTCCCCTCACCAAACCTGCAAATCGTGATCTCAAATCACGTTTTCACCATTTGTGAAAACATTAATTTTTTGACACCATTTTTGTAAATAAAAAATTAAGAAAACACTATTTCTGAAAAAGTTCCAAAAATGTACATGGGGTTACTCTGACTAGACACAAGCTAGTATCGATTAAAGAGTAGTTGTGAAACGGCTTATTAGGATCAAATGTGGTGCGATCAAATGGACTTGCTGTACAACAAAAAAAGAAAAAGAATAAAGTCATGAATTTTTGTTTCTTTATTAGGCCATTCGTAAAAGAAAGAAAAAAGTTTTTGTTATAAATCCTCCGTAAAAACGTACAATAAGAGAATGTTTTAACAAATATCATCTTATTATACGGTTTCTTTTTTCCTATTATCACTTGAGTTAAAAGTTATTGTGTAATATAAATATTGTTATATATGAGTCGCTATTTTTTAATGTAAACGTATACGAATATAACATATTTTTAGATACAAATAATAAAAGAATATAAATGATTATACATCGTTTGAGAACAAAAAATAATAAATTTAACAACCCACTAATTAACAAAATGAACTTCGCTTCCTGAATGCTTTATACTAAACCTATTAGTTAGCCTTAAGAAGCGCTTGAAGAATATCACCGCCCATGTCATCCGCAAAGGCAAACGTATGACCTCCACCAACAACCTCATGATACTTGATCCATCCAAGTTGTTGGGCTATATAACGTTGTAGTGACACAGGCACAATCCTATCCTCATCACCCATCCATAAGTGAACGGATCCATTACTATTCTGAAATGGGTTTTCAAGATCGAGCGGATCGAATTCCCAATTACCCCATCCAATATTCATGTCACGATGGATAGACTCGAATTCTCCTTGTAGCCTCGGTTGTGTTTGCATCAACTTCAGCTTCATAACACAAAAGACGAGGACTATATAAGTATATAAATAAATATAATTTATTTGAATAAAATTTAGTGTACTGACTCATTGATATTAGAAATGGTCTTATCATATGTGATTTTTGAGACAAAATACAGTGAGGTGCTCATGAGACGGTACCTGATTTGGATCTGTTATCATGGCATTTAGCTTTGCTACAACTTCCACATCCGCGGGAGAAAAAACAGCAGGGTTTTGGGTAATAACAGAAAAACCAGGAAACCATGATTGAGTGTTCCACCAGTAGGTGAGCCATGGTAGGTAGTGAGCTACTCGCAAAGACCATTGATCCTGTTGAAGCTGTCGAGAATATGCTTCGCTGGTTAAGTTAGAAGGTAGGTTATGCCACCAGTAATTGACTGCAGGAGAAATAAGAATCGCCCCTTGAAGCCTGTTTTATAAGGAAATATAAAACCGTTATTTTTTGTAATTAATGATGCTTCAAAATATATAAGCCTATCAAGTTTTATATATAAGCATACCTATGAGGGATATATTTTAGGCAAGACCATATGACTTCACCACCCATAGAGTAACCAGCCACATAGAATTTTTCTCCAAGATTCAACTCATCGGCAAGCTCCTCGATATCCAATGCTAAGCTTTTTACAGTTCGCTTGGGGTCCGGGTCACTTTCTCCATAACCAGGCCGATCTAATGCAACGATATACACTCCAAGTTCTTCAATAACAGCCTGCAGGAATTATCGAGATCAATTATTTACTTACTCATACACTACGGAAAATGAATTAGCTAGATCGTGGAATGGAAGAAGACATACCGGTGAGGCTGAAAATTCAAAAGGATTCTGGTACTTGCTACAGTCGAAGCAGTGGACGTATATTATTTTAGATTTCGCTTCATCTTTTTGAACACCTGATTCTTTATATGATAAATGTCTTCCATCACGAAGTTTTATCCTTGGGGAGGTCAAAGATCCCAACTTTGTGGGAGGTGGTGGAAGAGTTGTTTGATAAGCCCATGCACAAAACTCCGCAAACAAAACTAGGAGTAATATCTTCAAAACTCCTGGAACGCAAGACATTTGACATAATTATATATTGTTTAAGATCATCGTCTATCATCTTTACTTATAAGCTTTCAAAGATGAAATTAACTGACAAAACAAACTCACCGGAGGAGGAATAATCCAATTTATATTTCCTGGCATGCGACGAAAAGCTTTTTTTCCCATCCGACATTGTTGATGCAATGTTGAGACTAAGAAAAATATAAGTGAACTTTGTATGTGAAAAGAACAAGCTGGTATTGAGAAAGAAAGAAAGAATGCTATGATAGGATATATAGATAGATATACATGATTTGTGGCTTCGGATATATATAGTGTACGTAATCTTCTAGCTAATTGAAAGAGAAATTAACCAGCATCCTATCCTATGAAGCTTACAGGAAGCTAGGTTGCTTTCATTGACCACAAATATATTCTAAATTGATGGTCATTCAAAATCATTATTTTTTAATTCCCATATGACTTGACTTGACTTGACTGCCCTCCATTCTTATTTGTTTTGTGATAGCCTGAGAGGAGGTAAAAAAAAAAGAGACTAATATAATTAAAAACGTTTCTTTATGACATAATTCTTTTAATCTAAATAATACTTATACTAATCTTGTTATTAATTATCTACTACTTTTTATTGATCTTCATTTGTCGTTTTAATGATATAGCGGGCCTATTCCTCAAGTGCGATTGAGACAAGATCCCCGTAATCCTCATTATACGGAGAGGCTTAGGGCTTTGTAGGAGCGACCTTGATCTAGAGGCCGGTGCGAAGCACCCTAACTCAGCACGTGTGTGTCATGGGCGATTATCACCATGCACCGCTTTACTAGTGCACGTAGCTCTTCAAAATGTCCTGAGCCACTTGAGAGCACCTTTATATTTTGACTTGGTGCGCTAGATCTGGGACAAACAAGTGGTGCAACCAAAATGAGAGGGCATGGAATCGGACGGCATGCACGCCGGTTTGATCCGCGACTTAGGTACATGACGGATCAAGAGGTAACCTGGATAGCCACTGTAAAACCCAACAGTAATAGAATAATGTTTAAAAAATGTCATCTTATTTTATCTTATTGTCACTAAAATTACAACTTATTGTGTGATATAAGTTTGTTATGCATAACTTGATACATTTTATTGCAAACACATATACGAATATTGCTTATTTTTAAATAAAAAGAATAACAAATGAGTATAGTGATTAATATACATCATGGAGAACAAAATACAATCAATTTAACAAACCGCTTAACAAAAGAAAAGAAAATAAATGTAGTTTATGACATTGGGTGGGTTGGAGGGTGGTGGTTCTTGTTAAAGGATGACAGGTTAAAGCCATCCTCGTCCAAACCTAATCGAACATATTACCGAACACGGTAGTGGATGGTGGCATGCGGTGGGAGTGGTCAGGTTTTGACGCTAAGCGACGTAGAGGTTCGAGTTTAAGAGGGAGGGAGATGAAGATGTGTTTGGCACAACACAGATCTGTATACGTTTTTGTTTTTACATCTCGAAACCGTAAGGTGGCGACATGTCGCTGCGGCAGTTTAATAGAAACTCGTCGTCTGTGTTTTCTACAAAAAAACTATATTAAAAATAATACCATAAACCTTAAGTGGCGACTTGTCACCACTAAATTTAAAACTCGTTTAAGGCTTTTCGTGAGAAGGAAATAGGATATTAAAAAAAACAAAACCCTATTACCTTCGGTGTCGACATGTTACTACCTTAGGTTATTTTAAAATATATATATATATATATATATATATATATATATATATATATTCTTTTATCAAACCTTGAATTAAAAGAAAATATAAAAAAACTAAACTAAGTCTATGGTGATATTATGTCGCCACCATAGGTTTATAGAATATGGAAACTTTCTCGCTTAATCTAGTGGCGACATGTCACCACTCTAGTCAAAATTATCATTTTTTCTGGAAACCATCCCCACAAGTTTTCGACACCAAAACTCTAGTCAAAATAATATTAAATTGGAGAGGAGTATTCTCTACTACACGAGATTATGTATCTCTTGTTGTTTCTACACCATCATCTTCACTTTCTTTAAATTTTATTTACACCTAATTGACGCAATGTCATCTCAGGTGCGAGTGTTATTTTCGGCGGTACAATATACTATTCTGGCTGTTGTACCCTAGGACATAGAAGGGTGCTCATGTGGATAACTGAAATCCGATTTAAGGGCCTCATGTTTTGGCACGATCCTCAACCACCTTTAACGATTTAGTTTGCTCAAGTATTGTAGCGGGGTTGGAACTTGGAGATTCAAGATACTAATACTTGTCGAGAAAGATGATATTTATGATTCAAGACCGTTGAAGGTTAACCCTTTGAGCACCCAACATGTTGAATATTTATGGAAAATAGTACATATACGTTTTTCTAAAATTTATTTTATCATCTTTTTGTTTTGTATATAGTATAAGTGTTACACATTCCCATGTATATGGTATAAGTGTTACACATTCCCATGTAAAATAACGAGATTATTGATATACGCCAAATGATACATATTTTATATCAAATTATCATCACAATTATGATTATTTCAAGCTAACAACTAACGAAACAACCCAATAATGTTTCCTTTTGAGTTTTCTTAATCAGTCTAGGTCAAAATCATAAAAGAAGCAGAAAAAGATGAAAAACGCAAGAAAAACACGAAGCTTTGTAATTGAAGGCCATAAGCACGGCCCGTGCCTAGCCAGGCACGGCCCGTGCCCCATCCTTAGCCGCTAAATACAGTTGAAATTCTGTGAAACTAGCACACACGGCCCGTGCCACTGAAATGACACGGCACGTGCTTCCGTTAACTGACAGGCACAACCCGTGCCCCTGACGCTCACGGCCCGTGCCCGTGAAGCCCATGACCCGTGCCTCTGCCCTCCTTGCGATATCTGAAGATATCCTACCAAGCACGGCCCGTGCCCACCTCCATTCTTGCCTATAAATAGCCAACTAAGTCTCCATTTCAAGGTGTGCCTAGTTGTGACAAGAGAAGATGGTTTAGACATGTTCTAACCAGCTTGATTTGGCTCAGCTGTGCTCCTATTTATCTATAATAAATGTAGTTTTTCTTCTTCTTGTTTTTGGTTTTCCAGTCTTTTAATCTTTCTATGTTTGTAAGAACCTTCACTTGATATGAAGTTGTTTAAGGTTTGTCTATGAGCCACTCACCTTCTGTTAAGCATATATTTAAATCAGACTTACGTTTGATTAAACTCGTACACTTACTTGAAAAAAACAAGCTTTTGGTAAAATAGTAAAATGAGCTTACGTAATTACCTTAAGGTAAGTACGGATGACTTTATGATTACTCTTCTAAATTGAAAGTGTATTATTAACCTTTTGGGACAAACGTGCTTTGAGTATTATAGACCATTTGAGAAGTTGAAAACTCATCAGTCGGACGAGTGACACCTGACTGGAGGACGATACATGATCCTAACGGTGACTCGCACCACATGCAAAGTAATACGTTCGTGAGTTTAATGTCTATGTAAACAAATACGGATTTCACGCAAACTACTGCCTGAAGGTATTGGTTAGGATTGGGGGTTAGTAATGCTTTGTCACTTCATAGAATTCGGATAGATACATGTTTGAACGACCATCAGTTAACTTACCACTGCTATATTGCTCCACGATGGGTGCATTTACTCGTGTTATGTGGTGAAATAGTAGTCATAAGTTAATCAAGTTTTATGAAATTAAAAGCTTATGTACAAAATGTGTCATCAATATTTCTATATTTTCATATACACCACACGCAGATATACTACAACCCGTATGATGACGTGAATTACTGAAAAAAAATTCCGAAAAAATACATGGGGTTCTTCTGACTAGACACAAACTAGTATCGATTAAAGAGTAGTTGTGGAATGGTGTATTTGGATCAAATGTGGTGCGATCAAATGTACTTGTACAACAAAAAAGAAAAAAGACGTGAATTTTTGTTCTTTATTATGCCATTCGTAGATAACGGGGAAAACTACAAAGCTGCTCGAATGATTTTAGAACAACAACACCCGAAGATGTTTTGGACTCCTTCTACAGCACGTTGTGTGAACCTCATGATTCAATATATTTATGAGAAAGTACCAAATATGAAGACTACTCTAGTTGATGCAAGAGCAATTGTGGTTTACATTTACAACCATGGAAGGTGTCTTAATATGTTTAGGAAGTTGACGAAAAACAAGGACCTGCACAGGTCTTGTGTAACAAGGTTTGCAACCTAGTTTTATATCATTCGGAGTATCCATGAGAATCAACATCATATTCAATTTTTGTTAAATTCTAAGGAATGGAGAAAAAGTGATTTTGCAAAAAAGACGTTTGGAAAGAGAGTCCAGCGAATAGTTATAAAAGCATATTTTTGGAACAACATACAACTAGCTTGTCAAGTGCTAGCTCCTTTGTTGTATTTGGTCAGATTGGTTGATACGGAAGAGAAGCTATGTATGGGTTATATCTATGATGCGGTGAATAGAGCAAAGGAGAAAATCCAGAAAAATCTTACAGATGACAGATTGGTCACTAAACTTTGGGGTATGAATCAAGCAAGATGGTCCGACCAACTTCATCACCCATTACATGAAGGCATTGAACTTTATGTCTTGTTTAGCATGGGGAAAATTCGATGGAGATAAGGAAGAGCAGGGAAATTGTTACAGGACCTTATGTTGATATTGACCTTCTAGTGCCAGATGATGATGAGAATGATAAAGTGAGGCAAGACTTGAATCTATACATTGATTCATTTGGGCAATTTGGCTCGGAGTAAGATTTCATGACTTAACCTTAGGTTATGATTCAGATATCTACCATTTTTTTAATGTTTTATGCTTAATATACATTACTATTAACAAGCTGGATACCCACCCGCGCGTTGTGGCGGGGAGCTTGTTTTTAAAGTTGTAACAATGCAATGTAAATAACAATGCAAGTGATCTTTATGCAAGAGCTAATCATAGTAGTAAGATAGCCAAAATGATTCTTTAGAGAATCAATTACAGTTATATATAAAATAAGTGTGAAATTTATAAAATGTGCACCTTTAAGCTATTGGCCTTCAAAATAAGCTTCTTTCTACAGAGATCCTTCTAACAATTCTTGTTTTTCCTTTGATCTCTTGTGAGGTGGTTGTGGTTGTTGTTACTGTAGTGAGTTTTGACCGTGTTTCCTCATTAACTTGCATGCATGTGTGTATGGTGGTGGAGGTTGCAGGAGCAAAGATATATGTTACCACTACAGTTACCCTTAAAATATGATGTAACCGACCAAGTTTGACAGAGATAAAATTGAAAACAAACTAAAGACTAAATCACATAAAACTGAAACATAGTAAATATCGAGCTAAAGGGCATCAGCAAAAATCATTAGTAACATAATATGCTTAAGTGGATGCAATACAGGTTACATATAAAAAAACACTACTCATGGTTGTCTATTGTATACTTCTTTTTTCGAAATAACATAAGTAAAAATATTACATCTCATAAGCAATACTAATACGTTTGATGTAAAGTTTCAAATGATTTTATTTCATGCATCCTTTGAATACATGAGTAAAATTTTAAACTTTGAACTCTCCTATTGAAATTGGTATTATACAATACACGGTATTAAGAGTTAATGTGTACTTGCAATAAGGAAAAACAAATCAGTGAAAACAAACCAATAAAACATAAGAATATATCACTAAATCGCGACAAAAAAAAGGAAGAGGCAAATAGTCTAAGGAGATTCATGGAACAGCATAGAACATAAAACTATTGAATTGTGAGTTGGCAATTGAAGCTACTAAAAATAAAAACAAAGCAATATGCATGCCTTTAGGGTAACAAAACTTCTACTACATGTATGTAAACTTTCCCCTGATTTATATCATTCAAAAATACATAATGAGTGCAAGATATGAATAAAAGCATACCTTCATATTGAGTAATTGGATTATCGAGGCTGCCCACCTCACCAAAATGGCCTCCACTCATATTTGTCATCAGAATAACTGAATGGTAACAATTTTGAACGTGTTTGCTCCTGTATCCTCAACCCGTATTTGACAGCTTTCCATACTCCCAACTCTGCGGATAGAACACACGCAACAAATATGAACTTAAAACTAAAGAAAGGTGAAACTTTACATAAAATAAAACAGTAAAAGTGTAATACACATGGCTAATAGTACAATACCATTTTCACCAATATGAATCCACATACATACAGATTTATACTTTAACACACACACGTAACATAAAGAAAAACACACACATATTTACATACATCCTATATATGGTTATATGGGGTACAAAGTCTTTGAAAAAAAATAATAAAAAATTTCGGTTTCATGGTTCCTTAACGGGTCAGACTGGTAACCAACTGGAACCGAAAAATGGAAAATGGTAGAACTGAGAACCGACTTGTTATCATAAGGAAAATATTTTATAATCGAGTCAACATGTGATTTTGCTTGAGGAATTCCAAATTCTTCATAGTCCAATAATGTATTGCATAAATCAAGAAATAAAACTAAAGAAATTATGTGATTTTACTTGAGGAATTACAATTTTTTCATAGTCTAATAATGTTAATGGCAAGCTTGGATCTAATAATGTATCTAATAAATCAAGAAGTAATGTATTACATAATTAAAGAAATATAACATGTTGAACACATATTGATTAACTGAATGAACATGAATATAAGAAATTAAGAATTGATGAAATCAATTAAAAAATGTTGAAATCGGCATCTAAACTGACACATATTCCAAATTCATAAGAAAATGCACCATTATGAAATACCCATAAGCTGCATCTGGTGGTGCAAGGAATGCGTACAAAGATGTGTTCTACAGAATCTATAGACATGTACTGTATACACACAAATATATGTACTGTAAGGAATACACACAAATATACGTAACGTAAGGAATACACACAAATACCTAAAAGCTGCATTGAAATTGCCAAGCAAACCTGACAATAGTGAATTAGCCTAAAGACTTTATCAGTTATAGTAAACATCAGAAACCAAATCCATCAAAAGTAAAGAAAAAAAAGTAGTTGAAATTAGAGAAATGACCTTGATTATATGCAAGAAGTTCAATCATAATCCACAATGTATAAAATATATAACTGACTGATAGTGCATAACTACCTGGAAACACTTTTAATTTCTTGAGTTAAAGATCTTCAACTGCGAAAAGGTTACATAGCTTTGGCCATTGAGAAAGTATTGCTATCATCAATTTATAAACAATCCATATATGAGTCCTACAATGAAAGTTAGATTGCTAAAAGTTGGTTGTTATCCCCTGCCTGCTTGTTGCATATGATGCAAATACATTTCAATTTTGATATCTCAGTTTAGTAGCGGATTGCAACTGTCTTTTTATTTTATCGTCTTTATTTCATATTGTGCATCTAAGCAAATATGTGTATAAAAACACCATATCAGTAGAAAACCAACCATGCAAGCAAAGCCGAAAAGTTAGGTAAAAGATTGGGAGAAAACGCAATGTCTATTGAAAATCAAATATACAATGACAGTTGAAACTCAAATCCGGAAGCAAAGTAGAAAAATTAGACGCAGAAAGTGAAGTTATAAACACTTTCTTTCCCATTTTTACTTCTCCCTTTTCTCTTTTTACTTTCTTTCTTCTTCTACGATTTTCGTTTTTGATGATGTTTCGTTTACTTCGTAGTTGCGGTAGTCTACGTTCGTAAAAAAAATGGGAAAGAAAGTAAAAGAATAAAACACAAAAGTCTTAAGACTTTTAACCTCTGTCTATATGTTGTATATGATTCAAACAACTTTGAATCATAATATTCAATAAAAGATACCAACTGGTTTTGATAATTTTTTTTAGAAAACACACCATTAGCATTTCGAAATTGTCAATATATGTTTGAAATGTTGATGTAAATAATGTTACAGATAGTTTTGAGTTATAATAAAACATAAAAGTTTCAAGACTTTTAACCTCTGTCTATATGTAGTATATGATTCAAGTAGCTTTGAATCATAATATTCAAGTTTGGTAAAAGATAGGAACTGGTTTTGATATTTTTTTTAGAAACCACACCATCAGCCACTAAAAATCATGTAAGAAATCTAAAGACTTAATGAAAGGTAACCACACATAACATTTCAAAATAGTTATCACTTTATATTCTAGTTATAGTCTTAATAACCAAAATCATAACCAAGAAGATTATAAGAAAAACTTCATTAGGAACAACTAAAAGAAGTGGCATAGAACAATCTTAACAACATATTGTGAAGCATTAATAAACTCAAAAACCACAATCAATAAGTAATAGTCATTTATATTCTGACATTTAAAGTAAATGGCAAGGAATAAACATAAAAGCCAAAATTTGTCAATCATAATCACAAAACAGAAATATAGAAAAATCTTCATACAGACGAAAAGTAACTTAATTGTACAGACATGAAAATAAAAAATCGTAAGCGTGAAAGCAGAAAACGCAAATTAGAAGCACGGAACTAATAATCAACAACTAATGGCACCGATTTTGTCAACAAATAAATAGAACCTATTGAGAAGACCTAAAATTCAAAGAAAACGGAACATGCATGAAGAAGAGAGCATACGGCCGGAGAAACGAACAGGAAGGTAATAAGGCGGGGAATTGAAGCTGCAAAGTAAAGAAAGTATCGATCAGAAACAAAAATCGTAGAAGTAAAGAAATTGTGCTTACATTGTCGCCGGCGAACAGAGATAAAAACGGAGGACATACGAATCGGCAGCCGGTGGTAGCGCCGCCGAACGTCTCGATCTAAGGAATGAGAGGAAGTGTTGAAGAGATGTCGGAACGGTGCCCTAATGTTTGTGCGTCGGTTTACGGCTGTGAATCGGCAGCCGGTGGTGGCGCCGCCGAACGTCTCGATCTAAGGAATGAGAGGAAGTGTTGAAGAGATGAGAGAACGGTGCCCTAATATTTGTGAGAGAGATGAGAGAACTCTCCACCTAAGGAGTGTGAGGGAGTGTGGCAGCAACCAATTGGCTGTAAAAAAATAGTTGTCAAATTCTCAGTGGCTAAAACCTAGTAGAGTATTTTGTTTCACAAAGAATGAATTCAAAATGTTATCTACCTATATATTAAACAAAACATATTGAGTTGAGTTGGCACATAATAAGTGTGTCCACATCATCAATTGGTGATGTGGCACCTTCTAATGACACTAAAATCCTAGGTGTAATTTTGTTAGTTTTTTAGATTTTTTTAAAAATCTAAAGTATTAAACTTAAAATATAGGGAATGATCCTCGGAGCAATGAATACCTATCTTTTTTAAGAAAGTCAAATTAATTCTCCATTTAAGATTGAAATTTAAATTTACGTAAATATGTTGACTAAATTTTAATCCAATACTTGCTTTTAATACTAAGTTTTCTACAAAATTGTTTTTTACTGGCTTGGAAAGTAAGTAATTCTACATCTTAAATCAATTTTCTTAAGTCTGTACATATTAAAGGATCTTTTGATTTGCATGAATATTATTTTCTTTAGATAAACAATTGTTGAATTCTTGGGTCATAACTCATAAGTAAAGATTTAGTGCTAGATTTTGTATCTGTTCATGGTGTATTCATTTAGGTTTTTGTAGATGAAAAAAATATGACAATCATTTTGTCCTAAACCTATGATTTTCCTTTAAGACATTAGAAATTATCATATATGTTAATGTCATGTTCAAGTATTTGATCCATTGATTATACTGTCATTGAGTCTTAAACAAGTATTTTTAAAAAGGGATATCATATTTTCAGGTGCTTCTATTGAGGACAATGCTCCAACTTCTGGATATGTATATAGAAGGATTGGACAGTAGGTTAAATTCTGTAAAATTATGTACGATTTGGTTGTGCGGGTCGTTTTCATGCAGAGACAACCCCGAGTGCTTTAATTTTCTTCTTCCATATTCAATGAATATGCAAAATATTTGTTTCTTTGTGTTCGAGAAATTGAAGATTTACTTCATTCATTATTGTTGTTGGTGACTAAATTAACATTTGATGTTGGTTTTGTTTTATTCTCTTTAGATTAAGATGAGCAAAGATGGTAAATGCAAGAGATTCACGTCTTATGTGCAGAGCTACAGGTGTGCAATTTATTTTTCCTTTCAAAACATCTGCATAACAATATCTATTGTTAAATTCACTTTGTGATCTTTAAAAAATAAATTTATTAAGTTGGGCATTATATATATTACATTTAGTTGGGGGTTCTTTGTTGTTAATATATTTATTTTCAGTCAGTATTTGCGTACATCATTAGCAATACATCAAAAGCTCTATCTCTTTATTCAACTTAGAATCTGATTGTTGCTTCTTTTATCGGATAACGTTCACATTGACATTTGTTGTGAGTACTCATATTCGGTTTCTTTCCTTTGCTCAATTCATATTTCATTTCCAGGATTGGTTAACACGCTAGCTAGGGGATCTAAGAGGGGCTTTTGCTACTACAGAGAGAATTATTCCATCTTATCGAGGTCAGAAATTGATCAAGCATTAGCTTATGGCTTGGAAAAAGACATCAAGCAAGAATTACAAGTAGATGATAACTTAAAAATGTTTTTCATCAATGACTCAAATGACAAAAGGCGGTCTAAGAACACGAGGTACATATCATCTTTAACAGCATCCAGCAGTGTTTGTAGTCTTGCAGGTTATGCTGATGTGGATGTAGACAGGTTGCATTCTTCATTCACATGTAGTTTTAATTTCTGGATGGATGGTATGTCGATTTTAGTAGGCGTACCAGTGGTTCAGTTTTATTATTATTTACATTCAATTAATTAATTATTAATTATTGTTGCTTTAAATTAGTACACACATCAATCTCCATAGTTATAGCTTGAGGTTTTTAAGACTTAACGGTTTGATCTAAATCACAACTTTGTTATGCCATAACATGTGGTATAATTGCAATGATTTTTGGAGAGTGATATGCTATTGATTATTAAAAATGTAACCTAAGTATAGAGCTTATTTATAAATGTTTTTACTTTTTGCTTTAGTTGTAGCTGAATATATTGAACCGACTCTAGCAGGCGATATGACCATATGGTTGTTTTATATTTTCTTCAGCTGTGTCACTGTGTGTCAAAATGCTTAATTAGGTACAGTTTGTTAATAAATGTTCCTGCCAAATAATGGTTAAATATGTAGATTTAGTTCTTAAATGGTGTACCTAATCGTTTCTTCTATTTATTTCTTTGTAGGTTCTTCATTTGCTCCATAATATAAATGGCACTCTCTTCTCAGTTGTACAATATCATGTGGGCATGGTGATGTATTAGATCAATCTCCATTTTAGTTTTGGTTTCCAGGATCATTTAGATGACATCTAAAATTTTGTTTTGGTCTTTGGAATGAATTTAGGTCCACTTTCATATTGAATTTAGTTTTCGAAAAAAAAATTTTGGTTTTTGGAATGATAACCAACTTACGTGTTAATTTTGGTTGCAATCTATTTTACCTTCAAAATTTACTATAATAGATTATAATAATTGTTATTGTTTAAAAACCCCAGTCATACGATGCACGTGTATTAAAAACTAACATATGTAACAAAGAACATTTTTTAAATTCTCTTTTTTCAAACTACCAAGTTAACTTTTACTTAATATTTGTGTCGTTTTTTGTCTTATTTATCTTCTTTTCTGTTTTATTTCATATGTAGTTTTATGCAATCTTTTACTTTGTATTCAATTTTATATTATAACATCGGGTATTTACCCAGGTGTTATTCATCCCCATGGTCCATGGCGCAATTGTAAGTCTGTAAACTAGATATTAAGAGGTATTTGTCAGATCAAATTAAGATCATAAAAGGTCACCAATCACCCAAAATTAAATTGTTATTGTAATAACATAGGTCCTTTGGTAGTGTTAGCATACTCTTAATATGTTTCTTTTGTAATATTAACATGTTGATTGCAGCAGATAAGTAAATTGCTTTTAAGTTTCAAAGAAGTCAGTTTGCAATTTCAGTTTGTTTTGCAATGACTATAAACAAAAGCAATGTAAATCTCTTTCCAAAGTTTGATTGTTTTTTAATGAACCTAGTATTCTTGCATGGATAGTTATACGTTGCTTTATCAAGAGTGAAGAACAAAAAATGTATTAAATCTTTATTTTAGATGAAAACGATCGACAAACAAATGCAATAAAAAAACATTTAAGTTTCTTTTTTCAAATTTGTAAGTTACTCTTATTTAATATTTCTTACATTTTTAGTTTTATGTATTATTTATGTTATATTTCATTTCATGTTTTCGGTGGAAATTTCAGACAGATTCTTCCCGTCCTTCAAGGCGCTTCAAATTAAGATGTTGTTACTTGATGTCTTACTCCGTCTTACATTTAGAGAGAGTCTAAGGTTTTAAAGTTAACAAAAAACATGTGTCTTCTTCAAGGTAATGATCCATCAGAGATACAAGAAACAACTGATTTTGCTCGATGGCTTTTGGATATTGGAGAAGGAAAAATCGGTGGAGATAATAATGATGAGTGTTAGTCATATGTGATTAGTTTGGTGTATGTTATGTAAATGTTTAATTATTTTGTACTATTATTGTAATTTGTATTAGTATAAATATATGACTCCTATCACCTAATTAAGGTGTGGAGGTTACTTAATTTATCATGGTATCAATAGCCAGAAGTTTCTAATCCCTTCCCCTCCCATCTCTTGTGCTTCCCCTTCTTTCTTCCTATTCGTCTCCTCCTCCCCTTGCCTGTTTCCGATCACCTCTTCCTTCCTTCTTGCTGCCATGGCTTCATCTTCTACAGATTTGAATCAACTATCGAAATTCAATTCTGCTTTCCATTCCCTCCCCCTGCGATTGTCCCCCACGAATTATGTCCTATGGATGAATCATATGGTTACGCTATTTGAGTACCAGGATCTGTCCGCCCATATTGATGGCTCACCGGTGCCCTCTGAAACCGTTCGTGAAGGTGACAAAGAGGCTCCCAATCCAGCCTTCACTACCTGGAAATCGGATGAAAAGAAAGCGGTGGTGTTACTCCATAACAGCCTCAGCGAAGAGGTCTTTCCCGATGTCGTCGGGTATTCGACCGCTCGGGAGAAGTGGCAGGCCCTTGCCGCCATTTATTCCGATGCCTCTATTGAACGTGAACAGAACATAAAAGATCAGTTGCATTCGCTGACCAAGGGAACTCAATCCGTTGCAGATTTTGGCCGCCGGTTCAAGGCCTTAACTGATCAGTTGGCTGCGATCGGTAAACCAATGTCGGAACCTGACAAGACCCACGCATTTTACAGGGGTCTGGGACCAAGCTTCGAAAATTTTTCAATCTCCCTTAAGGCTTCACAGTCGAATATCACCCTGCGTGAACTCCAAACCAGGGCCGAAAATGCAGAATTGTTTTCTCGCAGCCTTCACGGACAGTCCTCATCGGCTCCGGTTGCTTTCAACGCGCAGACTACGCGCCCCTCACAGCCCCGTTATCCCAACCGAGGCCGCTCAAACAATAGGTCTTCCAACAGGGGTGGCTTCTATCGTGGTGGGCGTGGCGGACGGGGTAGTTGAGTTTGTTTACCCTTCGCTTCTTGACAACTTCGGTCATCGAGATTTTTGGTCAGAAAGAGTTGTTCTCGCACCAACTAATGAAGTTGTCGATGATATCAACAATCGTCTACTTTCTTTGGTTCCCGGTGAAGAACATGATTATTTAAGCTCATACTCTGTATGTTAAGATGATATGGTAGGTGACAGCTTTGATCGTAACATATACTCACCAGACGTCCTGAATTCTTTACATATATCTGGCATTCCAAATCATCAACTTGTGTTGAAAGTCGGTGTTCCTGTTATGTTGCTTATTGATCAGAGGAATGGCCTATGTAATGGAACACGCCTTCAGATCGTATCTCTAGGAAAGCACGTGATTGAAACGGTTATTATCTTTAGAAGCAACATTGGATTCAGGACTTTTATTCCTAGACTTTCCTTGGTTCCAACAGATAAAAGAATTGCTTTTCGGTTTCAGAGAAGGTAGTTTCCGATCTTTGTTAGTTTGCAATTACGATAAACAAAAGCCAAGGTCAATCTCTTTCGAGAGTTGGATTGTACTTGAAAGATCCCGTCTTCTCTCATGGTCAATTATATGTTGCTTTATCAAGGGTGAAGAGCAAGAAGGGTCTGAAGATCTTAATTTTGGATGAAGACGGTCGTCCAACAAATGTAACAAGAAATATAGTGTATAAATCTATCTTCTCAAATTTGTAATTGTTATTGAATTTTTTTTAATATTATTGAATATTGTTTTACCGATAAGAATTTTTAGGATAGTATATATATCTATATTTTTTTTACGTTTTAGACCCGGGTATTTACCCGGGTAAGTGGCTAGTATTATATAATATTTTGGTGTTTTATGTTTCTTTTATATTAATATTTTGGTGTTTTATATTTTATATATATACAATCACAAACTTGCCTATGGTTCCCCGCCCAAATATAATTTTTTTTTCCAGTTCGGATCTAATCGGATCTAAAGTCGGATCTTAGTCACCGGTTCTCTCTTTAAACCCTAAAACATTGACGTCTTCTGATACATGTTCCTGCAGATTAACGCATCCACCACTGTCATCGTCGTCAACATCTATCCTCTTTCTGTTCGCATATCCGGCTTGGAGATCTGTTTCGCGTTTCCTTTTTCTGGCGTTTAGGGTTAGGCGACGGCGGATACGATAGCGATGGATGCTGGTATGTGGTTATCCGGCTTGGATTCACTCGATAGTAACCTCATCTATATAAGGTTTGATTTTTCTTTTGTACCCTTATATGTTCTTAATTTTTCTAACCAAATTCCGTTCTCTGTTGAAAATGGTAGGTTTTGTAATTGGGTTTTTTATAGCTATTGTCTTCTTCGGTTAATCATGTTTACAATTTAGGTTTTCATGGAGGAATGAACGAATAGAAGCCTCAAGGTGACCCCCTTATATTCACCGATTGTAACGGTGACTCTAGACCTCCCTCTTCGTTGCTTCCCATCTTCACCCTTGACGAATCGTAGAGACTTAGAGAGCCAGAGGTGTGTTTTTCTTTTCAACATCGTTTAGTCTCCTCACCCTCATATGTTCGACCATCGTTTGATGAATAACAGAGACTCAAATCCTTCGTATCTCACCGATGGTTGCCAGTTTGAGGGTGTCTATGCGCTTTTATGTTCTTCATTACCCTTTTTTTTAGATCCTGTTAAATCAATGATCGTATTAACATTAATTTCTAACTTATAATGTATTTAGTATACTCTGGATCATTGAGACAGCTGAAATATGGTTACTATTATTAGATTAAGTATCATAAAGCTGTAGCTATTTTTAAACGTTGGATCCGGGTCATGTGTCGAGCTTTAAATTAAGATTTATGCAGGTTGTTGTGAATCAATAATCTATGGGTCTCCAGGTTTGTGTTTGTCACTACACCATGTTATTACTAACCATGTCCAAATCTAGAAATCCCCAAATACATATGTATATATTAGATAAGCAGGTTGCTCGAAATTGAATATGATGTTAATTGCCACAATTTCCTTGGCTAAGGGGTAAAATAACCAGGTTCAAATTTCAGGTGGATTGGCTAATAGAATGCGACTTACATAATTTGAATATGATGTTAATTGCTACAATTTACGTGGTCTAATATATAATTTCCTTTTGCCAATTTCCTTTTAATCGCCAGTAGATATGCCATAAACATAGACCACGTAGGCTGAATATAACTTCTAAATTGACAGAAACAACAAAAATTACTCAAACATGTAAAAAGCTACTACAAAATACGAACATAAAAAATATGACTTGAACATGGAAAATGTAAGTTTATGACAAGGTTTGCAGGGGAAAATATTCTGGGACCATCAGGTTCAAACCTCCACACCTGCAATCAAGCAACCAAAGACACATTGTCATGACTCCCCAAGTACTAAACTTTATGTTTACATTTCACATTAGACATGTTCTTCGAATACAATAATATTAGAGAAGACATATGCAATGTGTCGTGAACTAATATTAAATGGGTCAAAATATGGCCTTATGCCTCTGATGTCTTTTCACTACAATTCACTGATTCAGTAGCACAAAACCCATATGTATAGTCTTTATTTATATTTTTTTTCTATGCCTGGTTGGTCATTAGGATTTGGGGATTTGGACTAGAGGAATGCTAAGATGGTGATAAGTTTGTGAAATGATGTTGTTGGATTAGGCAACAAGAATTCCCTGCTACAAAGTTAGGAACTTTACTTAGGAACTTTACTACTCCTATAGCTTATTTAGGATTAATAAAATGATTGCTTTCTTATGGATTGGCTAATAGATGAGATAAGAACAGTACTGATGTTGACAAAAGTATAAATTTTTTACATAACTTAGCACACAGAGGAAGAAATAATATGTTACAATATAGAGAGAGTAATGTATGTAAACAATTAAATGACTGTAGCAGTTGAAATGTTGTAGAAAAGGAATTTTGATCAAATATTTTTGAGGTAACTATCAACATAGCCAGATTAATTTTGAAGAAGTCAACATACATCTTTTCTGTGAGTTTGTGTAATGCTTGAGCACTATATTTTGTAATTTTGTAGATAGAAGACCGACTCATTTATCGCGCTTGTAGTTGGAATTTAAATTACCTATGATCATAATCCGACTTCATATCAACCTTTCAATGATCAAACCTCACCAACATCAACTCATATTTTGAGACCAGGATGTTGTTTACTGCTTTGATTTATCTTCTTAAAAGAATCATAACCTTCATGATGATTGAATTTCGTACAAGCTGAGTTTTATATATTGCATGGAAAATTTCTGTCATATCTAATTTTGACTCACATTTTTGACGGGCTACCAGTTTACTCTTGATGTTGCATCTATGTACATTAAATTTGGCATCTGGAATAATTACTAAAAGTCAATACATGTATGCTTATAATTTTAGAATTCCTGCAAGAATCACTAAAATTGGACCTTTTTACAAGGCATGTAGCGAGTATTTGTGACCCCCTTAATTGTTTTTTTACTTATTCACTATTTCTAATTTACTATAGAATATAGAGTCTTCATTATTATCAGCTTTCCTATTATAATGCTACATTTTTTTGTCCATTGTATCTGCAATTTTCTTTTCTATCATTATATGATATGTAATATTAATTGTAAATTATTAACAATATTTATGTATGATTCCTTATACTCTACAGATTCATGGAGTCGGAAGCTATCACTTTCATAACACAAGTGGACGGAGTGTGAAATGACTATAGAATGAAGCTTCAACTAGGCGATATGCTCCAGGTTCTTTTTTGCTCCTATAGTACCATTAAACTAATAAAGTTAATAGTTTGCATATAACAATATAGACTACATTTTCATAAAGCTATTAGAAAATTCTAACTATTTATTTGTCTGTTTATCTCTTTACATTTACCATAGTTGACTTTTCTGGTCAACTGATCCACCATTTCATTAAAACTTACTATGTAAAGTGCTTATTTTTTCCATGTTTTCGTCAATCATGGCCATAGCCTGGTATTTTTTTATAAAATTGTTAGCCTTATTTGTTGTTATTTGATACTTTTCTTGAAAATATTTGCCTTAACTGTTGTTTTGTCACTCATTAACTGATCTTCATAAATCATTGACAGCAAAAATCAATGTTCCCATTTTCATCCTCGTCTGGCCTAACAATATTACTACATATTATGGCTGTAAGGCAGTCCCATTTAAACCCACATTGTTGTAGGTTGTCAATAACCTCATTATATAAGTTTATATTTATTGTGTTTTTAATAGATAGCCAGGAAATCATTATATAAAGCAGTAGCAGCTAAAAATGGCTTTCGACCCTTACAAAAGGTTGAGAGAATAATACTTTATTCCCTACTTGAACAAAATGTGTGTTCTTTATTACTTGCATGGTCAGAAAGTATACTTGGCTAGGCATTCACCTATCTTCTTTCATATGACATTAGTATAAAACCTTTTATGACTTTTTTATATGGCGCTTTTATTGATGTATGCAACCTCTGTTCTTTTTTACATGTATTTATTCTTTGTGCTTTACTAATGTGTGTTCATTTGTGTATTCTTCATATACACTTTCTTATTAAGCATCAGTTAAGGACTATCATGTATGTAATATTTACATTCATAAGAAAGAGGCTTATAGTCAGATGAGATTTTCAATTGGATGTATGTGGTTGTTTTGAGCATGATGATGTAGCAGCCCACTTTTAGTAAAGGCTGATAACAATAAACACATATTAGAGTAAGATATATTAAAATTATAAAAGGTATTATTGAAGGCTGATTGTGTATCAGTAATGTTAAACAACCAGAGAAGTGGCAACAAATTGCTGCAATAAAATTTATATTTTCACAGGATTTTTAGATTTTTTTTTTCAGAGGGTTCGATGAAGATTTTTACAAAAGAATCTTCTATGAAGATTTTTCAAAAAAATCTGGACAAAGAAAGTGGAAAATGAATATATATACGCGGTGTTATGGTTTTTAGAATACAATTTTATTTACAATTTATTTATATATAAAGAAATGTAATAACAGATTTAGGTGTATAGACATGGACTCATGATCATGTATTGAAACAGTTTCATTTTGTTTTATATTTTTTTATATTGCAATTGTCCATACAGTTTTAATCAAGATACATATTTTAATAAATCATTTACAATTTGCAGGGTTTAGAGTACTAGAACAAAACCCGTATGCTACACGGGTTTAATAACTAAATATTCAATAATATCATCGACTACTAGGAGTACAAAGATATCGTGTCACAAACTTTTTAAACTCTTTATAGTTTATTGTAATTCTATACTAGAGTAAGCATGATTATCTATTTTTTTTAAAAACTATTATGGAAAGAAGTGACACGTGTTATCTGGACAACGAATATGTAGCTTTCTACAAAATATTATCACAATAAAATATATTTAAAATTTCACATGTTTATATATAACGTAGTGTTTCTGTTAACCTGTTAACGTCTAAAGAACAATAAGCAAACATTATAAGAACATCATAAGAGATCATAAATACTATAAAAGAAATTATTACTATTAATATATATATCATTGTATGAGTAATAAGACAATAAAAAACTTAGTGATATAGAACAAATCAACTACAGTTCTTTAATACTTTGTGAACTTGCTATTCTTGGTTATTTGATCTGTTAAAGAATCAATTTGTTAAATCTTTGATTAATCTTATCTACAATAATTTTAATAAAATTTTTGAACATACTTTCTATTATTATATACAAATTCGACATCCTCAGCCACGAAGAGAACACGACTGTAAGAATGATCAACTGAAAACAAATAATTCTACTTTTTTTTTGAAAAAAAACTTGACATATTAATTCTTTCGCGTAGCTTTTAACCTATTCTCGTGTATCATATTTAACAAACTTTATGATTTATATAACTCATTATTATCTACTCTACTACCCGTTCCTATATAATATCTTGATCACCGCAGCAACGCGCGGTTGACCTCTAGTTTTATATATACATAAAGATATACTTATCTATATATATTTAAATAACCGCTATACCACCGTGATAACTGATATCTCATAATGCGATCCTCGACCGCTATTTGATTTTGGACCGTATTAACTGCAAAGAGTGTACATTGTGTAGTCATTTCAAGCTAAAATCACAGCCTTTATACATATTGACTGGGTGGTTTAATGTTGACAATTCTACATCACTCTTTTTATTCATATTGATTTGGTGGTTATTCTCGGATAATAATACTTTTTCAACTTAGAATAATTTTTTACTTAGATTGTATTTGAAATATATATATATATATATATATATATATATATATATATATATAATATGTTATTCAAATATTTAAAAAATATACATTTGGTATAGAAAATATATAAATATATATAACTAGTTTTTATACACCGTGCATCGCACGACTTTGGCTTAAAAAATTAATAATTATATTGAAGTTCAAAAAATTTAACTGAATTATGAAATTTGTATAAAGGAGAAACTGTTAAACTGAATATACAATAACATATCGGTGTATATTTATAAAAATAAAACTTAGAGAGAAAATAAAGTATCAAACAAAAACTTAGAGAAAATAATGTCTCTTTAACCACTGAAATACTAATTAATTTATCAACTTAAAATAACATAAAGCCTCCAATTCAAACAAATTATATAAACATGCTAATATTTTACGATTAGTCACAACATCCGGCTAATCAATTGTTAATTCTCACATCTGATATCTGATTAGATATACACCGCTAAGAGGCGCATCATTTATCACCCAACATGATAATTTGATACCTTTAAGAGGCACATAAATTATCACCCAACATCATAGTTTGATACCTATAGGTACCATTTAATACTTTATTCAGTTCATATAGTTTTGTAGATTATAAAGAAAACAAACAAAATTGGTGCAAATAAAAAACTTGCATAATAGTTTGATACATTTAGGTTACTATATAATACTTTATTCGGTTCATATAGTTTTGTAGATTATAAAGAAAACGAACGAATTCGGTGCAAACAAACCAGACGTTAAATGTAATATATAAATCAGTATTTACTAATTTGTAAATTTTTGATGTTTTTATGTTAATGTTAGTAATTATCTAAATACTAAATTTTCATAGGAAAAATTACATGAAATAATCCCAACTTTCCCTCGTTCGCAAATAATAATCCCACCTTTCGAAATTGCAAAGGGCAGTCCCACCTTGTCATTATTTTGCAACGAACAGTCCCGCCGTTAAAAAAAAACTAATGGCGTCAAATCTTGCTGACGTGGCAAGTGACGTGGCAATTTTTTTTCTTAATTTTATCTAGTCACCATCCTAATCATCACTCCACCACCCTCACCACCAACAGCCACCAACCCCACCACCAACAGCCACCACTGGTCGTCTTCTCCGGCGACCTCCGGTCTTCTC
Organism: Deinandra increscens subsp. villosa; assembly: GCA_039602395.1. Classification (NCBI taxonomy): domain Eukaryota; kingdom Viridiplantae; phylum Streptophyta; class Magnoliopsida; order Asterales; family Asteraceae; genus Deinandra; species Deinandra increscens. The sequence goes on from JBCNJP010000003.1 coordinate 15,209,519, forward strand.
CGGCCACCAGCCACCACCATCTCCGGTCGTCTACTCCGGCCACCAGCCACCACCATCTCCGGTCATCTTCTCCGGCCACCAGCCACCAACAAAAACCCAATTAACCAACCACCTTCAAACTAACATATCTTCTTCAAATCTTGACGAAAATCGATTCCGTAAATTGCTACAGATTCGTGACGACGGGAGGATTCAAACTAGTACCATAGTTGATATGTTTTGATGAGGTTTGAGCATCGAACGACTATCTCCGACGAACTAAGTTTTTTGTGAAATTGAAATCTTCTCAAATCAACACCAAAACACGTTCTGATTGTTGCAATAGATTTGTGTGATAAAAACGATTCTATTGGTATCAAATTTATACGATACGGTTGAGTATTTCTCAAATCACCATTGAAGAACTTGGAAGAACACATATACGAAAAAACTTAACGATCTTGTGTAATATTGATACCTACACATTCAGTTTGATCACACGAGTCTATTTCAACAATCGGTTTTCAATTTCGTGTGTTTTAAGCAAATCACAGTTACTCGATTTTTCATAGTTGTCGGAGCAAGTTATTCGGCCTTCAAAGCTTAACGAAACATATCAAGTATGGTACTAGATTTGTTCGTCTAGTGGATACGAGTTCAACGCATTTCTCGGATTCGATTTTCGTCAATTTTTTATCAAGATATGCTTAATTGAAGTTGGTTGGTTGTTTTGGGTTTGGTTCGCCGAAAAAATCGCAGGTCGCCGGAAAATCTCAGGTCACCGGAGTACACATCGGATTACACGTCATCAGTATTTGACGACGTTAAATTATTATAACGGAGGGACTGTTCGTTGCAAAATAATGACAAGGTGGGACTGCCCCTTGCAATTTCGAAAGGTGGGATTATTATTTGCGAACGGGGAAAAGTTTGGATTATTTCATGCAATTTTTCCAATTTTCATATTAATGTTTATTTTGTTTAAACTTTTTTATAAGTAAAAAATAATTAGTTTTATTTTTTAGGAAAAATAAATGGGATTATTTGGGAGGAATCATTTAGTTTTTATATCATGTGCATCGCACGATTCAGATTTGAAAAATATGTATCGCATGGCTGGGGTTTAAAAAACTAATAATGGTAATAGAGTATAGAAACTATAATTGAATTATGATTAATTTTATTTAACCAAGTTTTTGAGACTTGTGTTTTACACGGACTCGGTTTTAAAAAGTTGTAGGCATAATTAATTTTTAATTCAACCTGTAATTTAGTAATTAAATAATTTGTTATTAAATTATTTAGAAGAAAATAAATATAAAATCAGATATATATATATATATATATATATATAGAGAGAGAGAGAGAGAGAGAGGAATGATAAAATGAAAACCTCTCCGAGTTTGAAAAACCGTGAAAACCAAGCTAAAAAATTCGATTTTTGTTCTGATTTTTTTATGGTGATTCTCTAAGTTAAAAAAACCCTCTTTATACAAAATAATAAAAAAACGCCTAATAAATTTTTTTATAAAAAATATTTTTTAACCGTGTTACATATGTAACAGTACCCTGTTACATATGTAACATCAGTTGTAAAATATTTTTTTAAAAAATATTTACTAGGCGTTTTTTTTTTACTTTTTTGCATAAAGGGGTTTTTCTTAACTTAGAGAATCACCATAAAAAAAATCGGAACAAAAACCGAATTTTTTAGCTTGGTTTTCACGGTTTTCCAAACTCGGAGAGGTTTTCATTATATCCCTCCCCTATATATATCTATACTACTATATAATACATATTCATCAAAATGGCATTTTCGTAATATAGGCGTCTTAATTTTAAGACGCATACAATTCACTAAGGGCAATGTACAACTCCACAAAGCAGTTAAAAGAATCATCCTTTCATCGTTGTAAATGAAATCCCAAATAAAACCCTAATTCATAATCCATCTTAAAAGCACAGACTTACAGAGATCTTATTTTAGAAAAGCTACAAAAATCTCCTCTTTGAGAGAAAGATTCCTTCTTTCTTTTAATCTTCACTGTATACGCTAACATGAATTGGGTAGTCAATTTGAATTTTGAAATTCAGATGCACGATTACTTTATCGTTTACCTACAAATTCACTTTTCTGGTCTTTTCATTTGAAGCGATGCCATCTCGAGCGGCGGTTTTTATTGGTTTTCAGGCGATGCCATTTCGAGGCTCCAACAATCTCAACCCTAAACAGCTTGGAGCGATCCGATTTTGGTGTTTTCGGCTTTGTGTTTGCAAGTTCCTGATTCGACGACCATTCCAAAACAGATTGTAGCCGGCATTTCTTCTTCATGGGACTGTTGTAGCCAAATCGATAGGATTGAAAAGCCCTAGCTACTGTTTTGATCGACACAAACCATAGACATCTTCGACGCTTCTCCAACCTAAAGTTCAAGGTTTTTGTTTTGCTTTTTTCTTTTAACTCTTCATTCACTAAGTTCATACTATGTAATTCTTTAAAATTTCACACCTCATTCCATGTGATTCGCTTTTTACATATTCACTCAGTGGAAAAGGGTGTTACATTTGCTTGTTCAGAAAAATAGTCACCGGTCAATTGTTTTAATTCAAATGTTAGGGATGCATATGTAGTGATGGAAGCTTGTCAATTTGGGAAGAGGTAGTACTGTAGCAGAAGGTATGCAATATGCTTTCCTAGATGCTATTCGCTTCTACCCTGGCCAACAATTTGTTTGAATATTTTGTTTCACTGTATATCCATCAGAGTTGTCCACTGATGGGGTTTGTGTTGTGTATATATATGTTTTAGGAACCTAAAGTTAATACAAGTTGTGATCATAGCCACTCATTGATTTGTATAAGTTTCAATTCATAGCTAAGCGTTGAACACTTTTCCACAACTCTTATTAGTCTTCTCTCTACTTCATTGTTGATTCGATTTTATGCATTTGCAATTGCATATCTCTAAAGGCGAAACACTTGTGCGCTCTCTTTATACTGCCTTATTTTTGGTTTTGTTAACAAATTTCTGGTTTTTTGGGGCACAAGGTATGACTGTGCATCCTTATTCCTGCTTCTTCTCCGTAAACCTTATTTGATTTTGAATATATTATGTAGAGAGAAAGAGAATTGCCCATCACAATAAGATCTTATCTATTTTTCATCTCAGTAAGTTATGTTATACTTAAACAAAAGAAATCGCCTCTATATTTATATAAGTGAATAAATCTGAGGCATATAAAGATATCATTCATGTTTGACATCATGGATCCGTATGAGGTGATTACCCCATGTTAGTTTTGAACTTTGGTATTCTTATTATTTTTTCTTTGATTATTTAGAAAGTTATTGTTTGGAACAGAGTCTGGGCCTTCACTTTCAGGTTTATGAGTTCATTGTCTATATGAGTTAAGTGGGTATGGTCTGTAAGAGTATTTCTCTATAATCATAGCAAAGAGGTGTTCAAAATCTGATATGGGATTTTTATTGCAGTGACAAAAGATTGGAAGGAGATGAAATCTCAAAGCAGTCTAATTCTGTCGAAGCAAAACAAGACAATGTTGAGGAATTTGAAAATTATCAATTTATGGTAAAATTGAAGGAAGACACATTGATGTTGGGAACCAAAAGATTGCTATTAGAGCAGTCTGTAACTCAACAGGTAAATTGTTGTTTTTTTTATACTGCCTTATTTTTGGTTTTGTTTTGAGGTACCATGAGTTAAATGAGCTAAAATGGAGCTGTTATGAGGAGACTGAAGCTGATCAGTACGAAGTTCGAGAAAGGATCAAGAAATGAACCGGAACGAGTGAAGACTTAGAAGAAAATCAAGAAAAGTTCCTGAGTTTCAATTCTGGGCGGTACGCCCAGTGAAGTAGGGGTGAGCATGGGTCGGTTTGGGTCGGTTTTGGACCTTAACCGTAACCATAACCGAAAATTCGGTTAACTGGATTTGCTTAACCGTCGGTTTCGGTTAATGTCGGTTATGGTTAATCGGTTTTCAACATCAAGACGGGTCGGTTTGGGTCGGTTAACCGTTACCTAATTTGGGCCTAAATTAACTGGGCCTGATTAAATTAGCCCAAAAACATCCAACTTGTTCAATAAAAAACAACAATCCATCCAAAAACATTCAAAAACAATAATCCATCCAAAACATTCAACTTGTTCAATAAAAACAACAATCCATCCAAAACATTCAATTTGTTCAATAAAAAACATTCATCCAAAACATAGAACACAACAATCTCACAAAAGTCATAACGTGGTTTAGCAAAAAAAAACATCAAGTACCAAAACATGATAGAAAATTCTGAAAATGAATAGTTTTTCTTGAGGCTTAATTCCAATCTTCATCTTCAAAGAAAATGTCTTTACTTGTATTCTTCTCGGGTGCCAAATCTATAAAGAACAATATATAAATATATTAAAATGTGCATTAAACCATATAGTACCTTCTTAAATTTTTCTAAGTAATAGAATAATATAGTAACAAATGAGAATACTAGTACCTTCTTCCATCTTTTCTAAGTTCTCAATCATGTCTTCCAATTGTAGGTGAGAATCTTGTGAATCCATTGATGTAGACCGCAACCAATCTTGCAAGCAAATCAAAACTCGGCCGTTTTTGGCGTAAGAGAGCTTCTATATTTATCTATCACTCTACCCCCCATGCTAAAAGCAGATTCAGATGCAACCGATGAGATTGGCATCCCCAAAACGTGTCTAGCAACTTGAGATAGAACTGGAAATTTCACCGAATTAATTTTCCACCAACCTAGAACATCAAAAGAATTATCTCCTATGATCTTTGTCTCGCATCCGTCATTCAAGTAAACTTCAACTTCACTAGCATTTAACCCCGATCCACGTTTCTTCGCCAAATACCTCATGTATCCTTCTTCTATATTAGTGACCCCATTAGTATTAACCACACTAGAAGAACTTGTACTTGTGCTTTCGGTTGGCTTGCCAAACTTCATCTTATAACTATCAAACAACTCTACTAATGTTGCTTTAACTTGGGCCGTTATCAAATCAACTTGCTTGGCTTTCTCACCATATATCAGTTCCAAACAGAAGGTAAGATAAAACATTTTGTCCCGAGGGTCTAAAATTAATGCCACATACAATAAAGGATTCATATTCGCCAAGTTGTCCCAGTACTTATCAAATTTCTTTTTCATCGACACGGCCATTTTTTTCTTATTCTCATCAGGACTTAAGGTTATTTGTGCTATAGAAGTATGCATTTGGCAAAGCTCACCAAATAAGAGATTGGCAGTCACATACTTAGTCCCCGAAACCCTTTTAGTCGCATCAAAAAATATTCTCAAATGCTCCACAAATAACCTATCAAATTCAAAACAATAAATCTACAGCGTTCAAAAGCTTTCAATATTGAGTATTTAAAACCAGTGCTCATGACCATCCAAAAAAACGGTGCTCATGACCATTTTGAGAAACAGTGCTCATGACCATTTAATTTTTTTTTTCAATGTTGAGCATTTAAACATCTGTTGACCATTCAATTAGCATTATCTACAATATATATACGCATATTTAAACTTTTATTTGAAAAACCGTGCTCATGACCATTACCCATTTTGAAAAACAGTGCTCATGACCATTACACTTTTGTTTTTGTTAAACTTTCATTTGTGTATGTATTATTTTATGTAACAGTTATATTTGTTTGATTGAATAAAAAATAAATCAAATCGTGTGTATTAGTTAATGTGAGTAGTACCTTGCATTTTCCCAATCTTTTGAATTGGGTGCTCCCAAATCTCTATCATTCCTTTTTCTTTTTCCATTTCTCGTACTTGCATCATCATCATCTTCAACTTCCGAATCAAAGTATGCTCTATAATTAAAATTCACATTTCGAAGTCTATAGAGAAAAAAACATAAAGCATAAGGTTATTAGTACCAAATAAAAATAATAATTATAAATAATAATTCACTTAGATGTATACGGTATACCTAGCAAACGCTTTCTCAAACTTGAGTGCCGTTTTCAACATTAGGAATGTCGAATTCCACCGTGTTTCAACGTCAAGACACGGTTTCCTCTTGCAATCAATTTTTTCTTTCTCAACACTCTCTTTGAAAGATTGATATCGGGAAGGAGATGATCTTAAATACCTTATGGCATTTCTAATCTTTCTTATGGATTGGTCTTGTTCCTCCAAACCTTCTTTCACAACTAGGTTTATTATATGAGCATTACATCTCAAGTGTAAGTATTTGCAATCTAAAATTGCATTGGGACCCTTAAGC
>JBCNJP010000003.1:15216279-15290848 GCA_039602395.1 Deinandra increscens subsp. villosa
ACCCGTTTGACCCACTGGGAGGTTCCTTGTGGCAACTATCAAGGTTACCTTCCAAGATTTACCCATCGCTTATGGTTTACAACTAGAACATAATGCAAGCAATATATAACATCAAAGCATTTGCACATATACCCATAGTTAGTTTCACGCTTCCGCTATGAGTCTAGCTTTGCACATTATTATACACTAAGTTTTTGACATAGTTCATACAAATCTCACCCTACTTGTCATTGGTTCAACTAATTATTTAGTTGCTATCCAAAATATCTTTGTACTATTATTTGACCCGTTAAGACGGGTCCTTGCCCTTGGTTTACCCCAAATGCCTCACTTGACCACAATTAAGCCTTGGAATCTTTGGTTCTTTAACCATTTAAGATTTCCATTCTTTTGTTACTTGGCATGAGCTCTACAAGCCCATTTTAGCCATTGAATGTTTCATACGTTATTCGATTCATCCGAATCTTTTCTATGGTCAAGTTTATCATTGGAGAACCTATTGGCTTTGAGCTTCACGGTTCCTGGAACCATTCGTCGCCCATTATACATTTCATAGTTTATTCTTCCAAATAGTAAAAACACATTTACTTATCTATATCATGTAACATAATTAATGTTACACATGCATTTGGTTCCTACAACCATTATCAATCAATTACCCATTTGGCCATTTTTATGGTCCCTATGAATCAATTAGTAAGTTCTATTCTTTGACTCATTATAATGAAATCTTTAGAATCATTCGACCCATTTAACCCATTAGCATGAATCCTATGATTCATTTACCGCTAATATCATGTATTTGTGTAACCATGGTTCCTATGAACCATTTGGTTAAGCATTGTTCTTTGACTCATTACATGCTTAGAGCTTAGCTCTATTTGTTTGACTTTCTAATTACACAATTAAGTAACTTGCCTTATAGGCCAAGTCTAACACTCTTCTAAGCATCATGCATTTTATATCATTGTAGCCAATATGAGTTATTTTGTTCTATATGTAACAAAACATAAATGTTACCTCGAGAGCTTTAACCATTACTACCCGGCTTCCGTCTGCTCCTTCCACTTTGTTACCTACTAAGGTTATCACCCATGTTAGGTTTATATCACAAACTATCAATATACAAGCAATTCAACTTGTTCACTCTTACTAGCTTTTTAAAACATGAATTCGTGTGCAACATTTTCAGCAGTGCTGCAGTGACAGTCCATTTTGACCATGTTATAAGTCTTTCCAGCATTCCATGTTCAAACATGAAACGTAGTAGACTGAATTACCTTTCCAGGCATATAAGGCACACCTTCTAATGATGTTTCTATGATTTTATACAATTTTTATAAATACAGAACAGCAACTATATTTATTTCCAAACAGCATGCTGAGTAATCTGCATAGCTACGGAAATCATCATTTTTGACCCACTTAATGACCGAATCAGCCTCTGATTTATAAAAGTGAGCTGAAGTCGGTTCAAAGAGCTTTCCAACCATATAAGCCACATCCTCTAACGATTTTTCTGTGATTTTATACAATTTTTATAAAAACAGGACAGCAGCTTAATTTTAACCAAACAGCATGCTGGAAAATTGAGTGACCATATTAACGGGTCATTTTGACCCATTATACATCAGATTCAGCTTCTAGTGTTCAAACACGAAACATAGTATTCACAACAAGCTTTTCGACCGTATATCATCCATCCCAAACGGACATACGAGTGATCTTATACAACCCTTACAAAACAGCCCCACAACAAGATTTTTATCATTTTTATGGTTGCTTACAAGTCCATTTAACACATATTATAAGCATGGATTTCACATTCGATGCACATTGCTATTTCATGATTATAGTAATGTAACATTCCTACATTTATTCATTAATCCACATGATCAATCTCATTTAGGCATTTCCTCGAACACCTTGTGGGCATAATATTGTAGGTTCATGAAATTCATTCTTTTAAACATTTCAACCTACCATTTAGCATCAAGTAGGTGGAATCCCTTCCAACCCATCATCAATTCATCATTTAGCACCAGATTCATACAAAAATTTAAGCATACCAAGCAATTTTACCAATTTCATATATGGTCACTTGTCATGAAAGTTCAAGAACATGTAATTGGTATCTACAACACAAATTGCTAACCAAAGTAGAATCTTATGCAACATAAGAGATCACTAACACCAAATGATTCATATAACATCAATAATTTGCAGATTTTGAGGGTCAATTTTCGAGAACTAACATGCAAGGAGTTGGGGTTTTTACTTACTTGACTAAACAATGATGATGAGGGGTGATTAACTACTCCAAAACCCAAATTGCATGCCAATTTCGCAGCCTAAACCTATGGGATTGCAGAATTTGAGCAAGATGGAGAAGAGGGAGGAGGGAGCTCGAGCAGGAGGTTGCATACGACCTCCTCCCCCTCATTTTCCCTTTTGTTTTGCAATTTCTACATATATACAGTTTTGGTCCCTCAAGGTTTGTTTTCTTGTTTTATTTACAACTTAACTCAAAGTTACCCATTTTAACCTCATCTTAACCATGACACAAACTTTATTAACACAAGGGGGGGGGGGTCAATTTATCTATCACAGATTTTTACTTAACTAGGCGTTAACGGGAGATTTACTTTAATAAAAATTTGGGATGTTACATAATTCTGGTTCCTCCATTTTAGTTCTTTGTTTTTATTTCAACCAACTTGAATTTACCCATTAAACCCCATAGTTTCCCCCAAATTAAATTCTATTAACATAAAGGGGGGGGGGGGGGGAGCGAGGTCATTTTTAGCTACGTAAATGAATTTGACTAGACGTTGATGGGAATATTAGTCATTAAAAATTTGGGATGTTACATGAGCTACCTGCTGAATTTTGGATTTATAGGTCAAGAATCAAAATTGAAGCTAGTTTCTTTCAGTTTTTTTTAATTGTTTTCCAGTCTTTCGCGTCTGATTTTCTCCCGCTCTGACTGCGGGGGAGTATTGGAATATGTTATTAATTAGGGCTTATTACTATAGCCCACGAGCACAGTTAGGTTCTAGGGTTCCTTCTGAACTCTATATTTTGTAACCTAATTATCAATAATATTCATCCAGTTATTTCAATATTCTATTATCTTTTAGAAACATCATCACGCTCGTTGGATTAAGGAATAAATTCATGACAAAAAAATCATATAAGAAGTAATAGGGTTTCTTAGCTTACACACAACAATGGCAACTTTTATAAGAACTCATCTTGATTTTGGTCGTTTATCCTCAATCTTTGAATTACTATAGCCGGAGCAAAGTCGATGTTGGTGTTTCCTAGTGTACTTGGAGGTGAAGCTAGATATCCCAAGATTAGAGAAATTGATATTGAAAAGTATGAAGAAGATTGAGAGAACCTGATGTATTTTTATTAGTCTAACCACCAATGTTAATTGATAAACTTCTTTATATAGTGATTATAACAAACTAAACAGAAAGTTAAATAATTTGTCCTCTAACAACGAAGAATTACATATTACACCCTTGAACTTCAAACATTACCCCCCCCCCCACCACACACACAATACCGAGTTGTCTTCAAGCTCCTCAACACCCAAAAAATACCTCATCGTAGCAAATTTTGTTCTTGACAATGCTTGGTCGGCACATTAGCTCTTTGTAAACTTCCACTATATAGTTAACACAAATTTGACCTTTCTCAATGCATGCTTATGAAATGATACCTCAAATGAATATGTTCAAATCTTCCATGAAAAAACTGAGTTTTTCATCAACAATATTATTAATATGTTATCCACATAAATTGCCACAACCTATTGCTCTTTTCCAGTCATTTCAACAAATAAACCATGTAACCATAAGCTTTGACATATTGTTGAGGTAGCATTCTTGAACTCAGACTCACAACTTGAAAAATGCAACTGTTTGTTGCTTCTATGATTGCCAAGACACTATTGAGTTATTATAATAAAACAACATGACCAGATGTACTCTTCCCATCTTCGTAATTTGTCAACTGGTTTCTATCACTATAGCCTATCAATCATCCTCCTTCAACTGATTTATAAATAAGACCATAATGGATTGTACCTCTGATATATATCTCATAAGATGCTTCACAGCCTTCAAAAGAGATTCCTTTGGAGCTTGCATGAACCTACTCACATAGCTAACTACAAAATAAATGTCTGGCCTGGTTTATGTTAAGTACCTCAAAGAACCAACTAGCTTTTTGTAACTTGTTTCATCCACGTCCACACAATCCTTTTCCTTATTGTAACAACCCAAAATCGTTTTGATTTAAATATAATTTATGTTAAGATAGGTGGAGTTATTGGGTGAGGTATGTTCTAAATGATGACCCAATATAAAATAGTGGATATATAATTTGTTATAAAATTTATATGTAACTAATAGATAAAGCATGAAATGGTGGGGTTATGTAAAAATAAAGTATGTTGTTTAATTTGACAAAAGGGCTAAAGTGAAGGGGGTAGTATGTAAATATTATATTAAAACACAAAAATCTAGTTGGTGTGTGTGGTGTATATAAAAATGTAGCAATTCTAGTGACACCTTTTTATGCATAAGCTTTTAAGTTTATAAAACCTGATTAACTACGACTACTATTTCACCACATAACACGTGCAAGTGCACCCATCGTGGAGCAGTATAGTAGTGGTAAGTTGACAGGGGGTCGTTCAAGGACATAAGAAAAAGGAGGGCTTTTGATATTTAATATTTATTAACAACCAACCAGATTTAAATATATAAGTGGTAGTTTAGGGGTTAATTAAACTAAGAAAACAGAAAAAGAAAATCAAATAAATAAAATGGGTTGTAAGTTGTAATCAATCCGAGGTTAATATCACTCGGAAGAACTTAGTAGTGGTTGGTTTGGTAGAACAGATTTAGACGCTTGCCTTAAGATTGTTACTTGTCAGGTGAGGAGGGTCGCTTTTCAGCCTGGAACCCTATCTCACGTTCTTTCCCTCTCCCCGTAAGGATATTGAGAGAACCACTCTGGAAGTAACAAACAAAGTGAGCGTGAATGCAATATAGATATAAGGTCCGATGGGTCGTCGGCGCCGTTATACTCGAATACGTTGTCGTGAACCAGCTGGGGAACAACTCACACATCAGATTAATTTATTATGGAAAACATCTTTAAAAGGGACTAAGGTCCATTTCCTCCATGCACCGCTTTCGCGAAAACATGGGCAGTCGTAACCAGAGTCAAGTTCACTATCCCGTATCTCACTGACTTCCGTGAAGTAACAAAATACTACTAACCCCAATCCCAACCAATAACTTTAGGACGTAGTTAGCGTGAAAGTCGTGTTAGTTTACATAGACATAAAACTCATGAACGTATTACTTTGCATGGGGTGTGAGTCACCATATAGGATCATGCATCGTCCCCCAATCGGGTGTCACAGGTCCGACAGATGAGCTTTTGTCTCCTCAAATGGTCTATAATACGCAAGGCACGTTTGTTCAAAAAGGTTAATAATAAACTTTCAATTTAAAAGAGTTTTCATAAAGTCATTCGTACTCAACTTAAGGTGAGCACATAAACTCATTTTACCGACCTACTAAAGGCTTGTTTACTCCCAAGTGAGTGTAAGAGTTTAGCCAATAATGGCCATATAACAGAAAGTGAGTAGCTTATAGACAAAATTTAAACAAAATATAATTACGTTATATTTCTTACAAACTTGATTAACAAAACACTTAAAACGCCAAGTGGCTCAAGAGAAAAACAAAAAGTACTCTTAAAGCAGGGTAACCGGGTCACGGGTCGTGTCAGGTCAGTAGCACGGGCCGTGTCTGTCAGGTAACAGGGGCATGGGCTATGTCAGGTCAGCGGCACGGGTCGTGTCTGTCAGGGGGAGCGTCTGGCATGCAAAAGTTAACTTCTATAAGATTGGGCTGGGCACGGGTCGTGCCTTAAGTGGGACACGGGTCGTGCCTCAAGTGGGACACGGGTCGTGCCTAGTTAGAAATATGTCATTTTGACCTTAAAATATTATTCCTCTCGTTGAGATACTCAAAAATCACTATTATGCGGTCTAGCCCTAGATATGCTTTCCGCAAAGTTTTATGCGGTCTGTGACCACACCTTTGTCTTCTAGCAGTTGTATTCCGAGATGTGGTTGAGTTTTAGGGTTACTACTTTGTCTTGACTCAAGAGAGATACATATGAGGGCATTTTATCCATTCTGCAGAGGCGAAGCCCCGGTCTTGGCTCAAAATCACAAAGTCTTTGGTTTTTCTTCATTTTTCAACATAAATGACTTCTTTTGTGATTTTTCACCTGGATTACACTGAAAAAATAAAAAGAAAACAATTTCATATTGTATTGTTAATAGTGTGTCAGTTTTACCCCGAAACGTGAGGAATATTTAATGTATAAATATGTATAATTTGGCGCATATCAAACATCCCCACACTTGAACCTTTGTTTGTCCTCAAGCGAAACTCTATAATAAGGCCTGACACATCCCATAAATTTATTGATCCGTTCAATCAGGATTTTGTAAACTAAAGGGTTCAAGTACCCAAAACTTGGTGTTTAGATCAAATTCTTAGCATGCAAGTATCCATGATCTCACATAAACATACTATAACACATTAGGCATGAAATCACAACCCTAAAGCATCCAATTGGGTCATAAATTTCGGACCCTGAACATGCTTCAAGATGTGGTTTACTTACATAATGACCTCCAAGAGTTTAGCCATGCTTAAGTCCTTAACCCTCTCAATTTCTTTTCTCAACCCTCAAAACCGCGGTATCTTGATCTCTGGATTGCAACAATTTTGAACTAGGGCTTGTGATGGGGAAGAAAACAACGCATGATGCTTCTTCTGCATCTCCATCGTTTTTTTTCTTTTGTTCAATTTAGTTTCACTAAATTACTCCCTAAGTCCCTCTAGTTCTAAGTTTAGGTTATTTAAAACCAAGACACCATTTTAACAATTCAAGTCCTCAAGCTTTCATATTTAATATAGTTGGCACGTAATTTTAGTGTACCATAATTCGGATTCACGCTTAACGTGAATCTAACGGGATTTTAACTATATAAGAATCAGGATGTTACATATTCCAATCTAGCATAGCCGGGGGAGAAGAAGAAAATTCATCGTCAGTGGAGAAAGCCCCATCCTCATCTCTCGTGATTGCCATCAAAATGGTTAAAAGAGAGAGAAGAATAGTGAGTATCGAATGCGGATAGCGCCATTGAAGAATAGTAAAAGTATTCTTCTTATTTGTTTATTGAATAAGTTTGTACAAAGAGATCATATCCTTCGTGAGGTTTACATCAAGGATTTTACACTACTCTTTGAAGGTGACGTTAAGAATAACCTCCTTGATAGTGACCCATGCTCTCTCATTAGTGGATCAAGTCATGTCTTGTTGAAGGGACACGTAGCCGCATCCCATAGGTTACTAGGGAACATTATGTGGGCCTGCTCGCATGTTAAGTCATAACAGAATGTGAGTGTGAACCCGGAACATGCTTTCGGCTCGGATCCATGAGAGATATTAAATGTGGGTTGGGCATGATCCAAGACCTCATACCATATCTCTTCAGTGATGCTGTTTTTATCAGGAAGAAAATATGGATTGTTTTTTTTTACATTTAAATTAGAACGGTTACTTGTCTCAAGATTTAAACTCATAATCTTTTAGTTGAGATCTAATGGAATTAGATTTAATTCCTGAGTGTATTTGTGTTTGGTTATAAAATGGAATTGGATTGTATTCAAATAAAAAATATCAAGTTACCCTTGTCCCCAACCCAATTCTTCCCCACCACAGACTAAAAACCCCAACCTTAGTTGATCTCATGTCGTCAAACTTCTCATCGATTTCCATGGAATCATTGAGCATCGTTGATTTTTGATTTGGATTGTGGACATTGATTTTACGACTGAAATCCGTTTATGGTTCTTGGTTTCGATTTGCGGAAGCTATGACCTTTGTTGTTTGGTTATCCCGGTTTGCGATTTTGATCCATTCAAGTTTTTTACATGAAATTTGATGATATTTTGATTATATAAAAAGAAGAACCGGGTGTTTGAAGGAGGAAGAACGGGGTACTTTGATAATCTTAAAATATTTCATAGGAATGTTTCAGATTCCGTCCACGTGACGAAGGAAAGTTTGGTTGTTGGAATGTTGTCCTTTCAAATTCCATTATATGCAAACCAAAACCAAAACCAAACTTGATTTTGAATGACAACTTTTCAATTGTGATTCCTTTAAATTCACGAACCAAATAGGCCTTTTTAATTCTTCATGATAAAGGAACTTGATAGAATTTTTTTCGTTCCAATACCCAACCAAATAGCATTTGGGAAAATATATATATCCCTAAAAAAATGTCTTCTAAGTCAAAGCAGTTGATATTATGTAACTGATGCCCGATACGAAATGCATCGGTTACATATCCCATATAATCAAGTCCCGTTAATTAAATCATTGATGAGAAGATAAATAGACTATGGGGCTGTTTGGTTCGGCTGTAGGGGGTCTGAATGGAAAAATCGTCTGACCGATACAGACTTTTCTGTGCTAAGGAGGTGTTTGGTTCGATGGAAGCAGCTGTCCGATTAAGATATTTCAGTCTGTCCGAATAAGCTGTTGAGGAGGTGCTGTCTGATTAAGACGAGCTGCTGAAGGGCTGAAACCGAGTTGTGAGCGTGAAAAACGGGTTGCTGAAGGGTTGAAATGAAACTTTGAAAGGGGGCTGGGGCTGAAACGAAAAAAAAAAACTGGTGACCCGGTTTTTCGGAGTTGCATTCGTGCCCGCAGGTCGTGCGGACGGGAAGGCAATTTAACCAAATTTGCACCCCCCCTGCGCGCGGGTAGATACCGGAATAAAACACAACATAAGAACTTAACATGTCATGTAGGTTTTCATATATAAACTAACCGTGTTTTTGTTCCCACATCAATGTGGGACAAACTTTAATGAAAAAAATAGACCTTTTGTTCTCACAACAATATGAGACAAGATAATGAAAGAAAATTTTGATGTTTTGTTCCCATACCAATATGGGACAAGCTACATGAAAGAAAAAATATATTTTTTTATTCTCACACTGATTTGTTAGTGTTTTATTTTATTTTATTATACAGTCATTCAGATGTCCAAACAAACAGCACATAATGATTCAGCACCTTATTGATTCAGTACTTCTTTATCATACAGACAACTTATCATTCAGCACCATATGATTCAGCACGAACCAAACATCCCCTATAAGTAAAATGAGTTAAACAGCGCATCTGTATTCTTTGCTTGTACCGTACAAGCAAAGTTAAATTTTATAATTTATGGAACCGATGCGATGCAAAGATAGTCAATTTTATGCCTCACCTCATCAAGCCCCCAAGTCCATTAGCTTATCTTAAAGTCAACGTTGCCACTTATTAGGCACCCTTATCCCCTGAGCATTTTGCCTTTCATAAGAGACATCACCCATCGTTTTCTTCAAAGATTCGTTTTCCATCGAACCACTCTGAGTTGCCATTGATTCCATACCATATCTTATCATATTCTTGTAAGGGTATTAGTAATACCCTTCCCGATTGGATCGGGAAGGTGAAAACGGGATGACGGGATCGATCGGGAAGTCGGGAGAACCAGGAAGGTGAGATCGGGATCGGGAAGGTTCGGGATCGGGAAGGTGAAAATGGGGTTGGGGCACCGAGGGGGAAGTGCTTCGGTGGTTTGGGCCGGAGATCTGGTGCGCAGCGGAAGATGGCGGCGACGTGGTGGTCGGAATAGTCACAGGCGGCGGCGACGTGGTGATTTGGGCCGGAGATCTGGTGCGCGGCGGAAGTGGCATTTGTTGCCGGAATTCCTTGCCGGAGAGTGGAATTTGTTGCCGGAGAGTGTGGGGGGAGTGGGGGTGGGGAAGAAGCTGTGTTTTATTTGGTTTTTTATTTGGTTTTTTATTTTAAATAATTTGTTATAAAAAATGTTTGGGGAAATGGGGAAATGGGGAAGTGGGGAAACCATAATCCATAAAATGGGAAAAAATGGGAAGGGGTGGGGAATGAGGAGGTGGCACCAAAAATAGAGTGGGGAAATGGGGGTGTGGGGAAACCATTACTCTTAACCTAAGTAATTTTTTTTAACTGCTAAATCATAAATCACCCAAGGGGAAGCTTTTAAAGGGCCAGACGGGGTTCCGACCCGGTCCGTTTTTTCGTTCCGTAATATAAATTTATACTTGTTCGGTCCGAAAAAAGTTTATATACTTAGTCCGGCCCTATCCGTCTTTAGTCCGGCCCCATCTCCATTTCGGCACAAGCTTCGCCCCTGAAATCACCATACATGTATGGTTTCCTCCTAATAGTGGTTTTCAAGCCATGTACTCATATAATGGAGATGATCGGGTGGTATCAATCGTCCATTGATGATCCAAATTTACTGTTAAAAAAATATGAATTTAAATTTAGAACTTTTTAATTAAAGAATCATCAATTTACCACCATATTATCCCGTTAGAGACTTTACTGTTATATATAACATGCATCTGACTAATATTCAGAATCGAAGTTAATATGATAGCAGGGAGGGGAGAAGAGGAAATGCAACGACGGTGGGGGTCCTGTGGTTGCATAATAAAATGTTGACAAGTGGTGCTCGTTTATTTGGATCCCTTTATTATAATATAATATAACTAGTTGTCGATCATCGTCTATTGTGTTTGTTCTTATTAAATAAAATTTATATAAAAATAAACAGCATATAAAACGGAATATTAGAAACTAAAATGAAAAAAAAAAACTAGCGGTATTATTACCCGTGTGTTGCGGCAGAGATAATTTCGTATTCATGTTAAACCTACTCTATATCGCAAGAACACAAAAAACTAATGGAATCTGACACATCTATGATCTATGTCTTAAGCATGCTCAATATCACAGCAAACATATACTATGAAATTTTTTTTTTTTAAAGAGAGGTTTAGAAAAAAAGAGCTTGAACACGCTTTAGAAAGATAAAAAAGTGAGGGTGAGTAGCAAGATTCGAACTAGGGTTGAATCAATGAAACATTAAAAAAAAATCATATACTAAATTAAATCAACACGACTATATCTTAAACACGATGTATATTGTAGCCTAGAGGCAAACTTGTACATTTATGCTTTAATATTTATAATGAACTACATTAGCCCGTTATATCATAACTAAAGGTTTTAGAGTGTTCCCTTGTAAAATTAAAAGTTCTATGGTTAAACTCTAAAATAACAAAACTAAAAATCGTTGGAAATTAATGTTTACTCTCTAAATGTTAAAAGATAAGTGGTCAAACATCAAAGTAATAAAACTTAACAATTACTCCATACTGTCTTCTGGGATTTACCCCAGCGGACATCCTGCTCGTTCCCCTACCTAAAGATCCTGAGTTCAAGCCATGGGAGCAACACTTGTTGAAAGGCAATATGCCTACAAGTGTTTGCTCATGGGGGTTTTTACTCCACGCGTGATAGGGCAATGATAGATTGAACATGTGCCATCGGATATGATTGAGTGGACTATTTAGAAGACCCCTGTTAGTGATCCACACAATTATACAGAGAAAAAAAAGTCTAATCTATAAAGATTAAAAATTCGGTATCCAAAAATTTAAAGAACAAAAAAGCTTGCAACTAAAATTATAAAAATAAAATAAAATAAAAAACTGAAACTTTTGTGGCTAAAGTGAGAAAAACCTTTTATGGCTAAAATAAAAAATTATTGTTAACCAAAAAAAAGCCAAAATATACCACTTCAGTTGAAAAAACCGTGAAAACTAAGCTAAAAAATTCGTTTTTTGTTCCGATTTTTTTATGGTGACTCTCTAGCTTAAAAAAAACACCATTTATGAAAAAAATATAAAAAAAAACGCCGAGTAAATTTGTTTAAAAAAAATATTTAAGAACCGACTTTTTTGCAATAAGAAGTTAACCGGCCAAAAAAGAGGTTCAAAATTTGTTATTTTTTTAGATGTATTTTTTTTATAGATTCTACATTCATTTTTGATGGTTTTAGTGAAAAAAAATAAAAAAGCGCCTAGAGATTTTTTTTTTAATTATTTACAGATTTTGTTACATATGTAACAAGACATTTTACAAATGTAACAGGTCAATGTTACATATATAACATGACGTAACCTCAAATTTCAGAATTTAAAAAAAAAAACTACTAGGCGTTTTTTTGATTTTTTTTCACCATGGGGCTTGTATTAACACATATAATCACTACAAAAAATTTGAAGAAAAAATAAATCGTTTTGTGGTAGTTTCCACGGTTTTTCCAACTTAAAGAGGTTTACGATTAAAAGTAGATCTATAGATCCGGTTTATGACCCAATAAAATCCTCCGTCTAAACCTTGATATCGTTTTCATTCCTTCTCACACATACACATCTCTCTACCCCACCTCCCTTTGATCGCAACCCCCATTCCAATTGAAGCATGGGAACCACTGACAGTTCTTTCATTTGAGGGCCGGCTCTTAAGAGTTCATGGGTCATGCAACATTTTGGGTTTAGTTATATTGCTAATCAGTTGTAAGTTCCACTAAAGATAATTTTTCATTTGAGGGCCGGCTCTGGGTCATGCAACATTTGGGTTAAGTTATATTGCTAATCAGTTCTAAGTTCCACTAAAGGTAGTTGTCCGATTTGTCTCGGTAGTGATATGTAATAAGAACCTTTTGTTTTCGTTTGTGCAGATGTTTAAATTTTAGAATCCTATTTAAGAATTTACATGAGATCAGAATAACAATATAATGATGTGACACAGAGCTTGTGCACCTGTCCAAAATAGTCATCAGTGTAAGGACCTCTATAGGGATCTCTTTGATGGTAACACTTGGTCCATCATCACAACATTATACCGAAACCGCGAAGACCATAAGGAATATGCCCCAACAATGGTTTTTCAATGCATTCACACAACCAAGTCCAAGTGTCCAACAATGCATCAGTCAACTAGCCGGTGCCCCATTGAAGATGAGCATGGGAAAATACAATGGTCCATGAGTAATTGGGTACCAAATGGAATGGGACCAGGTTTGTGATATGGTTTTACACTCGAGGATGAAACTGGGAATACCAAAACCCATCCCACGCCTGACCCATTGCCATCCCGACACATTAATCCTTTAAAAATTTTATGTACATTTTTTCCTATGAGATTAGTAGTTGCTCAGATCATGTTATACCGCAAGTGTTTGATGTTTTGTACACACACATAATGCATTATAATAACATGCATGCATTATTTCATGTGCCCAAGTTTCTTGATGTTTTTTGTCTACATAACATGAATTATTCATGCATAAACAACATGCTGCAATTCTTACAAGTGACAAGACAGTCCTTTCTGTTTTTTCATTTTCCATGAATATATTTTCTAGTATTTTCAGTCAGTGACACAATTCAGAGACATCAATCGACCAGGAAATAGCATATATCCGTAAGGCCTAGATTCCCCTTTTAGGCTTTTACCGTTCTAAATTGATCTTAATTATCTCACTTTATTATTTCTAGAACTATGAACAATGAAGAAAGAAATACCATAAAAAAAGAATAATTTAAAAAAAAAAAACATAGCCAAAAAGAAGGATGCAATTTCTCATTTGTAACTCGAGTTATATGTTGATCTACATGTTGAATAAAAATGCTTAAAGCATTTTATATCATAATCTCAATTAATGTGTAGCTACAGATAAAATTTCAGCCCTGTTTCTTACCTGTGTCCTGAACTTTTGCTGGTGTCCCTTCTGCCAGTGAGAACTTCTTCACTTTCTGAAGGAGAAAAGATGAAAGATACATGAAGTAAAGAGCCAATGGCATTATGGTAGGTAACAAACACAAAAAATATCATCCACACGTAAAGGAAAATGAGTCTTCTTTATATGAGAAATACAAGAGAAAAGGGTCATTTCTAAGGACTCGCAATACAAGTTTATTCTATTAGTGATCTAACTCAAACCATATAAATTTCCTTTGTAGTCAGATAAGTAAATTCCAAATGTTATACACATTCTAGTTACTAAATAACTCACCAAACTAGATAAGATGCCAATATGTCTTTTCTTATGCAATAATAAGCTAGGTGTGCATCTAATACAGAACCGATTTAACTACAAGAACCACATAAGCATTTGTGTATGGTGCATGTCATAGTTGTCAAAGGTGAGTCGTCCAGGCACTCCATCGAGCTTCAGGCAGATTCCAGTGAAATCTTGCAATTTATGGGGATCTGTTATAAAACATTCAAAAATGGCTTGGAACCAGCCTTACACTAGCCCTGAACAAACCTAGAACATGTCAAAACCCCTAAAGTTGGCATGTTTATATTATGCGCACCATAGTTATTAAAAGCGCTCGCCTACTGCGCCTAGGCGCTATTTCTAGGCGGGGCGCACAAACTGCGCTTCTGGTTCCAAGTGAAAAGAGGCGACATATAGGCAACTTTCCGGTGAGTTTCCGGCCACTTTCCGGCAAACTTAAGGCCAGAATCCGGCTATTTTCGCCTGGACAGGCTATGGTTGTGGTTGAGAAAGAAGAAGATTGAGAAAATGAGAAGTTCTTGATTTAAAAACTTACTTTCAGGCCAGAATCCGGCGTGATTGCAATGAGTTTCCGGCCAGACTCCCTCTTTAGATCTACTTATTTGTTTTATTTCTTCTCTTTATATTTGTCAAGTCTACAGTCTACTTTTGTGTAAGATAAAGAAAAGGAGAAAGGGGAAACACAAGTACAGTGATTGATTTTCATTTTACTATTGCTTTTTTCTTTTTCTGAAAAAGAAGTTATTTTAATATTAGTATAGGAGTAACTAGATATGGTACACAAGAAAAAAAAAGAGTATTAATGGAGAAATAACTTAGTAAATATTATTTAAAACTATTATTATGAATATTATATCAATGTAAAAATGTCTTAACCATCCTAAAAAAAGGTCTAAACTAGCCTAAAACCCCTAAAAGAACTTGGATTATTTTGATATTTGGGATAATTTTGTCATTTTGATACTTTATATTTTATTTTATTATTTTATTAAAGGGCGCTTTTTTTTTCTCAGGCCCACGCTTTTTTTGCGCCTGGCGCCTAGGCCCTAGGCGAACCCTATGCGCCTTGAGTGAGCCTTTCGCCTTTGATAACTATGATGCGCACTGCTTTTTTCGAGCCCTCTTTCTTTAACCGCCTTGCACATAGGCCCAAGGCTCACGCTTTGCGCATTGAGTGCGCATTGCGCCTTTAAAATCTATGGTGCATGTATGAATAACGTGTAGTGAGAGAGCGAAAGAGAGACGATTGAAAATGGGCTTATGTATCACATTTAAGCAACAGATGTTAGTTCCTATGCAGTTCTTGCAGTTCTCTAAATAAAATTGGTTATGTATTCATTGTATATTTGTATTGTACATTCATCATATAAGCTACTTCCCAAGTACATTACTAGTATAATGGACATGAAACCTTGAAACATGCTAATAGAATCATCAAGAAAACAAGAATTGATTCTACACCAAAGAAAGGCATGCTTCCTTCAAATATGAATTGAAAAAGCTTATAGCCCAAAGGACTTGATACCTCACAAATGAGTATAGAATGATTATAATCAATTAATCATTTTCAAAGGAAAAGATTATTAAAATGAAAAGAACTTCAGATAATTGATCCAGTTAACCAATATATGCCAACATGAAGAACATTAACTACTACCATTCTCTTAGATAATCTTAGAAATAAGATTGTTGCTAGAACAGAAAAACCAGATTGAAATTTTACTCATTTAACTTAACCAGATTAAGAAATCTAAAACTTAATCAGATTATGCGTTTATAACAAACTCTAATCGAATTATGGAGTCATTATCAGGCATCTAATGATACGGAGCTTCAAATGTCACGCCTAAATAACTAAAGCACAACAAAAGTTAGCATCAAGCTCGAGAGATCTTATCTAAGCACCAAAACAATCATGAAATTATGCAGAAATTTTGGAATCTAAAACCAATTTCAATAGCGAAATCAGAAAGGGGATAACGAATTAACCTTGTCTAAAACGCATTTCCGTAGAGAATTCAGGAGAGCAGTGCATTTTTCTTGATCGAAAGATGAGCTGGTGACACAATTTAGCAATTCCAGTGCTTCTTGTCCGCAAACGGCTTCAGATTTCTCCATTTTTTTATGAGAGGTTTTGCGAAGACGAAAGAGTTTAAGAAGCTAGGGTTTATGAGCTTAAATAAAAACGTATAAAACCGACAGCGTTGATAAAAACGAGTTACACCGCGGCACCTGGGTTTTGACTTTTGACCACTAAATTCACAGACTTTTCTTTTAGCCGTAAACCTCCGCTTTTTAATCACATACGAGACTTAAATCCAAAACTCTTATTTTTAATGTATTTTGATATCGCAACCAACCACTTAGACTATGAATCACGGTATTAAATTCATTGACTACACACAGGAGATTTTTGAAAGGATTTATTGGTTCGGTTTTAAATTTCAAATCGTGTTTAAGAACCTGATAATCAAAACTAAATTAATATCAAGTTAGTTATGTTCTTATAACGGTAAATGTACAACTAAATTTCACATATTAGCCGCGTTTAGAGATTTAAACCTGTGATGATAATCGACATCAAGTTGGTTAGGCTAAATGTCTTTTGGTAGCAAGGTAATTACGTAAATAGTCTATGTGGTTTGGTCAAATCAACACATTTGGGTATTTATTTTTAAAAGTTGTAATTTTGTTATCATCTTGTGTTGTCATAATAACGGAATGTTACGTCCTATACACTAGAAATCTTCTGAATTTCATCATTTCACCATCTATCCTTCACAAATCCGAAAGTTATCTTTTGATCAACATTAGAACTTCTATAAATGACAAACTAGCCAAAACAAGTTTAAATCCGACCAAAATATATCATAAATTATCAATTAGCAGGGCATCCGACGGCACAAAAGTGTTTGGATATTATGTATCCATACCTGACAAATCTTGAACCCGACCCGGTTACGACCTGTAAGAGTTACACAAGGTGCAACGCACTCTAAACTCGCTAAAATAAATAACCGGTAAAAGAAACGGAAACGTTTGATTATATATATATATATATTATTTATACTAGTTATAAATAATTAATAATTAATATTATTATTATTATTAACGAGCTTAATAAATAGGTTAACGTAATTTAAATAAAAGTCGTCTTTATTTAAATTCACGGTTGGGCTAAACGTTAATAGATTTATATATGACGGTTACTCGTGGACTCGTGTACGAGTTGGGCTTGAAATTCGAGAGGGCCCTATTATCTAGGGATAATTGCATATATCCCCCTATTTTCAATCTTAATTGCATATTTACCCAACCCAAATAGTCAATTGCATATTTACCCACTTTTATTAAATTTTGTTTTAATGACAATTATACCCCCAAACAATCCCAAAACGTTGCCCCCAAAAACAATTGATGGATCTGATTAGGTTAAATGTTTCTTTCTCTGTGATGGTTCATCTGTTATTCTCCTTCTCCCAAATCTTCTCCATTTGATTTTTGATTTCAGAAGCAAAAGAAGCAACGGTTCTCATTCTTTCTTCTTCGCCATTCATTAGGAAGCATTACGATTTGAGAAGCCAATCGATTGAGAAAAATGAATGATTGCAGAAAGTGATGACCTGTCGTTGGGAGTATTCATATGAACCATTATACTCCTCCTGGTAACCTGCAAAAGATGTGACATTAACATTAGTTTCACGACTGATAGAATACACATCTTGCACCGAGTAGTTACACATCCCTGACTGAGAATTTGCTTGAGAATAGGGAGAAGGTGGCTCGTGGTACGGATAAGATGAGTGTGGATCTTCATATTTCCTCTCGTGATATTCATCCTCCATTTCATGCAAAGTGGTCCAGACAATCAGCAGTTGAGTGGGAACGACCCTTGCAAAAGATGCAGTAGCCGTTTTTCCAACTCGAGGGCGTCTCATAATCTTCATACCCACATAACTTTTTGTACCACCTGACATACCCTGGACATTGCAAGAGCACGTGATAAAGGCTCCCGCAACAAAAGCATGCATCATCATCATCATAATCATGCATGATGAGTTCAAAATACTTGAATATCTACTATGTCTGCAAAAGGAACAACCTGCACACAAAATAGAATACCCGAGTAACAACGAACACAAATAATATAATAAAAAAAATAAACAAAAAGAAAATTATTTTTGGATGTTTTTTTAGAGCTTTAAAGAAAACAAAGAGAACTAAAATCAAACAAAACAAATAACACTAAGCGCACTAGCTCCCCGACAACGGCGCCATTTTGATGACCTGTCGTTGAGGTCATGCAAAAACCTTATTAACCTAGGTAGCTAGGGTAAGTCAGGTATCGTATCCACGAGGAGCATGTGGTTAGTCTTATAAATTTTATTTGATTATTTAACTAAATTAAACTAAAAGCTAAAAAGTGTAAAAGTTGATCTTGATTTTTTTTTCCTTTTAAATAGAAGCTCATGACATAAGAGAGAGAACTCATGAAAAAATATATATGATCACACCCAGGGTTTAGGTTTACAAAATTAGGATAGCTCTTAACTAGGACGTCCTTAAGGGGGGACAGTGCGAATGAATAGCATGTGATAACCCGAGTTCTAACTTAAGTGGTTATAACATGCGAATTACCGAATTTATTCACAATTAATGGTTGTGACGTGTGAATCTTCTACAGAAACTAAACCAGACTTGATTTACCAACTAAACCACTCCTATGATACATAAACAAGTGAAATCAAGACATTGAAAACCCTACACTAGATATGATCACAAGAATATTTAGCAAAATCATAATAATGAAGAAATCAAACACTATTACTATATAATTCTTCATTAAATCTAATCAACCGAATACTTTAAAATATAAAAACAATCAAAAACAAATCACCCATCCTTCACAGCAATAAACATAATGTTTTGTTCCTCATAATTCGTGCCTAGCAACCAAGGAGGCTGCTGCTCCTGATGCGCCAAAATCTCATGCCGTCAAATCGTCAATCTCCTCTAAAGTGTCGAACTCCTCCTCTCCGTTTATTCGTGATTTTAAATTTCTTTGTTATTGGGCCAAAAGCCCAACCTTGTCCTCCTGTGAACATCACGAAAACAATTCAACACATTTGATTTACTTAATTTTCTTTATATTTTAGTATTTTCATTTTATATAAAATAAATAAACCAACTATTCATGATAATATTTATGAAAATATACTTGTTTCTTGTTATGGCTCGGGTTTAACTTAATTACACTATTTTAGCAGATTTTCTCCATAAAATACTAAACACTAATAATAATATAAAACGCTCTAATGTGTAACCATATCGGTGTCTATTCAATATAATTAATAAAAAATATGGTGTATCTAGAACCACTCATCATAAAGCAATAAATGAATGGAAAGAAGTAATTTGAGAAGCCAATCCAATGTAGAAACACCGATTATGAATCCATTGCATTTATAAACCGTTTATTTTGAGTCGACGATTTTGTAGCGATTTTGATGGAGCGATTGTATATTGTTAGTTCTAAACACATTAGCGATTCTTGATGGCGCGATTGTATAACGTCTTCATAATGCATAAACAACTTTTAGTGTTTGGCAAATCTGAGTTTTTGGACATGGCAATTTAATGTCTTTGAACTCATAATGCATAAACACTTTTGATGGTGACTTTCTGGAATATGAAAGTATTTATTCTTTACACATGCTTTCACAAACACGGTTTGATGCTTTCACAAACATGATTTGATGATTAGTTTTTTATAATTGTTTTTATGCTTTACACATATGCTTGAAGTTTTAAAATACACTTCTTAGATGCTAATTCTTGGTAAATCTGAATGATCTTCAATAACGAAGCTAGTTATATATTTAATTTATAATGGTTTTGATTTTAGGGGTATATTAGTCAATCTATATAAAAATTAAATGATAATGGGTAAATATGCAATTGAGATTCAAAATAAGAGGAAATATGCAATAAAATTTTTAGATTTATACAATTGATAGTTGCCCCAAATTAAAACAATCAATCAGTTGTCACTTTAAATAAACACATTTTTAGGGTCACTACTCGCTATACTATATAAAACCTTTTGGGCTTTTATCAAATGGGTTGACATCACTAACTCGCAAAGTGGGCTGATGCCTGATAAGTGATAACACACTCCTTGAACTTTAAAATTACCATTTTGAACGTCTAAAATTATTACGGTTGTGAGTTATCCCGATGCACAATTTAGATTTATATTCTTTTGGTTGAAAGCCATCATTTTTATCGATCAAACTGTGTTTTTTTGAAAGATAAAATGTGAAATTTTGTGACCTTTATTAGTAATCTATTTTTATTTTGAACCGCAAATCACAGTTTACATTTACATGGGAATTAAATCTTAGATGTAAGATGACAACTACCAAAAGACAATGGAATGTGTTCGTCATGTATAAGTGTATACGTTATCATCATCAAGATGTTTTACTTTTTTAAATAATAAAAATATGTGTTAAATATGATTACTGACTATATCTAGATTGGCAAATTTTTAACCATTAATGAGTTCTAATTGGTTACTAACCGATTTTTTTAACCTATAACCGATTCTAACCCTAGATTAGTAACAGATTGCCCATTGTCAAATATTAACTTGTTCAGTTAGAGTAACCGGTTATTGCTTATACACTATTGGTTTTACTAATACACATGTACTTGAAGGTTCATTATAGACCCCCTTAAATATGTAGATTCATATGTCTCTTTTTCACCATTAAATATCTTAATTTAATAGTTGTGATTAATTCAGCTGTAATCATTCCAGTGTAATCATTCTTCAATAAAAACATTCGACTATTGTTCTTGTCTTTTATACTCTGATTGCCGATGCCAACAGAATAATGGTGCACACCTTCCATCAAGTCATCGTATAACTATTTGGAAAATTGACTCATGTTCAGTGGCGAACCCAGAAATTTTTTTGTGGGGTTCGGATTTTTTTGGTGTGTAATTTTTTTTTGTTCGTCCACCCTATATACATTTTTTTGTCTTTTTTATCATCCCCCCTATATACAAATAATTTTTTAGACTGTTTCGGTTCGGTTCGGGTCGGGTCGGTGATGGATCAATCGGCATTCGATAACAAAATTACAAAACAAGACACTAATATAAAAAAGTTAGAACAAACTTCGGCATTCCCTAACTTAAATAATTACAAAACACTTAAACTTGCTCTCTACAGTGGCGGTCAGTGGCGAACGTCTTCGATCGAAGATCCGTGTGATCTCCGGGCTCCGTCGACCGTCGATCGAAATTCTGATCGGCTGAATGGCTGATCGCACGGTCGCCAACACTCCCAAATCCCAATCCTCCCGCTCTTTGTTTCTTCTGCGACCGACCACAGACCACAAGCCCAAATCAACAATTCCTTTTTTTTGGGCCTGAACATTAGAAGTGGGCCTTTATTTAATTTCTATTAATATAGTTACTTATATAGATTATTTTTTTTTATAGTTTTTTGAATAGATTTCTAATTTATGATTATTAATTATTAGTGATTTTAAAAAATTTGAACATATATATATATTTTTTTATGTTGAGGGTCGGTGTAAAAATTCTATGGGGTTCGGTCACAAAATTTCTTGGGGTTCGGTTCGTAAAAAGTCGGAAAAATAGCACACCGCGGAAAAAATTCATGGGTGTCGGGCGAACCCGTAACCCACTACCTATGTCCGCCACTGCTCATGTTAATCTCAGTTATCAAACATTGACCGATAATAATCTCAATTTTGATTTTTCCCCATAATATTCCCATTTATTAAACTATTGGCCTATATTGAACCGCCGTTAACTATAGACTAACTCAGTTAGTGTGAGGGACTGTTTTTATAATTTCTTAAAATGGAGAGACTTTTTTATAATATATTTTTTTTATTGAGTTCTTATATTAATAAAAAAATTGGAAAATTGGATTTAAATAATCTCAACTTTTACCTATTGGCCGGTAATAACCTCACATTTAAAAATCCTATCCACCAGTCCCAACTTTCATTCAATTTTTTTATAATGGATCCGCCGTTAAATTTTTTAACACCGTTAAATAAATACTGATGTGACCTGTTGACGTGTAATACTCTTTTTATTTTTTTAATTCTTTAATCAACATCATATGCCAAGTCAGATTTTCCCTTATTTTTCAATTAAAAAATCGAATTTTTAACTCCCAAATGCAAATAACCTAAAATCGATACTGATTCCCAAACACAAATCGCTTTCAACCTCTCCTGAAACTCACTTCTGTATTTGGCAATAGCAATCAACGCCGCCATATCCAATTCGACAACCCCAACATCACTTAGATTATTCGGCACATCACCTCTTAAAATCCTTTGAGCTAGTCATTCAATTAGGGGCAGGGGACTGATGAGGGGCTTAAAATTATATTTTATTTAATAATAATCATCCCCTAAACACACCGATTTGAGCAGAAAATATTTTATTTTAATCGGTTTTTGCGATTACTGTGTTACGAGGAAAGTGAGCTCAAATCATTATCTAAGTTGAAGACAAGCTTTAACTGTTCACTAATCATGGCTTAAAATTAATTAAGATTAAATTGAGCTAATAAATAAATAAATAAATAGATAAAAGTAAAAGATATTTAATGTGTGTTTGTTTTGACAGGACGTCACGAGATGAAAAAAAGAAAAGAAAAGAATTAATGGGCTTTAGCCCAATAACATAAAAAGCGTGAGCAACAAATCAACAATCAAGTGAGGAATTATAAAAGGAACGTGAAGGGATTTCATGATAGTATTCACAGCCCATTCCCTATAATGAGTATGAGTGTAATTGTGAGTGGTTGTGAGTAGAGCAGAAATAAATATTTAAGGAAAAATTTGGTGAATCCCTATATTTGAGCAAAAATTTGGTAAATCCGTAAAATTTGAGGTTTGAAGAGAGAGAAAAGATAATAATAAAAGTATTAAAAAGTATTATTTAATTGTGGTTGTGAGTGAAAGAGAGAGAAAAAGTAATGATAAATATATAAATTAGAGTGATAAAGATAGAGAATGTGATACGAATGCTCTGAGGAGGCTGACTTTCGATCGGGAGAGATTCGGATACAAGTTCGCAAGGAACCAGAGATGATTTTCTTAGTGTTTTTTTTACATCTTTTTCATGTGTTCTTTCAAGACAATGCTAGGCTAACAACCGGTGGTTACTTTGGGTGAACGGTTAGTGTTTATTGGTTTCAATCTAGGGTTTTAATTATTAGATAGAATTGTGATCTGTGAAATCTTCAATTCTAGTGTTTGTTTGATTAATATATTATGATGGTTTGTCGTGTACGTACCCCCCACTCCCGGACTACCTCGTTGAGCATAGCTCTAGGACTATACTTAGTATGTGTAGGATAAATAATTGTTTGGATTTGTTAAATAATAACACAATCATGTCTATGTGATTTCTAGGTTTGATTCCTGACGAGAGAAATCAGTAATTCGCTAATCCGGATCCTATAGTAATTGCTTTTTAGTAATATAAGAACAACTCAATCAATTGTTAGTTAGTAAATTAGTGATATTCAAGTAGGTGTTAAGTGAATCAGAAGCAATCAACTCAATCAAACAGCTAAGTGGCATTTAGGTTAAAGTAATTTAGGTTTAGTTTAGTCACAATTTGGGTTAGTGACAGTAATCTGGATTTAGGTTAGTTAATTAATTAGTTAGTTTCTAAAGTCACTAATAACCACCAACTCCCTTGGTTCGATACCCTAATTTGCCCTACTACAGTTTAAGTTAGGTATTTGTATAGCGGTCACGACACCCGTTATCAGGGACTGGGACTTAGATTATTCAATTCGGCACCAACAATCAACACCCCTTTGAGCTAGTCCTTCAATTCGGCACTTAGATTATTCGGCACATCACTTGAACATCGTTTTGATTGGAGAAGTACCTGCTGGAACTTCATTAGGTGTAGGGGACTGGGAAGGGAGTTTTTTTAGTGCTTGTTGAAAACTGTCTCTGCTGAATTACCAGCCTCTTCGCCACCGACATTGCTAATTGCTTGCCGGAATATGCCGTTAGGGTCTGATATTAACGAGACGGCAATATGTAACGGTGTGAACTGTGCATGTCCGATGTTCATGGCGATTTCTTGATCTGATCAACTTGAATTCGCCCTAATCATCAATACAAAAGTAATGTTTCGTGCGGTTCGATGAACAATCTGTGATAAATGATATAAGAAAAACAGAGAGATAAGTGGCCTTCTTACCTTGAATTTGAATTGTTGTTTGTAAAACAATGTAAGGAATAAATCGTTTGAGCGAATTTAGACAAAATTATTGATTAACTTTGTTTTGGCAATTGAAGAGTCATGAAGATGACGGGATGATTTATATATACAGAAGTTAAAAGGGCACGAGAGATATCTGGCTTGGCATATGATGTGGATTGAAAAATTAAAAAAAAATAAAAAGTTATTACATGTCATCATGTCACGTCATCACACGTTTAACGGTATTAAAAAAGTTAACGACAGGTCCATTATAAAAAATATGAGTGAAAGTTGGGACTGTTGGGAATGATATTCAAATTTGAGATTATTGTTGGCCAATAGCGAAAAGTTGGGATTACTTAAATCCAATTTTCCAAAGAAATTGAAAAAGAAAGGAGAAGAAAGAAGAGACTTCCTCAGCCTCACCCTACCACGGATATAGATTTTGTTTTAGGCCTAAAATTTTGTTTTATGCATAGAATCGATCTTGTGAAGCAACATATTCAGAAACTTTTCAGCCTAATTATTGTTTTCCACAAAATTAGAAACTTTGGATGAAACGGGTGGTGAAAATCCGACTATTCACTGCTTTATAGTTATTTCGTATTTAATCTATCTATCTATCTATCTATATCTATATCTATATCTATATATATAATAAAAGAAAAGTTTTTGGCCTTCTAAATTATTTAAGCGGATCTTCTAAATTATTTAATAACCAATTATTTAAGTGATTCGTATTTCTATTAAGCACCACCACATTCATTCTCAACAATTTTTCCTGCCAATAGACATTCACAAGCGGATCTTCTAAAACCCAACATCAGATTTTCCGAATTATGGAAGTGATTCGTATTTCTATTAAAAAAAAATTATGGATATATATATATCCAACTTTTTATTTATTGTCTTCTAAATTATTTAATAACCAATTATTTAATTACTAAAGATATAAAAATACATAATTGTCGTAGATTTGATTCTATTTATAGTTTTCTTTTTTAAAAAGTCACCCGTGTAACACACGAGGATAAAAAAACTAGTATTTTATAAAAGAAAGTTTATTTTAACGAACATGGCACGGAAAATATATGTTTAAAATTTTGTCACGAAAAAAAGGTGCTTTAAAGTTTGTTTTAAATCAATGTTGATTTTGTGTAACACCTAAAGTTCTCGCCCGTGGGGCAGGTTGGGCGGAGGTGTGCTTGACGGTTTCAGATGAGTCGGTGAGCATTTGGGGTCGGAGATGGTGACCGGAGTTGACGACCTCAATGGGTGGTGGGTGGTGGTGTAGCAACAACTATTGGAAGCCAATCTCTCTTTCTCTCTCTATAAAAGTGGTTATAGGTTTTAAGAAATTATAAAAATCAGTCTTTTCATATTAAGAAATTACAAAAACAGTCCTTCACACTAACTGGGTTAGTATATAGTTAATGTCGGTTCAATATAGGCCAGTGATTTAATAATTGGGATTATTGTGGGGACAAATCAAAACTCGGATTATTATCGGCTAATGTAAAATAACTGAGATTAATATGAGTTAATTTTCTTACTATTTTATTTGAAGAATCGTGAATTTTATTTATTGAATCAGTTTGAAAGTTTTTAACCTAGTATAAAATTACCCTGATTTAACGTTGTTATATAGTATTTTTGTATATTTATTTTCTTTGAGTTGCACTTTAACAATCCAACTGTTTTGTATACCCACATTAATTCCTCGACAACACGTGGATAGATAGTTTAATAAGGTGAAAAGACGAGGTCCAATCATGAATTTATCGTGACATATATACGAGGCAACTCAAACAATTCACAGCTAAATAACCTAAGCATAGATGACACTTAGTTCATGCACAGTTTAACTAACTGTATATCAATAGACTAAAAGCTACTTAAATTTGCAAAAACTTCCATAGAAATACCACAATCGAGTGACGTCACAATCATAACTCGATCTATCATCTTCAGGCAAATCAAAGAAATTAAATTCCGGTTTCTCAAGTCAACATCGAGCCTATACATACTACGTGATGTATTAATTTGATAACATGTGATATGTATTTATAGGGCTGTAAAGGGTTTGCTATGTGGGGAACTCGATCGCCAGGTCGCCGTGAAGGCCAACGTGGGAAGGTTCAAACTAGGGGTGGGGGCCAGAAGCAAGATTAATCTACTGAAATGTAGAAATGTTTAGGAGAGTTTCTCGCCGCAGAAATGAAACTAAAGATGAGGGCGGAGATGAAGATGACAGTGAAACTAAAGATGAGGGCGGGGTAGAATCATAATTTTATATTCCTTCT
This sequence comes from Deinandra increscens subsp. villosa, assembly GCA_039602395.1. Classification (NCBI taxonomy): domain Eukaryota; kingdom Viridiplantae; phylum Streptophyta; class Magnoliopsida; order Asterales; family Asteraceae; genus Deinandra; species Deinandra increscens. The sequence goes on from JBCNJP010000003.1 coordinate 15,242,962, forward strand.
CTCTTTTTAAGTTTGATTATAGGGGTAGAATCGTCATTTTAAAAAAGTTAACAGAACAATTTAACGGACGTTAGACAGGACTAAACCTGTTACGAATCAGCCAAAGCTAGGGACCGCATCTGTAATTTTTTAAAGCTAGTGAGAATAGGCGAAATTCGTGCAAAACATGAACAAATGCTGTAATTTACTCTTTTTTAAAATAAAGAGTAAGGGTATAATTGTCAATTTACACTGACTTAACGGAAAAATCTAACTGCAGTTAGCGCCACGGACTAAAGGTGTTACAAAAGTGTAAACTTCGAACCGTAATAGTAGTTTGTGAAACCTAATGATGAAAGGTGAAATTTGAGCAAACTAAATGCACGATTGTCATAAATTACTCTAATAATTATTAGTTACTCTGAAATTCTATATGTTATAGAGGGTTATGCTTATTATTAGATGTATATTTAATTTGATATGTTTGTGAATTTATAGCTACAAGGGTTTATGCCCGCGCTTCGCGCCGGGTATGTCCGAGTGACCAAGTCTTTTTTAGAGAATGCAGATGTCTATATTAATTTGCGAGCACTATAATACTAACAATATACTACCATCAAAAGAAATAGAGTAGATGCAATATATTAGGGCATCTTCGCTTACATTCAAAATGAACCACATAATTAAGTTATCAGTTTGACATGCATATAGCACCACCAAGATTCCAACATTTCTATCAACATTTTCATGATCTCAGTACGTAAACATAACTTCTCACCGTCAATTAAAAATTTCATTTTCTGTGTCATATATCTATAATTGTAGAAAAGATGGTCTTTTGTCATGTGGAGGACATAGTGTCCCAATTCGGTGACAGATTTGGCCCTCTACTTTAAAGACATAAGGTCTCGTTCCGTCGTTGATAAAGTTATCGATATGTACGCCTAAAGAGGTCATAGCCAGTGAAGAATTGTAAAGACGAATGTTTTCCATAAAATGAGCATCAGTAATAAGTGTTCATTGTGTCCGGAGGTTCCAAAGAGCTTCTGATTCGTACGCTGCCGCCTTTATAACATTGTCTGTATTTAGTCCGCTCATTTGACGGAGTAGAGACCACACGTTCGTCATGCCAAAAGAAAGCATCACAGTATTCGCAAGCAAACGTAATGGCACTCACCATTATCGACATAAGACGAAGAAGAGGATGATTGATTCGAGAAAGTATAGCACGTTTTTGTGCCTGTCTAGATGACTGAACACCTGTATACGAAGTAACACTTCTACGGAACGTTTTCTTAAGTCAGACATACTGTCAGGTACTATAAACTAATTATTGAAAGTTAAACTAAACTTAGTTTGGGTAAGTTATGTAAATATGTCAAAATTAAAGTTTGGAGTCAGTATGTCATTGTAAATAGTATAGGGGTCTATATGTCAAAAATAAAAGTCTACAACTGATTAAATCAGTTATGTCGATCCTTAGGGTTATAAGAACCCATCGACAAGTCTGTAGAACGTATGTACGTATTCTCAATAAAAAGTCTGCAAGTATTAGTATGAAAATTCTCTGTTCTTCAATTGTGATTGCTTGATTATACCAACATTTGACATCAGAGCAAGGTTAATCGATCAAGGAAAGAACGAAGAACGGTTGCGTGAATTTGTGTGGGATCGTCGATCAAAGAAAGAAACGATCAAATTGAAATCGGCAATTACCAATCGGAAAGGAACGGAATGATCGGAACCAGAAGCAATTGGAGATTTTGTCAATCAGAGACAACGAACCAAAAAAGGTATCGCATAATTGCTTGTTACGTTCGAAGGCATAAGAAACCAGAATCGTTAAGCGATTTACAGATTTGTTGGAATCAAAAAATCAAAATTGTTCGGCGAACAAAAGGTCAGAATTTGTGTTTTTCAAACATTTGATGCTTTGTTTTATTTATTGTTCCATATTTTCAAATCTCAAAATTATCGAAGAAGTGTTTGGAATCTGCCAAAAATTTCAAAGAATTGATCTTTTGTTAAAAAAATTCGATCAGAAAGTTTTTCTAAAGTTTGGAACAAAACAAACTTTGTTTATAATATTAGTTTCAAAACAAGAATTGTAAACAAAACTGATTCCAACAAAGAAAGAATCGAAAATTATGCCTTAGAAAGATAGCAGGGAGTAAGAAATTGAAACCGTTTGGTTGATAAGAAAGTAAGAACGAACCACCCGGGGTTCAATTAGTAAGAAAGAAAGTTGGATTCAAACCCTTGAATCCATTTTGCAAGAAAGATAGCAAGTACCGAATCCGTCTGGTTCATATATAGCAAGTAAGGTTGAACCACTCGTGATTCAAATTGAAAGAAAGCAAGTCAGAATCACATTATAGTGGTTCATATAGCAAGCAAGAATTCGAACCCGTTTGATTAATATAGCAAGCAAGATCAAATCATTCACGGTTCAATTAGCAAGTTAGCAAGAAAGAAATCAAATTATTTTGATTCATATAGCAAGTAAGAAACCGAATCCGTATTGGTTCATAGCAAGTAAAATCGAACCATTCGCGATTCAAATAGCAAGTTAGAAAGTGGGTTAAAAAATTTGAATTCATTAGCAAGATAGCAAGAAAGTGTGTGCAAGAACGTAAACACACTCAAAAAGCAAGAAAGTTCGTGCAAGCAAGTAAGCACGTACAAGAAAGAAAGCAAGTACACCCGCGCAAGGAAGCAAGTAACCACGCGCTAGAAAGAAATAAAGCAAGAAAGATCGGCATGTTTGAAAGCAAGAACGAACACGTAAGAAGGAAAGTCAGAGCACAAGCAAGCAAGAAATTGGAAAATAGGAAAGAAGAAAGCAAGAAAGGAGAAAGCAAGTCAAAGCAAGAAAGAAGAAAGAAGGCAAGAAAGTATGACGAACAAAGAAGAAGGCACTTCATCACAAGTCCGTGAACAAGGGAATATATCACTTCAATGCCTAAAGTTGACCGATGCAAACTACACAACATGGGCGGTGTTAATGGAAACTATCTTGAAGCCTTATGGCCTTTGGGAAACAATTGAGTCGAAAGAAGGAAGCCCTGCAATGGATGAAAAGAAGATGCATACAACAAAGGAAATGATATTCCAGACACTACCACCGGATATCTTAATGCAAGTTGCTCAATATCAAACTGCGAAGGAAGTATGGGATTCTGTTAAAGTCAGATACCTTGGTGCAGATCTGGTTCAGAAAGCACGGTTTCAAATACTAAGGAGCGAACTAGAGAACTTAAGAATGAAACCAAGTGAAACTGTAAGTGACTTTTCAGGAAAGTTAGGCGGTATAAAGACCAAGTTCAAAAGTCTTGGTGTCACCCTTGAAGATAACATAATCGTAAAGAAATTGCTCGGTTCGGTCCCAAGGAAGTTTCTACCAATTGTAGCAACCATTGAGCAATGTATGAAAGTAGATGAAATGCCATTTGAAGAAGCAGTTGGAAGACTGATAGCATTTGAAGAACGCGTCAAAGATCCAGATGAACCAGAAAAGCATGATCAAGACAAACTCCTGATAGCAAGTTTAAGCAATTTAAATAACTGGCATCATGGAAAAGGACGTGGTGATAAAAGGACGTGGTGATAATGATCATGGAAGAGGACGAGGAAAAAGCTTCGGAAGAGGACGCAGAAAAAGCAATGATCATGGAAATCAAGACAAGAGTAAGTTCTGATGCTATGAATGTGGTCTATTTGGTCATTTTGTATGGGAAGATGATGAACCAACGCTCCTGTGAAGAAAAGATCAAGAAAGTTGAAGATCTCACTTAAACTATGTTTAGTTTAAGGGGGAGTATTGAAAGTTAAACTAAACTTAGTTTGGGTAAGTTATGTAAATATGTCAAAATTAAAGTTTGGAGTCAGTATGTCATTGTATATAGTATAGGGGTCTGTATGTCAAAAATAAAAGTCTACAACTGATTAAATCAGTTATGTCGATCCTTAGGGTTATAAGAACCCATCGACAAGTCTGTAGAACGTATGTACGTATTCTCAATAAAAAGTATGCAAGTATTAGTATGAAAATTATCTGTTCTTCAATTGTGATTGCTTGATTATACCAACACTAATAATACCTAAAATCCTCATAAGATGTAGTACGTGAGTGTAAGTAATAATACTATAGTAAGTCAAACATAGTGTCAGGTACGATAAACTAATAGCACCTAAAATCCTAATAAAATAGTCTATAAGGCTTAAAATAGAACTGAAAGTAATATATAATTAGTACAAAAATGAAGTGATGAGTATAAAAATGAAGTGATTAATAACAGTAGAAGGACAGAGATAGTACCTGAGCTTAAGTAATAATACTATAGTAAGCAAACAACCACTAAGCAACCACCAAGGATGATCACTATGTAAATAAAGAGTTTCACACAGTATATAGTCCTAAGATACAACAGACAACTATAATTTGCAGTTTAACAAAACAGATGGCCAAAAACAAACAAAAAAGTGTGTGTTGATTAGACAAATGAGGCAACCAAAAAAGACCAAAACAGAAGCAATGTTACATAAAAAAATTTACAATGTTGTAAGATACAGCAAGTAAAGAGAATTTGAAATTGACCATATGTAAGAAGCTAACCAAGAAACTGATTACACATTCTATAACATAGAAATAGATGCATGTATAATAATTGATATTTGAATACGGAGCGCTGAATGAAACTTACACTTCAACTTGCACCTTGAAAAAGGACAAAGTGCTTAAAGAAACACCTTTGCCGCCAAATCAGAGAGAAGTAATGAGAAGTGAATGAGGTTTGAATTTAGAGAGAGAAAGTGTTTATTAACTCTGGTAAAGATACAAGCGAATTAGAGAGAAAATACAAAAGTCCTTAATCTAGATCCAATCTTGAGTATTTATAGGCTCTCGATCGCATCCTTCCGTCCCTTAGCTCGAATCTTGTCCCAGATCCTCGCCTTGCATACACCTGTAAAACCATTATCACTTGCCCAAGGACTTAGATGCGCGATGGTCGGATGTGGACACACATCCAACAATCTCATCTATTCATCAAGTCCCCAAGTCTATTAAGTATAATGCTTAGGATTAATAGACTTAACGTTCTAAAAATGAAATTTGAAAATTTTTAGATCTTATCTTTTACTTTTGACGGTTCATCTTCGCACATCCGACATCGTGCTATACACACTTGCACAGTACAACCATTTCATACTTTATGTCACATCTAGTTAATTTTGAAGAACTTCCCCTATAAAAGCGCTTACCCAATTCTCATAACTTCTTTTTACCTTTAAATTCACTCCGCCTTAACTCCCCTCATTTACCAAAAAATTTCTGACTTCGTCTTCTTCGCCATTACCAGGTTAGTTCTTCCTTTTTTTTTACAACATACCTTTTTCCTTCCATCTTTCCTTTTCTACCTTGCACTATGTCATCATCATCCAAATCATCCAACCCAGAACCATCCCCTAGAGCCAATAATTCCGAACTAGTTCAAAATGTCGATTCTTCAAAACCTACACCGAACCCTGAAAACCCTAAAATCGAGAAAATCCCTACAAAGCATAACCTAAGTATATCATTTAGTTCGATTTCTCAAGAAGACCTTGACGCATTCGTCGAAGATTTTCAGATTCCTTTGAACCTTAATCCTACCTTACCTGCCGCCAAAAAACCCATTTACCCTTTCCCAAAAAACAAAATCGGGTTATATTTTGATTTATTTAAGCAGGCCAATTATAGGATTCCCTTTACCTCGTTCCTCCTTGCAGCCCTAGATTATTTTGGAATTCACATTACCCAGTGCAACCCGCCAGGTTTGTCCATTTTTAAACCATTTTGAATTAGCATGCCGAGCCCTAGAAATTCCACCCGCTGTTACTTTGTTTCGTGCTTTTTACCGTCTTACCATGGCCGGGAATTGGTACACCTTTGAAAAACGGCGAGACCTGAACCCCATTTGCAGCAGCAAACCTCCCACAAACCGCCTATGGAAAAACCAATTTTTTTACCTTGATCACACATGCGTCCCAACAACCATGACCTGGCGCGACCCCAAGTTTGCCATTCGTGATGATGCTCCAAAAAAGGAAACCGTTAACCAAAAGTATTTTTCTCGCATAAGTGAACTTTCTTTCCCGGTTCGCAAACTTCCTGAAGCCATTCTGGTTGCCGCTCAAATTAGCACAAACTGGCATGCTCCTCACTCGCGACCTTCCTTCTTTAATGAGGGCGCTAGTGAGTCTTTCACCCTACATCCCATTCTTCGCTTATTTTCTACTGCTACCGTTTTGTTTTATTTTTACAAAGATTAATGCAACCGAACAATTAACTAACTGTTGTGTTTCCTTTATCAGAAATGGATCTGTCCGGTGTATTGAAGCTTAGAGACTTTTCCTCCCTAACCTTTGAACCAGCGAAAGATCCCCTCGAGGCAACCCCCACTGCTGATCAGACCGGCGCAACTTCCAGCAATGTGATTACCCCTGAAGAAACTCATCCCAAGACTCAAGAGAATGAATCAACACAGAATCCCCTCGTAACCACTTCCAAAAGAAAGAAACACACAGCCAGAGGTCATCATGAGTCACCCAAGAAAGATGAAGTTCCTGCCAACAAAAAGGGCAAAAAAGACCCCTTGAAAAGAACTGAGAAATCAATAGATGTGGATGCCCCCTCTGCAACTACCTAAGGTGAGAAACCTACTCAGAAAGATTTAAAAGAGGACCATATCCCCTGTCGTTCCCCAAGGCACAATGCTCAAAACACTCTATCCACCACCAATGACAATACCCCCATAAGCGAAACTCAGATGAGTCGCCTTGCTGATGTCTCTTCACCACCTGAAAATACAAGTTTCAATTTCGAAATGCCCAAAGATTCTCCCCTTAGTCCTCCCAGCTTGTCCCATATGATCACTAATGATGATATCACTATGAATGAGTATTTTTTCACATCTCCACCGGTTACTTTGTAAATTACTGAGAAGAGTCCGTCTTTCACTCACACATCCGACCATACCACCATACCCTCTGCTCATGTTAATCCTTCACAGGCTCTCATGTCTTCACAATCTAACCCTTCAAGTTCAAGAATCTCAACATTCCTTCCTTCTACCCAAAATGAAATTGAGTGGCTAAAGAATGAGCTTGAACTGGTCAAAACAAGGAGGACCGCAGGGTACAACTTGGGAGATTTGTTTCTTCCCAGCTGGAACATCAGCAACAAAGATAGCTTTACAAATCCTGCCACAGCAAAAAACATGTTTTTACACTGCTCCACCCCAAATGATGTAAAGTTCCTCCAAAGCCTGCCTCCTTCTGTGCTAGCCGCCCATATTACTGCCATTCTTGCTGAAGGCCAGTCCATCCTGCCCGAACTGTACAACCGTTGGATCAGAGCTGAGAACGCTAATTTGTCAAGTGAAATTGCTCAAATGCAAACCCCCGCCATGCAGAACAAAATTCAGGGTCTAGAAAAAGAGAAGGTTGCCCTTGCTAAAGCAAGGAACGACGCTACCCAAAAGAAGATCATGGCGGAACTTGCACTTAATGAAGATCGCTCAATGATCGACATGTTAAAGAAACAGCAACTAATCCTTGAAAAGAAGAATTCTGACACATTAGAAGAAAAAGAAACCTTGCTGCAAGAGAAACAGTTGCTCAATGAACAAAAACAAGCAATTTCTGATGGTAAAGCCTCCTTTCTTTATTTTTTTATTAACTCTTAACTCTTAACTCTTTCTATGACACTCCTTGTTTGGCTTTCTCTTCCTACCAGAAGTACTTTCTTTGAAGGAAAAACTAAATCAGCAACAACATGAATTTGAAGAAAAACAGAAGGCTCTTGAGATGAAGCTGGAAATACTAACCAAAGAGAAGCATGCTTTAGAAGATGATAAATCCTGGCTGTTGAAAGAAGGTGTCGACGCAATTGTGAGAAAGTTATTCAAAGATCCGGACATGGTATCTGTTGTTGGGAATATTAATAATGCAATGAATGCATGTGGTGTGAACGAAGGTCTAATTCTTGGCTTCCAATATGCAAAGATGCCTGCATCTTCCGTGCTGGCAACAAAGGAATTCGACAAAGATGCCAACAAGAAACTTTCAGAAGCCACCGAAGCATTCAAGCGCCTGCACATCCCGTTCCTGAAGCAACTTCCAAACTTGCATAATGCTCCACTCAAAGTAATCAAAGATGCTGTCCTGGGCGATGAACCATCCCCTCATGTGGACAATCCCGGATCTGCAACTGACTCTCACCCCACTCCATCGGGTTCTATCTGATTACCAAACGTACTCCCTTTCTTCATGCCTTTTGAAAAACATTTAGATTTCTGCAAACAATTCCCACTTGCATGTGGATGATCTTTTGATGCCTGTTATGTGTAAGGCTTTTTAAACTTTGTCTGCTACCTGCATGTCCAAACTATTGTATGCTTTTGTTTAATTTGCCTATTCTACGCACACCTATTTCCTTGAAAATTTTAGAAATAAATATATTTGCATGTTTGATCAGATATGCAAATATAAAGACTGTTGGAAAAAGAAAATTTTATTATCTCCTAAAAGATGCACTATATGCACAACAAAATTAACTATGTAAGCATAGAATTCCTCATGCTTCAACATATAATTGACTTTGTCAGACTGGAACGTATCCAACCCTAAAACGAAACATATTCGCTTCACTTAGTTAGGCCATACTAACTTTGTTCGAATCATATTCGTTATAACAACTTGGAGCATATCCATTTACTTAGTCAAAACATATTCAACTTGCTATAATTAGAACATATCTAATTTTTTTCCTAAAACATATTTAAGCAGTTTAATCGAAACATATCCGATGTTATAAGAATTTGCACATAGCACATTCACCAATTTAAAGTGTTAACCCATTTTTGCACAAAACAATGAGTTTTTGTTATTCATATTGAGTCATACTCAAATTGTACAAAATCCCCATCATCATACTCATTACTACTATAAAAGAATCACAAGCCCATCGATTTGATTTTACAAAGTTTCCCACGTTAACCATTTACACATGGTACTTCCGTAAGTGAATACCATTCCATGACCTAGGCAAGACCTTTCCATCTCCATCTTCGAGCACATAAGAACCCTTACCCAAGACTTCTGTAATTTTATAAGGTCCCTCCCATTGAGGTGTTAACTTGCCAAGCTTCAAAACTTTGCTAACATCGTTATTACGTAGCACCAGGTCACCTTCCTTAAAGTAATAAATCTTTGCATGAGCATTGTAATATTTTTCCATTTTTGTCTTATACTTCCCCTCTCTTATCGCCGCAACTTCCCGTCGCTCCTCCAACATATCTAGATTTTCTCTTACTAAATCATCGTTATTTCAATGTTCAAGCATCCTTCGAGTTGGTATCCCTACTTCTGCTGGTATCACCGCTTCTGAACCGTACATTAAACTGAAAGGTGTTTCTCCATTAGCTGTTTTCGGCATTGTTCGATAGGCCCAGAGCACATGCGTCAGTTCATCAACCCATCCGCCACCTGCTTTCCCTAGTCTTGTTTTGATGCCCTCAACTAAACTTCGATTAACTCGCTCAACCTGCCCATTTGCTTGAGGATATGCGACGGATGCAAAAACCTGCGTTATAGCCAGCTCCTCACACCATTCCTTAAAGGGATTATCAGCAAACTGCTTACCATTGTCGGAAATGATGTACAAAGGTAACCCAAATCTAGAGATAATGTATTCCCAGACAAAATTTTTCACTTGTATCCCAGTGATATTCGCAACTGTTTTTGCCTCCACCCATTTAGTGAAATAATCCACAGCCACAATTAAAAATTTAACTCTTCCCACAGCTTCAGGGAATGGCCCCACAATGTCAATACCCCACTTTTGAAATGGCCAAGCTGACACAATTGGCACCATTTCATGTTTTGCCTTCAAACTAACTGGAGCAAATATTTGACATTCATCGCATCTCTTTAGTATATCACTAGCGAACTTATGCATATTAGGCCAATAATACCCCAATAGGATCAGCTTATTAACTATCATCCGAGGTCCCATATGATTACCACATATTCCCTTATGAACCTCGTTAACCACATAGACAACCTCTTCCTCGGTTAAGCATTTCAACAAAGGTCCCACATACGTTTTTCTATATAACAACCCCTCCTGAACCTGATACTGCAAAGATTTAACCTTTACTTTCCTGGCTTCCTCTTTCCCTTCAGGAAAACGCCCTGTCACCAAATATTCATATATTGGTGTATACCAAACTGGCCCAGTCATAGCCACATCCGATACTTGCTTTTTTAATATTGAGGGCCCATCTAAAACTTCAACCCTTATTTCCTTCCCTAAATGTTTAAAGGATGTCGAAGCTAACTTACTTAATAATATCAGCTTTCTTGTTTTGGCTTCGAGTCACATGCGAAACCTCACATTTGTTGAATTCCTTCATCAGAACCTTAACCTGGTCCAAATATAGTGTCATCGCAGCACTTTTTGTCTCATAATCCCCACTGACATGCTTCACAACCAACAATGAATCAGTACATACTTGCACCTCATGCGCCCCTAACATCTTCATCATCCTTAACCCTGTTCATAAAAAACTTGTAAATACATAATATTGAGAAAAGTTAGTTATAAAATAATAATTTTTTTCTTTTTTGTACTCCCTAGCAACCTGCCAACACAGCCTCATACTCAGCCTCGTTATTTGAAACTCCAAAATTAAACCTTATAGCATAAGTCATCTCATCTCCATCTGGACTTACAATCAATATACCTGCAACTTACAATGTAACAGAGTTTAAACCCAATCATCAATATCTTATCAGATATGCAAAAGATAAAGAAATAACGCCTCCTTTATCGTAAATGAAAAAACAGAAAAAATCTTACCTGCACCTGCCCCCTCACTTCCAGTTGAACCATCAGTAAACAACTTCCACGGCAATACCTTTTCCACATCCAACACTACTACTAATTCTTCTTGATTTATAGGCATTTCAGCTAAAAAATCAGCAACCACTTGACCTCTCACAGCGACCCTTGGCTTAAACTGAATGTCAAACTGACCCAATTCCACAGCCCATTTAACCACTCTACCAGACATTTCCGCTTTACGTAATACCCGATTTACTGGACAAGACGTCAATACCTCTACACAATGCGCCTGAAAATACCTCCGTAGACGCCTGGCTGCCACAACTAATGCAAGTACCAACCTTTCCATCGGGACATACCTCTTCTCATAACCCTTCAATACCTTACTCACATAATAAATTGGCATCTGACCTTGTTCCCTTTCTGCTATTAAGACAGCACTCACAGATCCCCCAGTCGCTGCTACGTACATTTGCAATGTTTCTCCCACAGCTGGGGCTGTTAAAGTCGGCAATACGGTCAATACTTTTTTCAATTCTGCAAACGCATCTTCTGCTTCTTGCGTCCATTGAAAATTTTCCTTCCCCAAACATTCTTTCAGAACCTTCATAAAAGGTAGTGACCTTTCAGCCGCTTTAGCAACAAACCTATGTAACGCCACCAACCTTCCATTCAGAATCTGGATATCTTTTACCGAGGCTGGCGTCCCCATCTGTAATATTGCTTCCACCTTTTTTGGACATGCACGAATCCCTTCATTAGACACCATCATCCCCAAAAACTTTCCACTTTGCATGCCAAAAGAACATTTCTTTGGATTCAATTTCATATTTATACCACGCAACTTTGCAAATGTTTCCCCAATATCCTTGAACATGCTATCCTCCTCCCTGCTTTTAATTACAATATCATCCACATACGCTTCCAAATTCCTTCCTACCTGATCCTGAAAAGTTTTATCCATTAATCTTTGATAAGTTGCCCCTGCATTCTTCAACCCAAAGGGCATCTTAGTGTAACAAAACAGCCCTTCCCTTGTGATGAAAGTGGTTTTGTCTTAATCCTCTATTGCCATTTGTATCTGATGATAACCTTTATATGCATCCAAAAAACATTGCCATTTAAACCCTGTAACTGAATCCACTTTCCAATCAATCTCAGGTAATGGATAACAATCCTTGGGACACACATTATTCACATTTTTAAAGTCAATACACATCCTCCAGGAACCATCAGCTTTCTTGACCAACACAGGATTTGACACCCAATCTGAAAATTGTATTTCTCTCAGAATATTTGCTTCTAGCAACTTATCCACCTCTACTTTCACAACTTGCGCCCTTTCATTATCCATTCCCCTTTTTCGCTGTTGGTACGGAACACTTCCAGGATACAAAGCTAACTTATGTTCTGACAGATGCCTCGGTACCCCAGTCATATCCGAAGGCTCCCATGCAAAAACATCCACACTCTTAGTTAACAAGTCATACAACCTTTCTCTTGCATTTGTTGACAACTGACCTCCAATTTGTAACTGCTGATCAGGATACCTCGGGTTAATCGCCCACTTATCCATTTTTATAATTGCCCTCCTATCCTCTTTTCCTGTTTCTGACAACTGAACAGCACATACTTGCAAGCACGCATCAGAATCCAAAGATGCGACCCCTTTTGGTGTTGGAAACCTTATCATCCCATGAGTTACCGATATTACCGCCCCCAACTGACCCAAAACTGGCCGCCCCAAAATGACATTATGCGAAGATGCAGCACTGACAACTAGGAACGTAACTTCCAAAGCTCGAATCTGCTCCCCCACTCCTATGACCATTGGAAAAGTAATTTTTCCCAGGGGTCTAACCATCTCCCCTGAAAATCCCATCAAAGGAACTTTCGATGGTACCAACTTTTGCCGCACCTCTATTCTCATTTTCCGGAAACACTGCTCATACATTATGTCCACCGCACTCCCACAATCCACATAGACTCTCTTAACTTCGTAAGTTGCTATCGTTGCAACCACCACCACAGGTTCCTCTCTTGCCATCTGTCTTAGAAGTGGAGGGAAAGTAATCTCCTGATACTGCCAATCATCCTGCTTGCTTATCTTTTTCTTCTGAAACTTTTCCAACTGATGACGTTTTATACCAACCATATGAATCACCTTAGTTGGTTCAGTACCCCCCTTTAGAACTTTTACTAAATGCCCCAACTTTCCAGACCGCACCGCTTTATCGATCTCCTTCTTTAATGCCCAACAAGCATCGGTTGTGTTGCCCCTATCTTGATGAAAATCACAATACTTGTCAAGATTCTTCATAGGAGCAGCCTTTATTTTTGGAGGAGCCTGAAACTGAACCCGCTCAGTTGACAAAATTTCACTTGGAGTTTTAATAAGCTCCACAAATTTATCATGCCGAGTCGGAACATAACCGTTTCTTGACTGATTCCCAGCATATCCTGCCCTAGCAACTACGGGCCGAACCCACTTATTTTGAAAATTCCCCATATTATTTCTTATTGGACCAGCATACCTTCTGTTAACTTGACCAGCCCCTACATATCCACCCCGAGGAACCAATTTTCGACCTTCAGTTTGAACAAAACTCCCACATGCATTTTTTCCCCTAACATAAGCCCTAGCCTTATCCATCAAAACTTCCATGGACTTCGGAAGATCCTCATGTAATTTCTCTACCAACTGAACACATCTAACCCCATGACAGAATCCATAAATGCGCAATTGATCGCCTGCCCCAGAAATTTTCATACTCTCTCGATTGAAACGACCTATAAAGTCTTCAATCGACTCTTGATCCTTACGCCGGATATTATGTACTTCTGTCGGATCTCTTGTGCATTTTTTCTGCTGACTAAATTGCCTCAAAAACTTTCCCTTTAGATACTCAAAACTAACAATTCCACCAACCGGAAGTGCATCAAACTAGACCCTAGCTATACCAGTAAAAGTCTGTACAAACATATGGCACCAAGTCTCCTCCGCCCAATTTTCCAATCTAGCGGCAGAGTAAAATTCGAACACATGATCATCCGGATCTGCCAATCCTGCATACTTACTCACCGTTGACGGCATCTTCAACTTGCGAGGAAACGTTGCTTCCGCGATCCATGAGGCAAACTTTGATTGTGACGTCATAGACTCCGGCATATATGGAATAACCATCTCTGCATCTCATTAATACTCAGAATAATCAACAACTCTCGACAACACGTAAACCAAGCCATGGACATGATTTACCAAACTAAATGTTGTCATAATTTTACAACTGTTAACCGTCATAAAATTTACCTCGAAAGTAACTTTCCTTTTAATTTTGTAAATATTTCATCAAGCAAAAATTAATGACGCTAAGGAATCATCATCAATTAATCAGAGAAAATCAATGATCCAAGTAATTATCGTAAAACCTTCACAAATTATCATTAATGACTCAAAACATAAATATCATACCTTTTACCGAAGGTTTCACCATTTTTACTGTATCCCGATCATTTTTTACCGTTGATTGTCGCTGATTCTGGATCTTACTCTGAAACTTTGCCAACTGGTTTTGCATATCATCAGCTTCTTCCATAGATCGTTGCTCCTTCAAAAAATCAACAACTCTTTGTTCCTTCGCAAAAAATCAACATCCAATTCTGACAAATCATCATCGTCTGACTCTTTCCCCGACAATTTCCTGCTCTTCACACCAGCATTGTCATAAAAAACAACCATATCTTGTTTATCAGACACATCCTTAACCACAGACTTCTTCGATCCATCAACATTTTCAGGAATCAATGTCTTCGGATCCATAAACGAAGTCGTAAAAACCGAAGTAGTCTTAAGTGGTGACTCATCAGCAGAAAAACCCGAATTCTGTCGAAAAGAAGAGCTTGACTTCAGTTTTTCATTCGAAGCCGTAACGGAAAAGGTCTTCTCCAAATCACTCATCGTTAAATTCAACACTCAATCACGAAGGATCCAGTCAACTAATGGATGGCGCCACTGAAAAAGGACAAAGTGCTTAAAGAAACACCTTTGCCGCCAAATCAGAGAGAAGTAATGAGAAGTGAATGAGGTTTGAATTTAGAGAGAGAAAGTGTTTATTAACTCTGGTAAAGATACAAGCGAATTAGAGAGAAAATACAAAAGTCCTTAATCTAGATCCAATCTTGAGTATTTATAGGCTCTCGATCGCATCCTTCCGTCCCTTAGCTCGAATCTTGTCCCAGATCCTCGCCTTGCATACACCTGTAAAACCATTATCACTTGCCCAAGGACTTAGATGCGCGATGGTCGGATGTGGACACACATCCAATAAAGAGTTTCACACAGTATATAGTCCTAAGATACAACAGACAACTATAATTTGCAGTTTAACAAAACAGATGGCCAAAAACAAACAAAAAATTGTGTGTTGATTAGACAAATGAGGCAACCAAAAAAGACCAAAACAGAAGCAATGTTACATAAAAAAATTTTACAATGTTGTAAGATACAGCAAGTAAAGAGAATTTGAAATTGACCATATGTAAGAAGCTAACCAAGAAACTGATTACACATTCTATAACATAGAAATAGATGCCTGTATAATAATTGATATTTGAATAAGGAGCACTGAATGAAACTTACACTTCAACTTGCACCTCAAAGCCAAAAAAAATCATGTTTCACAGAGTAGGTGTAGCAACAAAAAGTTAATAATAACTTTCTAAAACCTGTATAAATTACCTAAACTTATAAAATAAAAAGGAAATATGCTATTTTATGCCTAAGTCAACAAAAAGAAAAGAAGAATTCAATCCTATCCAGTTTATAGAACAATTCAAGAGTTTATGTACTTGTTAACACACATTGAACACTATGATTATGAAACAGCACTAAGCAACCATCAAAAAGCTAGTGTCCTAAATTACACCAGAATAGCAACATCGGAATCATTTTTGAATGATCTAAGTAAACCATAAACACATACTTCATAAACAAAGCTTAAGAAGTCATCAGAAGGTAGGCACACATTAAGCACTTTGAAAGGCCAAAGAAGCACCAATATAGGTAATTAGACGAAAAAAAACAATGTCACCACTTGATGTATAAAAAAGATACAAATACAAAAACAGGTGCATAGAGAGGTCTAAATTCTCATGTGAAAAAGATTAAATCTAAGGTTCGAATGATTCTTATAAATTATACACTAACATAGCATTAATACAACAACTTAATGAGAATAAGTGAATCAAACCTGCCCTTGAACCTGCAGCTGAAAACGAGAGAAAGCCTGCAAAAAAAATAATAGCCAATTCACAGTCAGAAAATTTTCAAGGTACAGTTTCCATACTAATGACTTATAACTGGGTAATCATACATATAAGTAATCATCTAGAGTAAGACAATACGTTCCAGATGAGAGTAAATACAAAGTAATTATCAGTCATACATGGAGCCAAAAAAAGTCAACAACGAATTCTTAAAACCTCAATTATGCATACAAACATGCACTAATCACTTAAATTATTTGAAGCGATTGGTCCTCCTTTAATTGTTGTTAACATGAATAGCAAATAAACCATGCAAAGGAGCCTATACCTAAAGTTTAGAATTACACGTTTAAAGTACATGATAATTAAAAAAATCCATAAAGTCTCGTCTCTAAAATCCAATAAAGGTGTTGGAAATTCAGTAATGATTAGAACAATCGTTAATAACGATCAGCCGATCGTTTAATTAGAATACAGAAACAATAATGAACGAAAAATACAAAGGAGAAAAAATAGTAAACGAAAACACTATAGAATTATGATCACGAACAACAACAAGATCAATCCTACAAAACAGAAAAAACACAGACAAGGAAAAACGAGAGGAATCGGGCTTGTGTTTGACACAATTTCCTTAAACAGATTCGTCGTCTGTTCCCAGGGTACACCGGTTCAAAACTGTGTGTACAGTCGGACGAGATACTTTTCTGAAATGCGGTTGGAACGAAGCAGCACGATGTTGGAATACGATTTTCTGTGTGTTCTTTTCCTCTAAACATGTGTATTTATACACGTAAATTGGGCATACGAAGTGATCATCATTAACCAGTAATGAATGATCGATTTATGTCCATTAATCCGTAATGAATGATCAGGTTTGGAAAGCCAAAGCCATTTCTAGAATCTGCTAAAAAATTTGATTCGAAAAATAGCAAAAACGTGTCATCCTCGGACACACGTTTCGGAGCTGCATTCGTGTCCGCAGGTCGCGCGAGCCCGATTTCAGAATTTCGGCTCGACAACCCGTTTTTCGCACCCCCCCCCCCCCGCGCGCGAGGATATGAGCCAGAGTAAAACATGACACAAGTGATGTCAAAAGCTTTGAGGTTTATCCTTATAAACCAATTCACATTTTGTTCCCACACCAATGTGTGATAGCCCACCTCACATTTTCAAGCTTGAACAAAAAATTTCTTTTGAGATAAACATCTCATTCACACACATTTTCCAACAATCTCCCACATGAACGGAGGTTGATCTCAGAAGTAACTTAATCCCGATCGAATTTCAACAGTCGAATCTTGCATATGATAGGTAGGTGTTACCCTTTGAACCTTCGCTCATAAAACACACTTAGTCTACTGCTCTGAGTAGGCGGTGATGCCTTTGAACTCGTCTGCCGTTTATGTAGACGACAATGTGCTTCACACAAGACTCTCCTTGACAATATTAAGTCCTCAAAGTTATGTTCGTTATGGTCATGAACATTAGCCTGGTTCTGTGAGAGCTCTTAGGTATTGTGCCCCCTCTCAATACCATTTGAAGCGACCCCACTTCTCTCTCACATAGGTGATTCACCACGTGTGGCTGCCTCAGCTGAATCATTAAAAGCCATAGGCTTAACCTCGTACTTGTCACTTTTAGGAATGGACTAGGACATGTATCGATTCCAATTATACATCCCCTTCTTAAAGTGCTTGGAGTTATCAATTCTTCCCCCCACAGTGACCTCACTAGTTCATACAATTAGGTTGTCCTATGAACTCAGATCTTGGGATCTCCAGTCAACTGAGTTAGGTTTTCCTTCATATGAACTTTAATCTTTCAAGGGCTTCAGTCCAATTCCCATAGACGACTTATGAACTAGCTCTCTACTTAGCCCTTTTGTCAGCGGATCCGCAATATTATCTTTTGACTTCACATAGTCAACAGTGATAATTCCAGTAGAGATTAGTTGTCATATCGTATTATGTCTACGTCTTATATGTATGTTCTTACCATTATACATTGTGCTATGAGCTCTGCCAATTGCCGATTGGCTATCACAATGTATACATATGGTCGTTGCCGGCTTAGGCCATCTTGGTATATCCTCCATAAATTGACGTAGCCATTCTCCCTCTTCGCCAGCTTTATCTAAAGCGATGAATTATGCTTCCATCGTGGATCTAGCAATAACCGTTTGTTTCGACGATTTCCACGATATGTCTACACCTCCAAGTGTGAATACACATCCACTCGTTGCTCTGGAATCCTTCGTACCCGATATCCAGTTTGCATCACAGTGTCCTTCAATCACTGCAGGATATCTGTTGTATTGCAGCGCGTAATCCCTTGTGTACCTTAGGTACCTAAGTAACCTAGTCACACATCTCTAATGAGTTGAACTTGGATTACTCGTGTACCTACTTAGCTTTCTTACAGCATATGCTAAGTCTGGTCTGGTACAACTCATCAAATACATCAAACTGCCAATAATTCTTGAATACTCTAATTGGTTAACAGGTTGTCCTTTGTTCTTAGCTAGATGTTGACTTGTGTCAATGGGAGTTCTAGCTACATTATAGTCATTTGCATTAAACTTTTCAAGAATTTTGTCCACATAGTGGGTTTGTCCTAAAGCAAGTTTACTTTGGGTTCGTGTGATTTTAACTCCCAAAATCACATCTGCTAAACCCATGTCTTTCATGTCAAATCTTTCTTTCAAGGTGTCCTTTGTTGATTTTATCATTTTGTCATTACTTCTAACAATGAGCATGTCATCAACGTATAAACACAAGATGACATAACCATCTGGTGTGTCTTTCACATACACACACTTATCACATTCATTGATCTTGAATCCAGAATCTAGCATGACATGATCAAACTTTTCAGGCCATTGTTTTGGAGCTTGCTTTAGTCCATACAAGGATTTTACCAGTTTACACACTTTCTTTTCTTGTCCAGAGGCTCTAAAGCCCTCTGGTTGTTCCATGTAAATCTCTTTCTCTAGATTTCCATTTAAGAAAGCGATTTTCACATCCATTTGGTGAACTTCCAAATTTCTAATGGCTGCAATGGCAAGTACCAACCTTATGGAGGCTATTCGAGTTACTGGTGAATATGTGTCAAAGTAATCTAGACCTTCTTTTTGTTTGTATCCTTTGACCACCAGTCTTGCCTTGTACTTGTCTATGGAGCCTTCAAGCTTCATCTTTCTCTTGAAGATCCAACGATGACCTAGTGGTTTGCATCCCGGAGGAAGATCCACTAGTTCCCATGTATGATATTTGTAAAATAGCATCTATTTCACTTTTGATGGCCTCCCTCCATTGAGGTCCTTATGAGGAAGTTACCGCTTCACGGTATGTTTTGGGTTCACTTTCCACCATGTACGTGTAGAAATCATGACCAAAAGACTTTTCAGTTCTAGCCCTCTTGCTTCGCCTAGGCTCAATATCTTCTTCCTCAGATTGCTCTTGTTCTTCCGGAACACGTTCTAGTTCTTCCAGAACACATTCTGGTTCTTCCGAAACACGTTCTAGTTCTTCCGGAACTAGTTCATCATGAATACGTTCATCATCTGCCCCAAACGTGTTTCCATATTCTTTTGTAATGCATGGAAATATATTTTCAAAGAATGAGGCATTCTTTGATTCCATTATCGTTCCTTTGCGAATGTCGGGAATCTTGGATTCATGCACAAGGAAGCGATACGCGCTACTGTGATCTGGATATCCAATGAATATACAGTCAACAGTTTAGGGTCCTATCTTTTGAGCCTTAGGTAGTGGGGTAACCACCTTGGCTAGTCACCCCCACACTTTGAGGTATTCGTAGGACGGTTTTTTTTTTCACCATAACTCGTATGGGGTTTCATCTCTTTTCTTATGGGGTATCCTATTCAAAATATAATTTGCTGAAAGGATAGCATCCCCCCCCCCCTACAAGTTTTGGTTTACGCCAGAACTCACTAACATGGCACTCACCATTTCTTTCAAGGTTTGATTTTTCCGTTCAGCAATCCCATTTGATTGGGGTGAATATGGGGCAGTGAACTCATTTCTAATTCCGTTTTGCAAACAGAATTTAGCAAATGGTGAGACATACTCACCACCTCTATCACTCCGTACAACCTTGATCTTCCTTTTAAGTTAATTCTCAACTTTAGTTTTTTAACAATGAAAGCTTCAATTGCCTCGTCTTTACTTTTGAGCAAGTAAACATAACAATACTTCGTGCAATCATCGATAAACGTGATGAAGTATTTAAATCCATTTCTAGTTGGAATGGATTTCAAATCACACACATCTGTGTGGATCATACCCAGAGGTTCAGTATTTCGTTTAACCGGTTTGAATGATGATCTAGTTAGTTTTGCTTCAACACATGTTTCACATTTATGGTTTGAGTCAATATCAAAAGTTGGTATGCAATTTAATTTAATCAAACGACGAATGGAATTAAAGTTAACATGACCAAGTCTACCATGCCACACATTAGAAGACTCAAGCAAATAAGCCGAACTGGTACCAGTCTTATTCATAGCATTGTTAACGACCATTACATTTAGTTTGAACATACCATTGAGGGCATAGCCCTTTCCAACATACACACTATTCTTGGTTAACATGACCTTATCTGACTCAAACACCACTTTGAAACCAAACTTATTCAACAACCACCCTAACATTAGATTCTTACGAATCTCAGGGAAATACAACACATTAGTCAAGGTAAACTCATTTCCTGATGTCATTTTCAGGATCACATTTCCTTCACCTTTGACTTCAGCAGTGGCAGAGTTACCCATGAAGAGCTTTTCTCCATTAGTCACTTCTTTGAAGGTGTTGAATAAGTTCTTGTCAGCTCAAACATGGCGGGTGGCACCGGTGTCAACCCACCATTCCTTGTTATTCGAACCAACCAAGTTAACCTCAGAGATCATCATTGTGAGGTCAGAGATCATGGCCACAAGATTCTCATAATCATCAATCATATTGGCTTGACGAGAGACATATTTCTTTGGTTGTCTACATTCATTTGCCCGATGACCTGGCTTGTCACAGTTGTAACATTTGCCTTCAAATTTCTTCTTTGCAACCCCACATTTGGGTTTAAGATTAAACCCTTTCCCCTTGTTCTTCTTCTCAGCATGTCCTCTATTTCTGTTACCTTTGGAGGATTGGCCATATTCAACAATATTGGCCTTTGCTTGCTCAAGAACATCACTCTTCTTTGAGCAAGTTTGTTGTCTTCTTCAATACGAAGACGAACCACAAGATCTTCAACGGTCATTTGTTTTCTCTTGTATTTGAGATAATTCTTGAAATCAACCCAGCTTGGTGGCAATTTCTCGATCATGGCAGCAACTTAAAATGTCCCGCTAAGTGACATCCCTCCGCATTAATATCATGAAGAATGATCTGCAACTCTTGGATTTGGCTCATAACAGTATTAGAGTCAATCATTTTAAAATCCAAGAATTTGGCCACCACAAATTTCTTTGTGCCTGCATCTTCGGTTTTGTATTTTCGTTCCAAAGATTCCCATAGTTCCTTGGTCGTGTTTACTTTACATTACACATTGTAAAGTGAATCCGCCAAACCATTGAGCACATAGTTCTTACACAAGAACTCAGAATGCTTCCGAGCTTGAACCGCGCTCACAGATTGAGCATCCATTTCCCCTTCGGAAAATTGGGGAGCGGTTTCAGTCAAGAACCTCGCAAGGTTCAACGTTGTCAGATAAAACAACATCTTTTGCTGCCAACGTTTGAAGTTCAGACCGTTTAACTTTTCAAGTTTTTCAGCGTGGCTTGCAGCCGCGCCAGGCGGTTCAACCATCACAGTGGTAACAGCAACGGATGAGGTAAACACAGCAGAGACACCAGAGGTCGACATTGGCTGAGAGGAAATCATTCTGAAACGAAATCAGAGGAGAACAGTCAGAAAAATTCGTACACAGAGTGTACACCAATCTGTTTAAGTTTGTTGGAAATTCAGTAACGATTAGAACAATCGTTAATAACGATTCAGTCGATCGTTTAATTACAATACAGAAACAATAATGAACGAAAAATACAAAGGAGATAAAATAGTAAACGAAAACACTACAAAATTATGATCACGAACAGTAGCAAGATCAATCCTGCAAAACAGAAAAACACAGACAAGGAAAAACGAGAGGAACCGGGCTTGTGTTTGACACAATTCCCTTAAACAGATTCGCCGTCTGTTCCCAGGGTACACCGGTTCAAAACTGCGTGTACAGCCGGACGAGATACTTGCCTGAAATGCGGTCGGAACAAAGCAGCACGATGTTGGAATACGATTTTCTGTGTGTTCTTTTGCTCTAAACCTGTGTATTTATACACGCAAATTGGGCATACGAAGTGATCATCATTAACCAGTAATGAATGATCGATTTATGTCCATTAATCCGTAATGAATGATCAGGTTTGGAAAGCCAAAAGTCCATTTCTAGAATTTGCTAAAAATTGATTCGAAAAATAGCAAAAACGTTTCGTCCTCGGACACACGTTTCGGATCTGCATTCATGTCCGCAGGTCGCGCGGGCCCGAGTTCAGAATTTCGGCTCGACAACCCATTTTTCGCACCCCCCCCCCCCCAGTGAGAGGACATGAGCCAGAGTAAAACATGACACAAGTGATGTCAAAAGCTTTGAGGTTTATCCTTATAAACCAATTCATATTTTGTTCCCACACCAATGTGGGATAGCCCACCTCACATTTTTCAAACTTGAACATAAAATTCTTTTGAGATAAACATCTCGTTCACACACATTTTCCAACAAAAGGAATTATCAAAGGAAAAACATCAGAGCACACTGCATGCCCTTGAGCTGCTTAAACATATAGATATAAAGCACATGTGTTTACAATCGTGCATACATTAGCAAAAGAAAAAAAGTAAAAGAATGGAAGATGACAACAGGCAAGTAACTTTTGACAAACAATCTAAATAAAAATTGACAGAAATTAAGAAAACATCATCAAATTGAAACATGACTTGACAATGTAAGGAATCCAAAAAAAATTAAACGTAAATTAGCCCTAATTTACAACTCGCAGCGGCCAGAAACAGAAAACATCGGACATCATAGGCATAAGCCAAGTCGTACCTGAATGAAGGAGTGCGTAAAATGGAATACCATCGAGAATCAAGCATTTATGTGAGGGAAAGAAGGATGCATGAAAGACGCGTGTATGTTGCAATTATACCCTCCTCCGGGTTTCGAACTCGTACTCTACTCCGGGTTAAAATAAAACAAAATAAGATCCGGGTTAGAAGACAAGCTCCGCGTGTTTTGTGTAAACGGGTCAAGAGTACCTACCGGTTTAAAAGTTCGTTAGTTTGTTAGTTTAACTTAACTAGAGTTTAGTTTGTTGCTTACCATAGTTAAATGTTAGTTAGTAGTTATTTGCTGAGATGTTTATATTCGAAAGCTTGTACATTTTCAAGGGTTAATGAGAATTTCGATCCTGCATTCTCTCAATCAAACATGGTATCAGAGCTGAATTAGCTCCGATCACTCTCCGATGACTTTCCGATCACCTTCTCCGATTACATTCGTTTTCTCTTTTCTTCTTCCTTTTTATTTCAATTCGTTCTCGATCGTTTCTTCCCCTGTCAATTCATTTGTTTCTGAATTCATTCTCTTCATAATCGTTTCAAATCTCTATCAATTTCATTCATTTGTTTCTGAATTGATTCTCTTCATAATCGTTTCAAATCTCTATCAATTTCATCTTTCATCGTTTTCTCGAAATGTCAACTTCAAATCCTGCAAATCCTGATGCTTCTGATCCTCTTTATCTTCATGCATCTAATCATCCAGGTCTCCTTTTGGTAACTCAAGTTTTTTATGGATCTGGATTTCATACTTGGAAAAGGTCTATGACTATTGCTTTAACTGCAAAGAATAAGTTTGGCATGGTTGATGGCACGATTACTTGTCCTACTGATTTAGCACAATCAAGTTCATGGAAAAGATGCAACAACATGGTAATTTCATGGATTTTAAATACACTTGCTCGTGTATATGTTGATAAGGCATCTGAATTGTGGACTGAGTTGAATGATAGATTTGGTAAATCTAATGGTCCTAAACTCTATGAATTACAAAAGAGTTTATCTCAAATCAGTCAAGGCAATGATAATATTGCTTCCTATTTTAGCAAAATTAAACAGATCTGGGATGAGCTTCAGTCTGTGCACAATTATAATCGTTGTACTTGTGCTTCTACACAAGAAATTGCTAAGCAAAATGAAGAACAAAAACTTATTCAATTTCTAATGGGATTGAATAATTCTTTTGATACATCAAGGACTAATATCCTTATGATGAAGCCTTTACCAAAGGTGAGTGAGGCTTATTCTTTGCTTACTCAAGA
Source organism: Deinandra increscens subsp. villosa (assembly GCA_039602395.1). NCBI lineage: Eukaryota > Viridiplantae > Streptophyta > Magnoliopsida > Asterales > Asteraceae > Deinandra > Deinandra increscens. The sequence goes on from JBCNJP010000003.1 coordinate 15,267,492, forward strand.
AGAACAGCAAAGAGAGATTCATGTTGCTGGTATTTTTTTTCTTCACAATCTACCTCAATGAATGTTACTGCACATTCTTAATCTAATTTCAGAGGTGATTCTAAGAAGTTGATTTGTTCCCATTGTAAGAAAACATGTCATTCAGTAAACAAATGCTATAGAATAGTTGGCTTTCCCAAGGATTTTAAGTTCACAAAGACTAAAAGGTTTGCTGGTAATGTTCAAAGTGATGAATCTGAATCTAATCTTGCTGAATCCATTTCTGGTGGTGGTCAAAGTTTTACCAATGAACAATATCAAGCTCTCCTTCAACTGGTAACTAAGCAGAATATTGAAGCTGATTCTACAACAACAATTAGCTATGCTAATTTTGCAGGTATAATGGCTTGCAATTCACAACAAATTAACACAAAATGGATCATAGATACTGGCGCTAGTTACCATATGTGTTATGATGAGATTCTATTTTCTACCATTCATGATCTTGCTAAGCCAACTTTCATTTTTCTTCCTAATGGTCATATGTTCACTGTTACTAAATCAGGAAGTGTAGCTTTGACTCCTAATTTTTCCATTTCCAATGTTCTTTTAGTCCCAGAATTCAAACAAAATCTCTTATCTGTTCCAAAATTGTGCAAGGACACTAATGGAATAGTTTCATTTTCTGAGCTTGATTGTTTCTTGCAGGCCCCTTTTCTGAAGAAGCCACTGGCACTTGGTAGGCTTCTTCATGGTCTCTACATTCTTCATTCCAGTCCACTGTTTCAATCTGTTCAAAATTTTGTTTCCTCATGTAATTCTGCTGTTTTTTGTAATACTTGGCACAATAGATTGAGGCATTTACCATTGTAGAAGCTTAATAAGCTTCATTTGTTTTCTAAAAGTTCCAATAATACCCTTGATCATTGTTCTATATGTCCTAAAGCTAGACAACAAAATTTACCATTTCCAGTTAGTCATTCAAAGTCTCTTAAACCTTTTGATCTTATACATGTTGATATATGGGATCCTTATCATAATGACACATATGATGGTTTTAAGTACTTTCTTACCATAGTTGATGATTGCACAAAAGTCACTTAGACTCATTTACTCAAAACAAAAAGCAGTGCTTCTAATATTCTACAAGGTTTTGTAACCTTAATTCATAATCAGTTTGGTATCACAGTTAAAACTATTAGAACTGATAATGCTTTTGAATTAGGGTCTAGTGCTGCTATGAAAGCTTATTTCATTAGCAAAGGTATTCAGCACCAAACTTCGTGTCCTGGTAAGCCACAACAAAATGGTGTTGTTGAAAGAAAACATAAGCACCATCTTAAAACAGCAAGAGCACTTATGTTTCAGTCTCAGTTACCTAATTCTTTTTGGGGTGATTGTATTCTCACTGCTACTCATTTGATCAATTTATTTCCTATTGTCATTTTGGATCATAAAACACCAAATGAGGTTTTGTATGGTAAACCTTCTACATATTCTCATTTAAGAACATTTGGCTGTTTATGTTATGCATCCACTTCCAAATCTGGTAGGGATAAATTCATGCCCAGGGCTATTGCTTCCATTTATCCTTTTGGACAAAAAGGTTACAAGTTATATAACTTGCAAACTCATTCTACTTTTGTCTCTAGGGATGTGGTTTTTCATGAATCCATTTTTCCTTCTTTAAAGCCTCCAACCTCTTTTCTTTTTCCTTTCAATGACTCTTTTCCTGTTGATGACTCTTCTTCTGATCTTTCTTCCTCCACATCTCCTTCCTCTACTTCCTCCTGTATTCCTTCATCTGTTCCTATTGTTCCTATTTCTCCTTCACCTGTTACATCATCTATTCCTCCTCCTACTGCTATTCCTACCAGAAGATCATCTAGGCAACCTGCTCCTCCCTCTTACTTATCAGATTATGTCTGCAATGCTTTTACTGATACTGATTTCCTTCATGCTTGTCCTGCTCATTTTTCTTTTTCTTTTAATGCTTTGTCTGACTCTTCTAAACATCTTTTAACTAATCTAGACATCATTAAAGAACCATCTTCTTTTAAAGAAGCTGCTGGTAACCTTGTCTGGCAGGATGCTATGACAAAAGAGTTTGAGGCTCTTACTGCCACCAACACTTGGACCCTCATGGATTTACCAACAGGTAAGAAACCTATCAAGTGTAAGTGGGTCTATAAAGTGAAGTATCATTCTAACGGTTCTATTGAAAGGTGTAAAGCCAGACTTATAGTTCGAGGGGACACTCAAAAGGAAGGCATAGATTATACAGAAACTTTTTCCCCTGTCATAAAACTCACTACTATTCGAGCTCTTGTTGCAGTTGCTATAAAAATGCATTGGCAATTGCATCAATTGGATGTTAACAATGTTTTTTTTCATGGGGACCTTGATGAAGAGATTTATATGTGTCCTCCTCCTGGTTTGCCTATTTCAGAGTCTAATAAAGTGCTCAAACTTAACAAGTCACTTTATGGTCTTAAACAAGCTTCGAGGCAGTGGTATGGCAAGATTTCAACTGCCTTGAAGTCAAGGGGTTATGTCAGATCCCCTAGTGATTATTCTTTGTTTTCTAAGTCAATGGGCAACTCTATTGTTCATCTAGCTGTCTATGTTGATGATATTCTCTTCATTGGGAATGATGTTGATGAGATGACTGCCCTGAAGAATTTTCTTAATGACACTTTCAAGATTAAAGATTTAGGCTTTCTCAACTACTTTCTTAGCATTGAAGTAGTTTAAATTCCATCTGGCCTGATTATGTCTCAAAAGAAATTTTCCTCTGATTTAATCAAAGAGTTTCAAATAGAGGATCTTCCTGTCACCACTTGTCCTCTTCCTGTTGCTTTACAATTACACACTGTTGCTGGTGATTTACTCCCTGATCCTTTGTCCTATAGAAGATTGGTTGGCAAACTGAATTATCTTACTCATACAAGGTGTCACACCCCCAAAAATCCCACGCGCGACAACGCGCCGCAGGGAGCGTGACAAACCGGGATCGAACACGTTAGCCATACGAACAGTCTATATGCAATGTAAAAGTAAAACCAGAGTAAATGCGTTTTTAAATGCGGAAGCGTAATCGACAAAGTTGTAATAATTGTTCAAGCGCCAAAACATGCGCAAACCAAAAGTTAATAAGTTTGATAAATAAATAAGTCTATGATGCATGCATGGTAATAGTAATCCTTATGTAGTGCATCCTAGCTCGTGGCAGACAATCCAGTTTAGCGACCTGAGATATAACATGCTAAAGTGTCAACACAAAGGTTGGTGAGTTCACAGGTTTAACAGTTCAGTAACGTTTCAAGTTCAGTTTAAGATTGACCGTTCAATAACGTCAAGTTGTAAGAGCATAATCACTAATATATATATCAAATAGCTAGCTAGGCTATATTCATGAAACTTCGCACGTTGATGGTCACCGAAGCTAACAGTTGTTTATAGTTTGCCTTGTTGTGTTTAGGACGAATATAACACCCGTTCGATATCCAATCGTGCCAGAGCGACTGACCCGGGTGGGGTTTGTCAGACCCAGTAGTACTACAATATATTTCCCGCTATCGTCATTAATACTAACGGTACCATAGGAAGGACTTTGTTGTATAGTGTGCTACAAGTACTTCAAGTGATATATAAAAGTCTAATTATCTCAGTTGTATAAATCATGCATGTTAATCTCCCCCAAAAGGATTAAAACAGTAAAATGGGGCCGTGAAACTCACCTTAGGTTGCTCAGCAAAGTTTCCAGATAAAACAGTTAATTCACGTAGCAAGAACGAGTCTTGTGCAAGCAATCAATCACCTAACGAGCATACGAGTATAAGTGTGTGTTCTAAACTATTAAATCTAACGTAAACGACATAAACGAATGATCGTGAAGTCCGGACTAGTCGAGGATGGCACTTGTGCCAAATCCGAGCGATTATCGAAATACGCGAGAAAAATACAATATATGTTAATATTATATATTTTCTAAGTTCAGAGACTTCAAAAATAAATATATATATAATATATATATTTAAACCGAACGTGTTATGACGATAATAATGGGTTACAAAATGATATATATATATATATATATATATATATATATATATATATATATAAATTTTCCTCCAAAAGTATCTAATCGTTTTCAATAAACCAACGATATACGTATATGTATATTAAATTACGCAAAATATATCTATTTTGCATTTTTATGTAAGACCGTGATTTTTGAGTTAGAATATGCATGCAGATTTATTTAAAACTATATTTTGGTTCAAATCATCAAATTTTACGAGTTCGATAATCAATATACATTTTATGGGTTTAAACATTTGTAGGAAATGGTTTTAAAGAAGTTTTGATTCACTAGGAAACCTAAACTCGCAATATATAAAAAAAATAGACAAGGTGAGGCCGCCTGGGGTCGAACCCGCGACCTCCCCTTCACCGGTTCAGCGATCTAACCACTGGGGCAGTCTCCCGATCACGTCAACAACTGGCCGGCAATCGTTTTATATAGTAACAGAGACCAGGATCGGCTCTTAAGAAGGAAACAAAACAAAACCAGAAAAATGTATGGGACGGGTTTCGAACCCGCGTCCCCCGCGACCCAGACCAGCGCCCTAACCAGTTAAGCCAGATTGGCGTCTGGTTTTAAAACAGAAACGAAAATATATAACTTGTACCGGTCCGACCTCATCTTCTTCATACAAGAATTCCGGTGATCGGAACCCTAGTTCCGGTCGCCGGAAAAACGTAAACACAGAAAAACACAAGAAAAAGGTGTGATTAACATGAAAGTATCGTTACCTTTAACCGGTGATGAAAAATTGTCGAGTTTGAACACCGAAACGAATCTCGAACTTTGAATACGAACACCGAGCACCGTCACGGTTTGGACCTTCGATGACCCCTGGTTGCTCGTAGGAGATTCGCGATTCCAGAGGTGGTATAATGAGGGTCAATGGTGTAGTGGTTGGCCGGAATTTCAAAGTATTCGGTGGAACTTTGGTGGGTTTTTTTCTTCGTGACGGCAGGGAGAGGACGAGAGAGTTTTTGAGAGTTTTGTGGTTGTCCTTCAATGATATGGTAATTATATACAGGTCGGTTGGAATGATGCAACTAAAACTGTCGAACCTTTGATTGCCGGAATTATGACCGGAGTAATGCTGGTCGCGAAACAGTCCGAGGGTTGATGAATGTCGTAAATGTCATTAATTCCACTTTGGTTGATTGACAAATTCAGTCCCTCTCAAACTTATACAATTGACACAAAGTTTGGGATAAATGTAGAATAAACCCTCCTAAGTTTTGTAAGGAGAATGGGCTTCAAACAATGACAGAAAAGGTCCCTCAAATTTATGAAAGGATAACGAGGCTAACGGATATTAACGGAGGAATGATTAAACAATGAATATACAAGGAACGTCAAAAATATATAAAACGTATAACGTTAATAAGGAGATATGAACTTAAACAACTACCTAAAATCATAAATAATAATTCCCAATTCTCTATTTTAAAGTTCACATAAAATCATAGGTTTTCAAATCTATAACTCCCATATATTTAAAGTACATACATTGTAAATAATGAATTGTAATTAAATCATTTAATTACACAATATTATACATATCATTAAATCATATGTATATGTATTTTTATGTTATAATTCCACATAAAATCGTAGAATTTCAAACGTTTAAATTTCCGTGCATGCTCGTAGTGATTGATCACACAAAACCCTAATTGCTAAAGTCAACGCAGATAAGCACATAAATGTTCACACAACATTTAATACGTTTTACGTTCAGTTAATATCGGAAAATGACCTGAAAAGTCGGATTGTCACACAAGGCCAGACTTAGCCTTTTCTGTTCAATACCTAAGTCAGTTCATGCAGTCTCTTTGTCAAGCTCATTGGGATGCTGCCATTCACACTCTTAGATATGTCAAAGGATCCTTAACTCAAGGATTATATTTCAATAATTCTATCGATTTCTCTCTACAAGCTTACTGTGATTCTGATTGGGCAGCATGTCCCAATACAAGGCGATCTGTCAGTGGCTATTTTGTGTCATTAGGAGGCAGTCCATTGTCCTGGAAATCTAAAAAGCAACCCACAGTTTCTTTAAGCTCAGCCAAAGCTGAATACCGGTCCATGCGTAGAGTTAATGCTGAAATTGCATGGTTAACCCGCTTGCTTGCTGAATTTGGTGTTCCAAATATTACTCTTGTTCCTTTGAAATGTGACAGCCAAGCTGCCACACATATTGCTAAAAATCCTGTTTTCCGTGAACGAACTAAACATATCAATCTCGATTGTCATTTCGTGAGAGAAAAAGTTCAAGATGGTTTGATCAACTTGATTCATGTTTCTACCGGGTCTCAGCTAACTGATGTTTTTACAAAGAGTCTGGCCGGTCCTCAGCATCACTACTTACTTTCCAAGTTGGGTTTAACACCTCCAACTTGAGGGGGGGGGGGTGTTGCAATTATACCCTCCTCCGGGTTTCGAACTCATACTCTACTCCGGGTTAAAACAAAACAGAATAAGATTCGGGTTAGAAGACAAGCTCCGCGTGTTTTGTGTAAACGGGTCAAGAGTACCCGCCAATTTAAAAGTTCGTTAGTTTGTTAGTTTAACTTAACTAGAGTTTAGTTAGTTGCTTACCATAGTTAAATGTTAGTTAGTAGTTATTAGCTGAGATGTTTATATTCGAAAGCTTGTACATTTTCAAGGGTTAATGAGAATTTCGATCCTACATTCTCTCAATCAAACAGTGTAATACACATGTTTAAACGTCGTTAAACCATCTGCGTAGTTAAAGACAGGTGTAAAAGAAGAAAACCATCTGCTTAGTTGAAGACACATGTAATAGAAGAAAAAAAAGACCTGTAAAATTGGTGAAAATCAGGTTCAAAATGGCGACCTTGAGATAAGAAAACAAAGTCACGAACCACCAAACCAAAGTATTACTTGTGACAGAAACAGAATAACATAACTTATAACTAAGAATGAGGACAAAAAAATTTCCAAAGAAAAAAAGACGGTGAACAGTCTCACCATCACACAAAGCACGACTTCATAAATGTATTTTATATAAAGATGATCAACCAGCTTAGAAAAGAGGATGAAATTGAAAGCTTAAGAAAGGTGAGCCACTTTAGAAAGTAATATACCCCATTTAGTGTTCTTACGTTGAAATTTTCTATATTTGATAACTTCAACATTATAGCATAAGCTAATTTGTGGGTATTTTAGAATTTCAAGATTAAGAAGCTAAAGGGTGAGAAAAAACAAGCTCTATCTACATAACTTACTATAGAAGTCACACTTCAAAGAGTTCATGCAACTCAAAAAGATGATAAAGATACCTCTATTGAGACTATAATTGATTCAAAGGATTCAAAACTCAAGTTTCCGTTAAATTATATGAATACCTAGACAACGGATGAGTATGCATATATCTTATTTTAAAGTATTATTTAATAACACATAAATAATTACCTAATATATCAAATCACAAGTCTGAGGTGTTCACTGAAAGTTCACTATTCCCTTACTGTTCCCTTTCCACATCAGCTTAACTTTGCATCCCTATTGGTAGTTTTGGGCGGTGGGCATGTGGCTGTTTTGTTTGATTTTTTTTTCTTTCAGCGTTGACATGAAACTTTTTATATTATGTTTTCTAGATACATTTCAATATAAGCATTTGGCGCAGCGGTTTGTGTATTAGTAATGTTAACTTCTGGGCGCAGTTTCGATTCTGCTGCCTTTTTTTTCCGCCTTTTCGTTACAATGGATTTTTATCATTTGTTAGAGTGGGCGGCTAATGCTTACAATATGAGATTAAACAACACGTGTCTCACCAAAGCTACCACGTTTCCTTTTTCTCTGCTTTCATTCTGCAGCTGGCACCCTATATCTCCCCCTCTCTTTATATCCCACCAAATCCTTCCAAATTCCATGTCTCCCACCACCGCTTAAATCTCTTCCAACCACCACCGCAGCCGCCGCCACCTCCGGCAACCAATCCGTCCAGCCAATTTCGCCATCCATTCACCCGGCCCATAAAAAAACTCCGTCGAAAAGTCATTAAATCCATCTTCTTCGCAACCGCCGCCATGTCTCTACTTTTTCCTCTCTCCATTTTACCTCACCGATGCTTCATCTCCGCCCTAACTCTCTCAAAGGAGAGATCACACTTTCTATCTCTTTCCTTTCTATTCCTCTGTACTCTTTCTATCTCTCTCTGAAGCTTCATCCCTTTCCTTTTCCGTCCGATCGTTGTGGTTGTTCGACCACCATTGCCGTTCTACCGCTGTCGTCGTTCGCTGCCGTTCAAGATCTGAGAATGTTGCAGTGGTGGTGTTGGTTTAATGCTTTCGTAAGTTACGTATAACGTTGTATGGTACACTGCTGCAATTTTTAAGAAATCCGGTGTTATTTAAGTTTCTCATAAGTTACGTATTACCTTGCAGGTACGGTTGTTCCAACGACGTTTGGTGCAGGTGATTTCGTGACATCGAAGGTACATTTATTTGTTTAATTAATTAGGTTTGACTTGGATGTCAATCACATGTTTTCATTTGGCATTGGACTATTTTTGAATCTGAATGTATTTTTCTTACCAAATGGTTACATGTAACTTGAAGGATAACTTACTTTGGGGATGCGGTGGTTTACCAAGCCTGCTGGTTTGAATGGATCCTTTATGAAATGATTTTGAGTATAGATCTGTACATGGAGAAAATAATCACATAAACAAATTTAATTAATATGTTACTTGGGTTGACGTGAAAGTCAATAAATATCTCAAAAACTATCTTGATCACAACCTCAAGGTTCATGTAGGGAGATTACAGAAAGGTTTGTCTCTTCATTACCATATAAATACCTTCTGTATGGAGCTTCCCTCATATATGTATGCTGGTAAGAGTAATTGCTACTCCTGTGAAGTTATTAGCATTGAATGATTTTCATTGCAGAGCACCGCCATTAGGGTAATCTTCATTTTTTGTTGGTTACTTTCTGGTTGCAGAGCACCGCCATGTGGGTTCAAATAATATTTTTTTTGGATTGCAGATTTGGACTTTGGAGGTATCTCATCCTTCTTACTAGGTATTGCTTTTTTAATTTTTGTTTATGGGTGCATGTTATGTGTTTGATGAAATGCTTTGATTGAATTTTATGTATTAGAAGGCATAACTACTGATCAAGGTATTTGATTGTTTTTTTTTTCTACAAATTTCATTTGAATGCATTGGAATTTATCAATTTTGTATTGATGTTTCATGTTTCAAAACTGTTATTAAAATTTTTATTTGAGAGCATAAATGGTTATCATTTTTATTTAGGTATTTGATGTTTATTCTTTGAAACATTAAGGGAGAAGCCTAAGTGCCTAACAGAAGTTAATATACACATTCAAATTCATTTGATCAGGAAATTTTGATTTGGTAATATGAGAATTCAAAACCTGTTAGCACCAATCCACTATATTTTTATAATTACTCTGTTGTCAGTTTCAAATCATTATTGGTCCAAATCAGATTTCATGAAAGTAAAGTGTGTTCTTATGAATAATTTGGGTTTTTTTTTGTTTGTTGCAAGTAATATGTTTACCTCTTCCATAATTTGGGTTTTTTTGTTGTTGCAAGTAATATGTTTACCTCTTCCTTAGACCCGCTAATCTGCACCATTTGGTATGTTTCTTTTACTTGGTTGTTACTATTTCCGTTTGTTATATATGTTTACATATTTGTATAACAACTCTTTTTTATATGATATCGATGTCCTCTTATTACTCGAACGAGCCTTAGTTTCTGCTATATATTTCTTCTCTTCAAAAGAATCATAAATTGGTTGCTTAAATTTCATGTTTACTTAGATATGAGCCAAAGCTAAACTTAAATTATTTGACTTTAGAATTATTGAATTTCTGTGTTCTTAGTGATTTTATTTTGGTTCACATTTTAAAGATATATCCCTTTTCATTCCCTACAGGTTTCAAATTTATTTTCTTCATATGATAAGACTTTAGACATTAGAATCATTAATGATATTCCTTTTCATTTGCTTTTTCAGTCTATTATGACATTTTGGTTTGCCTATATTCTATCATGTTAGTTATTTATATGTTAAAGGATGCTAATGTTGTTACTCTGATTATATCTTGGCAGGACTGTTGTTGTTGCTCTACTCCCATATTTGTGTATTGGTATGTGCTCTTTGATTCATGGTGTTTTTCTTATCATCCTAAAACTTATTTAGTCCATGGTATATGTTACTTTGTTCATGGTTCATGCATCAGTTGCTTTAAGAAAATCATAAACTGAGATTTACTTTATCAGTATCTGTTCCATTGGCTTTTAATTACATGATAAGACTTTAGAGTTTAGAGTCATTTCATTACATGGTTTATTTAGAGTTGAAACTCATTCTATGGAGTTTTGTGTTTTATATAAGCATAACATTCATGTGTTCCAAACTATATTAGTCATGATATGTGTATCATCTGAGACCTTAAATCTTAATTATTACATTTTGGTTTTCCTATTTACTGTCAGGGAAAATGAAGGTACCTCTCAACCTTAAATTTGATTATTTCCTTATCTTTAACAACACAATTCCACGGCTCCTAAAACTCCTGTAGAAAAAACACCAAAGCGTTATGATAGGAAAAATGAAGGTACCTCTCTTTCATGTTAAAATCACTTCATATAACAACACATACTATAATATAACTAAATATACAACTTTAGACTATTCAACAGCTAAAAGGAGTAAGGAAAAGGATGATTGACATGATGGTAGCAACAAAGAAAGGAGCAATTTTGATGCATAAATAAACCTTACATAGCTCCATGGATATGCTTTTGTTTTGGTACATATTATGTTGTGAAGGGATAGAATGCCACTTGATAAAGGTTCATGCTGGAGAGCATTTTAGGAGAACGTTAAAACAAGAATCTCTAGGTCCAAGTCAGATGCTTTTGATGTAAAAATATCTTTTGCTTATCGAGTCAGATGCTTTTGATGTAAAAATATCTTTTGTTATTATCAATGTAATAACATCTAACGACACCTTATTTTTGTAAATACATATGAAGGTGCACTTTATTAATGTAAATTATTACTATCTTTTATTTAAAATATTAATAAACTTTACTAAAATTTAACAAATCGCGGCAACGCACGGACAATTTACTCGTAACCATTAAATACAATAATAATATTAGGTCTGGAGTAAGAGATCAGCAGGCGTGATTACTAATTATAATTGTTTTATTTAATAAATAATTAAATTGGTAGGTGTATTTAATTCTATATTTGAATAAAATGATGTATATATACTAGGATGAATATAATGATGGGCGGATGGGACGTGTGAAGACATTGATAATATATAGAGAGATCCTACTGGGGTCACCAAAGCAATCGCATGCAGGTGAGGTGGCTACATACATTAATTCCCATGGACCATGCTGTATCTGATAAATATGTAAATAAAACACATACATTCTGCTCCATCACTATTCTGTCACTACCTGAAAATGACCCTTCTATCCCTCTTATTATTTTGCACCAAAATATCTTTAAGTAGTAACAAAATCAGGAAAGTAAAAAGAAAAAAAAATTCATTGTGCTATATCTGACTCTATCTTCATATTTAAAAATATAATTTTTTTCCAAAAAAAAAAAAAAGTTAACTGAAATATTAAACGATTTAAAACTTAGTATCCTTTTTCTTATATTTATCAAGTGGAAAATAAAACGATATATAATAACCTACAAGTTATAACAACCTATTTGCTATGTAAGTCATCTACATCGCGGCCCGTGAGCCAACTCAAAGAGAATAGGAAGAAAACAGGCACATCTGTCAACATATAAATTCACATTTATGTGGAGTTATTAATATTAATTTATTTAGCTTTGTACGTACGTATATGGTACTCTAGCTATAATAATATATTTTTATTTTAAATAATAGTTTTCAATTAGTTGCATGTTGTCATGGGGCTAAGATAGATACATAAAAGATAGACATGTAACCTACACAAAATATCAAAAAATTAGACAGTGTAAAACTAAACTAAAAAAGAAAAACACTTTATGTGAACTACTAAAAACTATATATCGACCGCGGGCTAACACAAGTACAGAAAAGACAGATATGTGAACCATAAAAAAACTATTAAAAATTAATGTAAAAATAAACTAAAATAAAAGAAAACACTTTACACAAAATATAAAAACTATACACAGAAAAGCAAACTAAAAAATTAATGCAATGTAACAGTGTCACATAGATAACATAAAAAATTAATAACACGTACATTATGGTTAGTGCATTCGAAAAACCTGCCAATTATCTGATGTTAAGTGGCGTCGAACACCAACCCCGTAGGCGTTATAGAGGGCGCCAACCTTGGGCGTTATAGTCTCAACGGGCGTTAAAAGGAGGGATGATGGGTCCGGATCCAATCATAGAATCCCAGCTATTTTTTATTTTTATTTTTATTTATTAAATTAATAAAAAGTAACCTATTTTAACACCATTTATAACCGCATTTGGTGTTAAAGTTCCTGGTCATCATCTACGTAACTCCCTTTAACATATAACATTACATGAATATACTACGAGGTGTTTTACATTGTTTCTTTATTTAGGGAAGTCGGTAGAAACATTCATGCAATTTAAATAGTAGACCACCATAAAAGTTGTCCATGTATCATGTGTGGAGGATTTGTAGGAATTTTGGGCCCCACACGCCATGTGTTCTTCTGGGTTTCCATTTTCAGAGGGGTCATTTTTTTTCTCTACAAATAGAGATAAGACGAAAACTATCGGTCACCGTTATTACTTTATCTCTGCCTCCTGAAATATCTGCACAACTCTTAAATGCAGTCCTATTTTTTTTAATAGTGTTTGAAATTACGTCAATATCTCTAAGGCTATCCGTAATGGAGCGTTATGGGGTTTTTTTTTCCTAATATGGCGCCCCCATAACGCCCTCCCCACCCCCCGGGGCGCCATGTTAGTTAAAAAGGGGGAGAGCGCTATGTTAATGGCGCCGGAGCCCCTCTCTTATTTTTTTTTTCTTTTTTTTTTGTTTTTTTCTTATTGGTACACATCATACATCATAAACCCCATCCTCATAACCCCCCACTACACCACTTTAGCTATGGAGCCCCTCTTGCTGACGTGGACGCCACATGGCGCATAACGCCCACAAAGGGCTCCATCCACTACACTTAGCCTAATATACGAGGGAGTTTTTTTTAAGACGGTATTACACTTATTTATATTGAATTTAACACTCTAGGCTTGATCACTCATAAACACCATCAAGAAAGAAACTTATTATTTGAGAAAAAATCTTTTAAGTCATGTTTAAACTTAAAACCTCAAAGTCTCTAATCTTTAACTATCATCCTTATAAGTCAGACCGTTAAGTCAAATGCCCTTTAGTAAATGCGTAATATTTGAGTAATTTCTTTTACATTATTGTATTGAGAATTTTAGTAAATGCCTTGGTAGTTTTTTGTTAATAAAAGTTTCATTGGCCGTTCAAAAAAAATATCGAGAATTTTATTATATTTTATTCTATTTAAATTAAGTCGGATTGACGGTATGAATTCATTTAATCTAGTGAGTTACCGTGGCATGCGCTGCAACTGGTTATTATAGTCCACAAAACAGTCAATTGCTAGAAGTTGATACAACTCTTATTTAAATATGGTGGTCCAGAAATCTAAAATTAACGGTATGAATACCAACACAAAATCTTACAACAGACCTGAATTTTTTATTTTTTTTTTTTGGGGGGGGGGGGGGGGGGTGGGGTGTTGTGGGTAAAAAAAAAATTGTATCCTTCCACGTTAAAAAAAAGCTAAGGTTTTGTATTTCTATATGTATAGTAACTAGTGTTTTAACCCCACGTGTTACGGCGGAAATGGTGTATGTAAACAAAACTGCAAACAAATAAAACCCGAGGGGAATGTTTTATGTACACAAAAATTCAAACAAATAAAACCCGGGCATTGATCGGTCTTAAAATCTCCAAAGAATATCAGTGTAAGAGTTGTAGATTATTTTATTAGATCTAAGGTTATGATCTGCAAAATTATCATCATAAAGGGAGACTTGTAAGAGTAAAATAACCCATATCTTGATACAGTATATGTTGGACGATTCCTCTAATATAATAAGATAAATATGACATAAATCTAGAGATTACATCGTGATCTGGTAGCCACAGTCATTATTGTAGAAGGCAAGATGATCCTAATCGAGTTCCCGTTTAGGGTGTACGGTTAGGATGTTGAAGGTAATGGTGGTCCACGAATTTAGAGAGGGAGAGAAAGAGCACCACGATTTGTGTGGGCGATAAGGGTGTTGAATCTCTCCCTAATGCCTCTATATATACACCCAAGGGGAAATCTTAATTAGTTATAGTAAGGAAAATTACGTTCATCGAATAAATTTCAATTAGGAAACTTAGAGATATATTTAGGTCAATGATCATGTAAGATAAATGATAACTTAGGCCATAAGAAAGACAAAGTCTAACATTCTCCCACTTGACCGACTGATCAATTATAATGAGTTATTGGCTTAGTCTAATCGAAAATTAATAGTCATTTCAGTTTTGAACCAAAACTGTAGCAGAGAAATACAGTCATAAAATTGATTATCCAACTCAAGACCCCATTAATCATACTACAATTCCAAATTTAAAACTCAACTAAGTTTTAGGATCAATTGACAATTAAAACCTTAACGTTGATTTGTACATAAACTGTCTATATGTCACGTTAGACATGCATAATATGCATTTTGTTAGGACAAGAGAGAACGTGGAGTTTTTCGAAAGGCGTGCATTTATTTAAGCATAGACGCCATCCAATCATTATGTTTGGATGCAGATTTAAAACCCCGTGGTTGAAAATAATGCCGAATAAAGAGCATATTTGTCAAATTTGTACAAACTTGGTTCTCTCGTAAGATCAAAATATTCCAAAGTGATGATGGAACTGAGTTTGTGAACCATAATGTGAAAAAAACTGTTTGGTCATCGCGCCACAACAAAACAATCGTGCTGAAGAAAACACCGTCATATTATGAAAACTGGCTTGGCTCTACTTTTTCAGGACATATTCCATCAGAATATTGGGTTTAAGCCTTTAGCACTGTTGTCTACATCATCAATAGACTACCTACACTAGTGTTAGAAGCTAACTCACCTTTTCAACAATTATTTCTCAAATTAAAATCCGGTATTCAATAATTTTCGTGTATTTGGATGTTGTGTGTTTCAATGTTTAAGGGACTATACCGAACATAAGTTGGCTCCTCGAAGCTTACCTCGCGTTTTTAGGGGTGTAGCCCTCAATACAAAGGCTTTTTGTGCCTTGAACCCGAATCAAATATAATTTATATCACCCGGCATGCCAAATACCCTTGAATGGGAGAGAGGCGATCTATTAATAAACACAAATTTATAGTATACATACATGAGGAATGAGTAGACAAAATACAAATACACCCCAAAATACAAGATTAATTACATGTGGGTTTAATAGGATAGAATAAGTATCATTTCTTAATAGAGCTAAAATATTTTTTTATATATTTCTACCCGTTAAAATAAGTTTGTTTTTAATAGTTTCGTGCGTATCAATGTATTTTTTATATGACCTCTTTGACACCTACTAACATCCATCACTCTGTGAGTCTGTGTATATCAAAAAGGTCTTTGTCTAATGACATTTTAGAGATGAATAACAATATCGTTTTAAATGTGAGTATTTCAACCATATAGTTGACAAAAGAAAATTGCCACCAAAAAAAGAAAAAGATAATATGTGTACTGTGAAATAATAATAAAAGGATACGCATGGATTCGAAACGAAAATGGCGGGGTTAGGAGCAAGTTGCAGATATGAGACGAGCCCACAAGTTGCAACTTGCCATGCATATATTAATGGTACCGTACAACTCTGTTGTTAAAGAAAACAAAAGTAACAGAAGCGGCTGCCCAGAATATGAAAGGCTGCGCCATGGTCCGGGTCAGACCCGTGGGTTGGGTCAGTCGGGTAGGGGGACCATCCACATTCCTCATTTTTCCCGATGCCTTTCGTTCACGGCCGCACCAACAGAGGAGACAACGTGTTCACAGCCTATTGGTTGCGAGATTCTGCTCCTTAACGTTACAAAAGTTCTGGTTTTCCTTTATTTTTTTTACTTACTGTATTTTAATAATTTAACCACGATAATAAAATGCTATGAAAAGTTTAATACTTTTGTTTGAACTGTAATTTAATATTTTAAGATAAAATAAAGAGTTTAAAATTAGTTTCCCTGAATCGTTTGCTTTTAGATAATACTTATTAATTAATAACTAATTTTAACTGAAATTGGCATCTTATTTTAATATTATGAAGAATGAGGTTTAGAGCTTTTGACATTTTAACGTCGGAGATTTTTTAATAGCAATTCGCTTTTAAGTAATGACAAATTTGTCATTTTTAAATAAATCTATATATGATTATAAATGTTGTTACATGTCATTCTCATATTTATTTTCATCTCATTTTTTCTTGTCTCTTTCCTACTAAATATTAACATTCTTATCAATTAAATAATAATAACTTTAAATAGTTATATTATATAATTACATATAAAAAATATAAATGTTCTTATTCTAATAATTTGTTTAAACATAATAAATTAAAATAAGATTTTAATAATATCTAATCTTAAAATATATGTTTATTTTGATTAGATCTTTATTATTTTTTACTTTATAATTTTTAAATAATCATTATTTCTTATTTCACAAGTGGTTGATAACATCTAAACTAGTATATTATATTAGAATATAATATACATTTGTTACTATTTAGTAATATGTCTAAGACATTTGATTTTAATATACCATGGCTCAAATGGGTTCCTTTGAAAGTAAATGCATTTGCATGGCGAGCGGGTCTAGAAAAGATACCTTCCAAACAGGGACTGCAGAGAATGGGTTGCTGACAGAAGACTACTACCCAGTTCGCGAGTTGAAAACTGAATCCACTGACCACCTCCTCATCCAATGTTGTCGTGCAAGCAAATTTTGGGAGCTCATTTTCGAGTGGTGTAAAGTTCTGAAGCATATAATCTTGGCCTTCTTCTGATGTGTTAAGGATGTGTTACTGGTGTAGGAATCTTGGCCTTTTTCTGAGAGAAGGAAGAAAATATAACACGGAATCTTCTTAACTGATATGGTGTTTGCGAAAGCAAGAGACGATAAGCAATTCAATAAACGTTACCTAATGCAACACTTTAAAGTATTGCGTTATGTAACGTTGCATTAGATCTGAGAGAGACGATAAGCAATTCAATAAATGTTACCTAATGCAACACTTTAAAGTATTGCGTTATGTAACGTTGCATTAGATCTAATGCAACACTTTTTTTAGATAATGCAACAAATTTTTTAGATAATGTAACATATTTTTAGATAGTGCATCACTTTTGTTAAATAATACAACACTTTTGTTAAGTGTTGCTTTTATAAGTATTGCATTAGGCTCATTTTTTTAATAGACCTCCATTGTATAGAAGGTTTCGCACCGTTAATTCAATGAGATGGGGATACTAGAAATATGCATAGTACTTATAAATGTGTACTTCACACCTTATGACTTGTAATATTTTATATTCATTTATCTTAATCATAACAAAATCCAACCAAAGTAAAATGACATAGAGATGAAACAAAATTATTATTTGGCTCATTTACTTTCCTGTTAAACATCATGAAATCACACAAGATCACAAGTCCACGGACTTGATGATGAGTTATCACAATCAAACTTTGGGCCAAATCCTGAATTTTGTCCTCCAAACAACTATTGGTCTTTGGTTTTTGAAAGTACCAAAAATAGGTACTAAAAATGTAATACTTGTGATTGTGGGGGACCCAAGAGTACGATAACAGATTTAGAAGGTTAAAAGGTTGAAAAAACAGAAAGAACATAATCAATTTGTAGACCTAATGTCACTTTCAAACTGTATCTTCCTCTTTATCGCCGATATCTGACTGAAAGTTACATTGCTTCGCCACCGTTTTATCCTTTGTTGCTACCAAAGAACACTAGATATCATCTTTATGAAAAGACAAGGGCTTGTTTGTAGTATTCGAAAAGTAGAAGGACTCATTGTTAAGAAACAACTTTATTTTTTTATTTATTTTAAAGTGTGAGATTATAATCATATGTTGTCACTAACCCACTCTTTGTTTTTAAATAATTGTGGGGTTATTATAAGGTTTATGAAAACCAACCTTTGATTACAAGATAATTTTTAACTAATGTTTGCGAAGCGAGTATTATATTATACTTGCACAAACGGAGTATTTATCATGTAGAGTGCAGATAGTTTGTATTTACAGTTTAAGAAATTGTAGTTAAAAATACTAACCGGATAGTATTAAAAACAAGTTATGTAATTTTAGGATCCAAATTATCAACTTGCTTGCTTTTAGTTTTCCTCCAAAGTAATTGAATTGAACACATTTTTTAAGAACCATATGTTAGTATAAAGCCATATATACCTCAACCCCATCATATATAATATAAGCTTTGATGGCCCAAAACCTAAAGCAATGATAGGAGCAATTGTAAGTCACAAGGAAACCTAGGGACTAAAATGTTATTACCAATTATTAGGGGTGTACTTGACTCCTTGTAGAAGGCCCAATTTGTAAGGAGACAAAAAAACACAACAGGATGAAAGAGACACTTTAGAGTTATTATGTAAGATTTGGCCAGATTTAGGATTGCGTGGGGCAATGTGTCTTTAAATTAGAAACTACGTACTTATTTTTATTTTGTATTTCTGTTATACTGGAGTGATATTGTAAGTGTGTATAAGTTATTGTAAGCAAGCTAGAGCTCGAAAATGGTAGGGCTTGAGCCTTGATCAAAGATGAACTCGATGAAATTCAAATTGAGGCTTATTTAATAATTTAATAGGAATTAAATTACATGAATCATATTTTTAAGAGTAAATTATTGATTGTGTCCTTTATAAATATGTGAAATTACTAGATGTGTTCTTTGAATTTAATACTTATTGATGTTTTTTTTTTTTAATTTACACGCCCGTTGTCCTATCGACTAACACGCCCATTGCCCTATTGACTAACACCCATTACAATTTTGGTCCCTGAAAATTCCGTTTTTTACTTAAAACCAAAAACATAGGTTTTGATAATAAAACATCGAGTAAATTACGGCTATAGTCCCTGTGGTTTGCACGTTTTATGGCTATAGTCCCTAGGCTTTAATTTTTACGCCTATAGTCCCCAAGGTTTAGGGGTCCGTTACACCGGTGGTCCCTGGGGCTAACGTCCGTCTAATTTACCCCGTTAAATCCCCACGTGAGATAAGTGTGATGGGCAAAACTGTCCTTTCACACTTCAATATTTATTTTCTATATAAATGATTCAACGGTCACTTCTCCTTTCTCCCTCGTCTTCCACCTCCGATATTAACGATCATCAACAATTGTTGCGATGGTGCTCTGCTACTGTGGCCGGAATGCGATCGTTCGCATGAGCAGGACGGATGCGAACCCTGGTCGCCGATTTTACTGTTGTTCCGAGCAGGTATGTTCCAGTTTTAATTTTGCTCACTGTAATTGATTTGAGTTGCTGTTCATCTCGTCTTTGTTTAATTCAGGGCCCAAATTGTGGTTTCTTTATGTGGTATGATCCACCGATGTGCCCTCGTGCAATGGAGTTGCTTCCCGGATTGCTGAGGTCCCAGATGCAGGCTGACATACTTGTGAATGAAGTGAGGGACGGGTTGGCTGCTTCAAATGCCCGTAATGAGGTTGATTTTGATATTCTTATGGAAGAAATTCAGAAGAATGTGGGAGAAATCAGAAAGAAAAACATCCAGATCAAGCTTTTGTTGGTGATATTAGTGTTTGTCTGTTTAGTCAGGTTTTTTAGGGGTGATTAGGGGTCTAACTTATGTAAGGTTGTAATGGGTATGTAAAGTGGTGGTTAACTGTGTTTTGGATGTATTTTGACCTTGGAAGGTGCTTAATGATCACCCTAGGTGGATGTTTTTTGGATGTTTTGGATGTTTTTTGGAAGTTTTTTGGTTGAATGGACAATGATGTTTAATGATCAATAGTTTACAAAATTTTACCCCTTTGAAATGGTTAATGCTTAATGTGTGAATTGTTCAACTCAAGTGAATTGTTCAACTCAAATTTGGTACATCCATTTTATACAATGATGAATGTTCAACTCAAATGCTTAATGTTGTATGTGTGAAGTGTTTAACTCAAATTTGGTGCAACCATACCAATGGTGTCTGTTTACAGCAGTGACCAAAATGGTTTAGAACCAAACCAATATTAAACCACAAACAAACCAATGGGGTCTGTTTACAGCAATGACCCAAATGGTTTTCAACCAAACAAACATTAAATGACAAACAAGCAACATCCCAAACACTATTGTTTGACAATAGAATGTTAACCAAAATTGCAGCATATTCTGCATACACTACTACCATGAAATATTCAATACATCATTGTCTTAGAACCTAATATATTAACCTAAACAACCAACACTTCTTCAACCAGAAACATGCAACATCATTGTCTTGAAACAAACCATACATAAACTAACACACAAAAAAAAAACACCAGTCATCATTGAGACCTTCAACTTGTTGCTCCACCTTGACCTTTGCAAGATCTCTTGTTGTGACCTTTGTTCTTGCAAATTGAGCACACAACTGACTTCCCTGCCCTTGATAATTTGTTTCCCTTCACCAAAACAGTTTCATCAATCTCAACTTGACTCTTCCTTCTCTTCTTCTTTGGCCTACCAATAGGTTTGTGATGGAATGGAGCTTTAAGTGTTGTTGGACAGGAAGCCTTTGCCCACATGCTTCTACCATTGAGTGGCCCAATGTGAAATGAGTAAACTTTCTTCCAAGTTTCTAGCCAATGGCATGGATGTATCCAGGTATGAGCTCCACCAACTATCTCCTGCTTATGTAAATCCATATCCCAATTGGTTGCAATAGCATGTTTACAAGGTAAACCTGTCAGCTGCCACTTCCTACAGGTGCATGTCTTGTCATTGATGTCAACCACACACTGGTCATTCCATGGACCAGACACTTGATACTTGCATCCACCATTCCACTGCACCCTATAATCATTAGCTTTGATCTTCCTTTCCTCAAACAGCTTTGTTGATGTTGGTGTTAGGGGACCTTGTGTATTTGAAATGAGCTACATGTAAACAGTTATTAAACAAACATAAGTTGGTGTTAAGAATGAACATTGAATTTGGATTATTGAACTTCAATGAGAAGCATTACCTTCAGCACAGCTACATGTCTCTTCATGATGTATTCTCTAACAAACTCCAATGCAGAAATGATTGGTTTCTCCCTACCATCCACCAGCTTTGAGTTGAACACTTCACACAAATTGTTGAGGAGCAAATCAGAATGACTTCTCTCTGAGAAATGAGACCTAGACCAATGCTGTGGAGGTATCTGAGATAACCATTTCCATGCCTCTTCATTAAACTTCTTCAGCTCTGCCATTCTCTGCTCAAACCATGGCATAGTTCTTGCTGTTGCTGCTCCCCAAATGAGATTTTTAAAAGCTGTGATGTACCAATACATGACAGTTCAAAAAACAGTATAAAATCAACAAGATTTATATGTAATTTGACATCAAACCTTTGCCTCTCCACTGTTGTTTCATGTTTTGATGTATGTGCCTCAAACAGAACCTGTGCTCTGCACTTGGGAATACCGTGGCAATTGCTGGAATAATTCCCTAACAAGTACATATAACTTTAAGGACCATATGTGAAAATCTATATGTTTAACAGGGACTATTTAATATTAAATTACCTTTTGCCTGTCTGAGATGAAGGTAAAGTTGGCATTACTTGGTAAGTCAAGATCATCAGCCAGATTCTGCAAAAACCATGTCCAAGATTCCTTGTTTTCAGCTTCTACAACTGCATATGCAAGTGGGTAGATGCCATTGTTTGGATCTAAACCCACTGCACTTAACAGTTGACTAGGAAAGGGGCCCTTCATAAATGCCCCATCTAACCCTAAAAGCTCTCTCTCACATGCCTTGAATCCTTCTTTTAGAGCCCCCAAACATATGTAAATTCTTTTAAAAACCCTAGAAGGAGCATCATCTGGATTTTGCTCTGGTTCAACAGAAAATTTGACAGTGGTACCTGGGTTGCTAGTCTGCAACTCTAAAATGTAATCCCGAAGCATTTCATACTGCCCAGCATAATCTCCTCTCAATCTATCAGTTGCCTTTGATTTTGTTCTATATGCTTGCATTCCAGACACTTGGAGATGATACCTTGCTTGTAATTCATGTTGCATAGTCTTAATAGAAATCTTAGGGTTAGATTCCATTTTACTCACCACCCAATCTTCTTGAGATAAGAACTTTGTTGTGAAAGCTTGGATTTTTCTGCTTTTGTTGCACCTATGCTCAGGACAGTATGTCTTTACCATTGCCTAGCGAAACTAGCCTAGCGAAACTGTGTCACCGGGCATTGCCTAGCGAAAGTGCTGCCCGTGCACCTAGCGAAACTGTCTAGCGAAACTGTGCTAGCGAAACTAAGACCTGACCCAAAAACCAAACTTGTGAAATTTGCTTAAGTGTTATGCCATGACTTACATGATTATGCTATGATGAAACATGTTTGATATCTGATTTATATGAACCCTTGTTTATGATCAACCATTGGTGTCGTGTGTCGGTATGTCGAGTCATAGTTGCAACGTGCTATGTTATGGGCCGTAGTGACGTTAAGTAAAGATTAGACGAAACTAATACTTAAGACCTAAACGTGTTCTAGGTCTTCGTTAAACAACAATAATTGGATTACTTGAAGTGTAGCAGTGCAACCAAAGGTGAGTGTCACTAACCCGCTTACTGTGAGTCCGTTTGGGCCACACCGATTAACTTAACGAAAAACAATGCTGATAAACTCTAGAGTGCTAGGCACCTACCAATGAACAAGAGAACTCGGGATGCTCGGCACCCACTTGATGAACTGAAGTGTTTTATGGGAAACACTTGTGGACTACAAACAAACTATTTTTCTGAAACAAAACTGAAAACGTTTTAATATGGCTAGTGTAGGTTAAAGTCTGAACCACATGATATCACATGTTTTCTAAGGATGCCTTATAACTTAAAAGTCCTCAACTTAATTGTGCCATTAATTTGTGAAAGCGAGGGGATGTTGGGTAGATCTACTGGAGTTTGACAAACTCTGTCACACCC
>JBCNJP010000003.1:15291348-15307001 GCA_039602395.1 Deinandra increscens subsp. villosa
GAAAAGACATAAAGAAAGGTTTTTGGAGACTCATGATTTGATCTAGGATCCAAATGGGTGTTGTCTCAAGGCTGAGATGATGATTCTTGATGGTTTCTTAGCTGACCAGAATCTCCAGGAGAAAAGAGTGTGTGTGTGTGTTTGTTGTGAAATGAGGCAAATGAGGCTACTAGGGTTTATTAAGTTTATTTTATCAGGAGCCAGTTTCGCTGGCAGTTTCGCTGGCCAGGCGAAACTAGCTCTGGTCTCGTGATATTGGATTGTCTTAGCTGGCTACCGGGCGACACTATAGTTTCGCCCGGTAGTTTCGCTGGCGACCAAAAAGGGCAAGTTTTCACATAATCAAGTATTTACAATTAATCATGCTATTCACAGTAATAAGTCATGTATTTAAATCAAATTGCACATAAAGACAATCAAACACATATGGGCGGGTTCGGTGATCAACCATAGGTTGTGGACGTATTCGGCCTAGTTAAGCATTAGTTACTTAAGTTAACACTTATAACGTAACTAACGGATTTGTCTAACGGAAGTTAACCTTGAAATTCTCGGGTGTCACACAGAGCGACCCGACTTATACCTCTCTTAGAGTGTGTTCAAATGGGTGAGCCGGTGTTTCTTTTGACTTTTAGGACACAAATTTTATTTTATAAACAAAATCATATTTCAATAGATTATTTAAGCAAATTTCGATTTTCATAAAACAAATTTGCAATAAACCTTTTATTATGTCACAATTATCAGATAATCACATAATTTATATGTGTTAGTGCAAAATATGTGTGTCGTGTGT
Source organism: Deinandra increscens subsp. villosa (assembly GCA_039602395.1). Taxonomy (NCBI): domain Eukaryota; kingdom Viridiplantae; phylum Streptophyta; class Magnoliopsida; order Asterales; family Asteraceae; genus Deinandra; species Deinandra increscens. Next base: position 15,292,145 of record JBCNJP010000003.1, read on the forward strand.
GTATTAGTTAGTCCTGTTAGTATTGTTAGTTGATTGAGTTAAAATAGTTAAATAATGTCGAGGGTAGAATGTGTCATTCATTGATAGTTGAGGATTTTATATGTGAGAAATGAATTCTCACATATAAATCACTGTGTGGTTCACGATATTGCAAAAAGAAAAAGGGATTTCAACCTCCGAACAGGGTCCGAATTGCCTCCGAAGTAGAGGTTCGGACCATTCCGAACTGCCTCCGAAGTTGGGACAAATTGGATCTCATATATATGTAACTTGGAGTTCGGACTTGTGGACACCTCTGGATAACCGTTTTTTCACTGAGTTTGATTTCTAACGGGAGGAATTTTTGATCTTGTTTTTCAGAGGGAATTGATGTTAGGATCGTGTTTAGAATGCTATAAACGAGTTGATTCATGTAAACATTGATTCGATTGGAGCTATAAACAGAGTTTAATTTACAGTTTTGTGTTCTTGAGTTCGGGTGAACTTTCGATCTTAATTTCGGTGTACAAATCACTAGATCGGGACGAACTCGTGTTTTCAATTGGTATCAGAGCATTCCAGGCGTGATTCTACACATGTTTTTGATCGAAATCTGCTTCAATTTGATGAACTTGGATCGTGTTTGACTTTTTCAAAGTCAAACTGTGAAGTTTGATTCAGAAATTGGACGTGAATTCGTGTTTGTTTACAAGTTTGATTGATTGGAGACGATTTAACACATTATCACGCATCTATTGCAAGTTTCAAAATCGATTTTGGTGAAGTTTTAGTCAAATTCGAAATTCACAGGAAGCTTAACGTGTTCTTCAACTTCTTCAATGGCAACTTTCATAATACTAGATCATTTCGTGTAATTTTGGTTGCTACAGGTTCCTTTCGGTCATACAAAGCTAATGCAACGATCCGTTTTTGATTTGGTGTCAATTTGAGAAGATCACAAATTCTCAAATTTGTCATTCGCCGGAGGTCTTTCGTTCGATGCTTTAAACTCATCAAAACCTATCAACAATGGTGCTAGTTTGATTCATTTCTTCGATACGAATTCAACGCAACTTACGGAATCAATTTTCGTCAAGAATCGAAACAGTTATGATCCGTTGAAGTTTGGGGTGGTTTTTGGTTTCTTTTGCCGGAATTCCTATTCACCGGTGACCGGAAATTTGTTGATTTGCCGGAAATTTAGCCTCTCACGACTAAATTGTCTTTTTATGGCAATTTTCATTTCTGGTCCTTCAAATTTCAAAGAGTTTTAAATAGGAGTTTTTTTTTTTTTTAACAAAAGAAAAAAAAAATTATTAAGTCTTGTTTTTTAATACAAAGTTTTTTTTTTAAAAAAATAACACAAACTTAAAAAAAAATACACAAAGTTTTTGTGTTTGTTGAATTGTTTCGTGAACGCAAAATATTATTGTGTTTGTCGAATCGGTTTACAAACATAAATTTGTTCGTATTTGTTTTTGTTTTTACCGTGTTATATATATATTTTTTTCATTGATTAGTTTCTTTTCTTAAAAAAAAAAACTATAAACATTTTGTCTTTCAAAGTTTTTTTTTTCTTTCTTTAAAGAAAATATTAAAAAGACTTTACAAAATACTTTTGAAATTCTTCTTTCGGTTTCTTGAAGCAGAATTATACAAATTTTAAAATGAATGCAATTGATGCTTTTATTGCTCGTGAACACCAGAATGTGCCAAAACTGGTAAAGCTTGAGGATTATCCTAGTTGGGTAACAAGTTTTAGGGCATATGTTGATAAAGTGGATGAAGATTTGTGGATTCCAATTCAGAAATGAGTTTACTTACCCAACTTTTTCTAATGGGGTACCTAAAATGCAAAGAGATCTTTCATTTGAGGAAAGGGAATGTCTATGAAAGGGAATTAACGAGCTTATGATATTCTTACACATGGTCATTACCAAAAGAACTACTGCACTCACTTCAAGACGTGCAAAAATTCTAAAATAGTTTTGGGATGCTCTTGCTCAGATTAATATGCTGAAATGAATAAATTGTCTGAAAGGATTGCATTGAAAGAAATACAAAATTCTTCAGAAACATAGATAGACTTGTCAATGGTATTCAAAATGACAAGGAAAAGATCGAGATAGAAAAAGTGTTTGAGGATGTCCACATTCACAAAAACAAAGACATTCCAATTGAAGAAGTTCAAAAAGATGGTTCTTCAAAATGTGAAGCTGTTGAGAATGAATTGAAGCTTAAACATGAGAATGCAGAGTTAATTGCAAAAGTTTCAAAGCTGGCTGAAACAAATGATGATTTGATAAAGGAAGTTGAGAAATGGAAGAAAGAAGCAAATGATATGGCTACAGCTTTTGATGATTTGTTTGCAAAATCAAAGATCAAACTTGAAGGTCTAGAAAAGGAATGTTGCTGATCTTACTGCTAAAGAATTAAGTCATCAAGAGGACAACACGAAGTTGTTAGATGCTAAAGCTGAATTGCTCCGTGAAAACAAGCTTTTGAAGCAGAATGTTGAGATTTATAAACAAAAATGGGAAAAGGTTGTTCAAGAAACATATGATGCTCATGATCAGTTAAGGAGAGAAAAGTTTACTCTGAATAGAACAACAGAAGAACTTATTGCAACACAAAAAGAGTTGGCTGAAGCGCAAAAGAAAATTGCAGACATGAAGATTGAGGTGTCGTGATTTCAAAAGACAGTTGCATAATCTCAATAATTCATCGTCTTTCACAAATTTTTTGTGCAAAAAGGAGAATTTTCAACAGATTTTTGGTGATGTTATTCTGAAAAATGTTCCACCTCCTGTGGTTATTGAAAATTCTATCAATACTTTGAAAGCAACAGAAGAAGTTCATGATTATTCAAAGTTTGCTGATCATTCTTCTGAGAAGAAAAAGTCAAAGTCACAGAAGAAAAATGAAGAGAATTTTGATGCTAACAAGAGAACTAAATTTGTTTCAAGTTCCATATTGCTTGATAAGGAAAAGGTTTTTGACAGCAATTCAGGAAAAGTGAAAGTCGACAAATTTTCGGAGATTGTGATTGATGAATCTTTGCTTTCCAATAAAGATGATTTAAATGCCATCAAGGATGAGTTTTCTCGACTTGCTTCACAAGGTCATGAGAAACCTAAGTCGGTACCAGATAAATCTAAAAAGTATGGTGGTCTGGGATATGAAAGCAAAGACGAGAACATGAATGTTGGAAATGATTTTCAAGATGTGCTTGAGATAGAAGACATTGTGGAGGATATCAAGGTTCACAAAGAAAAGGAGATTCCACTTGAGAATCATATCTTGTGTGAACCTGAAGCTGATTTTCTGTCAACGAATTCTAAGTTAGAGAGTCTAGAGAGTGATTCTTCTCAACATTCTACAATGTCAACAGAATCCATGTCATCTCCTAAGTCGGTTGATAGGAGAGCTTGCTTTTACTGCAACAAGACGGGACATGTGATTCGTGATTGTGCTACTCGAAAAAGGTTTTCACGTGGTTCATATCGATCGTCATCATCTGATTCAATGATTCTTAATGAGGTACCTATTAGACAAAATCAGAAAAACCAACGAAAGCCAGCTCATCAGAAGCCGGTTGTTGGTAGAACCTCAAATTATGATGATTGGTCACCACAGTTTTCAAAACCAACACATTTTTCAAAAAGAAAACAATTTTTCAATAATGATTTTAAAATGCCTTATTCAAATGAGTTTTCATATTATGGGCATCGACAACATCACTCAAAACCTGAGAAAATGTTGGTCGAAGAGTTGTTGAATATGGTTTTCAACAAGTCAAAGTTTTTCAATGGTTCTGATTCGCATCGGGCGAAATCGTCTAAACCATTTCGTTCTTGGAAACAGAAAATGGCAACCTCGGCAGGAAACGATTTTGTTGAGGATACGGGTCGACCCAAGCCGGTTTGGGTTCCCGTATTTAACTAAAAATTGTTTGAGGTTGTGTGCAGGTACTTCAAGAAGACCTATTAGTGATTGCAAAGTTGCTGATAGTGGAGTATTTTGCTTAAGTTAGCGCTTCACAGAGTTGATATTTCACAAACATTTTTGAGAAAAATGATTTTTCAAAATCTAAAAATGCGAGGTATTCGTGTTGATCGATCAATTTTATTTTCTTTACTTTTACTTTCTTTCATATCTTTAGGGGGAGAAATTTTGGAAAATTCAAAAAAAAATAGAGTTTGTTGAATTTTAGGGGGAGAAAATACAAAATATATAAAAAAATGAATGTGAAATGCAAAAAGTAAAAAAAATGAAAAATCTAAAAAAGAGAAATTGATCCAACCATGTGAGAAATGATGGTACATCAGCATACGTTATCTGCCATGAATAAAGTAGAAAGAAAGGCTGTAGGTACTTGCTTGACTTGACTGAATGTGCTGAGTAGTCTGATATATGCGAGTATGATATAAAGATAACGCTTGCTTGATAATTGTGGTTACAAATCATGATGGGTACTGTGCATATCTGGCAAAATAAAATGAGAAAATACCAAAAACAGAATAAAGAGATGTTCTGGTGTATGCTTGCTTTATTTTGAAAAATTTCAACTTGTTTGATTTTCTTTATTTTGTCAAACGATCGGACTTTCTCTGCGTATCGAAAGATCGACCTGATCGTTGTTCGTTTGACGTTCTGCTTTATTTTCTTTGGTGTTTCGTATAATCCATCGGACTTTCTCTGCGTGTACGTGAGTACCGACCTGATTGTTGTTGGATTATACAACTTCTGCTTTATTTTACATTTCTTATTTTCCTAAACAATCGGACTTTCTCTGCGTGCCTACCGGCCGACCTGATTGTTGTTTGTTTAGGGTTCTGCTTTCTTTTTGCAAGAAACACCATGAACTTGATATCTCTATGGCATTTGATTCTGTATAAGCAAGTTTACAATATCAGTATGAGAAATCTGCTGCGAGTAACTTGGCTTGAATAAAAGAAAAATACAAAAATATGAAATAAGCAGTTTGCCAGTATTCCTGATTGTGTGGGTACCATGTTATCTATGCTCGATAAATACACTTAATTTCATATCAGAAAGCTATAGACAATGACCTGCTTTAGCTGAAATAAACCAAATGGTTGTATTCTCAGTCAGCTTGGCTTGCATGCTTAGTATTTTGAAATTGCAGTGTGTACGATGCGTTATGTCTGATATGATCTCATGTTGTGATCTTTCTCACTAAAAACAAAAATAGAGTTTAATTCTATATTGCATTTATGTTTCAGTTTATGAAAAATCAAAAAGATTTTCAGTGTGTTTTGATATAAACTTTGTAAAATCCAAAAAGATTTTCTTTCTTCTTTGTTTGTTTTTGATCTGATCGACACGAGATACAACAAATTTCAAAACTAAATGTCTTGGTTTCTCCAAAGGAGAAGTTTTGTTTCCAAGATTAAAGTTATGTTTGGAAAAGAAAAACTGCACTTTTGTCTTCTGAAGGTTGCAGGTTGAAATCATCAAAGTCTTTCAGATAAAGATCTGAGAATGGATTTCATGCATGGTTGCAAAGCTGTCAAAGAGTTTATCACTTTCAGAAATGGTTCAGTTGACTTAGTCCTGTTCCAGCCATGCCTATCCTATCTCAACTAACAACAGATTCAAAGAGTTTGAAGATCCGATACAGCACACGTCAAGGGGGAGTTTGTTAGTGCAAAATATGTGTGTCGTGTGTGTATTAGTTAGTCCTGTTAGTATTGTTAGTTGATTGAGTTAAAATAGTTAAATAATGTCGAGGGTAGAATGTGTCATTCATTGATAGTTGAGGATTTTATATGTGAGAAATGAATTCTCACATATAAATCACTGTGTGGTTCACGATATTGCAAAAAGAAAAAGGGATTTCAACCTCCGAACAGGGTCCGAATTGCCTCCGAAGTAGAGGTTCGGACCATTCCGAACTGCCTCCGAAGTTGGGACAAATTGGATCTCATATATATGTAACTTGGAGTTCGGACTTGTGGACACCTCTGGATAACCGTTTTTTCACTGAGTTTGATTTCTAACGGGAGGAATTTTTGATCTTGTTTTTCAGAGAGAATTGATGTTAGGATCGTGTTTAGAATGCTGTAAACGAGTTGAATCATGTAAACATTGATTCGATTGGAGCTATAAACAGAGTTTAATTTACAGTTTTGTGTTCTTGAGTTCGGGTGAACTTTCGATCTTAATTTCGGTGTACAAATCACTAGATCGGGACGAATCGTGTTTTCAATATGGTTTCTAATTATCACATATAAGTTTAATTCTATAGTCCTTCTTGATTTGAGTAATAACCATGAACGATTTGCATGAAACATCATGATTTTTACTTCTTTTTAACACTTTAAAGTTTAAAGGTACAACATGTTGTTCATAACAATTATCTAATAAAAATAAAAACTTGGATTTAAAATTTTAGATCACAAAAATCAAATTTTAGAGCTAAAAATTAGGGTTTCCGATTCGGCAAGAGGTTTTCGATTCATTATTTGAGTTTACGATCGGAAAGCATGGGTTTTCGATCGAAACAGGGTTTTCGATCGGGTACTTTTCGATCGTAGACTATTCGATCGGGTCGAAAAACCTTTCCGATCGGAACTTTTCCGATCGGATACTTTTCGATCGGCCAGAGAAGCCTTTTCGATCGGTTACTTTTCGACCAGTTCGTAAACACTTTACGATTTGGATCGAAAAGTAGGGTTTCCGGTCGGAAAACAAGGGTCTCCGCACCGGAATAGGTTTTCCGATCAGAAATCAAGGGTTTCCGATCGGGTCGAGAAGCGTTTTTCGATCAGGGACTTTCCGATCGGGTCGAAAAGTCCTATTCTGTCGAATTTTTTTTTTGTTTTTACCAATTGCGAAACCTTTTCCAATTGTAAAACACGATTTTTAAATGAATCGAAAAGCTAGAATCTTGTTTTGGTTACCCCCCTTCCAAGTTTTATTCCCGGTAATTAATTAAAATCATAGGTGGCTCGTGATACCACTGTTGGGTTATATAACTTTTATCAAAACACGAGTACGCAGCGGAAAGAATCCTATGAATTAATCTAACTAACCGGTATTAGAACGTTTACCTTTTTAGCTCGGCAAGACTTGATCTCTTGGAGGATTTGATATAAATCCCTCTACGATCGCACACACGACACACCAATGCTATGTGCTAGCAAGACTCACGAGCTTCTTCTTCTTCTTGGTCACACCACAAAATTCGAACTCAATAAGGTTTAGGGAACCTTGGCCGAATTTAGAAGAGGGAGAGGAGGAGGAGAGAATTAGGGTTTAGGTTCTCTAATCTCTTGGATTAATGGAATCAATAAAACCCTTAACATAGGGGTTCTATTTATAGGGATTAGATGACTTGGTGAACAAGACTAGGGTTTCCTAAACCCCCCATGGGCTTCACGAATTTGTTTAAATTCGTACAAGCCATATGGGCTCCAACCAACTTGTCATTTAAATCATCTAGCCCAATTCCCTTTAATTAATTAACAACTAATGGTCCGTTAAAAATTAACTATTAGTTTTAATTAATTTCTCCTCAATAATTCGTGATAAATATTAATTAACTATTAATTAATATTAATACATTTGGTGTCGAGACGTGTGACCCCGTAGGCTTAAATAATTTCCAGACATACGCTTACTATTACATGATGATATCCCTACAGTACATTCTAGTGTACCCGCCTCGACCCTAAGTGTTTGGTCCCGATTGCTCTGCTTGCGGAAGAAGTTACATGTTGACTTACTGAGCTTGAGACTCTGTTGTTGTTGGTGGTTGGCATGTGAAACTAGATTCAAGAATTATTGCCACTTGTGTTATCCCACTTTCTCTTGTGTCCTAAAGTACGCATAACAAGCTTCCTCAATAAGGGGTACTTTGAGCTACAGCTCGGTCCGTAAGCACACAGGCTAACTGAGCTGTTTGTTGAATGGTAGTGGGATTTGAAGAAGTTACCATGATTTGAGTCCGATGGCCAACCCAGCCACGCGGAGTTCTATTTGCTTGCAATCCGGATTCTTTGTGTGAGTGCGCGAAAGAGTCCTTTTATGGGATAGGGTTTCATAAATTTCGGTATCAAAATTTTCCATCCTAAGCTTCCGTAGCTGTATTCCTCTCCCTATGATGTAGTGAATTTCCTTCCAAGGTAGCATTTTAATCGTGTTCAGACCTAGTGTTTATACATGGTTATTCCACCCGGTGAGAGTGGGTCACTTGAATGTTCCTATCACTTGTTTAACTCTGTTTCCTGAGGGAAATCATACATTCCCAATGTCGATTTCTATCTTCTTAATATATTTGAGTGAACTAAACACTCATTCTATTTCATTGAATTCATGAGGCTTAAAGCCTTACGATTTTCTGGAAGTCCAAGTTTCGTATCCTACTTGTCTCTGTCGTTGGGCATGAGTTGCTAATGCTGTCGTTTAGTGTTGATCATTCAGTGTTTTCTGTTGGGTTATAGTCATGTTAGTGTTATTACCACCATGACCTCTTACTCGGGTCCTCTTCACCCACCTCGACATGAAGTGTTTCGATTATCGTACACACGACAACCACGGCACTTGCCTCGGCTATCTTACCCGTGTCCCTATTTTTATGTTTCTGGATTTTGCTACGGCCGCTCGGGCCTCAACGTCCCCAAATTTGAGTTTCATGGGTGAATAGATGCTTCCCCAGCTCTATGTACGTGAGAAATAGTGGGGTTCACGTAAACTGCCTCGATATCGCAGCAAAATTTGCTCGTAAAGACTCAAAGATCCTTCTCGATCTCCAATAGGCTCGTGATCGTTCCTGTTCTATTACGCACATCCCGTAGCTCACGGTCCACCCGACCCGAACGTGCTACGAGAATCCGTTATGTGAGTCTCCTCTTCATGAGCGTCAGTGTAGTTATTCAGCTTCATACGACGTTCCTTCAGTTCAGAAATTCAATGGACTAGCAGGTCTCTTACCCACTCGGGATGATGCAGAGGATTCCGACATGTTTGTAATGTAATATGTATACATACATATATGTAATGAAATGCTACAATAACAAGAACATGTGCGTGCATATGTGTATGACTAATGCAACTCCAAGGCTATAATTGGCCTACATGCATGACCTAGTTCACTATAACCAATGGCTCTGATACCAATCTGTCACACCCTCATATTTCCACCCGCGGGGTTTATACCGCGAGGCGTGTGAAAAACCAGGATCCGAGTCATTAGTCATACTAAACCATGCAAAAATAGTTTTAAAGGAAGGCGGAAGCGTAAGCAAAAGTAATAACAATGTTGCGCAAAACACACGCTCAACCGAAATAAAAATAAACCAATGAGGTTTTAAAAGTGTGTTGTAGACCCACTGCAATTCATGCATCCTAACCGTGCTCCGGACCTAGAAACCTATGACAGACATGCTATGTGGGTCAGCGTAAAGGCTGGTGAGTTCATGAGTACACAATGTAAAATAAATGTTTGTAACAATGTTTGTACCAGTCTAATCATAATTATACTTGTAGCTAGCTAGGCCATTTTGCTATCACTATGTGGTTCGCAACCGAAGCGTGACTGTTTGTGTTTGTAATGCCTTTCCACCATCGTCTAACACGGACGATAATGATAATGTCTAGGCTAATGTTACACCCTGTAAGGATCAAATAAACCCTCACGCGATATCTGAACTAGTGAAACCGTGCGGAAACCGATTTAACTAGTTGATTCAAGAACACAGTGAAAGAATATAATCGAAAAGTATAATAAAGCAATTGAAAACAAACCGATTAGAAGAACACTTGATTAATCACTTGACTGCTTGCTACACCTTGGTCGAAATTCTCAAGGGAGAATTTCGATAATCACTTACTAACACCAAAACCACTAGCAACCTTTACAAAATACAAAGAAACCCTATATATAGCTAAAGGTTTCGAAAACCCCTAGGCCCATCCTAACAAAATCGGACCTAAACCCCTACACATCTTAGCCCATTTACATATTAAAACTAGCCCAAAACAATTAAACAAGCCCAAATCAATCTAATGCAAAAGCCTTAAATTCCAGGTCTTTACAATCTTCCCCTAGGCTTTAGCATTAGACAGTCTTCACATTCTGAACTTCTTGGACAAATTCACAGTTGCTGGATCATACCAGAGCTCCTTGGCTACGATCTCAGCTACTGCCCGAGTGTAACACTTAGCATACTCTTCAGTGTCTGGGCTACACTCAATCTGATGTTTAGATAAGACCAGGATGTCTTTCTTGTGAAACAAACAATTAAGACAGTGTTACCTTTACTACTGATTTTCTCAGATTTACCTCTCACAAGGAAACATACCCTCCATTGAAATCTTCATGTCATGTGGTAGAGAGATGCCTCCTATCCTGTGCCTGGAACAATCACTATCACAAACAACAAGGTTAATGAAAGTCCTCCTTGACTGTTCCTGCACAAGGTGAGAGATCAGTTAGCCATAAGTACCCAGGCCATTGTGGTTCTGGGTATTCCTGAAGCATCGGTGAAAGATATTTCTTTTAAAAACATTCCCTTGGTAACATCAGGGATTGGGGGTTTGGCTGCCTTGGTTGGACTGAGAATGTCCTTTTTGTTGACATCTCTGGGTTTGTGATTTTCTTTCCCAAAAAACTGTGGTTTTCTCGGTGGATTCTTATTAGAATTTTGAACTCTTAATTCTTAAAATTGTTTGGAGTGTTTCTTGTACACTCCAGTAGGCTTGAAAGACAAGTTCACAACTTTTGAAACATTCCACCTGTCATCCTTCCTCCAACCATTTGATTTAGCTGAACCAACTGGATTTGGATGGATGGGTGATTTTGAAACAGTTTTGAAAACAGATTTTAAAACTGTTTTTGGGGATTCAGCAGATTTTGGTCTCCAAGCTGTTTTCACAATTGATGGTTCATGTTTAGGTGACTTGGGCTTTGGGCTCCATTTGGGGACATTTGGCTGTGGTTTGCCCTGCTGCACCTTTTGGTTTGAAGGTACAGTCTTTGCTGCTGCTCTAGCATGTATCTTTGCCTGTGAGGGTGGTGATGTGGACTTTTGCACCTTGGAATTTGAAGGGCCAAACTTGGGTTTTGGGCCAGCATGTGTTTGGCCCAATGGGACAGTCTTTTGTTGGACCTTCTTTGGATAGTAAGGCTCATACGGGCGGTGCAGGCAGTTTCTTGCCATGTGTCCTGGTTGACCACACACATGGCATGACTGTTTCTTTGGATACACGGGAGCCTGTTGTTGGTTCCGCCCAGTGGAAATCCAAGTTGGTTTTGAACAATTTTTGTGGATCCAATGGGTTTTACCGTGGGGCTTTGTGGTTAAAATGTACTCCCGCTGAACTGGCTTAAGCTGGTCATATGCAGAATTGATTTCTGGGTACGGGACAAAATCATGAGGTCTAAGGTCCCGCACTTTCTGCACATTTTGATCATGACAATCATTCTTATTTTCTGTAGGTTTCCCACCCAACAACCCACCATTTGTGAGTTTGGGACCAGCAACCGGTGGTCCCTTATCCCTTCTTAAAATTTTAACAGTTTTTAAGGGTTTCACAGCTTTAGCATCACATTTACCAAAAGTAAACACACTACTAGTAACAGATTCATCAAACATAGTTGACTTGGGAAATGCTGACTCAGACTCAAAACTTTTTGAAGCAAAATTATCAGTTTTAAAAACTGGAAACCTTTGACTCTCAGCGCAAACACTTTTTCCCTTTGAACCTGCTTCTTCATTTACTTTATCTGCACAAGAAGTAAAAGGGTTAGTCTGGTTGGAAACAGGAGCAGAAATTTTAATGGGACAAGCTGCCAATTTCTTTTCAATCTCAGCTTTAGCATCCAAGTTGGTCTTAGAACACTCATAATCTGAGATCATTTCATGCATCAGGGGCATCGGTACTGTATGAGTGGATTTTTTATCTTTGATTTCAGTACCGAGTCCCAAACCAGAGTTGGCCCATTAAATGACGCATACGGGCGTCTGTGTTGTAGAAAAGTGAGCTAGCCTTCATCATTTCAGACACAATCTTATCATTTCGCTCAACTTTGGTTTGTGATGTTTCTAATTGCCCTTTAAGTTGCTCAAGTTCCGTTTTTAATGTGGTGATTTCTTCATTAGCGACTGTCAGATATGTGTTTTTGTTACTTAAGTCCCTTTGAAGATTTTTTATGTCAATTTTAGCAGCTTCAAGTTTCTCACTTAAGGTTTTACTTCTACCCTTATATTCCCTCAATTCTCTATCAACAAATTCACGATTTAGGGTTTCATTGAAAAACTTAGTTTGCCATTCTTTAGATTCAGTAAGAATAGTTTGACATTTGGAGTTGAGACATACCTCAGAGCTGCTTGCGGAGGATCCTGGAGTGATGCTCTGCCATAAATGCATGTTGATATTCCTCAGCTTCTTCCTTCTGTGCTTCCTCTTCAGCTAACAGGGCCACATGATCAAGTGTAAGACTGAGGTCCTCCACCTGAGGTGTCCAGTCATATCCTGGCGTATGCTGAACCACCAGTGCCTTATCATTCTTTCCTGCCTCCTTCTTCATGTTCTCACTTCTGCTATCAGTCTTGCCTTCTCTATCCATTTTCGGTTTGGTGCACTCTCTGGCATAGTGCCCATACTCATTGCAGTTGTAACACCTCAGATTAGCCTTATTAAAGCTCAACTTGATTCCTTTTCCACCATTCCAATCCTTCTGTCCCTTCTTTGCCATGAACTGTCTTGCACGGAGGGCAGACATTCCCATCTGATACGATATGTCCATATGCTCTAGATCATCAGGATTCACTTGATTCACATCATCAGGTGACAGATCCGTGGGAAGAAGTGAGCCTGCCACGAGTGCCTGATAGCAACTCATAATTCCTACTCCAAGAGCAAAGCTGGGATCTTTGGTTAGGGCATTTACATCCAGTGAGACAATGTTTGATGCTCCAGATGAGCTTGAACCAGTAGCTTGTGCAATAAATCCCATTGGGGTTGAGGGTGGATTGGCTGGAGCAACAGCTGGCTGAGAAATGAAAGCTTGGTTTAATTGGTTCATGAAAGCTCCATTGCCAGACTTTCTGGCCCTCTTTTGTTTCTTCTCCTCATATGCTCTGATTGTGGACATAAGCTCATTTAGTGATGCGGTGGACATTTGAACTGTCTTCTCAATTAGCTCAATAGTGCTGTCCCAATTTGGTGGAAGAGAGTTAACGAGCTTTCTGTTGACCTCCACTTGAGTGTATGTTACTCCAGCATCCTTCATTCCAGTGACTATCTTGATAAACCGCTGAAGTAACGTCTCAATATTCTCACCCGGGGCATAGTTGAACTCATTAAACATCTCCCTCAGATTCTCTTTACGGGATTCCTTCATGTCATCATTTCCCTCATAAGCAGCTATAAGGGCATCCCACAATGTCTTTGCTGAGGTGTATTCCTTGAACGCTTCAGCAACTTCCGGGGATAGAGCCATGGTTAAGCCAGCTAGAGCCTTTCGATCTCGTTCAACCTTTTCCCAGTCCTCATCTATCCAATTTTGCTTGGGTTTAGGAACAGGAGGTTGACCCTGTTCCCCCGGAGTTGATGGGACAAAATCTCCCACTTCGATTGATCGCATGATCTTAGCATCATGGTAGTTGACATAGTTGACGAATCTGTATTTCCAGCTCATAAAATCTTTGCCAGACATCAGACGTGGCGGTCTGGCAGATGTCCCAATCTTAGAATCCATTTCCAAGGTGGCACTCGAGAGGCTTGACATATCGAAGGCCATAGCTTTAGGATCGAAAAGTGGGTTTACTATCAAAAGTCTTGATCGAAAAGTGGTTCTCGGCTGAAGGGTGGCTTGATCGAAAAGTACTTTTCGATCGAAATGGATGGGGATCGAAAAGCCTATGCCGATCGAAAAGTGAAGGCTGGATCGAAAAGTCTCGAAGGGGACTTTTCGATCAGGGAGCACGATGGATCGAAAAGTCTCAGGGGACTTTCCGATCAATGAAGGCTGATCGAGAAGTCTCAAGGGGACTTCTCGATCGAAAGGGTCGGATCGAAAAGTCTCTGAGGGGACTTTTCGATCGATGAAACTGATCGAGAAGTCACAAAGGGGACTTCTCGATTGGGCAGGCTTGGTCGAAAAGTCACTTAGGGGACTTTTCGAGCAAGGGCAGTGAATCGAAAAGCCACAAAGGGGGCTTTTCGATGGAGGAAAGCGGCTGAGGAGGGCTTTTCGACCAGAAATCCTGATCGAAAAGTGCTGAAACAAATCGAAAAGCTCCAAAATCACACCGAAACCTTCTGTCACGAATTGTAACCTGCACAAAACACCTCCGAGTGTGCTAAAAACTGAAAATCACCAGAAAACTCAAGTCGTTAGTACTCAAAACCTTGAATCTGATATCGCGAGAGCCTCGAAACTTGCGTTTCTTGGCTCTGATACCAATTGTAAGGATCAAATAAACCCTCACGCGATATCTGAACTAGTGAAACCGTGCGGAAACCGATTTAACTAGTTGATTCAAGAACACAGTGAAAGAATATAATCGAAAAGTATAATAAAGCAATTGAAAACAAACCGATTAGAAGAACACTTGATTAATCACTTGACTGCTTGCTACACCTTGGTCGAAATTCTCAAGGGAGAATTTCGATAATCACTTACTAACACCAAAACCACTAGCAACCTTTACAAAATACAAAGAAACCCTATATATAGCTAAAGGTTTCGAAAACCCCTAGGCCCATCCTAACAAAATCGGACCTAAACCCCTACACATCTTAGCCCATTTACATATTAAAACTAGCCCAAAACAATTAAACAAGCCCAAATCAATCTAATGCAAAAGCCTTAAATTCCAGGTCTTTACACACCCGTTCGACATCC
>JBCNJP010000003.1:15307501-15334921 GCA_039602395.1 Deinandra increscens subsp. villosa
AGGGAGGGGGGAGTGGTAGGATTTTTAGGATTTTGAAGAATGGGTTGTAACCAATAGGAGGGTGCCACGCAGGAAAGAGAAAAAGAAAGAATTTTGAAGAATTTTGAAGGATTTTGGGAGGGAGTGGTAGGATTATGAAGAATTGTATGTTAATTTATTTTAATGTTTTTAAGTTATATATATTTTGTAATTAGTTTTAAAACACTATATTTATTTTATAAAAACACTACATTTATTTAAAAAAAAAACATTACATTAATATAAAAACATTACATTACTTAAAAAAAAATTACATTAATTAAAAAAAAAACACACACTACATTACTTTTATTTAAAAAAAAAACACACTAAAAGTCACACTCCCACCCATATCTCTCCGCTATCTTCGTTTTTGGGCGAGTTTGGACTTGCAAAGCAGGATCCCCTCAAGTGGTCGTGTGGAGTTCGAAAGTCTCCACGTCGCGGTCGAATGCTTCTTGTTCGAGCATTGCCTTTTGCGCCTCTAGCATCTCCACGTGTCGGTCCATTGCCAACTTAAACGACCTCTCTCGTTGAACTTTAGCCTCGCGTGCCACTGCTTTTTTTTCCAAATCCGTTTGTTTGAGGAGGTTGAAATTCCCTAACCTCGTCAACCAAACTTGTGGTGCTCGACGCGGAATCGACTGACTTCTTCCCCTTTCTAGTTGGGGGTGTTGGATTGGAGTTTTCATTTAAGTCGGGCATGTCATGCCTAGGAGAGTCGTTTGAAGTCGAGTATTGGCCCGTCTCGGTATTCTTCCTCCGTTTGGAGGACGACTCGTCAATCTGACCGCAAACCCTTTCAACGGGCGCCCACTTCAAGTGGTCCTTCAATTCGTTCCACGCTTCCATGTTGGTGAAACCTTTCCTCTCGTAAAGCACCTTGTATTGGGATTGAGCTTTATTGATAACATCGGCATCCGACGACCCGCTTGCCCGAGCAAGAACCTGCATTTATATAAGTATATAACGTCAACAAACTATAAAAGTAAAAAAATAAAAACTATAAAAGTAAAAAAATAAAAACTATAAAACTATATATTTACCATTTGTTGGTAGAGACCGTTAAAATTGTTAACCTTCGTTAACATCTTGTTCCATTTTGAGTTCAATTGGTGGACGTTTCTGTTCGTACCACCTCTTTGTTGCTTGAAGTGTTTGAGAACTCGAGCCCAAAAACGTTCGGACTTTTGTTGGTTTCCGATAATCTTGTCTTCGGAAACGAAGAGCCAAGCTTTTGCCAAACATGCCTCTTCGGCAGGGGTCCAGGTGACACGTGCCGCTCGACCCGAAACATTTTGTTGAGTTTCGGGTACGGTTTCATCATCATCATCGTCGTCGGCTTCGTGATGGGGTTGTTGGTATTGTTGTTGGTTGACGAAATGTTGATGCTCCCGAAATTGTTGGACATTATCTTCATCTTCGTCGTCGTCGTCGTCGTCTTCATGATGGGGGTCACGGTATTGGTCACTAAATTGTCGGCTTTGGTATTGTTGTTGGTGGACGAAATTTTGGTATTGGCTCGATTCGGGTAAGACGAATCGTCCGGGTTCGATTTGAATCGGCATACCCGGAGAAGGTGGGTAGGAAGGGTAGTTCATCGGGTTTGAAGATGGTGGTGGCATCGAGTCTCTTTGTTGTTGCGGGTTTAACGAACGAGGTCGTATTTTTTTCTTGGCTTGACCCTTTGAAGAGCTCGGGTTTGATCGATCCATTGTTTGAGTGAAAGAGTTTGATTATGGTAGTGGTAGAAATGGTGTAGAAGAGAGAGTAGAAGAGAGTGTAGAAGAGAAGAGTGAAATGGTGTAGAAGAGAAGAGTGAAAGAGTTTGATTATATAAAAAAAAATTAATTTTTTTTTTTTTTTTTAAGTTCCCGACCGTTCAACGGTCGAAATTCTTTGAAACCCTCACAAATCAACCAGCGGCGAGAAGTAGATTTCGTTCCATGCTTTCGCCGAAGCCGCTAGACCGGCGGCGGTGTTTGCCGCCGAAGTTTCCGGCGCCGCGGCGTCCATGCCGCCCACTCCGTCCCCCCTTAGGAGCAAGTTGCAGATATGAGACGAGCCCACAAGTTGCAACTTGCCATGCATATATTAATGGTACCGTACAACTCTGTTGTTAAAGAAAACAAAAGTAACAGAAGCGGCTGCCCAGAATATGAAAGGCTGCGCCATGGTCCGGGTCAGACCCGTGGGTTGGGTCAGTCGGGTAGGGGGACCATCCACATTCCTCATTTTTCCCGATGCCTTTCGTTCACGGCCGCTCCAACAGAGGAGACAACGTGTTCACAGCCTATTGGTTGCGAGATTCTGCTCCTTAACGTTACAAAAGTTCTGGTTTTCCTTTATTTTTTTACTTACTGTATTTTAAATTTTAATAATTTAACCACGATAATAAAATGTTATGAAAAGTTTAAAACTTTTGTTTGAACTGTAATTTAATATTTTAAGATAAAATAAAGAGTTTAAAATTAGTTTCCCTGAATCGTTTGCTTTTAGATAATACTTATTAATTAATAACTAATTTTAACTGAAATTGGCATCTTATTTTAATATTATGAAGAATGAGGTTTAGAGCTTTTGACATTTTAACGTCAGAGATTTTTTAATAGCAATTCGCTTTTAAGTAATGACAAATTTGTCATTTTAAAATAAATCTACAATTATAAATGATTATAATTGTTGTTACATGTCATTCTCATATTTATTTTCATCTCATTTTTTCTTGTCTCTTTCCTACTAAATATTAACATTCTTATCTATTAAATAATAATAACTTTAAATAGTTATATTATATAATTACATATAAAAAATATAAATGTTCTTATTCTAATAATTTGTTTAAACATAATAAATTAGAATAAGATTTTAATAATATCTAATCTTAAAATATATTTTTATTTTGATTAGATCTTTATTATTTTTTACTTTATAATTTTTAAATAATCATTATTTCTTATTTCACAAATGGTTGATAACATCTAAACTAGTATATTATATTAGAATATAATATACATTTGTTACTATTTAGTAATATGTCTAAGACATTTGATTTTAATATACCATGGCTCAAATGGGTTCCTTTGAAAGTAAATGCATTTGCATGGCGAGCGGGTCTAGAAAAGATACCTTCCAAACAGGGACTGCAGAGAATGGGTTGCTGACAGAAGACTACTACCCAGTTCGCGAGTTGAAAACTGAATCCACTGACCACCTCCTCATCCAATGTTGTCGTGCAAGCAAATTTTGGGAGCTCATTTTCGAGTGGTGTAAAGTTCCGAAGGATATAATCTTGGCCTTTTTCTGATGTGTTAAGGATGTGTTACTGGTGTAGGAATCTTGGCCTTTTTCTGAGAGAAGGAAGAAAATATAACACGGAATCTTCTTAACTGATATGGTGTTTGCGAAAGCAAGAGACGATAAGCAATTCAATAAACGTTACCTAATGCAACACTTTAAAGTATTGCGTTATGCAACGTTGCATTAGATCTGAGAGAGACGATAAACAATTCAATAAATGTTACCTAATGCAACACTTTAAAGTATTGCGTTATGTAACGTTGCATTAGATCTAATGCAACACTTTTTTTAGATAATGCAACAAATTTTTTAGATAATGTAACATTTTTTTAGATAGTGCAACACTTTTGTTAAATAATACAACACTTTTGTTAAGTGTTGCTTTTATAAGTATTGCATTAGGCTCATTTTTTTAATAGACCTCCATTGTATAGAAGGTTTCGCACCGTTGATTCAATGAGATGGGGATACTAGAAATATGCATAGTACTTAAATGTGTACTTCACACCTTATGACTTGTAATATTTTATATTCATATATCTTAATCATAACAAAATCCAACCAAAGTAAAATGACATAGAGATGAAACAAAATTATTATTTGGCTCATTTACTTTCCTGTTAAACATCATGAAATCACACAAGATCACAAGTCCACGGACTTGATGATGAGTTATCACAATCAAACTTTGGGCCAAATCCTGAATTTTGTCCTCCAAACAACTATTGGTCTTTGGTTTTTGAAAGTACCAAAAATAGGTACTGAAAATGTAATACTTGTGATTGTGGGGGACCCAAGAGTACGATAACATATTTAGAAGGTTAAAAGGTTGAAATAACAGAAAGAACATAATCAATTTGTAGACCTAATGTCACTTTCAGACTGTATCTTCCTCTTTATCGCCGATATCTGACTGAAAGTTACATTGCTTCGCCACCGTTTTATCCTTTGTTGCTACCAAAGAACACTAGATATCATCTTTATGAAAAGACAAGGGCTCGTTTGTAGATTGTAGTATTCGAAAAGTAGAAGGACTCATTGTTAAGAAACAACTTTATTTTTTTATTTATTTTAAAGTGTGAGATTATAATCATATGTTGTCACTAACCCACTCTTTGTTTTTAAATAATTGTGGGGTTATTATAAGGTTTATGAAAACCAACCTTTGATTACAAGATAATTTTTAACTAATGTTTGCGAAGCGAGTATTATATTATACTTGCACAAACGGAGTATTTATCATGTAGAGTGCAGATAGTTTGTATTTATAGTTTAAGAAATTGTAGTTAAAATTACTAACCGGATAGTATTAAAAACATGTTATGTAATTTTAGGATCCAAATTATCAACTTGCTTGCTTTTAGTTTTCCTCCAAAGTAATTAAATTGAACACATTTTTTAAGAACCATATGTTAGTTTAAAGCCATATATACCTTAACCCCAATCAAATATAATATAAGCTTTGATGGCCCAAAACCTAAAGCAATGATAGGAGCAATTGTAAGTCACAAGGAAACCTAGGGACTAAAATGTTATTACCAATTATTAGGGGTGTACTTGACTCCTTGTAGAAGGCCCAATTTGTAAGGAGACAAAAAAACACAACAGGATGAAAGAGACACTTTAGAGTTATTATGTAAGATTTGGCCAGATTTAGGATTGCGTGGGGCAATGTGTCTTCAAATTAGAAACTACGTACTTATTTTTATTTTGTATTTCTGTTATACTTGAGTGATATTGTAAGTGTGTATAAGTTATTGTAAGCAAGCTAGAGCTCGAAAATGGTAGGGCTTGATCACAGAGATGAACTCGATGAAATTCAAATTGAGGCTTATTTAATAATTTAATAGGAACTAAATTACATGAATCATATTTTTTTAGAGTAAATTATTAATTATGTCTTTTATAAATATATGAAATTACTGAATGTATCCTTTAACTTTAATAATTACTGATAGTGTTTTTTTTCTTCTTTAAATTTACACGCCCGTTGTCCTATCGACTAACACCCATTAAAGAAACCCGTTAACACCCATTAGAGTTTTGGTCCCTGAAAATTCCGTTTTTACTTAAAACCAAAAACATAGGTTTTGATAATAAAACATCCATTTGAGTTCATTTGTCGTTTAATTTCAACTCACATGAGGAGCTTATTGTCTTTTTATCCATTTTTTTTAACTCAATTAAAATCTTATTTAACTCCCCATCGTTCTCCTCATTCTCTAGCAACCCTTCCATTGAATATATAACTAATAAATCGTGTTGTATACGACTCACCCGCCTAGCTTCTTGGGTTTACTTTTGGTGCAAATTGACATTTTATGTGTAAATGAGGGACCTTTGGCGCATGAGTTTTGAATTAAATTGTAAAAAGGATAAAAGGGGAGGGTTCAAATCTGCCATTTGGCAAAAGATTCATATGAAGTTGGAATGGGGAAGAAGAATACGTATTCTTCCTCCTCCCCTTAGCAAATTGATGATTCTAACTACAAGAACTTGTGATTTCAAGTACAGAATCAAGATTTGAGAGCTTCTACCTCTATTAGACTCACTAGAACTTGTTGTGTAAGTTTCTCTCCTATTTGCATGCCTTGATTTCGAATTGGATGTGAGGAATTAGGTAAATTGAAGCTATGATTTCATCTAAAACGTGATAAATAAATGTAACGCCCGTGTACAATTTGATGTCAAACATAACATTTTATAACCTTAAAAGTTGGTCCCCGAAATTTCTTTACAAAACATGAGATTTGTTAATCCTCAAATGCCACTAATGTGACTGACTTTTAAAAGTTTACTGCAACTAGTTCGACATTCACATGGTTAAACATTATTTACAAGTCTTATAGACTCAAAATATGGAACGGGGGATTAAATCTTCACATGATTGGTTCTTCGCGGCCTTGATGAGCATCCTCTAAGCTTTCAACTTACCTGCACATACTCACCAGCGATAGTGAGTTTCTAGTGCTTAACAAATAAAAACATCATAGCTAATGTGGATTTAACATGTAAAATTCGGAGATGGGTTTCCAGGCGTATCGCCTAGAGTATCTCACGTTCTAGGCGATACGCTAGAACTTGTAAGCGTATCGCCTAAAGGACTACATGCTCCAAGCGATACGCTTGGAGCCCACTTTCCAGGGATTTGGCCGAAACTAGGCCAGTTCTATACTTAACCAATATTTTGGCCTTTTCCCCTGTTTTACCTGATTTGCACCAGAACTGTTGGGGCTGTTTATCTATCTTTAGAAAGCCCCCAAAACACATTATAAAGTATAAAGCATATACATTTACGCACCTTAGCCCTGGTTTACTTTATGATAGCCAACCACGGGTTCTCCCGACCCGTTTGACCCGTTAAGAGGTTCTATGTGGCAACCATCAAGGTTACCATCCAGAAATTTACCCATCACATATGGTTTATAACTAAAAACATAATGCAAATATTATGACTTTAACACCTATATGCATACCCACCGTTAGTTTTATGCTTTTGTTGTGGGTCTAGCTTTACCCATTGCCAACACGTTAAGTTTTGACAGAGTTCATACAAATTTCACTCCACTTGCCATTAGTTCATCTAATCATTTTAGTTAACAACAAAACATCCGTAGTTTCTTATTTGACCCGTTAAGACGGGTCCTTGCCCTTGGTTTACCCCAATGCCTCACTTGACCACATATAAGCCTTAGAATCTATGGTTCTATAACCATTTATGATTACTTTTCTCTTGTTACTTGGCATAGACTCTATAAGCCCATTTCTGCCATTGTAACTTTCATTCGTTATTTGATTCATCTGAATCTTTCTATGGTCAAGTTTATCATTGGAGAACCCCTTGGTTTTGGGCTTCATGGTTCATGGAACCATTCGTCACCCATTTACACCATTCATACTTTATTCCATTAATTTGCAAAAACACATTTATCTTGTAACACCTCAATTTTCATAGATACATGATATACATAATAAATACGTGTTTATATTATAAATACATGAGTTTGATTAAGAAATATGGTAAACTATGTTAAGATAAATAAAACATGTTTATGGTCAATTGGTCATGCTAATAAGATATTAGATGATTACAATATAAATATGAAACGATGTTCTATGGAATGCTAGACCTTAAGCCATGGGCTTTGGCATATGTGGGAATGACATAGGTTAATGTGTTATGTAAACTTTAATAAGATAGAACTATGCTTACGCAATCAAGGTGAAGGTTCGATCCATCAAGGAGGAAGGGACGCAAAGAATTGAGGTCATAATACTTATGCATATGTATATTGAATTTCCATGTTATGTATGTGCTTGGTCCATGGGATCCTATGATGTGTAAGTAGTTGGTAGCAATTGCTTCTTGTTTGATTTTGCCCTTCTTTTCTTATTTGCTCTTAACAAAATATTCTAGCACATCATCAGATAAAACGTTAGTAATAGGTAACTACCGGCCTCTTTATCTTTAGAAACACTAGTTATGGTGTGGACATGTGATGTAACATGGGTGTCACTAGTAAAAAATTTGAGCCATTCCATTTTGAAAATTAAAGATTTAACAGATTAAAATTTTAACCAACTAGTCCGGAAAAATAAAAATCATGTACTTAGCAGAAATGTACGAATTATCTTTATTAACCAGTGGTCTCAAAATGATAACAGTGGAGAGTCAAAAATCTCAAAATTTTCGCAGACCAAATTCTTAAAAAAACTTCCAACTTTTCGCAAAAAGATAGTTTTCGCAAAAGATATGATTTAGCGCTTTACACACATATAATGTTCGGAGAAAAAAAACAAAAACTTTGCACAAAAAGTATAGTTTTCGCAAAAAGGGTCTTTCGCAAAAGAATTAGCAAAAAGTTGAAACATAATGTTTCGGATAGAGATTTCGCTGCTATGAAATCAAAAATTTCGCATAGTGAAACGCAGTATTTCGATAGATTTTGCAGTTTATAGACTTTTACAGATTCTGAAGATTTCGCAGATAGAACTGTCGTTATTGCGGAATCACCCCAGCAGATCTACAACAGAATTTTCACGATTTCCCGAGCAAACTTCATCAATTTTGATGAAATTTGATTTCAGTGCTTTCTAATTTCACCACGAATGCAAAGCTAATCACCTGAACTCATCTTGAAAACAAATTAGTTCGAATTTATAGAAAACGCATGAAAAACAAGTCCACGACGTGAAAAAACAATCTTCGAGCAATTTGCAGGTCTGATCGATCTAGATTTCGAGCACCATAAGCTCTGATACTACTTGTAGGTCCAGAAAATGGATCTAAACTCAATCTGGATCTCAATTAGACGTTGATCGAGCTAAATAAATGCTCGATGTGATGAATTTCACGTATGATAAGTGACAAACTCGAAGGTGAAGATGAATCTGATGATGAACAGATTCCATCACTTATTTGAATTGGAGACAGTGAAGGATAATCTTCAATAATGTCAATTGAATTATTGTTAATGCAAACAATGTCTACATACACGTTTACACACACTCACTCAATCTCTCTCTCTAGATTTTAACTTTCTCTCTCTAGAACTCTCTAAATCGATATCTAATCTCTCTGGAAGTTCCAGCTATTAACTATATATACTTATGGTCTGCAAAATGTCTACACACATTTTCACAGCTCATAAGGACTTCTTTTCCCAGATCATACACTTCGCAGAAACCAAATAACCAAAATAACAACCTTATGCGATAATCTAAAAATATAACCCAAGACATAAAAAAACCCCGCTTTTTTTAATCTCATTGAATACATACTTAGCCCTATCAAAATCTTTAGAAACAAATAAAACTTCAATCAATAAAGCATAAGAGTTAAGGTTATATGTCAATTCGGTTATACGCTTCACCTCTATTGCGACAAAAAACTTCCAATTTAGGTTCCATTCGAGATGAATCGTCGTTTAGCAGATCGAGGATTCGGTGAACCCATGGAGAGGGTATGGGGTGTGGTGTGATGAAGTCGGAGGTATCATTGAAGGGTTCAACCCATTCGGGGCGGTGGGGGGTGTGGTTGTGGTAAAAACCCAAGTAGAATTGTAGACCGAAAGTGCAAACGAGTACGTCGGGTTTTGATGGGTTTTGAAGTGGTTGATTGATGATCCTTCTTCCGCCATTGACAGATGAAGAATGATATCTGCAGATTCAGATGGGGAACAGGGGTTTCAGTAGGTCTTACTCATGATTAAATCACTGAAGTGGCCAAATCGGATGAGTTCTAAAGAAAAAAATATTTAGGGTTTTTGTTTTTAATTTGTTTATCATATTATTGCCACGTAATTTTAAATGACACATATGATTGCCACGTTATCACCAAACTAACGGTGTTAAGTTTTTGCTAGTGAAGGTACGTTGTTATAGAAAAATAGGTTAAAGGTTGTGCTTGTTAATAAACATTTCGTGAGTTGGGATTATTCAAGGCCAATTACTAAAACTTGAAATTATATAAACTCTAATAAACCTTATATTTATTAAGACTTAAAAAGTAATATGTATCTCTAATTTCTAAAATGTCGTATATAGTAAAATTAAGTAAAAGTAAACGAATCTTAAGATAAAAATTTCAGAAATTATATAACAATTTTTTTTATTTAAATACATTGTTTGCGAACACTTACAAGTATGACTTGCTAACAAGAAATAGTTAAACAAATCATATATATGAATGAAAATAATTCAAAGACAAGAATATGCAAAAAGAAATTGTTCATGTGTTATTAATTAAGACTTCAGTGTAATGAAATGGAAAAAGAAACCGAGATTGTCACATAGAGATGTGTAATAATCAAATAAGTCTAGTGTCTTGTTATGTAATTTCTTCATATACTTTGTAAAGAAAATACACTTTATACAATAATTTCACAGTTATAGGCGCGCACACACACATACGGTAGGGTTCAAATTAGAATCCTTTTTAAAAACCGTGAAAATTTAAGCTCAAACAAATTCTGATATGTGCTCGTTTCTGTAGTTTTAGAACCAACTCGTAGAAAATTAAAAGTTATAACCTAAAAGTTATATTCCTGAGGCTAATTAATCCTAAAACTACCTGTTTTGTAAGCTCTTCTATTCGTATAGAACTACTGCATAAACTCTGATGTAGTTCTGTAGTCTGTTGTTTTTGTTCTTTCATATAGTCAGTGAACAAAGAAGATAGAGATTTGAGAATTTCTCGAAGTCAGACTTCAAGGCTGCACTAGGGGGTAACAAACCAGAAGACCACTCATGTCTCATGTTGGACTGACAGGTTTCCTTTTGGGGGATATGTCAGTGCCTGCTAACCTAACCAGGCTGCGTGAGCACACGGCTTCCACATTCCTTGATGAGTCCAGTTGTATAGGTTTCTTGATTTTCTGATATTGCCACCTTCTCTTTGAAACATTTGAGCTAAGAATCTGATATAGGGCACGAAGTCTGTTCTCTTTCTTTGAGACTTTTCTTCGACTCTTTTCTCCATGTCTTTCCAGATTAGTAGAGCCACATCTATTTCCTCATTGAAGTATACCCTATACAGAATGATGAGAGTATTCTTGTTTGTTTGATCCATAGAGCCCTTTTTGGATGTCATGGTGTGGTTGAGGAGGAAGCTCCATGCAGGCTCTTGACTTACTCTGAGCGGGATCTTCTGGGTTTGGAGAGAAGGATGTGAAGTTGTCGGGTAAGGGAAAGATTTCTCTCAGATCCGAGAGTTGAAGAATGATTTCCTTTTCTGCGTTCACTTTTCCTTTCATCTTTCCCTTTACCATCTTCACACTCGCCCAGAATTTGAGGATGGATGATTTAGGGCATGGTTCATGGATGGTTAGGGATTTGGCAAGTTGAGTGGAATGCTTTAGGACTTCTATGATTAGCTATAAGTTTGAGTAGTAGGCAGATGGATTGAGGTCGCACGGTTGATTAACCGTGTCTAGGGTGAAATTGCATTTGGGTGGTGAACCAGAGGATGAAGAATCTAGGTTTAGGCTTGGAGCGGAGGAGGATTGAGCGTATTTGCCTCTTGAACGGGTGTTCATTGCAAGAGTTCCGGATTGAGAAGCCATTTGTGATCTTTGAGATTTATGAATTGAATAGTGGGATTCA
Organism: Deinandra increscens subsp. villosa; assembly: GCA_039602395.1. Lineage (NCBI taxonomy): Eukaryota > Viridiplantae > Streptophyta > Magnoliopsida > Asterales > Asteraceae > Deinandra > Deinandra increscens. Next base: position 15,318,923 of record JBCNJP010000003.1, read on the forward strand.
GGTAAGGGAGCGTTGTTCCTTTTATAGGTATCTCTTGATGTCGTTCCATATTTCTGGGAGACTGGGTTTTTCCATAACGGCTATATTCTTTTAATGAACGTTTCTTCTCGAACGGTAATAATAGATTACCGTTGGCAATAAATGAATAATTAGGAAAATTAATATCATATTATCCAAGCAAATTTTTCATTTGTTGTTCAGCCGTTTTGGACTATCGTAACTTTAAGGAATTTCCTACCAAATTTCTAATAAATGGAATGAAATTTTATTGATCGAGAAATTTATACAGACGGTTGGAAACATGTACATATATTTGTATACATGCATCTATTATGTTCTCTTTTTGGATCATTGTAGAGACTTAGAAATTAAGGCTTTTGCATTAGATGTATTTTGGGCTAGTTAATATGTGTAATTGGGCTAACTTGTGTGGGTTTAGTGGGTTAATATGGTTCGATCAGTTTTAGTTATGTGGGGCGAATTTTGTATATGGTTGGGAGATAGAGTGTTTTGCAAGTTTGGCATCTCCTATATAAGGAACCCTATAGTTAATAAAAGGGGTTGTTGATTGTTTTGAGAGCTAAGGGTGTTCATTGAAATTCTCCTAGAGAATTTCGAGTTACACAAAGTGTAGTGCAACCGGATTGAATCAAGTTCTCAGTTCAATCGGTTTGTGTTTCTTTAGTATTTCTTTCGTTACGTTATTATATAATTTGATTTTTCTTGAATCACCTCTAATCACCGGATTCCGCACGGTGATTATAGGACTTGATATCGCGTGAGGACCATTTTTATCCTTACAATTGGTATCAGAGCCAAGATACGCGTGTTTCGTGGCTCTCGCGATATCAGATTCAAGTTTTTGGGACTAACCGTTTGAGTTTTCTTTGTGATTTTTCAGTTGTTAGCGCAAAACATGAGGTGCGTGTGAGTTTTTGTGCAGGTTTCGAGTGTAGTAGAAGCAAGAAGTTTCAAGTTCCATAAGCTATTCGATTGAAATTGTGGCCTTGACCCTGTTTCGATCGAAAATCTTAGCTTTTCGATCCGATTAGACACTTTTCGATCGACTTCTCGATCGAATGGTACTTTTCGATCACCACCTTTTCGATCAGTGTCTGTGGCTCTAACCCGTTCCGACCTGATCGAAAAGCGTACTTTTCGATCCAAACCTTCCGATCGAACTTTTCGATCCAAACCTTCCGATCAGCCTTTTCGATCGAGCCGAAACTCTGCCCGATCGAAAAGCTGCCTTTTCGATCGAACTTTTCGATCCAAACCTTCCGATCAGCCTTTTCGATCCAAACCTTGTCTAATCGAAAACCACTTTCCGATCAGCCTTTTCGATCCAAACCTTGTCCAATCGAAAACCACTTTCCGATCAGCCTTTTCGATCCAAACCTTGTCCGATCGAAAACCACTTTTCGATTCAGAATCACCCGACCGAAAACCCTTTTCTTGCTGATCCATCTGGTTTTTCATATGTTTAAACAAAGCAAATATGTCATTGGTAGTAATAATGGTATCGATAGATTGAACCTGGGATCCCGAGAATGTCGAATAATCTATTTTTTTTCTGGTGGCCATCAGTCTTCTTCTGGATTCCAGGAAGAAGAGGGAGAGAAGGGTTGGAGGATAAGAAAGGAGCCGAAACGGATTTCGATTGAGTCGACGTTCTTTGGATTAGGGATCGAATAGAATGTGAGATTCTGGGAATTTTGGTAAGGTTAAACCACCACTTGCCCCATGGTGGGCGCCAAACTGTTTTGGTCAAAGATAACCAAAGTAATTTAATGATCATGTTTGAGCATATTCCTATGTTGCGATGTGTCTCGTGTATTATATCTAGATCAGATCACTATTGTGTGAGTCTTAGGGTCTGCGTACCATGGGCCGTACCAATTGGTATTGAGCCAACGTACCAATGGTATGTTGGCTGGTACGCTGGACTAAGTGGTTACTATAAATAGTTCATGTTAGATAGAGTTAGAGAGTTCTATCATTTGAGCCATCTTAAGTGTGTGTATCTAATTATGTTTTCTCTCTCTAGAACTCTTTGTGATCATCTCTTAGTAAAATTAATAAAGTAGTTTCTTGCGCTTGAAGGGGTAAAGGGATTTCAGGTCTATCCCCTTCTAATTCATGTAAAGCTTTATTTACATCCGTGTTGATAGTATTGGTCGATTCATGCAGTAGTAAGATTCATCCGTGTACTTACAAGTGGTATCAGAGCAATCCAGGTTGCTCTACTGCATTGATTTTATCAAATTCGGATTTTTCTAGTGAGAGAAAGTGGGTTTTGATCATTTTTCATCAATTCATTAACTGAACATAAACCGTATTAAATGTTGTGTGAACATTTATGTGATTGACTGTATTGACCTTAGCAATTAGGGTTTTGTGTGATCATCACTACGAGCATGCACAAAAATTTAAACGTTTGATATTCTATGATTTACGTTTTATTATTTTATATGTTATTCGTATACATTCACATAAATAATTTTATGATTTTATGTGAATTAAGGATGAGTAATTATGAGTTATTATAAATAGATAAGTTATGATTTTATTTGACTTTAAAAGATTGTGGAGTTATACTCCATGATTTATTTTAGTAAAACGAGATTTATATTTCTTATAAACGTTATACGATTTATATTTTTGACGTTCCTCGTATATTTGTTGTTGAAAACATTTCTCGTGAACTCCGTTAGAGCCATTAACCCTTTTAGAACTTCAAGGGGCTTGTTTTGTCATTCACCGAATATGATTTATTTAACTAAAACCTGGAGGGACCAATTTTGCCAAAACTCAATTCTTGAATTGTAACTCATTTGTAATTACGTGCAGTAAAAGTCGACGGTCGGGTTTGAGACCGATCATCAATCCGGCGGTTTCAAGAGTTCACAATCAATGGGTTCATTCAATTTCATCTACTGATAACCCATTCATTCTCACTTTATGTACACAACCATTCCTGTCCCTCCCCTTCCTCACTCGTTTCTTTCCCCGTTTTGTTTTTCCAGAAACAAAAAGAACCACCGAGATTCTAACAATTTCCGGCCAAAACTCCACCGTCCGCCACTATCCAACACACCACTGTGATCGCGAGTTCCAAACGAGCACTCAGGAGCAAGCCGATTTGAGTTTCGTAACCGCACTCGAAGTTCGCGGTTAAGTTTCGGGTTCGTTTTCGGGTTCGAAATCATCTCGAAATTCATCTTTGACGCGAGGTAAATATCCCTTCTTGTTAGTCGAATCTTTTTCTGGGTTTAGTTTTGTTTTCGTGATTTTCCGGTGACCGGATAAAACTCCAGCCACCGGAGTTCTTGGAAGAAGAAGATGAAGTCAGGCGGGTACGGGTTATAAGGTTAAGGGTCCGGGTAGATTACCAGACGCCAATCTGGCCCATTGGTTCGGTATTGGACTTGTACGCGAGGGACGCGGGTTCAAGTCCCGGTCACAACATTTTTAACTCCTTATTTTCCTTAGTTTGTTTTCTGGTCGCGACCTGTAGATAAAACAATTTCGAATGGAACCCTGTCACGATCAGCCCCTTTGGCCGAGTGGTTTGGATGTGACGTTGCAACCTAGAGGTCACGGGTTCGAACCCGATGACCTCCATATTTCCTGTTTTTATTATTTTTGTATTCTTTTGAACATTTAACCACTAGATCTTGTACCGAAATTATTCCTTGTCATATCTTAAACCCGTAAAAATATATTGGAGACATTTAAACCTCGTAAATCATGTTTAACTTATTGTTCTAAATTAAAATATATTTTCAACATCTATACATAAAGAGTAAATTACATATATTACCCTTTATGTTTAGGGTAACTTATGAAACATGCCCTTTAACCCAATTTATTACGTTTCTTGTCCTTTTTTTGAAACACTAATTGCAGAAATAGCCCTTTGCGCCGTTAATTTAACTTTCCATCCATCTACACAAGGGTAAATTTGTCATTAACCCTAGATCACAAACTCCTTCCACCTTACGTCGCAAACATAATGCGTCGTTCAATCTCCCGCCTCCCAAATTACATCTCAAACGAACCCTAGTTCGCAAATCCATCAGGCAAACCCAAAAAATCGTTCCTCCCTCCGTCGTTCACAAAATATTTGTTCCTCCTAGATCGCAAATCCCTCGCCATGGAGCCATATTATAGAATCAGAGACCACTTTACCGAAGAAGAAGTTGACAAGCTTTATTGTAAGTTTGTGTCTTGATAAACTTTATTCGATGTTATATGCTGTTGTTGATGGTTTTTAAACTGTCTTGGTGAAGATCTAGACTTGGAAGCCAACTCTAACTTCACCTTTATAAGTGATAGACAAAAGGTTAGTAATTGTATAATCAGTGTATTTATTAATTTACCTTTATAAATGTGTATTTACTAATTTATGAGTATTACTTCATGTGTACTTTATAGGGTATTATTCCTGCATTGGAAAAAGTCTTCCCATGTGCTGAACATAGATTTTGTCTAAGGCATATTAGTGAGATTATGAAGCTGAAATGGAGAGGAAAAGCTTTCAATGATGCATTGTGGAAAATTGCCTCATCCACAACTTCAATTTATTTTGACAAGGCAATGGATGAACTGAAAGAGTTAAACAAAGATGCACAAGAATGGTTGGTAAAAATCCCTCCAAAACACTGGTCAAGAGCACACTTTTCAGGTAAATGGTACTGTTTAGGGTAATACTTTCATACGTGGCAATCTCTGATTAAGATTATATATATGTAACATAGGTAGGGCTATCTCAGATATTCTGTTGAACAATATGTGTGAAGTGATGAATGCCAAGATAGCAGGTGATAGAGATAAGCCAATTATTACTATGTTGGAATACATTAGGGAGTATTGTATGAAGAGAATAGTGAATATTCTAAATGTGATTTATAAAAGTGAAGGACTGTTAACACCATATGCAACAAAACTGTTAGAGGCCAACAAGAAAGATGCAAACATGTATGTTTTACTAATTAACAAATGTTTTGTAATCTTAAATCACTTATGTATTAAAAATTAAGTTTATAGGTACATAGTTTCCTGGAATGGTGAAGACCACTATCAAGTGAGAGGGCCAACTGGTAATCAAGGGTTGTTAATATGAGTGATAAAACATGTGCATGCAGGAAATGGGAATTAACTGGTATACCCTGCAAACATGTCGTGGCTGCAATATGGGATAGGGCTGGACATAATACTAAAGTGGGAGTTGTAGAAAGCTATGCCAATCCCATATACAGAATGGATAGGTGGAAGGAGGTATACAACTTTAAGGTATACCCAATTAATGGTGTGTCACAGTGGCCAAAGTCCAAAGTACCAACAATCATCACCGCACCAACTAATCATAAACCAGTGGGTAGGCCAAGAAAGGCAAGAAAGAGATCAGCTATAGAGATGGAAGATGTCACAAGAACTGGAAGATTGTCCAAGAAAGGATCAGGAGGTGCTTGTACCAAATGCTACAAAAAAGGTCACAACAGCAGGACATTTAAGGGGCAGGAGCAGCAACAAGATAAATAATTATGAATGTAGGGGTAGGAGCAGCAAGATATAATTTGGCAACTTTCAATAGATTATGTTTTTGGTTGATGTATTTTGGCAAACAAATGATTATGTTGCTTTCACTATCGTTTATGTTGGTTACTTTATGCCATTTTGTGTGGATTTACTTTATTAGACAATGTTTTTAGCGTCATTTTGTGTGGTTTATGTTCCCCTATTTAATTTCCACCTTGGAAGACAGAGTCAAATAAACAATGTTTTTAGCATAAGATTTGATTCATGCAGATTCGTTTGTATACACAAGAATGCATACGTACATGATCATGTTTTTTATATAATTCTGTTTTTTGTGCAGATAAATGGTAGAAAAACAAAGGGCTATTTCTGCAATTAATAATTGGTAGAAAAACAAAGAGCTATTTCTGTAATTATTAATTGGTAGAAAAACAAAGGACAACCATTGTCACCCGAATATCAGTCATAGAGCAACCGTCGCTACCCCGGGGAACCGTCGTTCCCCGCTTTTAGTTGTACAACCACAATCTTCCTTCTCACATAGACAATCTTCTGCTTAGATTTTTTTTAAAAAAAAAACTAACCCCAAGGGTTATTTTCTTTATCCGGAAAACTAAATTTCCCTTTTTAAACTTTACTTGAAAAAGTTTAACATCTTTATTACCCATGCATTATAACCTTCCTGAAAAGAGTTCATAGTAGGTAATAACACCTTTAAACAGTCATAAGCATTATAACATTTCACATATGTGTATTAACACAAAACAGGCACAAGGCATTTCAAATACTTTAAAAGTATTAATATTGCATGTATATCAGCCCGAAAAAAAATAAAATCTTTAATATTGCAGTTGATTCAGACAAAGTCTCTGCAATGCCTTCCAATTAAACCTAATCGCGTATTGTATAGCGTTAACGCGAGATTTAATATAATAAACACTTTCTATGCTTATTTTAATACCTCATTATCTTAATAGTATTAAATTATTAAGTTCATTCCTTTTAAAAGGTCAAAATGACCAACATACCCCTGGAGGCATATTATCTTCTTTTATTGATAATTATGAAGACACAGCATTCCTATAAGTAAATGCTCACTCCGGGATCGCCTAGTGAGGGATGCCATTTACCAGTTACGACACCCTCGCTTTTGCCAGAAATCCTAGTGTACAGGCGTCTACCCTTCCGGTCCGCGCGAACTTCTAAATATTCGATTAACTCGGTATTTTAAATACTTTATCATTTATCCATTTTAACTTCATATATACTTATTATATATAAAGACATGATACCATACCAAAAATCAAGTCCCCATACCTTCCGGATTGTTTTATATTAAATAATCATATTTCAAAACCCTAATTTCCCGTTTTTCTCATTTCTTTATCAAAACTCATTTTTAGTTGAAACCATTATCCATTATAACATTTTATAATGTACTTTAAAATTTCAAAGCTTAGTTCGTTACCGTTTACTCGGGTTTGACAGCACAGTGTCTAGAAAACCCTAATTTCAATATTAACACTTTAAATATATATTAACATATTTTAAATACGTTTCAAACATATATTAAACATTCTTTAATCCGATAATTAATTTATCATTATCGTATATATTAAATATATACGTTTATATATATTTAATATTTAAATATATTCTTTTAAATAATTTTATTTAAAGAAAATTAATTAATATTTTTTTATATATATATATTTGTCTTAACTACTTTTTATATCATTTAACTTAATAATGATATTTGTAATAATAACAAATAATATAACGTGTTTACTTCTTGATGGGTCGTGAAACGAGTCCAAAATAACCGAATACTAAAGTTGTCCGATTTGGACAATTAAATAGTCATTCCCGACTAGTTTCTTGCCACGAGCATTTCCTCGTTGTCGGTTTGTCGTTTGGACCTCGTTACGCCACCGAAACATTGTCCGAAAGTGTAAACGGGTTTTATTATTATCACTAGTTTACACCCCGTTTGCCGCCACCGTGGACCACCTTTAACTATCACCAATCACCGTGACCAATCCCTGCTATCCCGGTAGTTCACTACCGTTGCCGTCTTCACCTGTAGTCGACCGTACGTCGCCGAAAATCACCTGAAAGAGAGAACGGTAAACCGGGTTTTGAGTTAAGTTAACTCGTCGCCTAAATTTCTAAATTGAATTACGATCACCATTGTTCACCGTTAACAACCGCCAACCACCGTCACCATTCTCCACCATCCCGGGTGTTTACTATCATTGTCGTTGTCACCCTTCGTCAACCGCTCATCACCAAAACATTAACCGAACATCACCGTATACAACGCATATAATATCATCATTTACATCGACTGGCTATACTGTTGCTGCCGGAATTCGAATGGAGGAGCTCGGGGGAAGGTTGCAGGTTTTCGGAGGTTGGGATAGAAACACCGCTGCTCGGTGGTGTTTCGCCGTCGGGGGTCTTCGTCGTGCAGGGTAACACTGGCAGCAGGAGGAATGGCAAGATGATCGCTGGGTTCTGCTGCTGTCGAGCTTCGGTTCGCCGGAGCTACGTCGCCGGAAAAAAACAAGGGAGCAGGGAAGGAAGGTCGCCGGCTTAATCAAACAGAGAGAGAGGGGGAGTCGGGTCGCCATGCTTGTCGTGGATGGCTGCCAGGTTGCCGGGAAATCGAGCGGAGAAGGGGCAAGGGACGTCGCCGGCGTTCAAGGGTTGTCAGAAGGAGAGCTGGGAGCCGGCGTCGAAGAAGAGGAATGGAGGGGGTGTACGGCAGTTTTTCTTTCTCTCTCTCTCTCTTTTTCTACTTTTCTTTTGTCTTGTACTGGTTTTGTTTGTGTGTATGTGGTTTGAATTGCTCAATGTGTGTAGCATGTATATATACATGAGGGTTGATCAGGTAAAAGTTCTCACGTAATCTATGACTATTGATTTTGAGTGATGAATCATAGAAAAAATTTGACAGATAATAGACGTGATATAAGTAACAACCAAATGGATATTTTCTTTAACGTGGTATAAGATTATTAAGTAGGTAATATATCTCGTACTTTGAACCCGCTAAATAATCTAATATTTTATAAACGGTTCATAAAAATTCCTGAACTTCTGAAATATATGACCGGAATATTAGTCTAATTATAAACGGGTAGGAAGTGTGTGTCCGAACGGTGTTGCGGTCATGGCCATTTTACGAACCGAACACGAATTCTTTGACTGTAATTCTTACTAAACATTATAATAATTATTTATACTTTACTAAGTCATTAAAGTTATCTTGAACGGCTAACCGAATTAATTTCGGTTATTATCGCGTAACAGCAACAGTTACCGGTTTCACCGTTTATCATGCCGAACATCGCAAATATATTTTATAACGATTATAAATCGAGTATTTAACAATACCTGATGTTCTACTTTCGCCTCGGTGCTATATTAGTGATGCTCGTGATTAAATACCGTTTATTACAAACCAGGCGTAAATCACCGTTTTGCGTTTTCCTGCTTCGTTACAACTCGGATTTGAGAACCGTTTATGCCCACGATCTTTATTTTTCGTTATTCACAATATTCTATAGATTTGTCTTTTGACGTTTCCTCGAATGTCGTGCCGAATATTCGTACGTGAATCGTGACGTTTCTCTATTATACGTATATATATATTATATCACATGTATTTCAGGTACTTAACAATTATAGCACACCTATATAATTTAAGTCATAAAGTTTTGGGGTGTTACAAGAATGAAGCATTGTCACAAGAAATGAGTTTGTTAACTGTAAACTCAACATGGTTAAGAAAAAATTAGAGAGCTCCAAGACTGAATGTGAAAAAGCTAAAGTTGAAGCCAAGGAAGTTGCTGAAGATTTTGATGCTCTTTTTGTTAAGTCAAAGGAGAAGCTTGATTATCTTCAAGTACAAAGTGATGAACTTGCTGCAAAAGCTGTGAGTCTTCATAATGAGAACACATCTTAGGTTGAAGATAAAGCTGAATTGATTGAAGAAAATAAGTTATTGAAGAGAAATATTGAGATTTATAAACAAAAATGGAAAAAGGTTATTCAAGAGACACGTGATGCTCATGATGAACTGAGAAGAGAAAAATATGCGACAAATGATGCTTCCAAACAGTTCATTAATTCGCAAAAAGAATTAGCAGCAGCACGAACAACAATTTCTGTGTTGAATATTGAAATTCTGGATTTGAAGAGGTAGTTGCATAATTTTACAAGTTTTCAATCTTTCACAAGTTACTTGTGTAATGATAAGAATTTTCAAAAGGTGTTTGGTTGTGCTGAGCTTAACCAGATTCCTCCTCCTATAGTAATTACAAAACCTATCAATTATTTGAAAGCAACGGAAGAAGTTTCTGATTATTCAAAGTTTGCTGATAATTCTTCTGAGAAGAAGATAAAGTTAAAGCCTCCAAGAAAAATGAAGAAAAGTTTGATCCAAGAAAAGTACCAAAGTTTGATTCAAATTCTACATTTCTCAATAAGGAAAAAGTGTTTGAAGGCAATTCATGACATGTTAAAGTTCAAAAAATTTCAGAGATTGTGATTGATGAATCTTTGCTTTCCAATAAAGATGATTTGAATGCCATCAAGGATGAGTTTTCTCGACTTGCTTCACAAGGTCATGAGAAACCTAAGTCCGTACCAGATAAATCTAAAAATAATGGTCGTCTGGGATATGAAAGCAAGGATGAGAACATGAATGTTGGAAGTGATTTCCAAGATATGTTTGAGAGATTTCCAAGATATGTTTGAGATAGAGGAAATTATGGAGGATATCAGGGTTCACAAAGAAAAGGAGATTCCAGTTGAGAATCATATCATGTGTGAACCTGATGTTGAGTTTCTGTCGAAGAATTCTAAGTTAGAGCGTCAAGAGAGTGATTCTTCTCAACATTCTACAATGTCAACAGAATCCATGTCATCTCCTAAGTCGGTTGATGGGAGAGTCTGCTTTTATTGCAATAAGACGGGACATGTGATTCGGAATTGTGCTATTCGACGAAGTCTTTCACGTGGTTCATACCAATCATCATCATCCGATTCAAACAGGTTTTATCGTAAGAATAAATTCTTTGGTTATGGAGATGATTCAGGTTTTTATGATCCTCCATTTGAAAACTGTTCTAAAAAATCGAACAAACCAAAGAAACATAAACCTTTAGTTCCAACAATTTATGATGATGGATCGACTGATCAGTATGATAATCCAATTTCTATTCTGATTACTGATCGTCGACGTTGTTATACTTGTCATACGAGAGGACATTTTGCTAATACTTGTCCTATGAATTTTAATAACTCATCATCATATGCCAAGGATACAAAGTTTGTTGATCCTGATGGCATAATTTTCAATGAACCAATGCCCAAGAGTAAAATTTTCTGGAAAAAGAAAGTTGTTTCTGAATCTCTAGGTAGCAGTTCTGATTGTCTTTCATCAGTCGACAATGGTTCATTAGAAAATTCAAAACCAAAAAATGGAATGGAGACCTAAGATTTTCTCCATAGCCAACACTTATTTTGTTGAACACACTGGTCGACCCACAACCGTGGAGGGGGGTCGAGGTTTAAAATACTTATTATTTTTCAGTGTATGCAGGTATTTTAAGAAGACATGTTAGTAATTGAAAGATTTCTAACAGTGGAATACTTATGGTTGATTTAAGTTAAATTGAATTGTTCCTATCATTGAAATACTGATTTTATTTTCAAAAATGTGTCAAGTGTTGATCGATCATCTTCATTTTTTGTTATTCATTTTATTTCATTCATATTTTTAGGGGGGGGGGGGGGATTTTAAAAAAATCACAAAATAGAGTTTGTTGAATTTTAGGGGAGGGGGATTATGAAAAATAAAATTAAAAAAAAATGAGAAATTGATCCGACAAAAGCGAGAAATGATAGTACATCAGCATATACGTTTATCTGCCATGGATAGATTAAGTCTAAAGGATGCATGTACTTGCATAATCTTTGAATGTGCATGACTAATCTGATATCTGTAAGTAAGATATAAACATAATGCTTGTCTGATTCTTTGGTTATTTTCTTCTTGATGAATGATGTGTGATGATTCTGACAAAAATAGAATAAGAGATATCTTGATGAATGCAGGTTTTCATTTTGAAAGATTTAATTTGTTTGATTTTCTAAATTTTCTCAAATGATCGAACATTCTTTGTGTATCGAAAGATCGACCTGATTGTTGTTCGTTTGAGGTTCTGCTTTGTTTTTCTTGGTGTTTCGTATAATTCATCGGACTTTCTCTGCGTATACAGAAGTATCAACCTGATCGTTGTTGAATTATACAACTTCAACTTGTTTTGCTTTCTTATTTTCTCAAATACTTGGTCTTTCTCTGCGTGTCCACAAGACCGACCTAATTGCTAAGTACTTGAAGTTCTGGACTCATCAATGATGATTAAACCTATAAGAAAATTTGCTTCTATATGATAAATATGATGATTTGCCAGTATTTCTGATACAGTGGAGGCCGAATTATCAGTGCATGATAAACCTACCTTAAGCATATCTGAAAACAATAAATATGATTGGTTTGTGCTGAAATAAACATAAATGTTGTATTTGCGATTATCTTGGCATGTATTATGATTAAGGCCGAAATTGAAATATGCTAGACGTGTTATGTCTGATATGATCTCGCGTCGTGATCTTTCTCGCATAATAAAAAATAGAGTCCGATTATGTATTGCATTTTATATTTCATTTCAGAAAAACCAAAAATATTTTTGGTGTGTTTTAGCATAAACTTTGTAAAAGCCAAAAAAAATATATTTCTTGTTTGTTTTCGATTGACTGACAAAACATACGATAAACAAATTTTCAAAGCATATATCTTGGTTCTCCAAAAGACAATTTTCCCCAAGATTAACTTATGTAGGCTTGAAAAATAGAAAACCGCGTTTCTGTCTTCTGAAATTGCAGGTTACAAGATTGATTCACAATCATGGTGAAAGGGGGAGCTATTGAAATATCATTCAGAGATGGTTTAGTTGACGCAGTCCTGTTCCCGCCATGCCTACCCTACATCAACTAACAACATATTCAGAGAGGTTGAATATCTGATATAACACACGTCAAGGGGGGGTTTGTTAGAGCATTTTCTGTATGTCGTGTGTTGTATCCAGTTAGTGTAGTTAGTTGATATAGTTAAAATAGTTAAATCATTGTCATAGGGTATTTTGTGTCATTTACTAAAGTGGAGGGACTTGATTGTGATATATTAAATCTCACATATATGAGATATGAGAGAAGCTACTCAACGAAGTGTGCACGAAGTGAAGCAAGAAGCGAGAACATATATATATATATATATATATATATATATATATATATATATATATATATATATATATATGGGAGAGGATCATTTGAGAACCAATTTGATTTGAGAACTAAAAAGAACTAATTTGAGCCACATGTTTATTACATGTATGCCCCCTCCCATGAATTGTAATGGTCCCCCCCTGAAATTTGTGGTTGAGATTTAATTCTCAAAAGTTCTCAAAATAAAAAGTTCTCATTTGAACCTAACCCTATATATATATATATATATATATATATATATATATATTAGGGTTAGGTTCAAATCAGAACTTTTTCTTTTGAGAACTTTTGAGGACCAATTTGGGCTACTAATTTTCAAGGGGGGAGCATTCAAATTCATGGGGGGGTTTTCCATATATATAAACTAGTGGCTAAGATTAGTTCTTTTTAGTTCTCAAACCCAATTAGTTCTCAAATGATCCTCTCCCTATATATATATGGAGAGGATCATTTGAGAACCAATTGGGTTTGAGAACTTTTGAGAACCATTCTGAGCCACAAGTTATATATAAGGAAACTTCCCCCCCCCCCCCCATGAATTTGAATGCTTCCCCCCTGAAAATTAGTACCTCAAATTGGTTCTCAAAAGTTCTCATTTGAACCTAACCCTATATATATATGGGAAGGATCCTGTGAAAACCCTTTATATTACGAAAACGCGAAAACCAATATTAAAACCAACATAACTTATTGATACGTTAATGTTTTTTCATAAAATTGGCACCAAATGTCTTAGAATTACGTTATCTTCAATTCTGGAAACAAACATTAAAGAAAATTAACGGGTTTTTTTCGTGTGATACACATGTGTATCACGTGTGATTCACATGTGTATCATCATCATTACTACTTCATAAAAACGAATTATCATGTGTAAAAACACTCCTTATGTTAAAAACATATTAAAAACACTAAAACATTTATGGTACTAATGATATTGAAAAATAGTGCACATGTGCAACATATAATTAAAAAAAGTTATAAAGTGTTATATTTTTCATTAGATACAAAGATAACATAAATATAAGACTTATGGTGCAATTTCCTTTTAAAACTAGTAATGTATACCACATATATGAGAGTTTTTTTTGGTGTGGTACACATGTGTATCATTAAAAAAACACAAAAAAATGACAGACATATAACACATATAGTGCGTCTTAGAGAAAACAAATATTAACCCATACTAAAGTATGAGTTTTTTTTTTGTGATACACATGTGTATCACAGAAAAAAATAAAAATTTAAAAAACGTTAACTTTTTATTTTTTGTTTTTATAGAATTAAAGATAACATAATTATTAGACTTTTGGTGAAAAAATTTTAAAAAAATGTTAACGTATGAAAAATTTATGTTGGTTTTAAGATGGTTTTCGCGTTTTCGCAAAATATATGCGTTTTCGCATGATCCTTTCCCTATATATATATATATATATATATATATATATATATATATATATATATATATATACATATGTGGGGTACCCGCGCGTTGCGGTGGGCGACGTTTATAGCACGTTATTTGTCTTATGTTCGCGCGTTCGGTGGCGATGATAATGTACAACGCGATATTCGTTTCTGTTAGCGTATGCGGCCCGACGACAATTTATAATGTGGTACATGTCGTTCGGCGGCTGCATTTTCAAATATCGGTCATAACCCGTAGGGGGAAACCCGCGCAATGCGGCGACGACGACAGTCAACTAAGGACTTCTTGTTTTCTGTTAGTTTATCAATTTTCTCGTGATATATTGTATCGTAAGTCTGTTAGGTTTCTCATTTATAGCATCTGTATAGTCCACGTAAAAAACTATATATAAGAACATTTATCAAAAGGCCTTTGATCTAGTGCTATATTGATATTAGATAACGTTTTATTTTGATTTTCTAATGAGTGTTTTCGTGATAAAAAAAAGTATATCAAAATAGATGTTTTGTGTTTTATCTACTGTTTACGTTAATTATTTAGTTTATAAATTAAATGCAAATATATTTTGGCGGTTCATATATTTTATTTTCGTCTTTTGTTACAGGATAACAAGGATAGCAACGGTTTATGGGTTAGGCTTAGTACCTTGCTAGTGGTGGTTTTAATACATATCTTTGATGTTTAAAATGAGCCGAGCAGCTCGTGAGCACTCGAGATCACACGTCATACACATTTATCACAAAAAAAAAAAAAAACTTGTGAAAATGAAAGCTGAATATATCTAGAGGACCAAAACATTAAGGCTATGTTTGAAAAAGTAATAGCCAAGGACCGAGTAAGTGCTCGGTCAGAGCAAAAAAATAGGAGGACCGGGTAAGAGCTCGGTCAGTGGAGGTTACGTGCTTCGGTCAGAGCTTGGACCGGGTCAGAGGTGTTTCCTGGCTTTATCAAACGAGCGGACCACTTACCGGGTCAGTGGTCAGCTCTTACTGGACCCGGTAAGAGTTTATCAAACACCCCCTAAGTTAGATAATAGTTTGATCCGAATTAATTCTGGCAGGAAAAACTTTCATATTTAAGCTTCAAAAACGTCACGAAGAACCAACCCCGCTCTCTAGTGAAATCTTATGTCGGGCAAGTCCCTCCAAGAGTACGTGAACTTATCCTCGTAAATCCCTTGCTGCATCACATGTGTACATTTATGGCTGCAGTTTTTGTTTTTGTAAATATGACTCAGCATGAAGCCATGAAATTGACTTTTTATTAACCATGGCATTCAAAAGTTATAAGTTTTTTCATTTGTGGTATTCAAAACTTAAGTTTCTAAATATTTTGTAGCAACAGTGAACAAAAGTGATATACTGAATTTAATTGTACATTTGGATCGATTTAATAGTAGTGGGAACGAAGCAAAATAATTGAATAGGCCCAGATTTGTAAAAGGTTGAAGAGTGTTTTAACAAACACCTCATATTTATCATTTTTACCTATAAGTTAACTCTATAACCATTCCTCTAATCATATTAGAGTTTCTGATACATTCTATAAACTGTCTTGATTGATAAATGGTGGTTAAGACTTAGGATTTTGTAGTTAATAAAAATATTTGAAATGACAGTAGGATTTTTTTGCTTTTTAAAAAGTCAAAAATTGTATTTATGCTCATAGCT
>JBCNJP010000003.1:15335421-15362421 GCA_039602395.1 Deinandra increscens subsp. villosa
ATATGATTGCGATCAAAGATTCTTTGTCTCGTCCGAACATTCCGGTTGAGGGGCTTCATTGCTCACTATGCGAAGATGGGTTGGAATCTGCTATGCATGTTATTGTTGGATGCAAGGTGGCGGTTGTCATTTGGGGGTTGGTGTCTTCGTGGTGCAGTGTTCCTCCCATTTATGCTTTTGAGTTAGAAGAGTTGGTGAAGGTGGTGGAGGATTCTCATTTAAATAGGAAAGAGAAATCAATCTTTTATGCGGCCATTCTAACCACTTCATGGGTGCTTTGGAAGACTCAGAATGATGCAGTTTTTACGACAAGAAACCGTGGATTCCACTCATGTTTAAAGAGATTAAATGTCTGAGCTTCTTAGGGCGGGGGTATGGTCTTAGGCAAGTTTTTGGGTTAACTTTTTAACCAATAGGAAGATGACACTAGGAGAGAGAAAAAATGATATTTTTTTTTGTGTTTGTGGAGGGTATGGTTAGTATTAACTTTTTTAAAATTGTTTTTCTTTATCATTTAACATTTAATTAAACAACCAACATAAAAATAAAACCTTCACTAAATTTTAAAAAAAATTACAAATTTCTAAAAAATATAAAACAAGCTTAAAAAATTACAAATTCCTAAAAAAAAATAACCAAACACCATATTATTTTGCAAATTAAAACAACATACAATCTAGGTTGGAACATTTGCGTTTAGCTCTGCCTCCGTTAAAACGACCTCCATGTTTACGGCAATTTGCTCCGTAATGTCGAATCATAGCTTAAAATATGTCTCGGGATCCCGTATTTCTAATAACACATTGTTATCGACAACCGGCTGTATTGGAGGATCACGAATGTGTACCGGTGATATAGCCCTACCCTCGTCTTTGAGTATCATGTTTTGAAGTATCATGCAAGTGTACATGATATTCTCCATCAGATCTTTATCTACTGGATGTGTTTTCCTAATCAATTATCGCCCACTTAGCTGTTGACATACGAAATGCTCTTTCGACGTCTTTTCTTGCACCCTCTTCTAAATTCTTCATTTTCTTCTCCTTAATTTCATACGAATGTGGAAACGCCTTCAAAAAAGTAGATCAAGGGGGGTATATACAATCGGCAAGGTAATAACCACGCTTGTATTCACGACCGTTAACAATAAAAGGACATTTTGGAGCAATGTCGTGCAACTCGTTCGTGAACAATGTTGATTGGTTAAGAACATTTATGTCGTTATTCGAACCGGCAACACCAAAAAAAAGCATGCCAAAACCACATTTCATGTGACGCAACTGCCTCGAGTATTATCGTTGGTTTTGGATGATCAACCCAATGATACTATCCTCTATATCTTGTTGGATAGTTTCTCCATTCTCAGTGCATACAATCGATGCTACCAATCATGCCTTTCTAAATGGGCCTCTATAAAAGAGCAAGATCATGGCTAGTCGGAGAACGCAAAAGTTCATCTTTATAAAGCTTAAGTATATCATCACAAAAATGGTGTAAACATTCACGTGATGTTCTTTCAGATATTTTTAAAGATTCATCGTATTTGTCAGGCACATTACCGTATGCCAGTTGACGCATAGCTACCGTACATTTTTGTAAAGGCGAACTACTAGACGATGGTGTTATTGCAGTTCTTCATAAATTCCAACACCGCGTCGTCTGAACCACTCGAACTACTAGACGACGTCATCAACTCGGGTGTGACTATAATCCTGGAACGATTCATGGTTGTGAGATAAAAAAATAAAGTTTGAGGTAGAGAAGAATTTAGAGTAGCATAAAATAAAGGAATTGTAGATTTATATATATAGTGGTATTGATTAAATATACATATAAAATTAATGGTCTTTTGACCGTTGAACGGTAAAAAATGGAGGAACTCTGGCTCGACAATTATCGGCAAAAGGTTACCGATTTGAGCCCCATAGTTTGCCGAAATGAAGTTGTCGAAGGGGTTAATTGGTATGTTGCCGAAAAAACCCCACTTGCTGATTGGGGTTTGCCGACCCAAACCTCGACCCTTATGGGTTAAAAATAGAGGCAATTGATTAAGCCTTAAATGGAAGGATTAGAAGAGAAGTAAAATGTAATGTCTTTGTGTTGATGTTTCTTGTTCTATTGGTTCCTTTGACATCTTGCTAAGTGGTGTCTGTTGCTAAAGAAAACACAGTTAAAAAAAATCTTATAAGCTACAGTTAGGGGTGTTCAAAACCAGATACCTGAAATTTCGGATATCCGAATTTCGGATATCCAAAAATTTCGGATATTGGTTTTCTCTATCCAAGTCCAAGTCCAAACTTTCGGATATCCGAAATTTCGGACTTGGACTCAGATAGTTATAACGGATATCCGAAAATCTTGTTTTGTTTAAAAAACAACAATTTCAAAACAGCCTGGTAGGTCGCCTGGAGGTATGTCAGACCTAGACCGACAAAATCGAGCAGTTAAGGCTGTGTTTGGCGTACTAGCTGATAAGCTAGCTGCTAGCTGATAAGCTAGCTGACAAGCTAGCTGCTAGCTGATAAATTATAAGCTAGCTGATAAAAATAACGTTTGGTAAAAACTGGCTGATAAACTAGCTTAAAAATATAAAATGACATAAAAGTACATGTTATAAATGTAAATAAAGATATTTATTTGTAAGTTAGGGAAGGGTAAAAATGGAAATATTATAAAAGCTAGTTGAAAAGCTAGTTGAAAAGCTAGTTGAAACGCTACTCCAACTAGCTTTTCAAAAGCTAGCTTATAAGCTAGCTTATAAGCTAGCTTTTTGACGTTACCAAACGGGGCTTTTAAAAAAGCTAGCTTATTAAAAAAAGCCCCGTTTGGTAACGTCAAAAAGCTAGCTTATAAGCTAGCTTATGGCGCGCCAAACACAGCCTAAAGAACTACGAACCGCTCAAAGAGTCTGAAGTCAAGGCTCTCTGCTTGAAAGCTATGGAAATCCTCGTCGAAGAAAGCAACTTTCATAGAGTCCATGCTCCTGTCACCGTAGGTTTACTTTTCAACTTATTACCTTCCAGATTCATGAACATAGTTTACTTACTAATTACTAAGCATTTGTTGTGATTGATTTTTGTTTCCATATGATACGTATATAGCCGAATAGAGTTTAGATGCTGAGTTGAGGTTTTCTATGTGTTTAAAAAACAACAATTCTTAGGAATTGAAGTTATTGAACACTGAATCGAACTTACTGCGAGGCAATGGATGACAGGAGCGGACATCGGAGGATGACTAGAGTGGACTGCGGAGGAGCCTGGTGGGTCGCCTGGAGGCTGGATGCGACGGTGGAGATGGGTGGTAGAGAGCGGAGGAGCGATGGTGGCCTGGTGGATCACGGTCGCCTGGAGGACTGGAGGGCGGAGCCGGCCGTGGAAGTGAGGGCGGAAATTGAAATCGTGAAGTGAACTGATAAGTGGATAACCAAACCCTAAGTCCCTAATTCTTCCGTTCATTTATATAATATAAAATATATTTTCATTTATTTAAA
The DNA here is from genome assembly GCA_039602395.1 of Deinandra increscens subsp. villosa. Lineage (NCBI taxonomy): Eukaryota > Viridiplantae > Streptophyta > Magnoliopsida > Asterales > Asteraceae > Deinandra > Deinandra increscens. The sequence goes on from JBCNJP010000003.1 coordinate 15,338,915, forward strand.
ATTTTTGGATAACAGGTGTTCGAAACTTCCGAAAATTTTATAAATCATTATCCAAGTCTAAGTCCGATAATACGGATACCCGAAATTTCGGATATCCGTTAGATAATTCGGATACGGAAATTTGGATAAAATCGGATACGGATTCAGACTCGGATATTTTTAACACCCCTAGCTACAGTTAGAGTTGTGATGAAATACCGATGAAATATAGATATAAATATAGGTGAAAGTTCAAATACAAAGAGATATTTCCGTACGAAGCGTGCGAAGTGATGTTAGCCTTTGATTTTATAGATGAGTGGTCCAGATCTGGGTAGATCTAATCCAGATGCAAAACATAAAAATAAAGCGTGCAAATAACCTAAAGGGTAAAATGGGTATAACCTATTAAAATATATCCTCCATCTTTTTTAAACGTCTATAACTTTTTCATATGACATCGGTTTTTTAAAAAAAAAATACACGATACAAACGAGGATTTAATTCTCTTTAATTCAAGTATAGTATTGTTATACTTTTTTGAAGTTAAAAAACTTTTTTTAAGAACTCGACTATACGTCCAGGTGACATTTGCGTGATTATTGTTTTTGGTGGCAAAATGATGACGATTGTCTTTTTGACACCATTTTGTTACCAAAACATATTTTGGTGGCAAATTGGTGACAATTGATTATGACCTTACATTTTTCACAATATTTGGTGGCAAAATGGTGACAATTATTTATAAATAAAGTTTGCGTGATTATGTATAACTTTCGTGATTAGGACCTGTACATGTTTTTACAACATATATGGTGGCAAAATGGTGATAATTTCCCTTTTGACACCATTTTTGCTACCAAAACATATTTAGTGGCAAAACTTTTTTTTAAGTTCGTCTTCGTAAAGCTTGCATGATTATGATATACTTGTGTGATTATGATATTTGGTGGGAAAATGGTGAAAGTCCCCAGTGTCTCTGAGAGTGTCTCAAGTCTGCGGGTGCGAGCGAGTCAGGACACCACCTCCTTGCCCCAGTTCGGGGGAAACCCGGCCTGCGAGCAGCCACCGGTAAAACCCCCTCCCCAAAGATTCGAACCTGAGTCGCTAAAAGCTTCCCAAGCCCAAAGAGCTTTGACGGTACCAAAGAAACAAATAATGTCATTGGTGATGTTTGAACTTAAGTCCATAGAAACTCAAGCCAAAGCCCCAACTAACTCCACTAAATGCTATTGGTTATATAATATATAATATATAATATAGTACTGGTGGCCCTGGTGAACCGACCATTTAGCTCGGTTAGCGGTTCAGTTGTTTTAGGCGATTGGACTCTATAAAATAGCAAGTTGGCTGCCGCCTTTCCCTCTTCACTCTTCACGCCACTTTCAACCTCTCTCTCTCTCTCTCTCTCTCTCTCTCTCTCTCTTTCAAACTCCAATATCCACCCCCTCCTCCTCCCTATTCACTTTTTGTCTCACCGGAAATAACAAAGTCCCTCCCAGATTCCCCATTACCCGAATCTCATCTTTTTGCAGCCTTTCCCGTTTCTTCCTTCCCATATATCTTCTCCCACCCAATGCGAATCTGACTTAATCACCTCCTTCAAAAAAATGTTCGATTCCGTCAAGCTTACTGAGCACAAAACCCAAACTAAAATGGTCCTTCTCACCAAACCTCCCGGAGAACAACTTAACAATAATAATGCCTCTAGAGTCGTACGGATTTCCCTCACTGATGCTTACGCCACTGATTCCTCCGGCGACGAAGCCGGCGCCGGCGATTGCGTCACCCGCCGGAGAGTCAAGAAGTTTGTTAACGAGGTTACAATCGAGAACCGTTCCACGGAGGTTTTGAACAACGAAAGCGTTGGTCGGAGGAAGAAGGCCGCCGGAAAAGTTAACTCCACGGCGGCGAAGTTGAAGGTGAAGGTTAATTCTGGTAAAAAGTTTCGCGGCGTACGGCAACGGCCGTGGGGGAAATGGGCGGCTGAGATTAGAGATCCGATGCGACGTGTACGGCTGTGGCTTGGCACTTACGATACTGCGGAAGAGGCTGCTATGGTGTACGACCACGCGGCTATCCAGCTGCGTGGACCCCACGCTCTAACGAACTTCACCGTCCCGCCACCTGAGCCGGAGGAGAAGAAACCGTCGCCGGTGTCGTCGTGTTACAACTCCGGCGAGGACTCGCACAACCACTGCAATAAAAATAAAGCGACTTCACCGAAATCCGTTTTTCGTTTCTCCGACGAGTCAACCGCCGAGTCGACTCACAACGATGCCGGAAAAGAAGGTTCGGAAATCAGCGGAGATACTGCGGCGGCGCCGGAGAATTTCTCCGGTTTCCCGCCTTTCCATTTCTCCACATCCGACCTGTTCGATTTCCCGGATATCATACCCGACATTTTCGACCCGACAGGGATTTCGGGTATGCCGTTTCATGACTCCGACCCGGTTGGCATGTTCATCGATTCCACCATCGATGTCGGGTTTGCCCCTTGGCCCGCAGACGATTACTCCAATGACTTTGGTGATATATTCGGGTCGGATCCTCTGGTTTCGCTTTAAAAATTTTGTACGAAATTAGGAAGTTGTTTATTTGTTTATTATATAGGGTATGTATAAATTATTTAGGTGAACTCCGTTACCGTTAAAAGTAACGGACGAGTGGTTAAAGTATGTCGATGTTAGTGTCGCCGTTATGGATAAGGCACGTGGTAGTGCACGTGAGTGGGAAAAAAATGTTAATGGTATTTTGAATTAGGTGAAGGAATGAATGCTACGTGGTTTGATCATGCATTTTCTGATTTGCACCCTTTTTTTGCATTTGAATTTAATGCTTGTAACTCTGGGTACAACCGATGATGCACCATATACAAAACATGTTTTATTTCTATTTATAATGTCGGGTTTGTGTCCATCTTTCGACGTCATCTAAAAGAACATCAAGTTTATATTTAGAATCTTTCGATATTTGGTTATTTGTCATTTTAGTGTTGTATTACCATTTTTTTTTTCTTCTTTTATCAACTTACTTAATACACATTCTGCATCACTTTTACTTTTTTTAATAAATTTAAAATCTAACAAATTAGAGAGTATAAAGCTAGAGAAAGATAGACAACGAATGAATTTATGCAGCTTGGTGCCAGGGTTTAATGGTGTAGTCGTAAAAGCCGCATAACGGCTCACCATTGCCGCACACTTCAACCTATAAGTACTCATTATAAGTAAGCTAAGGGCATTCACAGCCGGATCTTTATCCTTATCCTTATAATTTCACTAAAAACACTATACTCTCTTTTATATTTTCTATTAAATAATACATTTATATACCTTTATTATTATTTTTTCTCTCTAAACCACTCACAACAATTTGAAATATATTAAAATACTTTTAAGGGGTGAACAGTGTTTCACCAAATTTACCAGTTTTCTTAATTTTCTTCTCTCTCTTCTTCACTCACAATCATTTACAACCAAATGAGTTGTGAGTGCTCTAAGATATAAAAATAAGTTATAGGTTTTGAAAGAATGAAGTTTTTAAGGGCGCGTTTGGTTGTGGAAAACATGGGGTGTTTTCCATTTCTGTTTTCTAAGAAAACATGGAAAACAGAAAACGCGTTCTAGTGATAGTTTTCTGAAAAAAATTTCCTAGAAAACAGAAAATACAGTTTTCCATTCTTTTAACTAAATTTGGAAAATAGTTTTGCATTGTTTTCCAATTTCCGTTTTCTATTTTCCAGAAAATGGAAAACACATCTTTTGGTTAGATCGCGTTTTCAAAATTTTCCAAGTGTTTTCTAGAAATGGAAAACCCATTTCATTTTCTAGAAAACTGAAAATGGAAAACTGGAAAACGTTTTCTACAACCAAACGCAACCCAAATGTCTTGTTTTTCTTAACTATGTTTGTTTGTTATGATGTATCTAGTAACGTATGTTTGAAGTTATATGCTAGACGTGATTAAATATGTCTCAAACATAATTCCAAAAAAGGAAAGAATAAATGTTTTATAGAAGACAATATTCGGCTTTTAACAGGATGCATGAAAATGTTTCTTCATGTTAATGGAATCTATTGATGATGAGGTGTTTGAATAAACAAATCTTGCTAGTGTTGTTGGCATGAGTCAACTCTCCTGACTTGACACCTGCCCGATCTTCAATTCCTTGCTTGCATTATTGCCTTCAATTTCATCAAGGTATTTAGGTATCTTTTACCAACACCATTCATTATGGGAGCGCCATATAAATATTATTGCAGGTCATTCGTAAAATATATTACGCCTTGTTTGGATATTATGATTTTGAGAAATAATACGGGTTTAGGTCACTCTAGAAGCATTTTCATCCCGACATTGCGTGCGCGCGCTCTCTCTCTCTCCCCCGGTAAAATATGTAATGAGTAATGATCCTAACATAGGTGAAACATAAAAGTTAAAAAAATTATGATGCAATCATATAGTGTAGCAACAAAAAAGTGAAATCCTAGAATAAAAGTTATGAAACACTCTCTACTTTCTTTTGACAGCAAAATTTTATTAGAACCTAGTATCCAGCTAGCAAATAAAGCCCAAAAACAACACCAAACACTCAACCGAACAAAAGAAAAAGAAAAACAAAAACACACAGTTACATGAGGATGGATTTCCGGTTTCTTCAATTCAAACTATAGATCCTTTCTAGATCTATAATTGATCCAAAACACACTAAGGCTTTTAGTCTCCATCAGAATTCTAGCAATGTTGGGATTCTTGTTGTTGAAAATGACATCATTCACCTCCTTCCAAATGCACCAACACGCAGGACCGGTCCTCATAATTTGAATGCTCAGGGCGCGAGTCGAAAATTTGTCCCCTGTTAAAAAGTTTAAATAGTACAACACAAAAGTTTTAGCACAAAGAATGCAATACAATTAGGGCCTCGATACAAATGAATTTATACCCGAAAGATGACTTCAAGACAGTTGGTTTCAAAACACATCTACATTCAAGTTCACTACATTCCAAGTAAAAGAAAAAATATTTGCTTACAAAAATGCTTAAGCATTTTTGGATAGCTAAATGTTGCGGGTCAACATGATCCGACCCGTAAGAATATGTTGCGGGAAACTCCTTATCACCCGTGAAAACTATAAATTTGACTCGATACATATAATAAGTTGTTCAACTGTTTGACAAATTTTCTTGAAGATACATAACAAAATTTTATGGACCAAACAAATACTGATTATGAACAAATAAGTAACTTTAACTTGAAATCCTTCATGAAAAAGAGAATGTTCCAATTTTCAAAAAATCTATAATTATCTTGCAAACACTACTAGAAACAGGGCCTTCCTTGACGCGCGAACGATGACACGCGTATTTTTATGACGCGCAAAAACGCATGTCATTAAAAATCTGTCGTATTTTTAAAAGTTCTAAGAAGAGATGACGCGCATTTTTTAGCGTCATAAAATTTGTGTCGTTTAATAAAAAAAACACACGGAGGACACTTACAATGTGCGTGTCAAGAATAACTGTCGTGTTTTAATTTTTCCCGCCCAAAATTCCCCCAAAAATTTCCCCCAAAATTCCCCCGTACGCTTTTGCCCAAAAAGAAAAGTCACGTTCAAACACTTTTGCCCTAATTTTCCTCCGCTCTCCACCCTCCACGGTTCAACGTTCCGGACTCCACCCTCCACCGTCCACCATCGAAGATTCCGGCCTCCACCCTCGACGTTCCTCCTCCCTGTATGCCGACCCTCTGCCACCGGAAACCTAAAGAGACGGTCACTGATCGACGTTCATCTCGATTTCACTCCATCATCAGGTAACTCATTATCATCTCGATTATTAGGGGTTGAACCAACTGCAACAACAGTATGTTTCTTCGTCCCATCAATTCCATTGTAACCATCGATATTGCTCCATACGGTCTATTCAGGTAGAAGAACGACGGTAGGTTAACTCTATGGAACCAGGTACATTCGCTTTTGTTCAATTGCTCATTTCTACTTTGATTTTGCTTCATCGCTTATCTCCTTTTCAATTTTGTTCCATCGTTTTAAAGGGGTGTTCTAATGAAGCATTTATTTGTTTTCGTTGTTTATGTCAATTGTAGGTTTGATTTCTAAACTTTCGAGGACGTACACTTCAAGAACAAGGTAAATTTTTGTTTTTCTCACACGCATGACTAAATCAGTGGTTGTTGTGACAACCGGTCCGAAAATCAGGTCAACTCTCTCTCCGTTGACTTTTGTCGACTTTGTTTATGCGATAATTATGTGAATTACTACTTTAACACGTGATTAACTGTGTTAGCCAAATGATTAACCGACTTCAATTCCACGTTAAACTAGTATATATATACGTGCGTAAAATAATGCGTCCTTCATATATTAACGGTGGAATTTCAATAATAAGAAATTAAATATAAAATTTGACATTTTATATCTTATCAAACCGATTCAAACTATTAAGTCATTTCATGAACTTAAAACGATTTCGAAGTGTTATGATGTCAAGACTTAGCCAATTTCCAAACCATTTAGCCTATTGGGCCCGGTAAGCCCATTAAGCCCAAAATAACCCGGATTAACCCAAAAATTTAACCGATGACTCGGCTCGTCACGCTGAGTGTTTTCCCTGAACCGGAAACCCGACCCGCGGCCCATATCCTATTGGGCCGTAACCGGCCCAACTCCCTTCTTTCTTTCTCCTCCCGGCCCGGCCAACCCAACTGGGCTTCGGCCCAGTCCACTCCCAAAAGACGAATGGGCTTCAGCCCATTCTTTTAATTAAAAACCGATTTGGGCTTGGGCCCAATCTTAACAAATTTAATTATTTGTTAAGCCCACTAGTTTTATAAAACTAACTCAACCTTTTTAACCCACTAATAATTTTTATAAAACTTGGGTTAACAACGTTTATAAAAATAAAAATCACCTTTCGATTGGATAAAATATAATGGGATTATATTTTAAAAAGTTATAATTTTTATAAACTCCTAAACACCATCCATTTTATAAAAGCATTAAAATTTGTATAAAACACTTGAGGATTTATAAAAACAATCAACTAACTCTTGGATACTTAAGAAGTTGACAACACATCATTAACCAATGGTTAATGATATTTTAATGATGGTTAACTTGGTTATAAAAAGGGGGGACAACCCTTTTGGTTCCCTTGCACCACAACAAACCAACAACACCCACTCTCTCCCCTCCTCCCTTGTTCGGCCGACCACCACCGCCAACCACCACCCACCGCCGGCTGCCGCCGCCCCTGCCGCCGAGAACCACCACCGCCAGCCACCGGAAAACCACCGCCACCACCCGATTTTCCCTCTTCTTCTTTGTGAGTCCTCTAACTCACTCTTTTCCTTACTTTTCTAACACCCAAATGCCTTCAAGTCTTGACATCAAACATATTAAAAAACACTTACATTTTCTTAATCATCTAAGTCTATCTTCTTAATCCTTTCTTCTCTTCTAAGATCATAATCATTATGTGGTGTTCTAGGAACTTAAAAGAGCCACAAAATAAGGGTGAAACACTTGGAGAAATCCTTAGAAAGTATCCTTGTGCACCTAGATCTTCATGGTTAATTTCATGCACTTTATGTTTGAATGCTTGGTTTGCAAAAGATAACTAACTCAAACTCCCTTCTTAATCTCCATTTCTAATCAAGATCATTTGTGAAACACTTAGTGAACCCTTATGGATAGTAGCTCAAGTGCACCATGATCTTAAGAAATCCATGGATTTCTTAGTTAGTTATTTGCAAACCCAAGCCCCTTCATAATTAATAAAAATGTTAATCTATACATGTTTACATTACTTGTCCTAACATGAAAATGTTAGTTGATTGTTTATATTTAATTGTCCTAACATGAAAATGTTAGTTGATTGATTATTTATATTTAAAGTCCTAACACCAATGTGTTAGTTGATTGTTATTTATATTTAAATGTCCTAACACCAATGTGTTAGTTGATTGTTTATTTATATTTATAAAGTCCTAACACCAATGTGTTAGTTGATTGTTAATTATGCTTATATATGTTACATGTTAAAATAATATTAAAACAAGATGAAATAATTAAACAAATGTTACATATGTAACCTATGACTAAAACAAAAGAATATTTCTTGATTTGGAAAAACTAACACATTAAATGTGTTATAAAAAGGAATCAAGACAAAAAGAATATATTAAATTCTTGCTAGATTTAGTAAGAATAATATTTATGTCAAATGATTAATTTGACATAAATACTTGGATTTATTACAAGTTTTAACCTTTCTTAATAACTTGCTAGAAATGGACATTTATACAAAAAGGTCACATTTGAAAATAAATATTTTTATAAAAGGATTTATATAAAAATAAATCAAAGACAAATCATTGGCTTTAAATGTTTACATGGACTTTTAATATTACTTTAATGAAAACAAAGTATCCAAAGATGGACTAACGTTCGTTGGAGATTTTAAATAAAAGTCAAGTTTTATAAAAACAACGTTATATAAATCCAAGCGTCGTTAAGATATTTTGAGAAACATATATTTCATGAAAATGAAATATTAAACGTTTTCGAAAATAAATGATTAAATGTTAAAAACTTAAATGTTTTTCTCTAAGAGTTTATGTTTTAAATAAGACTAACGTTAATAATTATTTTTGACAAATAATTATTTGCAAAGGACTTAAACCTTGTTTTATTCACCAAATAATTGTTAATCATAATTATTTAAAATAATTATAACTTGCAAGATTAACAAACCAATTATATAATTATTTACTTAAAATAATTATACAAACTTGTGAGGATAATAATAAACATTATTATACCTTTAAACTCAATGTTCAAAACTTGGTTGAATTGTTAAAAATGATTATATTTATTTAACATAAATATAAATCATCACCGAACGTATCTGTTTAATAAATACAAGTTAACAAGTTTTCAAACGTTTTCAAACGGATTAAAACGTCAAGACTTGACCGGTATCACTTGGGTGACTTATGTTACTCATTTGATCATGACCTTATGCAAGACCTTATTTATTTAATTAGGCTGTTACTTGCTACCTGCTGCTACCGCTTCACGGTTGCTCATTTCATACCTGCTGATTCAGTGAGTTTCATGGCCCCTTTTCCTTTTAACTGCTTTATACTTGTGGGAGAAATCATGAAAATTGATTAAATGCTTTTTACTTAATATTATGGTTTACTTGTTAGCCGTATGACTACTTGTTCTCTTACTGATTGCCCAACTTGGTACATTATCGTTATAAACGTTTGTACAACCGAAATCCCATCATTAATTGATTTCAATTAGTTCTGTACGAAACGATAGCTAGTGAATAAATCTATTTGGGTTGACAACCCTACCCTAACTGGTAGCTCCAGTTCTGACTCCGGATTGTCTGGGGGTACACGTCAGTTATTCTGCTCTGTTTAACATCTCTGGGCAAGAGATGCCGGGTGGGTAAACCGTTAGTATTTGAAATCAAGGTTCAGGTGAGATCATACAACCACAACAATAAACCCTGATAATATTTAAGTATACCGAAACTGTTTTACAACTGTTTAACTATCGAGTCCTAAACCTGTGAACCTCACCAACTTTATGTTGACCCGTTTTATATTCATGATTTCTTAGGTAATTGACCAGACCTTCTGGAGACATGCAAATAGGGCTTACAAATGCTATCGGACCTGTCCTTGGAGTCATAGTCCCGACTATCCAACTTAACCGTTTTATGCTTTTAATAATCGTTTTAAGACTTATGTTTTTAATTGTAAGACATTAATGTTTCCATTATCTTTTCCGCTGCAATGAAATGAATTAATGATTTATGAAGTTTTTAAATTATTAGAAGTTGTTCTATGTATCCTCGACTATGATTCCATTCTCGCTCACACCCGAAACCGTTGACCGGGGTGTGACAGTTGTTGTTCTTGATTTTGTTATGAATTCAATGGTATCTTTCAGTATTTGTTGTTTTTGGTTCAACTTTGAATGTTTGCCTTTGTGGTGTATCTGCATTTTGCAGTAGATTGAAATGACTCAAGATGGTAATTTGAGGAAATTCAAGTCTTGAATGCACAACTCTCAGGTAATTAGTTTGTTTACTGTTGTGGATTATTGAATTGAATTAGGATGCTCCTATTTACAGATTGAAACATTTTATCCCATTAGTCTAACCTAGGTTATATAGATGCTGTATGATTTCTGTTGTGAGTTAGGATGCTCCTATTTAGTGATGTTGTATGATTTCTCTTGTGTATTCCCTGGTAACTTTCAACTTGTAGAAATTAATAATTCAACTACAAAAGGTTTTCTACTGCAAAATGCAGATACACCACAAAGATTGATGTGGGCCAGGCCAACTTGGAAAATAGAGATTTTAGATAGAGTTCTTTTATATGGAGGCGATGAAGAGGTAGATCACTTATGCTCTGAAAATGGTAAACTTCTTTATTTCACTATAGATGTAAATATCATGTATTCTTGCCCAATGCCCATATATCTTTAAAAGCTTCATCATATCTGAACTATTGATTGAATCCTGATTGCTTATTTGTTATCTATGTGCATGCTCTTTAAGTATTTGCCTATGTAGAATTTTCTTCCTGGAAGGTGCACTAATCAGGCTTACAGAATGTAATTATCTTGTGCTTTTTCATGGATAATTAGTTCATTAGGGATGCTTGCTGGTGTAAATTTAGTACCTCTGTTTTATATTGGTATCCTAACTTTACATGTCATGTAGTAAATATTAATTATATTTTTAGAACTACTTGGGTGCGGTACAGAGGATTACAATTTACCAAAGATCATTATGCTTTCTTTCGATTCCATTGGCAGTTCATTATACAACACATGTATTTATCTATTATAGTGTAATGAACTATCTTTTTCTAAATTACTGTTAACGATTTGATATTACTTTTTTTTTACCAGCCCATTTATCCAGTCTATATATTTTGCCCTCTCTACTTAAAATTCTTGTATTACTTGGTCCCTCTTTGTTTGAAGGTGACAATGAGCAATTATATCATATTTATCTAACCAAAAAAATTAATATTAAATATAGCCCCGTTCAAACAACTTAAATGGGTTCAGGGTATGGGGTCGGGCTATTGTTTGGTTTTCTTGCACTTTAAGTTCATGTGCAGCTTGACATGTTTGAATATTTGCAGGTGATATGTCTTTAGAAGAACAAAATGAGATATTTGAATCAGCAGTAGCGTCTTCTTCTTATTCAAAGATGGTTCTTTTATTCCCTTTAGATTTTTCCGTCTCAGTTCCAGTACTATTTTTTAATTTAAGGCAGCTGAGTTTCATCTCTATTTTTTTGCTATATAATTTTGTTAGTTGTGAAGATAAGGAATATGTTTGTGCTATATTGTTTTTGTGAACATGCATCTTGGTTCATCTCTCATATACAATGAATTGCTTCCTAAATACTTTTGATCCCAGACTTTTTTTTTTCTGAATAATTGAGATTCCAGTATCCTTTATGTGAATACTTGCAATCCCAGAAATGTTTTTGTGAGTCTTTGAGGAAATTTGATGTTGGTCGTGGCAGGTATTCCGTTGTTTCGGACAGTACTTTTGCCTTCACTTTGAAGCATTTCAGCTGGGAATGGATTTACATGTGAAGGAACACCAATTAAATTTAGAGTTACGGGTGATGAAGTTTCAGGTTGCCACTTGCCCATACCTATTAAATTTATCTTCATATTGATTTTCACCACTTAAAGCTTTTATATTTTCTACTGTGAATGTCATAATACAACTGAAACAGGCTCATCAACTAGAAGAACACTATAGCACTTTTACGGTAACTTCCAGCAACTCCAACTATTTTCCAGCAACATACATGAGTTGCTTCTAACATAAAATACAATTTTGTGTTTGACCATGAGCAGGATTCGACGTGGACACCAGGTTTACAGCATATGAAAGTAAGTAAGTAATAAAGAAAGTAATAGTCATGTTATTCAACATAAAACTAATTGCAGTACCTTAAGGCTTCATCAAAACTTCTTGCAATTCAAGTGTATAACATCTAACTGAATCTTTATTTCTATCTGTAATTTACTTCTAGGAGAGCTAGAGGATGCATTATACAACTATAACAAGTGCTTGCATTCTGCCTTGTTATAATTCTGCCTTGTTATAATCAGCCATATGAAGGCTGTGGTATGATAGGAGATTACTAGATGGGAATATACAGAAAGTGGAAAGGTAATACTTGTTTTAGTATGTGAGTTCTGCTTCTAAGTTATTGTAATTACAGGCTTGATTGTTTTTTTTTGCCAAGATTTGGGTTACTTGGTTCAAGCAGATATGGCACCAGGGATCTGGTGGTAGTTTGAGGGGCTAGGAAGGCCATTATAAGATGAAGGCTGGTATAAAGTTGCAGAATTTTGACTATTTAAGTCAAATTGGTGAGAATTGGGGTGGAAAATTCAAAGTGGGGTTGTTGAAGAGTAGTTGGAAGTATGGCTCAAGTGGGAAAGATTGGGAAAAAGTTAATAGAGTTCGGCAGGCAGGGAGAGGTAGGTCTGACTTTTCTGGTCAAACTGACTGTTTGGCAAAAAAGTGACGAATTAAAGGTGCTACTACTGCACACGACAATTTATTTTTTGTTCTTTCTTTCTTGTGACCAGTTCAGAAAGATAAATAAAAGTATATTAATTCAAACTGCAGGGAATCAACAAAAGGATGAATTTGATGATTTGGATAATGAGTTTGAATCTTTAGGTGACAGCAGGATAACTCCTGAGCAGGTCAGATGTATCCACAGAGTTTAGGGTTTGCTAATTAAGCTCACAATGGTTTGCTAATTAATCTGGTACAACTATAGTTGCTAAGAAACTTAAAGAACAACTAGCATGCTATGAATATCCAATCTGTTTCAATAGGACTACAGTTGCTAAGAAACTTATGTATTTGGCTTTCAAAATTACAGATGGACATACAATAGTTGGTTGGGAGCTTGGCTTAACGAGTCAGGTTGGTTGGGTTATTCTCCACATCAGCAGCAACAACAAAGTATTGTGATACTATAGTGTTTATATTAGTTATTTAGTTCACAGTTTTTTTTAGGGTTATTGGCTTGAATTAATCCCAACTATCACTTATTGGCCGAGATCACTCCCAACTAAAGAAATCACCACCGCCACCCCCAACTATGAACCTAATTTCTGACAACACTCCCCCCGTTAAAAAATCGTGTCATAAAATGTGCATAGCGTGTCATAAAATGTGCATGAGGGAGTGTTGTCAGAAATTAGGTTCATAGTTGGGGGTGGCGGTGGTGATTTCTTTAGTTGGGAGTGATCCCAGCCAATAAGTGATAGTTGGGATTAATTCAAGCCAATAACCTTTTTTTTTATGTAAACTCATGTTAACTTTGTAATGTATGCTATATATATATGAAATGCATTATTTTGCTATAAGTTTATTGTATTATGTATCGAGGTTAATTGGCATTAAATGGGGAAATTAGTGATTCTACAGCAATTTTTTAAAATTTTTTTTTTTAAAACCATGACGCGCAAAAATGTGTGTCATAAGCTGATTTATGACGGGGGCTTCCTTGACGTGCATATTATGACGCCCAATGCGCGTCATAAAATGCGTGTCATTGTTCGCGCGTCAAGAACTTCTTGACACGCATTTTGCGCGTCAAGAAGCTTCTTGACCCCGGCTTCCTTGACGCGCATTTGCGTGTCAAGAAGACCCTTTCTTGACACGCATTGCACGTCAAGAAAGGCCTTTTTTGTAGTAGTGAAATGATGAAGCTTAACTGGCCTAACCTCAAATAAAAATATAACAAGAAAATTGTTCTGTTTATCGATTAAAGATGCTTTCTTTTTTATTGGGGATACCTCATTTACTCATCAATTAGGGCAAACAATACAACAAGAAAATCCCAAATAAATTCAACATTAATATCATGACTTCTATTAACAAATCAAATCATCAAATCCCATCCATTTAATGAAACAAATAAGCAAACCCCAGATCAATTTCATGTCAAATAAACTTTAAAAAATGCAATTAAAAGTTACTTTCCATGCCAATTGAAACCCTAGGATACCTGCAAGAAAACTACTAGCAATCCAGCACAAGATGCAGACTAAAGCAGCTAAGGAACCAGTTTTATAATCAAAACAGACATAAGAAACATCGACGATCGCAATTCATGTCGTTTCAGTTTCTCCCGCTGTTCCTTATTCCTTGATCGCAAAATCTATCCTATCCATATAATGACATAAAACCAATGCCCCTTCTTAATTTGATGCCCTAGGCTGGAGCCCAGTTGGCCCATGCCCAAGGCCGACCCTGCCAACACGTAGTATACACCTCCACTTGAATAAACATTTTAAAAATTTCGCACTGTTAGTCCCCTTATGAACATCCAACAAATCATTATGAACCACTCTCTGCTATATCTTCATTAAGTTCCTGGTCAGCAAGCAGCCCGCATCAGCATTCTCTCTCCTCAACTCTACTCCACTAGATTATTTTAATCAAAAATTAATATTTTCACTCTAAAAGATATTACATAATAAATAAATAAGAACAGTGTGAAAAATAAGATTAGTATGAGATCAAATTTTATAATAAAAGACGTGTCCATTAAGAACTTCATCATTCGCTAGTCGTATCTTCCAAAGTCATCAAATTTCAGATTCTTCAAACTGTCCTTGCGGTATGTTGCATGAAATGGTGCATCCGAATCCATAACCCAAGAATCAACATTGCTCTCTACACTGCATAACAATGCATCATCATATATTCATACGTGTAATCTCCAGCAAAGTTAGCTTCCTTCTTCTATTTTAGATATTGACTTCTTTGCAACCCCAGCAAGTAGCTTCTTTTAGATGTTTGGACAGACTTCTACCTCTACTCTGGCTATTAATTTTCCCATTATTCTCCCTCTAATCCCAGCATGCAACAATGACCTTAACCCGAAGAATCCCATTAATTCCTACGTCGAATGTCTTTGCTCACAATCAGATCAGAGATACCTTCAAATGTAAACTTAGTAGTACCCGACTACTAACTGTTGTCACTGTGCCCGACTAATTTTCCGAGAAAGGAGATAAAAGGAACAACATCTGGATCTCGATCATAATCAAAATTAATTCTAGCATATTTCAACGGAGTCAAACTCGAATTAAACTCGTTGATATGGGCATTAACGGAGGTACCCTCATTCATCTTAGTGTTAGCCAACTGACGAATCAAGAACACTTTTATTCAACGCCGAGAGTTTTCATACATATTTGACAAAGCTTTCATTAACCTACATTTAGTAATCTCATTCGATGTTCAATGCAACACTCTTTGCTAACCTCACCACACCCAAGCTTTTCTGTCTACTATAGCCAAATCTACATCAGTCATCTTCAATGGTTTTTTTTCCTTCCAACGTTTAGCACAAGTCCTTCTACTAAGGACGTCCTCAATATGCATCCTCCAAAACCCAAAATCATTCTCATCGAACTTTTCAATCTAAAAACTTTTAATTTTCTGCCATTTCAGACTCAATAAACAGCAGCGGAACACAAGTCTAAAAACTCTACCTGGAAGTTTCGACCAAGAACTTTCACCTGAAACTTTTGTCTGCCAAAAATTTCGAGTGAAACTTACTTTCAATTGAAAATGTTAAAAGTTTCTACCATAAAACTTTCTACTCAGAAAAGTTTCTCTTGAACACAATGCTTAAAGCTATTGCCGAACACAATGTTCGAAAAAAAACTTTCACTTGAAATTTACTTTCGAGTGAAACTTTTTTTCCCAGCAACGAAACACTAATCCAAGTGGCAGCTATAACTTGATCTTCAAAGAAACTTTCAAAACTGATCAGAAGTCTTCAAACAACCTTCAAACCAAACGACACATTGATTTGCGAACTAGTGGCGGCCAAAAAACAAATGATCGAGAGCCTAAAACTTTGATGCTAGTTTTTGGGATGTCGATGGACAACTAATTAACCAAACAACTATGATATGAACACTCTCTAACTTATGAAAACAAAAGAAAAACAAAGATGAAATAGAGACACATGATATATAGTGATTTGATCGAATCTAATCCATGTCATGATAGTATTTGTATGAAAATAATCTAGGATAATGAGAAAAGGTCAATCTTTAACATAACTAAGTTAAGACTAGAGTTACTTGAAGCCTTCAAAGTTCAAACCATTAAACAATTAGCTATAAAACCAAATGATAAAGGTCGAATTTGGAGACTCATTTATCCATACACCGCTATCTACTTATAACACCCAAAAGTTTATTTTAGACGCAAAGTTCCAGATTACTTTAGTTATAAAAATTTACGACTATTATATTAGTATATAAATTTCAGTGAATATCATTTGTATAGTTTATAATGCTTAGTAGAAAGAGGAATATAACTAAAATAATTTTATAAAAATAATTGTACATGAGAGAACGTGTTGAGAGTTAGCAGATGCCTTGGTACTTGCCATTGAAGCTTTGTGTCATCGCTTCGCTTTATATAATACTTTTATAGCTTAAAGTGATAGATATGGCATATTATTAATTCTATATATGACGATTCAACTTTTTAATAAATCAGTGATTAAAAAAACGGTAGGGTAAAAGTGATGTTTTTTTTCTAATACGTATTACATGTATTATTTCATATTAAGTTTTAATACAAGCTTAATTTGTCAGACCAAATTATGAACCGAAAAACACCAGCATATCTAAAAGGACATGTGAGTTATCAATACTAAGGAGTGTAGAAAAAATATGTTACTCGTCAATGATTATGGTTTTACATTTTATTGTAATTAAATTATTGTAATTAAATTGAAGAGATTTAAAAATATGATTAAAAAAGATTGAGTTAACAAATAACAATGTTGTGGAATATATTATCTTTTTGTGACACCCATTGCAAAATGAATCTCACTTTTTCTACCCATGGGTCTACCAGTTCCATACACCACCCACGCCACAGGTCCACAACCACTAAACCATTCCATATATCATCATATTTAATATATCTGTATATATCTATTCGTATATATATGGGAAAGAAACAAATGAGAAATGTTTAGACTTAATTATGTTACTTAATATATATATATGATTTCGTATATATGTATATAATATAATATATTATGTCTTTTAATTATTTATCTTAAATAATCAATTACCTATTTAACCCTATCTGGCATTATTTGATGGGCGTAATTGCCCTTATTAGATAGACTAGGGTTTCCCCTTGGGTGTATATATATAAAGCTTATTGGAGAGATTAAAGGGTTAATCACCTCACATAATATTTCGACCTCTCTCTCTCTCGCTCTCTCTAATCGTAAACCCCTTTACAATTATCACCATCATTAGCATACACCCTAAAGAGGAACCAAGGCTACTCACAGGTTGGACAACCTAACTGCTGCTGATCTCAATCAGATGACAACAGGTAATCTTTAATAGTTATTATCTGTTTATATTAATGTAACGATTCAGGATTCGATCAACATGTAGTATCAGAACATATGTTGCTCAATCGAATCATAAATCTGAATTCGTTAAAACCCTAATCTCGAAATCAGATTTGGTTTTCGAGCCTAACCGAAAAGTTTCAAAACCCTAATTTGTTTTAATCACTAAAATTGATTTCAAAACAAATCCGAAAATCCTAACATTAATCGAACGATATTTTCGGATTTGAAAACACATGATACAAACCCTAAACTGATTTCGACAGGTTTTTATCTTTACGATCGAAATTCCTATTTCGATCGAAAAGCCTATTTTTAATTAAAATTCTTATTTTTCGATCGAACCTGTGGCTCAGTCCCGTGTTTTCGATCGTAAAAATATAGCTTTTTGATCCGAAAATAGGCTTTTCTACCGGTTTTTCTACCGGCTTTACTACCGCTTTTCTACCGGCTTTACTACCGGTTTTTCTACCGACTTTACTACCGGCTTTTCTACCGACCTTTTCGATTGGTTTTCCGATCGAATCATGTGGCTTAGTCCCTGCTCTTCGATCGAAAAGCTTACTTTCCGATCAAATGGCTTTCGCGATCGACCTCTCGATCGGACCATACCACTTTTCGATCCGATCGAAAAGTCTATTTTTTGATCGAAAACCTACCTTTCGATCGACTTTTTCGATGGACTTTTCGACCGGCTTTTCGATCGGGTTTTCGACCCACCTTTTTGACCGGCTTTCTGATCCGATCGAAAAGTCTAATTTTCGATCGAAAACTTACTTTTGATCGGACACCCTTTTTCGATCGAAAACCTCTTTTCGATCCGCGGTTGCAGACAAGGGAGTTCCTGCTAAATTTGGGGCTTAATATTAATTGTGTTTTGTATAAACCTTACAAAGTTATGTTTTACAAAACCTAACACCAATTAAAATCAGATAACTAATTGACTTATCTTATTCATAGTTAATAACAGACATCTAATAAGGTTTCAATTCTGACCAAAGCTGATTTGTTACCTATATAATGTCATTTAACTTCATCTTACAAGTCAACTTATTAACATTGATTCACAATTAAAATTAGATTAATTTATCAACTTGTTTTAATTAAGTTGATGACATCTTCAAAAGTGGTAATTCTGGCCAAAGCTGATTTACTACCTTAACTAATGATATTTAATTTTACAATACAAGTTGAATTATTTAAATTAAACTAATTTGTTTGCTCAACTTGATAACATATTTAAAACCTCGATTCTGGCCAAAGCTGATTCGTTGTTTTGCGATGTTCATCAACTAAAATTAAGCATTCGCCTTATACATACATGTGTTTCCTATCTGGCCAAAGCTGATGGGTCATACCTGTATTCAGCGAAACTAATTTGTTCATAAAACTTAAGTGTATCATTTCTGGCCAAAGCTGATGTGTTACATTGTTTTTGCACATACCCTTATTTTGTTCATAATGCTTAGGTCATAGGCAAGTAACCAAAGCGAAAGCCGACTCATTTAAGTAGAACCTAACTAGTCTGTTATTTTGGTGATATAACAGACTATAATCACATCTTCTTTTGTTTAATAATTGCACATTATTATCATGCATTATTATTATTATGCCTTAGTTTATGATAATACATTATTATTATTATGCATCATTATTATGTCTTAGTTTATCATTATGCATTATTAATTGTGCCTTAGTTTTAAGTACCCCATAGAATAACTCTTAGATTTTCTTTTCAATTTAACTTTTAATCTGCATAACTAATCCACTCCAAATTGAAAATCACTAAATGTTTCCATAAAGTTTTCCTCTCATCATTATGATCTTGATTATCTCTTAAGATAAAAGACTCTTAATTACTCTCTCAAATAAAAGATTTTACAACCAGAACATTAAAAGCGAGTAAAGTCTACTCAAATTGTCTATCATGATAATCAAAATCCCTTTAAACAATGCTATCAGGGGAGATGTCTTAGATTTCCTAGTCTAAACACCGTGTGAAGTAATAAATTTTAAATGAACTTCTTAAATGTGTGCAAACACTTAACATCTAATATGCTTAGTGCAAAGTATAAATTAGGTTAATGATTCAGTGAACACATCATAAAACATGACCCTTAAAGGGCTTACACATGTTTCAAATTGAAGTTTTTCTAGTGCATTTCTTAGTGAATCCTTTCTTGGCACAATTACATGCTACTTAAAAGTTATTCATGACACTTATAAGTATTAGAAGGAAAATGAGTACTTGATAGCATTGTGCATAAAGGATACATAATGCCTTAAATTAGAAAAGCGGATTTGTTCACCTCACAATCACTAACCCTTATATAATTAAAATAACTTAAATAAGGAGGATAGTTCTAAATTCTAAAATAAGATACAAGAAAACTTTCAGTTCTAAATCCTTAATTATAGGAACAAATGGCTAACAAAGAATAACCAACAATGATAATTGTGCCCATTAATTTTCAAACTAACACAGTGGATTAAATCTAGTCTTATAAAGATCTCTTACAATCCATACACTAGGAATAAACCAAACAACCACTATTATGAGAGTAAGTGACAAAATCAATGTCAAAGTTGTACAAACCATGAAAATCTATCAATGTACTACGCTTTATGATATCTTATTATGATCCAAGATCACTTGGAACCTAGTATCATTACTAAAGTAAGACATCGACGGTTATAAGGTTTCAAACGACTATGACAAATGTCACCACTACCCTAAAATCTCAAAGTTGTTGGTTATACTTATCTAGTTGTCTTTACGTGGGTTGAAATCTTTATAACTTATAACTAGATAATAAATGCTCACAATCTTTGTTATCACGTAAGTGAGAATTTAACAAAGACAATATGTGTATAAGGGAATAAACAAGTTTCCACTAAGAGTTCTAACTCACCAAAACTCAAATATATTAGTGGACCTTATCCTAAAATGGAATATCTGGGCATAACACATTTATCACTCATTTACTGATTATTTATTCTTGTACTTAAATAAGGAAAAATATCTTTCTCACCTTAAACTTTTAAGGAAAAAGTTGAAAATCAACTTAACCATAATAAAAGGTTGTGAGATTAGATTTAATAGATTAAATACTAAGATTGACATACAAATAATGGTAACACTCTCAAATCCATTAGGATCATACTAGTGTGAACCAGTAGATCATGTATGGTACTTCTAAAGATACATCATTAAGTTATGCATCTAAGTATCCTTATAAACATGATAATAAATATGTCATCTAAGTTATACATCTATTTCTATATACCAAGGCTCTAAAAATAACAACTCATATGCTAAACAAGGTTACCTAATATGTCCCTAAAATTCCTTTTGAAATCCGGACATGAAGGAAACTAAGTATAAATCATATGATTAGTTATTAGCCGCAATTAAACCTTAAAAATCCTCAACACTAAGCATGTTTCATACAAAGTTCCTAAGAAATTCTAAGATTAGTGGGAGCAATCAAAGTCCTTAT
The DNA here is from genome assembly GCA_039602395.1 of Deinandra increscens subsp. villosa. Taxonomy (NCBI): domain Eukaryota; kingdom Viridiplantae; phylum Streptophyta; class Magnoliopsida; order Asterales; family Asteraceae; genus Deinandra; species Deinandra increscens. The sequence continues at coordinate 15,359,905 of JBCNJP010000003.1, forward strand.
CAATGACTTCTCTTCTGAGGTCAGTGGGAGCAGTGAAAAGTCCTTACTCTTGTACACCACGCTACTATAACACTGATCCACTTCCACATACTTAGAAATAATGTTACTCCTAATATACCTGACTTAAATGCTCAAGTGGAAATCTATGAAACTGTTAATGTTTTGCTTCAACTCATTAGATCCAGCTTAGTAGGTCATCAAGGTATGAAGTTTCCTATTATCTTTGATGATTATGAACCTACCTTAATAAAGCTTACATGGATATTGGAAAGATTACTAATCGCATCTCTGATTTAAGAGCCATTATTAGAAATCAATCAAATCATCTGATGGAATAAAGCTATTATTAATGAGATTAAATCCCAAAATCAGAATAACGTTAGAAGTTTAGTTTTCCATAGCTAAACTAAAATCCGAAAGGAGAAATTAAACGTTATAAATTGTTGTTTTCTAAAGGCGATTAACAAGTTAAGAATTCATTTTCTAAAGGATTCTTTGAGAGATAATCATTGTCCTTATTACTCACTCATAATTACGAGTGACATTTAACGGCCTTATAAAATAGCTTTCCTTAATACTCACTTAACATGAAGACATGTTCATAAACTAAACTTAAGGTTTCAAGCCTGAAAGTTAAAGAACACTTAGTCTTTAAGATGAGTAAATATAAATGGTTAATATAAGCAAATTTACAAGTAAATTTAAAATTTGATGAAGCTATAAATGTAACAATTCTTCATCAAGAATAAGTGGATAAATTGGGCCTACCTTAAGATGAGTGGGAGCAACTAATACAATACTTACCCTTATATATACATTATTTTAGGCAAGAAATATGTTAGTTTTGTTGCATGAGTCAAAGCGACTTATTCTCGCATAATTTTGACATTAAAGTCTTGAAGATGCTTCTTATATAATAAGCATCAAAATACATCAAGATCAAACTAATAAGACATTAATTAAGTCTTATTAGTTTTAACCATGTGTTGAACACATTACAACATGCAACGTTGCTCTTTATATGTAATTCTAGGAACTAAAGGAGATTACTAATAAAGGTTCAAATCTTATGTTCAAGTCTATACTCGTTTTAAGATATTGCCTTCATTGCTGAAATACTAGAAATGATGAAAATCATTTCCTAAGTTTAGTGCATCATAAAGGATTTAAGATGGCATTTCAATATCTATAAGAAACGAAAGACTATAAAATTTAAAAGGAGTGAGAAGCTTAAAATAGTTGACTATCTCTAAATTTTGACTTTATTGTATTCAAAGGATATTAAATGTCAACTCAGGGGTATATCCTTATGTCTGCGGACAGATTTATCTCATGGATCATGGAGGAGTCATAAGAACCTAATAACAACAACCTAAGTTATTGTGACGGAATTTGTCACTAGATGTTGTTGGTGAGTTTATCATTAGACTCCTAAACTCCAGATAAATAACATATTGAAGACTTACTGTGATAAAGTCAGCTACCCTAATCTCTTAAAACAGTAACAATTTTGAGTGGAGCTGCATTAAATTTTCGATACAAGATTATTGTTCATTTAAGAACAAATAGAGGAATCTAAGTCCTTGTATTGAAAACATTCATGATATGCTTAAAGGATCCTATAACTTAAGGTCTATCCTCATAAGTCTTTTCTAAGAACTCATAATGAAGACGATGTTTACTAATGACCAAGCATATCACAATAAGAATGACTAATTATTAATTATTCCTCATCCGTTTGATTTGTTGTCTCTAAATATGTTACGCATGCCTAACGGGACATATAGACAGTTTATTATAAATCAACGTAAAGGGCTTACTTTTGTAATTGATTCTGAATTTATGTTGAATTTTAAATTTGGGGTTGTAGTATGATTAATGGGGGTCTTGAGTTGGATAATCAACTCTATGACTGTATTTTTCTGCTGCAATTTTGGTTTAAACTTGAAATGAGTATTAAATTCTGATCAGATTTAGCTAATACCTTATTATAAATGATCATTCGGCCAAGTGAGAGAATGTTACACTTAATTATATTACTTAATATATATATATATATGATTTCGTATATATGTATATAATATAATATATTATGTACTTTAATCACTTATCTTAAAAAATCAATTACCTATTTAACCCTATCTGGCATTATTTGATGGACGTAATTGCCCTTATTAGATAGACTAGGGTTTCCCCTTGGGTGTATATATATAAAGCTTATTGGAGAGATTAAAGGGTTAATCGCCTCACATAATATTTCGACCTCTCCCTATCTCTCTCTCTCTCTCTCTAATCGTAAACCCCTTTACGATTATCACCATCATTAGCATACACCCTAAAGGGGAACCAAGGCTACTCACAGGATGGACAACCTAACTGCTGCTGATCTTAATCAGATGACAACAGGTAATCTTTAATAGTTATTATCTGTTTATATTAATGTAACGATTCAAGATTCGATCAACAAGAAATTCTCTGAGAAATTCTAAGAGAAATTCTATGTTTTGTGAGAATAGT
>JBCNJP010000003.1:15362921-15440706 GCA_039602395.1 Deinandra increscens subsp. villosa
TCAGCATCATCTGAACTAATGGATGATCTCCTGCAATTTCAGTTTCCAGATTATTACAACGAATTATGGCAAGACCATTCATCGCCGTTTTTCTCCCCAGATTCCTCAGAAACAAATTTTTTCACAGAGTGGGGAAGTTCATCGTCATTGGATTTCCTGGCTGGTCCAGATATAGACCATGGTTTCGAATTTAGGAACTCTTTCTTTTAGAAGGTTATATAAAGGCTTACAACTAAGAACTATAGAATAGATATACAACAAATAAAATCTACAATGAGTGAACTATGGTAAAATGTAAGATTTAAAAGCCACGGGAGCATCTTGAATTAATTTATCAATATCATTTTTTAATACAATTCCATTTTGAATGGTATTATTTTTTAGGGTTATTGGCTTGTATCAATTCCAACTATCACGTATTGGCCGATAACACTCCCAATTTTACTCCTTCCATCTGCCACCATGAACTATTATCATATTTTCCTCCATCACTCCCCCGTTAATTACTTAACCCCATTTGAATTCCATGTATTGTAAGTTTACCCGGCTTTTAGTTCCAATTTCGTTAAGTAAATTTAATGGGGGGAGTGATGGAGAAAAATATGATGATAGTTCGTGGTGGCAGGCGGAAGGAGTAAAGTTGGGAGTGTTATCGGCCAATACGTGATAGTTGGGATTGATACAAGCCAATAACCCTATTTTTTAATATCATTTTGATGAATCTGTTGAACCTTAATCATAAACTTACGTTATGTTAAGTTTTATTTAATTAGTTTATGTCATGAAGGTTAAATAGTGTTAGCGATTCGGGTATTCACATTTGCACATACAATAAACGACCGCAAAAAAGTAAAAGAATAAACAGGGCCGTCCCTGAGAATGTTAAAAAAAATAGGCCCGGCTCAAGAAAATAAAACGTGCTCCTAAAATACTCTCCTAAAATTATGTAACATATTTAAGCTTCTAAAACTTTTAGAAATAATAAATCTCGAAATAAATAAATAATAAAGTAATATATACGTAATAAACTTTAGTTAGATAATTATCAAATAAGAAAAAAAGCAAATAAAAATTTTAGACTGATTTTAGTACTTAAATATTTTATATCAACTTAAGTATTTTAATATTAAAATAAATACCGTGTGGTTTTAATTTTTTTTTTTTACTGTAGCAAGCATTTGACAATTGACATTGCTACTAAAAGACTATCAAATGTCAGTAACTTTATGTCATCTTATTTGGGTTATATAAACTTATATAGTTAAATACTATTCTACCCCTTCTTCCTCTTTCCTTCTTCATCTATTTACTCTCTTCTTCTCTTCTGGTTTCATTTCAAACATGAACCAGCTGGGTCGCCGGAATTTTATTCTTCTTAATGTTTTCACTCCTACTCTCTTTTCTTCAATCATACAATCCTCTAGTTTTTTTTTTTTTTTTTGAACGGCAAACTTCAATAAAAAAGCACCGCATAGCAAGGCGCTAGCGCGGGCAAAAAACACACCATACACCAAACGAAAAACACCAAAACAAACAAGCGCACACTACCAATTGAAACTAGCCCAATCACTCCACTCTAGACTATACAATTTGCACTTGTGTTTAGCCCAAAGAAAAGACAAAGCCTTGATCTCTTTGATGATGAAGGTGATAGACGTGCGCTTGTTGTTGAAGATGGCCTCATTCCGCTCCCTCCAAATAACCCAACACGAGGCAAGAATGATCAATTGGATAGCTTTGGCTTTGGTCTTCTCCCGAATCGTCTTGTGAATCTCGAACAACTCTTTAACCTCGAACGCATATATTTGTTGAATTTTGGTCCATTGAGAGACGATGCACCACACATACGATGCCAACTCACATGAAATGAAGAGATGCATCGCGTCCTCGTCACCGTTCCTGCAAAGACAACAAGTTTCGATACCTTGCACCAAATTTCTCCTAAGGCGTTGATCACTAGTAGCCAGCCGGTTACGCAGCAGCTTCCAACCGAAAACACCTATTGAAGATGGAATGGACCTGGGCCACGAGAAAACTACCGCATCTTTAAGCCCATCCTGCTCCACAATCCCAGCCCAAAGCAGTCTCCTAATATCACAAGATTTAAACACTCCCAGGTTACCCTCTTTCCACTTCCAATTGCCCTGTTCACAGACCATTAGACTACGCATGTTGACCCCTGCCACAACCAAGTCACTGCACACTTTAACCAAAGCCTTCCAATTGCCTTGTTACAAGGCATGAAACTAAGTCTACGGTTACTTTCATGGAGCGAATAGATAACGTTTTTCCATAGACTATTGCTTTCAACCTTGTATCTCCATGTCCATTTGGCAAGTAAACTTTCATTAACAATGCCAAGAGGACATAGACCCAACCCACCATCACTTTTCGGTTTGAGCACATCCTCTTTGCGGACCCAATGCACTCTCCTTTTCTCATCGTTGTCGCCCCATAGAAACCGAAGTCTTAGGGCCTCCAACTTATCTATGATCGTCTTGGGCGCTCTATAGAGGGAGAAGTAGTAGATTGGTAAAGCGTCGAGAACCGCTTTAACCATGACAAGTCTTCCCCCCACGAAAGACTAGCCGCCTTCCAAGTAGAGAGTCTTCGTTCAAAAGTTTCGATCACCGGATCCCAATTATTGCAACGATTCATACAAGAACCAACTAGCACACCCAAATGTTTAAAAGGGAATCTGCCCAAACTACATTGCAAGGAGCCGGCTGCCCTACTCATTTCCATCTCAGGGACATTAATGCCATAAATATGACATTTCTCTAAATTCACTTTTAACCCGGAAACAAGGTGGAACAGCCTCAATATACGCATAAGGCCAGCCACATTGTCATTCGTCCAAGAGCCAATGATAATTGCGTCGTCCGCGAAGAGGAGATTTGAAATTGTTGGACCAAAACCGGGGCATTTAAACCTTTCAAAAACCCCAGCTTCGGAAGCTTTCCCAAACAACCTATTAAGGGCTTCCATGGCAAGGATGAAAAGGAACGGAGAGAGGGGGTCACCTTGTCTCACACCCCTTTTCGCGTTGAATTCCCATGTGGGCGAGCCATTAACAAGGACCGAGGCTCTAATAGAAGCAAGACATCCTTTCACCCAAACTCTCCAAAGGTCCGGAAAACCCATTTGACCCATGACCACATCAATGAAGTTCCAATCTACCGTATCGAAGGCTTTCTCAAAATCAATTTTAAACAATAGAGTGCGGGCCTTCTTCTTCTTGGACCAAGCGATAAGTTCGTTAAGGATCAACGGGCCATCAAGGATGAAACGACTCGCAATGAAAGCCATTTGGTGATTAGACACCACCGAACCAATCACAAGCTTCAAGCGGTTAGCAAGGACTTTAGTGTAACATCCCAAAATTCATAGATATATAATGTATATAGTAAATACGTGTTTATATTATAAATACGTGAGCTTGATTGATACACATGATAAGACTATGCATTAGATAGGTTGCATGTGTTAGAATTATTCGTTTGATAGCCAATGTGATAAATTGCGCATAAACGAATGTGTTAAACGTGAGAGAAGGTAAAATATGGGATGAATATGTGTTTATATGAATAACATGATGATACATGAATCATTTGATGGATATATACGTGTAAATACATGTGTTAGTAGTTAACGGAAAAGTAGAAGGACTAAAAGTGCAATTATTGTAAATTTATAAACGTATACAAGTATTATACGTATCCCGAGGCTTAGAATATAGTAAAAATATATCCTAACATGATTCATAACATAAAATGACAAGTGTTGTAAAGTTTGAAGGGCTAGAACATAAATTAGTGAAAAATACATAAATATATATATAGTATTTATACATAAAAACGTGATTCTAATCCTCGTTATATGTAACCAAACATTCAAGAATATTAAAAATATATTTTGGGAAGTTTTAGGACTTGAAATAATAACTACATCAAAAGATAAAGGGCTAATATGTATTAAATACAAGTTGAGGGACTAAAAGTGTAATTTATATAAATATATATACGTATGTATTTATATATAATCGAACGTATCCGGAACCTTAGAAACCTTTATAAATATACCCTTAAGTGTTTTACAGCATAAAATAACATTCGGTAGAAGTTCAGGGGCTTAAATTGTAATTAAAAGATAGAAGGACCAAAACTGCCAAAAGCCCAAACTTGGGCCGCGTATCGCGAAGCCCTGGCTTCCCTCCCGCGCGATACGCGAGCCACACCAGGTGCAGAAAATGCCACGAACTCGACTTTCTCCCCAAGTTTGATCCTGATTCACCCCCCTAACGTGTTGATTCGGCCGAATTAGTCATCCTAACACATGGAGGAACCTTAGGCGACCCTGATAACTATAAAAGGGACCTTCAATCGTCCATAATTCCTTGCCAATTTCGAGATCTTTGATCTAAAAACCCTAAACCACAACCGAATCTTCATCTGCAAAATTGAAGCAAACGACGAGGAGTTACGATGCCATCTTCTGCAGTCAAGCACTATTAGGTAAGGTCTAAAATAACCTCTTTCAGTTTTGGCTAAATCGACCTCTAAGTATGGTTTCTAAAAATGTGTTAAAATTAGGGTTCTTGAGCTTGTTTTGCTAAAATCGGGTGATCGGGTGGGAATTAGGGTCTGAATTTTTGTAGGTAATCATAAAATGATGTATTTTAAGAAAGCCCTAAGTTTATTTCACATTTGGAAAAGGTTTGGTAAAGGTTTTATTAACGGGTCAAAATTAGGGTTTTCATAACGTTACTCTGCCCAAATTGACTAAACGATGTTGAATTAAGCTTAGATCTTTTAAAGGGTATTATAAAATGTTATAATGGATAACACCCTAAGTTGGTTTGAATTAAAAATGAGTTTTGATTATAAAACGAGAAATTCATGAAATTAGGGTTTCTAAATAAAGATAATTATTATAAAATAATCCGGAGGGTATGGGTACTTGATTTTTGGTCTTATAACATGTTTTTATATATAATAAGTATATATGAAGTTAAATTGGCTATATAATCAAGTATTTAAAGATACCGAGTTAATCGGATATTAGAGGTTCGCGCGGACCGGAAGGGTAGGCACCTGTACACTGGGGTTTCTGGCAATAGCGGGGGTGTCGCCATCCCATCTGGGCAATGGCATCCCAACACTGGGCGATCCCGGAGTGAGTGTCTACTTATAGGAATGCGCGTCTTCATATTATCAATAAAAAGGTTATTATGCCTATAAGGGCATTTTGGTCATTTTGACCTTAAAAGAGATAAACCCTAATAAAGTATTATTAGGATAATAAGATATGAATAAACGTAGGTATTATTTATAATGACTTTGCATTAACGCAATCCGATACGCGATTAGGTTAATTGTGGACCATAACGGAGGTTCTGTCTGAATAACTGATTAAAGATATCAGGTGAGTTCTATGAGCCCACTTTTAAATGTTTTAAATGTTTTAAATGTTTTTCGGGCTAGTATACATACAATACTTGTGAACATATATTCAAGATAATTGTGACTTGATATATACGTGTTATATGATGAAATTGTTATTAAATTGCTTATACGTGTTATGCAATTATGATGTTTATAATGTGATGTGTATATACTTGCTTTGAAATTAAGTAGCCAAGTGACTAGGGAGTTGTTAGTAAACATTTAGTGAATATGTATGATTATATGAGAACAAGTGATGCATTTGCTTATATTAATATGTGGTGGATACGCCGCTGGTACATCCTATATATATACATAGTAGTATAAGTTACCCGGTATATTGGAAGTGTGGAGGATACGCCGCTGGTACATCCTGTATACATACACTAACGGTAAATTGGGGGATGTCCATTTGTTGCAGTATATGAATGCCTTATCACTGTTTAATAACAAACCTAAAGCATCTGGTTATTTAACTAGGAGTAGGTAATATATACGATCGGATAATGAGTCATTAAGATGAGAAAATGACCTAATAGAGATAAAGCATGAGTTGCTACTAGAACCTAATAGAGTTGAAGCATGAGTTGCTAATATGACTTATTAGAGTTAGAGCATGTGTTGCTACTGAAGACGAAGGGTCGCTGCTTCCCCATAGTGGTGGCTTAGGGAACCGTGTACGGACGGAGCGGCAGTCGGACATCGCAAAAGCTATCTTACGAAAAAGGTAGGATGACGATTGCAGTGGCGGGCGAACCTTTCGAAGGAGATGAAGAATGAGGAGACGCTGCTTCCCCATAGTGGTGGCTTAGGGAACCGTGTACGGACGGAGCTGCATTGGGCCGTTGTAATAACTATCCTTCGAGATGGGACGGAGTGTGCAGTGGCGGGCGGACTCTTCATGGAGAACCAAATTAGTTGGTTGAATGTAGTGACCTAGAAGTTTAGCCTAGGGTCATGGTTAAGATAATAAGATATATTATCATACTAAATACGTGTTAGAATTTATATGTGATTTATAAATGTGTGTTGTGAAAACCAGGTAAACACTTTAACGGTTTTGAACTAAACGGTAGAACTCACCAGCGTAAGCTGACTTTTTAAAAGTATGTATGCTAGGTTCTGCAGAGACGTTTAGAAGTAAAGGCACGGATCTTGTGAGGACGGGATAATCGGGAAAGCTATCAAGGAAGGATTTCTGGCAAGCTGGCTTAGTTATAGATTTCGTATTTATAATTAGTTATAATTATGTACAATATCTCTCTTACTGTAGTACTTGGCTTATATAAATAAAAGTTTTAAATTTCCGCTGCTTAATATCTCTGTTGATACCTTGTGTTCATGAGTAAATCCGATTCGTGACCCCTCCTAGTGCCAAGTCTGGGAGTGGGCGTCACAAGTTGGTATCAGAGCCTTGGTTTAAGAGATTTAGGTACAAGCGCGGTACCTAGACTTAAACTAGGACTCTGGGTAAAGTAAGTTGAGATAGGAAATATAGATGCCAGCCAGGATAGCTTGTGCCAGTAAGGATAAACGCATAAGGAACATAATAGGTAGGACTTATGATATTTGGATATGGAAAATACACGATTGCAATTAGCTACTGCAATCGGGTATTCGCCATATAAGCAAATTCCAAGTACTAACTATTATGTGGCCAAATGCGGGGTAGGTTAGATAATAACGAAATATCTGGTTAGTAACGCGAAGAAGACCCGAAGAAGATTTTAACTTAGAATATCGACGAAAACGAAGGAGTAAAGTGTGGACACTAAGGATAAGTGCGGTGAAAAGTAACTGGGTTTTGAACGCATCATAATTATAAGTGCACGTATAATTATCATGAATTCAAAATTTGGAGACTCTACATCACATAAGTTCTGAAAATGTCACCCTGAGCACGATACCTGAAGACACGATTGAAGATAGGCGCGATCGCCGTGGAGGAGAACTAAGAGTTGCTACGCAGGAGTAGTGGAAACAACGTTCCAAGCTACGTTGCTATCTTCAGAAGACCATAGGAATTCACTATAGGCAATAGGCCGGAAGCAGTTGAAGTTAGGAATAGTTCAAGAAGAATGGCGGAGGCTACCATAAGATGGATCAAGAATCAACAGCGAGCTTAGGAAGCACGAGTGCAAGGAGAATCAATTCAAGAATGCAAGGACGGGAACGACCGACTACTCTAGGTATAGGCCAAGAAGAACTTACAACCTAGAAGGTGTTATACTTCAACAAATGGCGGGAAGAATCCATATGATGACCAGACGAGCTACATGAGCACAAAATAGGAGAAGCATTGTCAAGGAATCACCGTAATCAAGCTACCTTGGATAACTTAGACTTACGTCTTCCTTAGGACAATTGCAAATCGACAAGCTAGATGATCCCAAGACAAATGATGATACGCGGATGAGCCTGACGATTCAAAATTTGTAGCAATGGCGTTTACACTCAAAGGATGGAGGCATTATACGAGATTATGCAAGAGAGGTCTAACTGGTTTATTAGATAAGTAATAGATATTAGGACATGCAGTATGAAGGCAGACGTTTGGCATACGCAAAGGTGAAGCGAAGCATGAGAAGTCTCACGGAGACGCATCTTCCCGAAGAATCATAAAAGTTTCAAAGAAATCCCACGAGTAGACAAGTCGGAATAAGAAGGAAGCTCGGAATAAGATAGTTCATACGTCTAGAACTCAATAGGTACGCAGGTAAGATTTCGTATTTACATAGGGAAGGAAAAAGGCGAGGTGAGAGATTTCTACCTTGAGTTGATTACGGGTTAAACAGGTTTCGAGGACGAAACCTTGTTTAAGGGGGGTAGAGTTGTAACATCCCAAAATTCATAGATATATAATGTATATAGTAAATACGTGTTTATATTATAAATACGTGAGCTTGATTGATACACATGATAAGACTATGCATTAGATAGGTTGCATGTGTTAGAATTATTCGTTTGATAGCCAATGTGATAAATTGCGCATAAACGAATGTGTTAAACGTGAGAGAAGGTAAAATATGGGATGAATATGTGTTTATATGAATAACATGATGATACATGAATCATTTGATGGATATATACGTGTAAATACATGTGTTAGTAGTTAACGGAAAAGTAGAAGGACTAAAAGTGCAATTATTGTAAATTTATAAACGTATACAAGTATTATACGTATCCCGAGGCTTAGAATATAGTAAAAATATATCCTAACATGATTCATAACATAAAATGACAAGTGTTGTAAAGTTTGAAGGGCTAGAACATAAATTAGTGAAAAATACATAAATATATATATAGTATTTATACATAAAAACGTGATTCTAATCCTCGTTATATGTAACCAAACATTCAAGAATATTAAAAATATATTTTGGGAAGTTTTAGGACTTGAAATAATAACTACATCAAAAGATAAAGGGCTAATATGTATTAAATACAAGTTGAGGGACTAAAAGTGTAATTTATATAAATATATATACGTATGTATTTATATATAATCGAACGTATCCGGAACCTTAGAAACCTTTATAAATATACCCTTAAGTGTTTTACAGCATAAAATAACATTCGGTAGAAGTTCAGGGGCTTAAATTGTAATTAAAAGATAGAAGGACCAAAACTGCCAAAAGCCCAAACTTGGGCCGCGTATCGCGAAGCCCTGGCTTCCCTCCCGCGCGATACGCGAGCCACACCAGGTGCAGAAAATGCCACGAACTCGACTTTCTCCCCAAGTTTGATCCTGATTCACCCCCCTAACGTGTTGATTCGGCCGAATTAGTCATCCTAACACATGGAGGAACCTTAGGCGACCCTGATAACTATAAAAGGGACCTTCAATCGTCCATAATTCCTTGCCAATTTCGAGATCTTTGATCTAAAAACCCTAAACCACAACCGAATCTTCATCTGCAAAATTGAAGCAAACGACGAGGAGTTACGATGCCATCTTCTGCAGTCAAGCACTATTAGGTAAGGTCTAAAATAACCTCTTTCAGTTTTGGCTAAATCGACCTCTAAGTATGGTTTCTAAAAATGTGTTAAAATTAGGGTTCTTGAGCTTGTTTTGCTAAAATCGGGTGATCGGGTGGGAATTAGGGTCTGAATTTTTGTAGGTAATCATAAAATGATGTATTTTAAGAAAGCCCTAAGTTTATTTCACATTTGGAAAAGGTTTGGTAAAGGTTTTATTAACGGGTCAAAATTAGGGTTTTCATAACGTTACTCTGCCCAAATTGACTAAACGATGTTGAATTAAGCTTAGATCTTTTAAAGGGTATTATAAAATGTTATAATGGATAACACCCTAAGTTGGTTTGAATTAAAAATGAGTTTTGATTATAAAACGAGAAATTCATGAAATTAGGGTTTCTAAATAAAGATAATTATTATAAAATAATCCGGAGGGTATGGGTACTTGATTTTTGGTCTTATAACATGTTTTTATATATAATAAGTATATATGAAGTTAAATTGGCTATATAATCAAGTATTTAAAGATACCGAGTTAATCGGATATTAGAGGTTCGCGCGGACCGGAAGGGTAGGCACCTGTACACTGGGGTTTCTGGCAATAGCGGGGGTGTCGCCATCCCATCTGGGCAATGGCATCCCAACACTGGGCGATCCCGGAGTGAGTGTCTACTTATAGGAATGCGCGTCTTCATATTATCAATAAAAAGGTTATTATGCCTATAAGGGCATTTTGGTCATTTTGACCTTAAAAGAGATGAACCCTAATAAAGTATTATTAGGATAATAGGATATAAATAAACGTAGTATTATTTATAATGACTTTGCATTAACGCAATCCGATACGCGATTAGGTTAATTGTGGACCATAACGGAGGTTCTGTCTGAATAACTGATTAAAGATATCAGGTGAGTTCTATGAGCCCACTTTTAAATGTTTTAAATATTTTAAATGTTTTTCGGGCTAGTATACATACAATACTTGTGAACATATATTCAAGATAATTGTGACTTGATATATACGTGTTATATGATGAAATTGTTATTAAATTGCTTATACGTGTTATGCAATTATGATGTTTATAATGTGATGTGTATATACTTGCTTTGAAATTAAGTAGCCAAGTGACTAGGGAGTTGTTAGTAAACATTTAGTGAATATGTATGATTATATGAGAACAAGTGATGCATTTGCTTATATTAATATGTGGTGGATACGCCGCTGGTACATCCTATATATATACATAGTAGTATAAGTTACCCGGTATATTGGAAGTGTGGAGGATACGCCGCTGGTACATCCTGTATACATACACTAACGGTAAATTGGGGGATGTCCATTTGTTGCAGTATATGAATGCCTTATCACTGTTTAATAACAAACCTAAAGCATCTGGTTATTTAACTAGGAGTAGGTAATATATACGATCGGATAATGAGTCATTAAGATGAGAAAATGACCTAATAGAGATAAAGCATGAGTTGCTACTAGAACCTAATAGAGTTGAAGCATGAGTTGCTAATATGACTTATTAGAGTTAGAGCATGTGTTGCTACTGAACGACGAAGGGTCGCTGCTTCCCCATAGTGGTGGCTTAGGGAACCGTGTACGGACGGAGCGGCAGTCGGACATCGCAAAAGCTATCTTACGAAAAAGGTAGGATGACGATTGCAGTGGCGGGCGAACCTTTCGAAGGAGATGAAGAATGAGGAGACGCTGCTTCCCCATAGTGGTGGCTTAGGGAACCGTGTACGGACGGAGCTGCATTGGGCCGTTGTAATAACTATCCTTCGAGATGGGACGGAGTGTGCAGTGGCGGGCGGACTCTTCATGGAGAACCAAAATAGTTGGTTAAATGTAGTGACCTAGAAGTTTAGCCTAGGGTCATGGTTAAGATAATAAGATATATTATCATACTAAATACGTGTTAGAATTTATATGTGATTTATAAATGTGTGTTGTGAAAACCAGGTAAACACTTTAACGGTTTTGAACTAAACGGTAGAACTCACCAGCGTAAGCTGACTTTTTAAAAGTATGTATGCTAGGTTCTGCAGAGACGTTTAGAAGTAAAGGCACGGATCTTGTGAGGACGGGATAATCGGGAAAGCTATCAAGGAAGGATTTCTGGCAAGCTGGCTTAGTTATAGATTTCGTATTTATAATTAGTTATAATTATGTACAATATCTCTCTTACTGTAGTACTTGGCTTATATAAATAAAAGTTTTAAATTTCCGCTGCTTAATATCTCTGTTGATACCTTGTGTTCATGAGTAAATCCGATTCGTGACCCCTCCTAGTGCCAAGTCTGGGAGCGGGCGTCACATTTAGAGATGACTTTTAATATACAACCCACTAGGCTAATGAGACGATAATCTTTAAGCGTCAATGGATCATCAACTTTGGCGATAAGATGCACTACTACAAAAAAGGCCTTTCTTGACGTGCAATGCGTGTCAAGAAAGGGTCTTCTTGACACGCAAATGCGCGTCAAGGAAGCCGGGGTCAAGAAGCTTCTTGACGCGCAAAATGCGTGTCAAGAAGTTCTTGACACGCGAACAATGACACGCATTTTATGACGCGCAATGCGCGTCATAAATTGCGCGTCAAGGAAGCCCCCGTCATAAAGGCAGATGACACGCATTTTTGCGCGTCATGGATTTAAATAAAATTTCAAAAAAATTTTTTTTTTAATAGAATCACTATTTTCCACTTTAAATGACAATTAACTTGATAATACAAAATAAAAATACACTTATAGAAAAATAATGTATTTCATATATATAACAACATTACAAAGTTACAATGAGTTTACAAATGGATTCATATGCTACCAATTACATTTATCAACTAACTAAATGGATGATGGAAGAAGAAATATAATAGAAGAATAACAGGTGCTTTATGATCCTTGTGCACCTAATAACTCCTTCCTCCTTGTGCTTTCTTATCCTTGTCCCCAGAATTCAATAACTCCTACACCCACCTCCACATGTTATAACTTAATACTTATTCAAATTGGAATTTTTGAAACATGACCCAAACATATCCGGGAACCAAACTTTGGTAAACAAAATTACTTCCTCTCTAACAAAAGGTAAAGAAAATATGCAAAGTGTAATGCATGCCCAAAAAAAATAATTAATATAGCAAGTGATAGCTGCAAAATTTTAAACAAATCCATGCTACTTAAGTGACTTTAGTTAGAGAAGATGTGGGAGAAAGTTTTATGGCAAAAAATACATCCATGCTACTTAAGTTGCTAATATGCACAACAAAATTCTAAATACAGATAGTAGAAACCTCAAGCAATCTGGTATCCTCTAAGAAAAGATTCTAGAACACTTGCATGAGTTTTCATTTAATTTGATAAAATCAGTTTCTTTGGGTTCTAGTCTGTTTAGTACCTGTACCTTGAAAGTTTCTACATCTACTACTAGGTTCAAACAAGGCAAACACATATATATTTACATATTTAGTAACTAATCCATGCACTTTACACCGCTTCATCAACTCAGATTTCATGTTGCAAACTTGAACTAAACACTTAGTTTAATCACAAAGCATTTCATTTTTTTTACCTTGAGTACACTAATTTGCTGACCAAAGCAAAGAATCAGAATGTGATTATGAATCTTAATACAAGAACACAAAATTTACACCTAAAGAACACGAAACCTGAATATTAAGAAGCAAAATTTCGGCCAGCAACAAAGAAAGAACATTTTTTACACCATATTTCTTTAATGAGACAATATCTGATATTTTCTTACCATGGTAAAAAAGTGAACAAAATATAGTAAAACCAAGAAGATGCAAAAAAAGGAAAACCTGACCTGATTCTAAGGATGAGGAAGCTAGCTCATGAAGAAGATCTTTGCTGACATTAAATTGTTTAACCAATTCTAAAGAATTATCTTCACATGTTCCGGTTATCTTCATCTTCTTCCTAAAAACACCACTAAAAGAAGATATGGTATCAGCATCAGCAGCAAACCAGCCTTCCATTCTACACAAATACCGCTGCAACTTTATGAGAAAGTCCCTCTAACCTGTAACAATGGAAACTTACGTTTTGCAAGGATTATTATTTTTCTGGTTATGAACATCGCTTAGAAGGATCATCGTGGTAGCTTGAAATACCTTAGTTTAGGGATTCTTTAAAACACAACTGATATTGCATAATGTATCGCCGAATCTTCACTATATTCTTCTCTCACTTCATTTGTCTGCAAGAAACAACAGTGCACTAATCAGTTAAAAGGTACAAGATATATTCTACGAGTAAGAAAGAAAGATATACCTCTTCTAATATGCTCTCGAATGTCTCCCCAACCTGTGACACTATGAGACTTAAATCCTCAACCACTTGGAAAGGAACACCTTTAATACATAGCATAATAATACCACTAGGTTAGATGAGGGGAGCCAAGGGATTCTCCTTGCCAACTCCATGCAACCTGCAACATTATCATCCTTGTATAGTGGTAATCATACTAATTTATTAATATTCTTTTATATAACTACTTAAATATAAAAGAATATTAAATTTCATCCTTGTATAGTGGTAATCATACTAATTTATATTAACAGGTTTACGTTACTATCATAGGTCTGATAAAAACCATTCTATTTTATATAATATGTATATGCTCCTATGAAGCTACCATACGCCCAAAAACCACAGCAATTTTTTTCATCCAAAAACCAAACAGCCTCAGAACACAAAACCAATCAAAGGGCAATCGTACAGCCATGCCCAAAAAAATCCTCTAAACTACATATGACAGACACAAAACTTTCAATATGTGAATTTTGATTTAGCACAACAACATATAAAATGAATCATTTAAGGATGAAACTTGTCAAACAGAAAACAGTATTAATAGGATGTGATATATGCAGTAGTTCAGGTCTAAAGCCCTCAAACAAATGAAAGCATAAAACCAAATTACGGCTAACAAAGAATACAACAAACAAATACAACCAAAGTAAAATAATAAACTCACCTTAAATGAGATATAACAATAAGCGAATACCAATCCACAAACCTGCACAGCTAAAAAAAGAAAAAAATCAGCACCAACACAGATAAAAACACCCATAGAGATTTAAAAATTTAAACAAAGAATTTAATCTCCACTGGGATATTGAAAAATTAGATCAGAAGTAGATCATAAGTAGATTAGAAGGATTAGTTGAAAGTGTCTCCTTTCCCCATATAAAAAATAAAGCATTAGGCTATCCAGTTGAAAAAGTCCCTATTTATGTATGTGTTGGCAATGAATGAAAGTGTGAGAGTTGAGACACTAAACTACATTCTGTACATGAGCATTTTTTAGTGTGTGCTTTGAGTGTTTGACTTAGGCCTGATCCACTAATATACTGAACTAATGACGTACAAACACTTTATCATGCACTCAACAGACATAGGCAAATTATAATGTTGTATTGTTTTTGTTATAAGAGTTTAAAGTAACAACATTATAACATGTAGGTCATGAACTGCATATACCAGATGCTTATAATTACTAATAAGACGACATGAGGAATTTGTTTCACAGAACTACAGAAACAAGTGCTATGACAGTAAAGATTCATGAATTATTAAGCCTAAGAGAAATGATTATTGAGATGCATGTTAAGGAACCCAACTATCAATAACTTTAATCTCAAATAACAATTGATTATGATTCTTTAAGTTGCAATAATCAATTTACAAGATGCACATCCAAACAATAATCATAAATTAACATCCAATTACCTGATTCTACTTCTTGAAGTCGCAATAATCACATTGAAAATGAGCATCTAAACATGCCCTTATAAAAAATCAATGCATAGATATAAAACAATAGCAGTTAACTTTATAGAGAAAATGCATAGAAATTTAGTATTGTTGTTACATAATAGTCAATAGAATCTTCATATTATTTGGTTATAATAGCAGAGTGTATGCATCTGTACTATTTGGTTATAATCATCTTCCGCACATGACACATGGTAAATTGTTAAGATGCCATAAAGAAGTCAAATAAATCTGAACATAACTAAAATACATTTCAATACGTTTGTGTCGAAAACGTATGTCCATTTGTCTCAAACCATAGCCGTTCAAAGTAAACAACATTCATCTCAAAGTACACATTCAATCCTAATATGTGATGAGTGTGATGATGTACAAGTAAATTTTGTTGCAGAACATAAGAGTGAAACAGAACTTGGTATACCAAAACTTAGTGTGTTTGGAAAAAAATTTAGTAGTCAAATGGAATGGTTCCTTTCAGGGATACTTTAAGTTTTTGTCTAATGGTCAAAAATAGGTCCAAGGTTCGCATTTATTTTGGTAGTAAAGACAACAATACCTGTCCTCATTGAAGTAATCATCTTCTTCCTTGTCGAGGGCACACTCATCTGCATGTATCCTCACGTTAAAAGCATTAGCACCAGGTTGGTTAGTTGTCTGCTCCATGGCCTGTTAGACCTAACTTTTTTTTTTAAATGGCAGAAAGAGTATTTCATTAAGAACCAACAAAACACCAATGTACAACCCCATAAACAAGGTTAGCGAGGGGCTGGGGGAGCAGAAAGAAAACCAAACAATGGCACCAAATCAAACCCAGGGACAAAAGAGCAACAGACCACTAATTTTTAACCCAGATATAACACCAACATCGATGCTACAGATCACCCAGACACTAGCCTACTTACCCGTTAGACCTAACTGTAATACAAACTTTGTCCTCTCGCTGTGCCCATTTAACTTTCATGATGAAGACTACAAATATAAAAATATATAAAAGTTAGTTGGCTATATGGTAACGGAAAGTTAGTAAATTTAAAATAAATAAATCAACTCAAAGTTAGCAAACTACCCTCAAGTGTACACAATCACGTGGAATTGTGGATTATGTTTATATAATAAACCGTTTTCTAATTTAACAAAAGTGTCTATATTTTGCAGCCATACATAAAAGAATATGAGCTCACTAACAACAGGATTTTTATTAACATGATACTTCATTATAATAAAACAATCATTTTGACCTTCTAACAACCTAAAGATACAAATCTTAACCTAAAACCAACTTAGACTCCAAACAGTTAATCTCATTGAGAAGAAAAAAATGCTAAAAAAATGCTAAAAAAATGCTACAAAGTTCTTACCATTACTTGAAGGTCTGGCCCTAAAGTTGGTTTTTATTTTATTTCTAGAACCGTCAATATCATAAAAAAGCCTAGCAAGAAGCTACGCAAGAGATACAAAGTAACCAGAGAAAAAAATAAGTCAGAGAACAACAATACATGATAGCTTCACCTATTGATTTCAGGAATAAAGAATCGACATTACAGACTAACTTAACTGTTCAAGTTCATAAACACTAGACCTAATTATGGATAGAAAGCATGTGGCCTTCGGCCTAATCGTTATCAATGGCCAAGCTGTTACCGAATTAGCACAATCTATTATCACGGTTTTATGTTTAGACCATTTAAAAATAAGAAGACTGATAGGAAAATATTAATACATGATCATTCAATTCAATATTAACCATATTTAGAAGGTACTGCCATCATAATCCAATGAAAATAACTTGGAATTTAGTGAGAGAATAGAACTATTTGATCTAACTAATCATTGTACATGCCTTAATATCCAAAATTGATATCAATATCAATATCGACAACTGAGGCTAAAAATTCACCGATTGAACCAGCACATGAAAATTTGAAAACTGACCACAAGCTCAGCTTCAATCTCCTCACGCTCGTGGCCAATAGACATTTTCTACCCTAACAACAAACAAACATCCAAAACCCTAAGTCACGAAACAAACAAACACAGATCCAATAGACAGAAACCGATAATACAAATTAAATACAGATCTGAAGCGAGAAAAATATCACCGGAATAATGACGAGCGCCCGAGCGGCAACAGTTGCCGATGAGCGAAGAGTCACCGGCGATGGCGAAGATGTAACGACGCGATTAGGTGTGACAACAGATAGGAGAGGCGATAGTTTAGAAGACGCTCTTCTCCATATGATTTGACCTTCACCGGAACCCTAGGTTTTCAGCTGTTGATCTGAATCGGCGATGAGAACTTTTCTTGCATTCATCGGAACCCTAGGTTTTATGGAGGAACTTTTCTTGCATTCACCAGAACATTAAAGTTATTTAAAGTCTGGTAGAGAAGATTAGAGAAGATTTAGGGCAGCGGCATAACAAAAGTCCAATTTGAAGGTCTCGATTTAGGGCAACAGCGATGTTGCAAACTGAGCTATGTCGCGGGCAAAGGAGGGAAGCGACGAAGCACGGTTGCAAGAGCTAGGGCTCCAGCAAAGGAGCTAGGTCGGCGGGCAAACTTTGGGAGCGGTCGCCAGGACGAATTAGGGCTAACTTTGTGAGCGGGACAATTTTGGGGGAAAACTTAAAAAAAACTAGGTGAGTGGGCTTGTGTATATCCGTGCAATTTTTTTGGCGGAAAAAAAAAATAAAAAACGACACTTTTACTTTTTAATCTTGACGCGCACCAATTTTTGTCCTCCGTGTTTTTTATTTAATGACACTAAATTTATGACACGCAAAATTGCGCGTCATCTACCCATAGAATTTTTTAAAATACGACAGTTTTTTAACGACACTTGTTTATGCACGTCATAAATTACTGAGTGTCATTGTTCGCGTGTCAAGGAAGGGGCTGTTTCTAGTAGTGATGGATGAAAGAAGCCCCGCAACCCCTACTAATTTCACCACTCGAATGAAAATGTGTGAGAATGGAGAAAAAGTCGTTACCAAAGATGTCCCAAAAACGCTTGAAGAAAGCGAAATTGAAACCATCCGGTCCCGGCGCTTTATCCGCCCACACTCCCACACCGCCTTTTTAACTTCATCCATAGTAAATGGCTCGATGAGAAAGTCACTGTCCAAAGCTGACACTTTTTTCGCGAACTCACAGTCGAAACTTGGTCTGATAGCCCCATCATAATCGAATTTTTGCTTGTAATATTTCCATATCTCTTTTTTGACCAAGCTGGGCTTAGTCTCCCAATTATCTCCAATTTTAAGGCCATTAATCCGATTACTAGCCCGATGAGACCAGTGCACACCATGAAAGAACGAAGTGTTTTCATCCCCCTCTACACACCATTTAACCCGAGCCCGCTGTTTTAAGTCTGCCGTTTTAAATCTCTCTAACTCCAGCAGCCTCGTTTTGGCCTTGGCCCACTCGTCAAGCTGATCATTCGAGAGGTTCCCCTGTTCAGCCCCCACTTCCCATAAATCACAGGCCATGGAAAGATCATCAACCTCCTTTGATTCAACGTCCTGCACAGTCCTTATCCATTCCTTATCCATTGAAATGCCATTCTAGTAATGGCATTTCAAGGGGGTCAAATTACAAAGGAATGGATAAGGACTGTGTAATTTGACCCCCTTGAAATGCCATTACTAGAAATGCCATTACTAGAAATGCCATCATAGTCACTTTTTTGTAATTTCAAGGGGGTTAAATTACAAAAAAGTGACTATGATGCACGCTACCGTTAGTAGAAACTTAGTCGGCCGGAAGGCCCAATGTTTTTTCAGGCCCGGCGCGGTGGCTGATGCTGCGCCGCCCCAAAACCGCCCCTGAGAATGAATACGAGAATTTAATGTTTTCAATTGATGTGATCTACGTTCATGGGTTTCAACCTCGAATTCTCTATTGTTTTCTGTCACTCTCACTTGTGGTAAAGAATTACAAGAAAAATTATTCATATATATAGACATACAAATTAGGGTTAGTAGTTTAGTTAACAAAAAATATAAATGGATCCATTCTCGGTCTTCATGTCTTCAATATGTCGAGTCCATCAAACTCCACAAACCCAACAATATATCTCACACTTGAAGGCTTGATCATCTTCATTATACGATCCACTGTGTACTCTATACCTCTTGTAATCTTCCTCAACTCACATAGTGCATCGGCATTCTCCTCACTTAATCTGAAGGCTCGTTGAAGCTAGGGGTGTAAACGAGTCGAGCCGAGCCAGAGCTTGGCTCGTTTAAACTTAACAGAGCTCGGCTCGATTCTAGCTTTATTTCTGAGGCTCGATTCGAGCTTTATTTCTGAAGCTCGAGCTCGGCTCGTGAAGAATTATTTAAGCTCGGGCTCGGCTCATTTATAATTAATTTTTATTTTTTAAATATTATTATAATTATATTTTGTATATATATAGAATTACTCTTTTCATATAGAAAATAATACATATTGTTTATTTATTTTATCATAATTTTATATATAATAATTATTATTTTTAAAAATATATTTAATAAATTAAATAAAAAATTTATAAATAAAAGGCTCGTTCAGGCTCATGAGCCAGCTCGAGCTCGCTACGTAAAGGATGGGCTTGAGCTCGTTAAGGTTCAACTCGTTTCGAGCTTTTTATCGATTCGATCTCGAGTAGCTCATGAGCTGCTCGGCTCGTTTACACCCCTAGTTGAATCCCCCTGAGCTCCAAGCCGCCAATACATCAGTGAAAGCTAAAATTAACCCCTACTCGTCCACTGTCTCTATCGGCTCCCACTGGCATGAACTAGCGATGCATGGAGGATGGTGCACGCATGAATTGGGATACGAGATTAACAGTGAATGCTATATCCGGCCTGGTAAGGGTTAAATATAGCAAAGCTCCAACTAGAGTCCTATATTCAGTAGGGGATGAGAGAGCGGGGTGGGGGGGACCCTTTTAAGGTGAGTGGTCAATGGGACCCTTTTAAGGTGAGTGGTCGGAACAAGTGATAAGGGTTGAAGTAGCTTTGCAATAATCATTTTAGCTCTATGTATTATATCAGTTATATGCTTGGTTTGACAAAGGAGGATGCAGGGTTAGGAATTGAAGAACTTCTATACCAAGAGATTAGGAGAGATGACCTAGGTCTTTGAGAGAGAACTTGACCAAGAGTTGGAGAAAGGCCAGTGACGATGATATCATCAACATAAACGAGAATATAGAGAGGAGACGGGCTAGTTGTTAGAATGGAGAGAGAGGAATAGGATACGATGGATTTGAAACCTTGAGAGAGGATGTAATTTCTAAGCTCATCATACCAAGAAAGATGCCATCAGGGTTGGCTCAATCTTTTTAGGGGCCCAAGGCGAAATCTAAAGTTGGGGCCATTTCGCAAAACAAAAATAACTACGATTCTGAAGAACACCATTCTACCCGATTTAAGACCAAAAAGCCCAACCCGATCTGTCAAAATCAAGTGTGGGGATGGTATTTAGTTTTTGTTTTGTATGATTTTCGGTCTTGGGTTGATTTCGGGTTGGTATTAGGTATTGAAGGACAGAAGCCAAACCTTATCGGGAAAGTTACTATTAGAAGTGTGGTAGTCAACCATAGTTTGGTATGGATAAATTATTGGAAGTTAGATCAGATGGTATCCGGTATTGTGTGAATCGAATATGGATTCCCGTGTATGGAAATTTGAGGGAATTGATTATGGATGAAGCCCATAAGTCTTGTTACTCTATTCATCCAGGCTCGGATAAGATGTACCAAGATTTGAAATTGATTTACTGGTGGCCTAAGATGAAAGCGGACATTGCCACTTACGTAAGCAAGTGCTTGACTTGTTCCAAGGTTAAGGCGGAATGCCAGAAACCGGCAGGGTTACTTCAACAACCAAAAATTCCCGAGTGGAAATGGGATGGAATAGCTATGGACTTTATCACAAAGTTACCCCGTACAGCGAGCAAGTGTGATACAATTTGGGTAATTATTGATCGTTTAACCAAGTCGGCACATTTTCTACCAATCAAGGAAACTGATACCTCCGAGACATTAGGCAAAATTTATCTTAAAGAGATCGTCTCGCGACATAGACTACCCGTTTCTATTATATCAGATCGTGACGCTCGATTTACATCCAAATGTTGGGAATCTCTACATGAAGCATTGGGATCGCGCCTGGATATGAGTACTGCATATCATCCTCAGACCGATGGTCAAAGTGAACGGACCATCCAAACTCTCGAGGACATGCTGCGTGTATGTGCGATTGATTTTGGTGAAAGTTGGGATAAACACTTACCCTTAGTGGAATTTTCATATAACAACAGTTATCACACCAGTATTGGTGTATGTCACACCCCCAAATAACCACTAACGGAGTTTATACCGTTAAGGGGTGCGGCTAGACCAGGATTCACAACCATTAGTTACAAATACTAAATGAATCAGAGTTGGTTCAAAAATCAGTTATAAAGTAGAGTCTCAAATACAAACGCAGCGGAATAAAATATTGTCTTAGCACTAACCACGTGCTTTACATAAACATTGTATTAAATCCCCAAATAGTTCAATTAAAATAAAAGTCTTCACGTGCCATGCCAACCCGCTCCGGATACTCCTTAGCGATCTGCAACAGTTTAAATCACGCAAGTGTCAACCTAACGGTTGGTGAGTTCACAGTGGGCTTGTCACGCAGTGGCCCGGTCTCATAATCATAATTTGTATCAAGGTATACTTACATAGTATTCGTTTGTGGAAAACAATGCAAAATGTTATGTCTTAGTTTATAAAGGAATTGTCCGTGACCTACGTCATCGGGTATGTACTAGTTTTGTATAGTTAAAGTGCTCAACCGATATCGCGGGTAGCTAATCCGTTGTTCCATGCACTAAGGAAGTTTGCACCAAAGCTGACTATAATGTATTGTAGTGGCCGTGCCATCTAGTACTGCGGACCTACGTCATCGCGGATTTGCCTCCCCCGTGTCCTCTCGGGATCACGGTCAGATAGGCTGATATTGTACCTCCGTGCACTCCCCGTGCCACGGGGCGGAGTTTGTCAAACTCCAGTAGATCTACCCAACATCCCCTCGCTTTACAATTAATGGTACAATTTAGTTGAGGACTTTTAAGTTTTCAAGGCATCCTTAGAAATCATGTGATATCATGTGGTTTAGACTTTAACCTACACTAGCCATTTTAAAACGGTTTTCGTTTCAGAAATAGTTTGTTAAGTTTCACAAGTGTTTCCCATAAAACACTTCAAGTTCATCCAATGGGTGCCGAGCACTCCGAGTTTTCATGTTCATCAGGGAGGTGCCTAGCACTCTCGAGTTTGTCAGCATTGTTTTACTTTTAGTTATTCGGTGTGACCCAAACGGGTTCACGGTAACTGGATTAGTGACACTCACCTCGGGTTGCACTGCTACACTTGCTATATTATCCGAGTTTGCTTAACGAAGACCTATGAACACGTTTAGGTCTTAAGTATTAGTTTCGTGTCTATTCTTTACTTAACGTCACTATGGCCCATAACATAGCACGTTGGAACTATGACTCGACATACAAACACACGACACCGATGGTTGATCATAAACAAGGGTTCATATACATCAGAAATTGAAGCATGTATCATCATGGCATAATCATGTAAGTCATGGCATAACATTCAAATAAATTGCACAAGTTTAGATTCTGGTCACAGTTTCGCTAGCTTAGTTTCGCTAGGCAGTTTCGCTGTGTACACGGGCAGCACTTTCGCTAGGCAATGCCCGATGACACAGTTTCGCTAGACTAGTTTCGCTCGAAACTGTTGGCACAGTTTCGCTAGCCTAGTTTCGCCCGAAACTGGTTTGAACTTTCGTTCAGGGAATTTCGCTCGGTAGATTCGCTCGAGCTGGTCTGGTTGGTTTGCCCAGCGACATTACAGTTTCGCTGCATAGTGTCGCTGGAAGGAGATATACATAGTTTCGCTGGACAGTTTCGCCCAGAGAACACCACAGTTTCGCTGGTCGCGAAAAACATACGGATCAGCCTAAAAATCGACCTAACAGCTTCCATTCTCACATGCAATTCATTATTTAGCATACATGGGCATTTACCAACATAAATCAGTAAGCTTTAACACCTTAAACATGCATTTTGTCATCCGATCACCCAAAATACATATAAAACCCTAAAATGGCTAAAATAGCATAAATCTTTGTCATGGATGGATTTCATACGCAAAGTTGTGATCTTTATAACAGATCTAGCATCCCTAAGCAACATACTAGCAGATCAAGCAGTTTCATGAAGGATTTAGCATGCTTTTTAAGAAAACTCAAAGAAAAGGCATAAAAGAAAGGTTTTGGGACTCACGATTCGATCAAGGAATCGAATGGATGTTGTCTTGAGGCTGAGATCTTGATGTTTGGTTGTGTTTCTCGACTGACCAGATTTCCAGAGGTGTGTGTGTGGGTTTG
Organism: Deinandra increscens subsp. villosa; assembly: GCA_039602395.1. NCBI lineage: Eukaryota > Viridiplantae > Streptophyta > Magnoliopsida > Asterales > Asteraceae > Deinandra > Deinandra increscens. Next base: position 15,386,594 of record JBCNJP010000003.1, read on the forward strand.
GAGAGAATGGTTCAACAAAATGAGGCAACTAGGGCTTTATGTTAATATATATCAGGGCCTAGTTTCGCTGGCAGTTTCGCTGGCCAAGCGAAACTGGCTCTGATCACAAGTGAGCCAACAGGCTGTCGGGCGACATTATAGTTTCGCCCGGTAGTTTCGCTGGTTACCCAAAAGTGGTCAATTTCACATTCTAAGCAAGATAAACACGATTCATAAATTGTCATGCTATTCATAATATTAAATCATGCGTTTAAATCACATTGCACATAATGACATCAATAAAAGAACACATAACACATATGGGCGGGTTCGGTGATCAACCAAAGGACGTGGACGTATTCGGCCTAGTTAAGTATTAGTTACTAAGTTAACACTTATAACGTAACTAACGGAAATGTCTAACGGAAGTTAACCTTAGAATTCCCGGATGTCACAGTGTAGCTTCGTTTGAAGCACTTTACGGGCGAAAGTGTAGATCACCTCTCTGTTGGGCGGAAGTTAGTGATAGTTAACTCACAGGTCCTGAGTTGGTACTCGAGACAACAGAGAAAATCGTGCAAATTCGTAATCGTATGGCAGCCGCACGAGATAGACAGAAAAGTTATGCCGATAAACGGAGAAGACCTTTGGAATTTGAGGAAGGAGACAAGGTCTTGTTAAAGGTCTCACCCTGGAAGGGTGTAGTACGATTTGGTAAACATGGTAAGTTAAACCCGAGATACATTGGGCCATTCGAGATTGTTAAGAGAATTGGTCTATCGACTTATGAATTAAACTTACCTGAAGAGCTAAGTGGGGTACATAACGTCTTCCATGTGTCGAATTTAAAGAAATGTTTAGCAGATGAGACATTAATCACTCCACTCGAGGAGCTGCATGTGGACGAACAACTTCGATTTATCGAAGAACCGGTAGAAATTATGGACCGTGAAGTTAAACAATTAAAAAGAAACGTAGCAAGATCCCAATCGTTAAAGTTCGTTAGAACTCGAGACATGGTCCTGAATTCACCTGGGAACGTGAAGATCAGATGATGAAGAAATATCCCAGATTGTTTAAGGATCAGCCTTCGTCTAGTTCAGGTACTGGTTTAATTTTCGCGGACGAAAATTCTTCAACAAGGGGATGATGTGACGACTGAGAATTTTTTTTTCTTTTCTTTTTCTTTGTGTCTAGCTCATTAACTTTTACCGCGTTACGCAATTTTCGAGGACGAAAATTCTTCAACAAGAGGATACTGTGACAATCCGAATTTTCAGGTCATTTTCCCGACATTAACTGAACGTAAAACGTATTAAATGTTGTGTGAACATGTATGTGCTTATCTGCGTTACTTTAGCAATTAGGGTTTTGTGTAATCATCAATATACGAGCAAGTACTTAAGTCTAGACGTTTGATATTCTTGATTTTATCTAAATCATAAATTGTGATTTCATGTGACGTTATGTCATTTTATGTAATAATTAAACCTTTACTTTTGTGTGATATATTTATATATATATCCTTTTAAGTAATACATACACATATGTATATATGATCTCAATCATATTTATGATTTTATGTAACCTAATGATTTAATTACAAGCTATTATTCATGGCTTTATGTGACTTAAATATATAAAAGTTATAGGTTTAAAGTCTATGATTTTTATCTGAATTTAAATGGAGAAGTGGGAATTATTATTTATGATTTTATGTAGTGGTTTAAGTTTATAATTTCTTATTAACGTTATACGAATTATGTATTTTGACGTTCCTCGTATATCCATCGTTTATTTGTTCCTCTGTTAACCTCCGTTAGATGTCGTTATTCTTTATATACTAGAAGGATTATTTCTGCCATTTACTAAACTATTTCCTTTGACAAAACTTGAGTAAGCCAAAAATGTAATTTCCTTAAACATGGTGTCACAAGGTTAACTTTATGAGGGACCAATTTTGCCATTAGGGCATACTTGAGAAACAAGTACGGTAACAGTCGACGATCACCGACCGAGATCCCTGCTTCTCATTTGCGTGCCTTAATTCCTCATCAATCATCGGTTACTTGATCACAATATTACAGTCGACGATCATTAGCAAACCATAACTCAGACTCCCTCTCTCTCGCAAGCCCTCTCGCTCTCTGTTTTTCACGGCAACGAGAAACACACTCAACCCATAATTCCGGAAAATACTCACTAATTAGCCACTGTTACACCACCTTGCGACCACCACTGTGATCGTGAAGCCCTCACGAACAACCAGGGGTCATCAGAAGTTGAAATCACGACCTTGCTCAGTGTTCGTGTTCAAGCTTTCGAGTTCGTTTCGGCATCAAAAACTTGTTTATTCTCATCTCTGACTCAAGGTAACCCATTCCCTACGCTAGTCGCATATTTTTCTGAGTTAATTTAAGTTTTCACAATTTTCCGGCGACCGGAGCTAGGGTTCCGGTCACCGGAATTCTAGAGGAAGAAGATGACGTGAGCCGGCAACATGTTAAATAAAATAAAAGTCGAACCCTTAACAGACGCCAATCTGGCACACTCGGTTAAGGAGCTGAGTTTGCTCGCTAGAGGCCCGGGTTCGAGTCTCGGCGCCATCATTTTTAGTTCTTTGATTTTCTTTAACTTGTTTTCTGGTCGCTACTGATAGATAAAAGCTTTTCGATCCGGATTTTGACACCAACAGACACTTGGCCGAGTGGTCTGTACTCGGTGTCGTCTCACTAAGGTCTCGGGTTCGAACCTTAGGACCCCCATACTTGCTATTTTTATTGTTTTTGCATCCTTATAAGCATTTGAACACTAGATCTTGTACCAAAATTGTTCCTTGTCGTATCTTAAACCCGTAAAATCGTATTGGAACCATTTAAACCTAGTAAAATCATATTTTGAATTGCAAACATGTTTAACTGGTTATAAATATAGTTTTAACATCTACATATATATATATATATATATATATATTGATATAAAACGTTGGGTTTACATAAGAAGATATATATATATATATATATATATATATATATATATATATATATATATATAGGGGAAGGAGCTAATATTAACCATTCCTTAGAGCAATAACCAATTAACCAACATCTAGTGGTTAAAAAAATTCAGGTGCTATAAGATCTTGCCATGTGTCCACTTTCTTTTTTTTTAATTCAAAAGGGCAAATCAGACATTTTACACAACTACATAAAACACCCATTCATTTTAAAAAGTCTATAACTTTTTTATACTTTGTCGGATTTTTATAAAAATTGCACCATTAAACTCGTCGCATTTTTATCTTTAATTCAATTATAGTCTCGACTTTTTTTATTTTCGTTTCCTCAGACGTATGATGTAGCACTAGTGTTACAACCAGTAACATCATTGTCATAACTGTTAACATATAACAAAAACAAAATTACATCCACACATTCATAAGCAGTAGCATCGATGTTTCTATCAAAGTACAACTGCATATGTATATACTACAAACCACAGAGGCATTAATATGCATATAAAACACTGATGCTATAACCATTAACAATGGTGTGATTATCAGTAAACACTGGTGCTATCAAGATTCAACAAAAAAAAATCAAATGTAAAACTAAATATACACATATTACAAACAAAAAAAACATCTAATGTACAACAAATCAACATTCTACCAAGCAAACAAAATAAACCTCATTTTAAAAACCATGAACCATAAAAAAAGCTACTAAATTTGAAGAGGATTCCTTTATGAAACATCAAAAAAAGCTATAAAAGAAGAAGATACAAATCAAATTATTCAGATCTGTTTTCTTTTAAAAAAACTCATATCTCAACAAACTTATCATCTTGAAAAACCCATATCTCAAACTGCTCATTTCAAAACACATATATCTCAAAAAATCAATGCAATTTATTTCTCCGACAAACCTGATTATTAAAAATTAAATAGCTTTAACACCAAACAAATATAAAAATGAAAGAAATTACTCAAAAATTTGCAACATCAATCCAAAATATTGACTATTTTCACATCTTAAAAGCCTTAGACCACTCGAGACAAAATTATGGACTTTAATTGAATATGTTTTTGCTATTTCCACATCTCAGAGCCAAAAATAATAATAATAATAATAATAATAATAATAATAATAATAATAATAATAATAATAATAATAATAATAATAATAATAATAATTGTTATTTTTCACTGTAATAAAATTACCCAGATCTACACATAGGAATTGACGAAGATGGGGCAATAACTTCAAATCAATATTACCAATCTACACATCGGAATAGAAGAAGGTGGGCGCAGCAGTGATGACGGATGGGAGTACAATCGGTGGACGGGGTAGAGAGGGCGACATCACTGACTCAATGGGGGAGCACCGACGGCGGATGGTGGTAGAATATCGACATCACTGTCTTCGTTGGTTCCTCCGATTCATAAGGTGTGGAATTTTCCGATATCCTGTTACGGTTTTTCGGTGAGCGGTGGAGTGGTGGTTTGTAACAACTGCAACTTCCCAAGTTAACTCCGTTAACTTTTCCCGTTAGCTCCGTTAGTTCCGGTAGCAAACCCGAGACCCGTGAATCGAATAATTGCACATGTGTTAATGTTTATTTGCTAATTAATTTTTAATAACTTGTTTCGTGAATTTATTTCGTGACCTTATGTGTCATTTGTAAAAATTTGCATTTTTTTTTGCGAAACCGGGCTTCGTGCGTGAATTCGAATTTTTATGTATAAATGATACTTATACTTGTCCCGACTAAACATTTCATGTTAAATAAGTTTAAAAACATTTAGAAACATTTCTAGTAATTTTATTTACAAGTTTTGGTGTTAAAAACCCCCTTTTTCTAGAGTTTTGGACATTTTTACTTAAAATGGAACTTGAGGGACTAAAGATGTAAATTTTTATAACACAAAAATCTGCCCTAGATCTCTTCCCCCTCTCATTTCACGCATACATCCTCCTCCTCCCTCCATTCTTACGGCTCTCCACACATATACACACACACTTGCAATTTTTCGTGAAATCAAGCATCAAGAAGCAAGGATTTGGAGTTTTAAGCTTCTACAAGCTTCAAGGAGTCTAGAAGAAGCTCCCTTCTCATCTCATCCTTCTCAAATCCGAAAATCATACCTCAACTTGTAAGCCCTAGAAATCTTTAACTCGAAATTGTAGGTTGCATGTGTGTTCTTAAGTGTTTATATGCTAAATGGAGTGTTATGATGCTCATGAACCATGATTTAGGTTAAGCTATGTTAGCTCATGATTTGGGACAGATTTTTGAATGATTTTAGAGCTGGAAATTTGAACTCAAATCTGTCATGTATGTTCTTGTATGAATATTGGGTGTTTGGACATGAAAATTGGGCATGTGTGCTTGTATGCTAGTTGTTATGTTGGGTTTTTGCTATGAACTTGATATGAACATGTTGAGAACTGAAAATCCATGTTAAAGTGTTTATAATTATGTTAGTAGGTGTTGGATGACCAAATTGTTGCTCAAAATTAGAAAACCGAAATTTTTGCAAACTATAAAATAGGGACAGATTCGTCCAGATTTTTAGGCTGACTTGCAGAGGTCATAACTCACTCAATTTTTATCGAAATCAGTTGATTCTTTTTCCGTAGTAAAGTTTCATGTCTTAGCTTTACAACGGCTATTCGCACACTTTCTAAAACCCCCATTTGGTTAGTCAAAACACAGCTGCAAGTCGGGTACTCAAAGCTGTCATTTTCTGTGAGAAGTGGACTTTGCAAATTGGTTGGGCATGTAAACCTTGTTTTAATGGTGCGTTTGCAACTTTAAATTGATGTTTATATATTAAAACTAAGATCTGGAGGTTTTGGTAAACAAACTCCAAGCTTTGATCAAATTATGGATTAATCAAATTCAATTTGCCTACTTTGACCTTCTGCAACAAAACTGATTTTTGGTCAACTTTCAATAGCCATAACTTGCTCATTTTTGATCGAACATGATTGATTCTTGTTGGGTGATAAACTAGGATGTCTTATCTTTACAACGGCTATTTATACGCCTTCTAAAACCTTCGTTTGGTCACCCAAACTGCTGCTGCAAAACAGGTACTCAAAGCTGTTTGGAATTTTAAAAAGTAGACTTTTCTAACGGGTCGGACATGTAAACCTTATTATGTTGGGGTGTTTGCTATTTGAAATTGATGTACACATATTAAATATAGGATCTGGAGCATTTGAGGTTTAAAACCCAAAAATTGAGTGAGTTATGCCAATTTCAAATTTTCATGAACTAGTTAACTATGTGCCAAATGGGTCAACTTGCAATGTGCATAACTTCTTCGTTATTTGATGTTTTCGATTGATTCTTTTTGCAACAAGTCATGTTTAACAAGTAGTTTAAGCCTGCAAAATTTAAGATCCAAACTCCTAAGTATATAGATTTTGACTATGCCACTAGTTTGAGTGTTGAAGTTGACTTTCTGAGTCAACTTTAACCAAAATGGCAATTCTTTGAATTTCTCTCAATCTGAAACTTTTGTATGCATTGTATGACTTGTGTGACTACATGAAACATGTTTAGGTGCTAATATTGCTATTTTCGTCCTCGCGACACCTCCTAACCCGTTTAGGCCATATTTACCCAAACAGGCTGATTGTGACCGACTTGTTGAATCTTTTGCTGTGTATCAGTGCCCCCTAAGGTGAGTTCACTCTCTTTATTGTTATGTCCAGTTAGGGACGATAACGCGCAAGTGGTTGCATCCGGTAAAGGATGGTAACCCGCAACGGTAAGGTATTTCTTACTGAGTAAATTTCCGACCAATATCATATGTGACACTGAGTTGCTTTTAAACTAAAAAGTCCTTACATTCGGACCGTTAATATAGAATAGCGAGGTGATGTTGAGTAGTACTACTGGGGATTGACACCCCCGCCCAGCGGTGCACGGGATGCACCAACTCCGACTGGCGGTCGGACTGGGACCAATGTTACCCTACCCTCCGTGGTCTTTCAAGACACGGGAAGGCAAAATCCATAGGTAACCCCTATACATTGTCAGCTTCGGTTGCGAACGATTCAAGTGTGCATAACTTAGGCTAGCTACCTACGATATGGAAATTTTACTGGTCTTATGATATTGATTGTGTTGTACCTGTCTTTATTCATAAACTTTAGGTCTACCTGTGACGGGTAGACTGCTTTAGTGAACTCACCAGCCATGGCTGACACTTGATTGTTGAATGCTTTTCAGGTTAGCTTGGAGGATCATGGATGGCACGGGTGGCGGCAGTACTACTTTTGCACAAATCTTGGGCGTTAATACAAATTTTCCAAACAAATTTCAATTTCTACATTTGTAAACAACTACAACTTTGTACATGTAACAGCTTCCGCTGAAACTGATTTACTATACTTTGTTTTGTAAAACATAGATTTTCGTATATCACAATACTTTGTTGGCTCGGTTGTAATCAAAGACTTGGATCCTGGTCTGGATCATACCCCCAACGCGGTTATACTCCGTTAGTGGAAATGTGGGGGTGTGACAGATTGGTATCAGAGCCATTGGTTACAGCGAACCAGAAGATTTTTAGAAAAGTAAAAATTTCTGAACTGTAACTGTTTTGAAAACTTTGATTACAACACTTCCCGAAAGTACTGCTCCGCGTGCCAAAGGTGATCCTCAACTACAAACCATATCTTGTGTCAGCATAGAAACCTGATTTTTGGTAGAAAATTTTCTTTCCCGAGACTTAGAAATAATTTGTTTCATTTTGAACTAAACAACTTGCCTCATTTTTGTACTAAACGACCTGCCCCCTTTTGTTATTAACAACCTACTTCCATTTGTTCCTAACGACTTGGTGGCTTCTCTAAACGATTTGGTCTTGCATTTAAACTATTTGCCACATGTCTTAGCAACTAGCAACCTGTTTTAGTGACGCACACGTATAACTTAATGTTTATCCTGACGACTTAGACAAATTTAATGACTTGACGAAATGGCAACGTATGTGCTACATGTTTAAGTCCCCTTGATATTTCTAATGTTTTGTTGTAAACTTAGAACATTTTGCCTACCTAACGAATGTATTCATATAACTTGTGCTTATGCGCGATATCACTTGGTATTTAGTGACCTTTTAGTAGCGGGTATGCTGACCTTTGGTAAGTTTACCTTTAGGCATAAATCATGATAATCTAGACTCTAAGACAATGATCCAACATATCCTCAGCCGGAACGATCATACTCTGATATAGCACCAATAGGAGTTGATGTAGATCCTATTCGAGTAAGCCACCCAATTTCACAAACCGAGGGCAACCTTATCGAAATACATTAGTAAGAATGCTGTTTAGCCTTGTTTAGGGCAACCTAGTATAGAACCAGATGATCCCTCATGGGATGCTTGTAACTGTGATTGTTACCCTAGAATACCGACACCCCTTTTTCCTTGGTCGGTTTAGACCTTGCATATTAATCGCATGGCTGCTGTGTGATAACTTCGTGTGAATGTGATATTCTCCCTCTTTGTATATATATACCTGTATATGTGTGAATACTCTAACTTAAGTTGGGACATTCTAGCATACCCTACCCATACTCCTACAGAACCACTTTCTTACCAAATCGTACCTACGATAAACTTTAAGTTAGATCAGCTGTTATTCTCAGAACTTGTCTCCTTGGCAAATCTCAGCCAGTTACTTTTGATTTAATGACCACATTCTTGATACTTACCCTTGGAAACCACATACTACCCCATCGAACCTGGTAAGCTAAAGTAAGAAGAACCAGCGTGACCATACAAGGTGAATTACCGTTACGGGTGCACACGTAAATGTAATTTACAGTGTATGGAAGCCCTGGGGAAATCCTACTCGGCAAACCATCAGTTATGAGGGATACGACCCTCATTTCAGAACTCTCATGACATCAAATTTTCAAGCCTATGGTCTTCGACCGTATTCTTTGCGCCATCACGTCTATTCTCATTTCTCCTATATATGATTTCCAGCCTATTCAAAATCCTTAAAAAATTGCTTGTAACCACTCACATCATCCGAATAAGATCTTCCCTCGCTGCGACAAGCCGTGGTTAGACTCTTCAATGATTCTAATTTATCCGCAATCCTAACTCTACCCCTACAACGTTAACTGCCATAACTCTCTTTCAAGCTCTCTCAATTGTACAACAAACTCCATGAACTCTAATCTGATGGAAACCTAGACCTCTTCAATGGACAATTACACCTCAACCTTTGGAACCAACCTTTCGGCAGGAAAATCTTGTGAAGTTCTCCCCTCTTGACTAGTAATCTCGTCATGATTTTAAACACTTTATACCTCCCTACAAATACAGTTTCACCCAACGGAGCGATGTAGGTTACTTCTCGAACCCGTACGATCTGCTTTATCTTCAAACACTCGATTCATCGCTGAACTGTACGATCTGTTCCATCTTCAAGCCTTGAGCCATCGCGGCTAGTTAACCTCATCAATGACATTTCCATGCACTTTCTCGTCAGAAGCCCCCGTACGACAAACAGTGACAACCATCATTAGGCAGCAGTAGGCTAGGGAAGTTTCCACAACATCATACAATGGTACCTATCGATCTCATTCATTCTTCTTTAGAAAAAATTTCTTTGGTAACCCCTGCTTCATAACCAATGGTGACTGAACCAAATGATTGACTCGAACTCTCGGTAACACGCGTAAGGAAGTAGATTGACTCCAGGATTGACGAAGACACGTTTGAATTTATTGTATATGCGGCGGGCTACCCGAGGATCACTGGAAGCGACCCAAGTACCCGATATGTTTACCTCTTATAGGCGACGCAACTTTTTTTTTCGATACGCAGTAAACCCCGTGAAACCTTAGCTACAACTGTATGTACACTCGTTGAAAGCCAGGTAGTATTGAATTCGTCACCACTTGGTATTTCGGAAACCCACTCTTACTACACGTTTTCACTTTTACTTAATCTTGAGGGCCAATGTAAATTGGTGTTCTATTCTTCTGTACGGTACCCCCGTCAACGCAATCACATCCATATCAGTCGACCCAAAAATCGTTTTCTCTGTATTTGCGTCAATCGTACCGAATGACTCTCTTCGAAACATATAGTTGCAACTACCCTACACTAGCTACCTCGCCCTTCATCCTGAGTCTGTAATTCCCTACTTTGATATCATTTATGCTTCTACAAAGAACTTTTCGAACGTCACCCTTATTTTGGATCTTTACCGGAGGGTAATATGCGTAACGATATCTCCCATGTTGGCGAACCTCATTTTAAACCTAAGCGTGAAAGACTACCTCCTCTTTTGAATCCCCTTCAGAAACTCAAAATGTATTCGCGTTGCGTCCGCTAAACTCTTAATAATCCGCACCATAGACGAAGACCCCACCTACCGAAAACCTTTTTGTGGTAAAATTCAAGATTTTCACATGATTGCATGGTTTCAAATCCTTCTCTCCCATTCAAACTCAAAGCACCAGGAATCAACATAAAGAAAAACCTTATTTTCAAGTATATTATCTAACAAGATTTGTCAGATAGCCAGGAATGGCAAGGAAACTGGTGCACCCTCAACGTGCTGGTAGTGTGGTGGGTTAGCTGCGGTACACCCTATACATAAGCACTGTCGGCATGTCGAAGGTGGGATCAGTGCTGAACCACAGATTTACCTTGAAATCATCAGACAAAAACCATTTAGCAATAAAGAAAGATTTATGTTACTTCCATTGAATTTTCGCATGACCCTCATACGTATTTTCCGCTAAAAGGGATGTGTACAGTTTAATCAAATGAAACTTATTGTTTTTCCGACTCTCTAAATTAATAAGAACTATCCTGATATAAATTTTGTCAAATATAGGTTATGACCTAGATGAACAACAACGTTTTAACAACTCAAGTTTTATATTATAAAAGACAAATCACATGTTCTTGGAGCAACCCCGTGACTTTTTCCAGGGCCCTATTAACGTTTCCTCGTCCGAGATTCATACTCGTCGTGAAATATTTCAATTGGACCTCTAGCTACCGCATTTCTGACATACCACGATTTGTTAACCTCGCGTACGCCTAAATTGCCACCGACTTGGTGAAGTAGAGCATTTCTTTATCAGATTACCGCGCTTACCCGCTATGCTATTGATACTACGATACCTTGCAGCGTCATCTGCCTATGCCTTTTTCTGCGAACTGTAAGAACCACCCGATCTTAGCCAAATTCAAGGATGCGTAACCACCCCCGAGATACGTAACATTCGAACCTTTTTGCAACACTTCTTGCCTCTACCGTATCATTTGACACAATACTTTCTGTTATCTTATTGGACACTATAGCTGAAGACTACTCGGACATATGATCACTTCGTCATATCAAATACTTCGATTTCGGATATGTTGTCATCGTGACACTCGTTAAACCTAACCATGCGATGCGATTCAACTCACTCACGGAAACGTTCATTTTAGGAAATCACTCTCTGTACGCTCATGCGAAATGTTCATTCGATGCTTTCTAAATCATGTACCGTCCATCACTCCCCTCAGATTCTCTCGTAACGATTCGTGAAACAATTAGCACTACGACAAATTTTATTGTTTCCATTCTCCTTCATCCCATTCAATTGGCCCGAACACTTTGGACCTTATGCTAATTTTCGGGACGAAAATTCTCTAACATGGGGAGGCTGTAACAACTGCAACTTCCCAAGTTAACTCCGTTAACTTTTCCCGTTAGCTCCGTTAGTTCCGGTAGCAAACCCGAGACCCGTGAATCGAATAATTGCACATGTGTTAATGTTTATTTGCTAATTAATTTTTAATAACTTGTTTCGTGAATTTATTTCGTGACCTTATGTGTCATTTGTAAAAATTTGCATTTTTTTTTGCGAAACCGGGCTTCGTGCGTGAATTCGAATTTTTATGTATAAATGATACTTATACTTGTCCCGACTAAACATTTCATGTTAAATAAGTTTAAAAACATTTAGAAACATTTCTAGTAATTTTATTTACAAGTTTTGGTGTTAAAAACCCCCTTTTTCTAGAGTTTTGGACATTTTTACTTAAAATGGAACTTGAGGGACTAAAGATGTAAATTTTTATAACACAAAAATCTGCCCTAGATCTCTTCCCCCTCTCATTTCACGCATACATCCTCCTCCTCCCTCCATTCTTACGGCTCTCCACACATATACACACACACTTGCAATTTTTCGTGAAATCAAGCATCAAGAAGCAAGGATTTGGAGTTTTAAGCTTCTACAAGCTTCAAGGAGTCTAGAAGAAGCTCCCTTCTCATCTCATCCTTCTCAAATCCGAAAATCATACCTCAACTTGTAAGCCCTAGAAATCTTTAACTCGAAATTGTAGGTTGCATGTGTGTTCTTAAGTGTTTATATGCTAAATGGAGTGTTATGATGCTCATGAACCATGATTTAGGTTAAGCTATGTTAGCTCATGATTTGGGACAGATTTTTGAATGATTTTAGAGCTGGAAATTTGAACTCAAATCTGTCATGTATGTTCTTGTATGAATATTGGGTGTTTGGACATGAAAATTGGGCATGTGTGCTTGTATGCTAGTTGTTATGTTGGGTTTTTGCTATGAACTTGATATGAACATGTTGGGAACTGAAAATCCATGTTAAAGTGTTTATAATTATGTTAGTAGGTGTTGGATGACCAAATTGTTGCTCAAAATTAGAAAACCGAAATTTTTGCAAACTATAAAATAGGGACAGATTCGTCCAGATTTTTAGGCTGACTTGCAGAGGTCATAACTCACTCAATTTTTATCGAAATCAGTTGATTCTTTTTCCGTAGTAAAGTTTCATGTCTTAGCTTTACAACGGCTATTCGCACACTTTCTAAAACCCCCATTTGGTTAGTCAAAACACAGCTGCAAGTCGGGTACTCAAAGCTGTCATTTTCTGTGAGAAGTGGACTTTGCAAATTGGTTGGGCATGTAAACCTTGTTTTAATGGTGCGTTTGCAACTTTAAATTGATGTTTATATATTAAAACTAAGATCTGGAGGTTTTGGTAAACAAACTCCAAGCTTTGATCAAATTATGGATTAATCAAATTCAATTTGCCTACTTTGACCTTCTGCAACAAAACTGATTTTTGGTCAACTTTCAATAGCCATAACTTGCTCATTTTTGATCGAACATGATTGATTCTTGTTGGGTGATAAACTAGGATGTCTTAGCTTTACAACGGCTATTTATACGCCTTCTAAAACCTTCGTTTGGTCACCCAAACTGCTGCTGCAAAACAGGTACTCAAAGCTGTTTGGAATTTTAAAAAAGTAGACTTTTCTAACGGGTCGGACATGTAAACCTTATTATGTTGGGGTGTTTGCTATTTGAAATTGATGTACACATATTAAATATAGGATCTGGAGCATTTGAGGTTTAAAACCCAAAAATTGAGTGAGTTATGCCAATTTCAAATTTTCATGAACTAGTTAACTATGTGCCAAATGGGTCAACTTGCAATGTGCATAACTTCTTCGTTATTTGATGTTTTCGATTGATTCTTTTTGCAACAAGTCATGTTTAACAAGTAGTTTAAGCCTGCAAAATTTAAGATCCAAACTCCTAAGTATATAGATTTTGACTATGCCACTAGTTTGAGTGTTGAAGTTGACTTTCTGAGTCAACTTTAACCAAAATGGCAATTCTTTGAATTTCTCTCAATCTGAAACTTTTGTATGCATTGTATGACTTGTGTGACTACATGAAACATGTTTAGGTGCTAATATTGCTATTTTCGTCCTCGCGACACCTCCTAACCCGTTTAGGCCATATTTACCCAAACAGGCTGATTGTGACCGACTTGTTGAATCTTTTGCTGTGTATCAGTGCCCCCTAAGGTGAGTTCACTCTCTTTATTGTTATGTCCAGTTAGGGACGATAACGCGCAAGTGGTTGCATCCGGTAAAGGATGGTAACCCGCAACGGTAAGGTATTTCTTACTGAGTAAATTTCCGACCAATATCATATGTGACACTGAGTTGCTTTTAAACTAAAAAGTCCTTACATTCGGACCGTTAATATAGAATAGCGAGGTGATGTTGAGTAGTACTACTGGGGATTGACACCCCCGCTCAGCGGTGCACGGGATGCACCAACTCCGACTGGCGGTCGGACTGAGATCAATGTTAGCCTACCCTCCGTGGTCTTTCAAGACACGGGAAGGCAAAATCCATAGGTAACCCCTATACATTGTCAGCTTCGGTTGCGAACGATTCAAGTGTGCATAACTTAGGCTAGCTACCTACGATATGGAAATTTTACTGGTCTTATGATAATGATTGTGTTGTACCTGTCTTTATTCATAAACTTTAGGTCTACCTGTGACGGGTAGACTGCTTTAGTGAACTCACCAGCCATGGCTGACACTTGATTGTTGAATGCTTTTCAGGTTAGCTTGGAGGATCATGGATGACACGGGTGGCGGCAGTACTACTTGTTCACAAATCTTGGGCGTTAATACAAATTTTCCAAACAAATTTCAATTTCTACATTTGTAAACAACTACAACTTTGTACAATGTAACAGCTTCCGCTGAAACTGATTTACTATACTTTGTTTTGTAAGACATAGATTTTCGTATATCACAATACTTTGTTGGCTCGGTTGTAATCAAAGACTTGGATCCTGGTCTGGATCATACCCCCAACGCGGTTATACTCCGTTAGTGGAAATGTGGGGGTGTGACATGGTTAAACCGGCGAACTTGGTTGGTTACCAGAGGGGGTGGCTGAGCAGCATGCGGTGGCCGGATTGTTTGAGTTTTCCGGGTATTGCGACTAGAACGAGAATGAGAATATTTTTAGGGTATTCACTGATTTTTTTTTGCGAGCGTGGGATATAGGGTTGGATAGATGAGTGGAGTAAATTACCAAATTGTCCCCTGCTGATTTTCAGCCACAAAACATCATCTTTGATCTAGACCATTAGATCAAAAAGGTAAACCCATAAGATCTAGTTAATTGGTTATTACTCTTAGGAAGAGTTAATAATTGTTCTTATCCCTATATATATATATATATATATATATATATATATATATATATATATATATATATATATATAAGTTGGAAAAATTATTATAAATATATATATACATGACGCTGGATTGAAACAAAGTGATCTTTTGTGTAAACCATAGAATGTTTCGGAAAACTATTAAAAAGCGTCGTTTTGACTAGAAACACAAAATACTCGGTTTTGAATTATGATTCACTATAAATTGTAGTTCCTTTTCAAAATAAATATTCAAATCATTGAAATTTAACATGTTTATGTATATATAATTATATCTTGTTGAAAACTTGTTATTAACGTCACTTGAACATTTAATTAAATATATATATATATATATATATATATATATATTTGGAGTATTTGAACTTAAAAAATATATATTAAAGTTATATATTGGATTTTCTCGCGTTACTTCGATAATCGCTCGGATTTGGCACACGTGCCATCCTCGACTTGTTTTGAATCCCACGATCCTTCGTTTGTGTCGTTTACGTTAGACTTATAGTTTATAGAACACATACTTATACATTCATGCTCGTTAGGTGATTGATTTCTTGCACAAGACTCGTTCTTGCTACTTGAATTAACTGTTTATTTGGAAACTTTGCTGAACAACCTAAGGTGAGTTTTACGGCTCCATTTTACTGTTTTAAATACTGTTGGGGGAGATTAACATGCATGATTTACACAACTGAGATAATTAGACTTTTATATATCACTTGAAGTACTTGTAGCACACTGATATAACAAAGTCCTTCTTATGGTACCGTTAGTATGAATGACGATAGCGGGAAATATATTGTAGTACTACTGGGTCTGACAAACCCCATCCGGGTCAGTCGCTCCAGCACAATTGGATATCGAACGGGTGTTATATTCGTCCTAAACACAACAAGGAAAACTATAAACAACTGTTAGCTTCGGTGACCATCAACGTGCGAAGTTTCATGTATATAGCCTAGCTAGCTATTTGATATATATTAGTGATTATGCTCTTACGACTTGCCGTTATTGAACGGTCAATTTAAACTGAACTTGAAATGTTACTGAACTGTTAAACCTGTGAACTCACCAACCTTTGTGTTGACACTTTAGCATGTTATTTTTCAGGTCGCTAAACTGGATTGTCTGCCACGAGCTAGGATGCACCACTTATGGATTATGATTATCATGCATGCATATTAGACTTTAATACTTTTCATAACTAAACATCTGTTGGGTAGCGCATGTTTTGGCGCTTGAACATTTCTTACAACTTTTGTCGATTACGCTTCCGCATTTCAAAACGCATTTGCTTTGGTTTTACTTTTACATTGCATATAGACTGTTCGTATGGCTAATGTGTTCGATCCTAGTTTGTCACGCTCCCTGCGGCGCGTTGTCGCGCGTGGGATTTTTGGGGGTGTGACATTAACTCTCACTGCAATTCAGGATTTGCAATTGATTCAACTTGATGTTAGAACTGCTTTTTTACATGGGAACTTAGAAGAAGAAATTTATATTGATCAGGCTAAGGGATTTGTTGTTCATGGGAAAGAAGATCAAGTATGCTTGTTGCAGAGATCTTTGTATGGGTTAAAGCAAAGTCCTAGACAATGGTATAAAAGATTCAATGACTATATGGTAAGTAGAGGTTTTTGTAGAAGCGAATATGATGCATGTGTCTATTTTTAAGAATATTGTCCTGGTCAATATGTATACCTTCTTTTATATGTTGATGACATGCTTATAGCATGTAAGGATTTGAATCAAATCAAAGAGACTGTGTTGATGCTCAAATATGAGTTTGACATGAAAGAATTGGGGGAGGCCAGAAAGATAATTGGAATGGAGATTAGCATAAACATGAGTGAGAGAACTTTGTTTTTATCTCAAGGGGCATACATAAAGAAAGTCCTGGAAAATTATGGTATGTCAAGTTGTAAAGCAGTTAAGACCTCTTTTGCAACATATTTTAAGCTATATGCTAATGACTGCCCTAAGACAGATGGTGAGATAGCAGAGATGAGCACAATTCCTTATGCTCAGGTGGTTGGTAGCCTCATGTTTTTGATGGTGTGTACAAGGCCTGATTTGAGTTTTGGAGTGAGTGTAGGTAGCATGTACTTGTCTAATCCTGGGAAAGCTCATTGGGCTGCTGTAAAGTGGTTGCTCATGAGATATCTCTCAGGTACTAAGATGTATAGATTACATTTGGGAAAGGAGGTGTTGGTTTGAATAGAATCCAAGGCTTTGTGGATTCAGATTATGCAAAAGATCCTGATAAGCTCAGGTCAGTAACTGGATATGCTTTCTTATTATTTGTTAATTTGATTAGTTGGAAAGCAAGCTTACAACATGTCATGGCCTTATCCAGCACTGAAGCTGAGTATATGGCTTTAACTAAAGCAGTTAAAGAGGGTATATGGCTTACTGGGTTCATTCAGGAATTGGGTGTTAATGTGCAGGAAACTAAGATTAAGTGTGACAATCAAGGGGCACTAGCATTGGCTTAAAATGATGTCTTTCATGAAATGACCAAACATATAAATGTGAGATTTCACTTTATAAGGGAAATTATAAATTGAAAGCAAATGCTGGTGGAGTATGTTAAAACAGATGAAAACTAGGCTGATGTGTTTACCAAGGCTCTTCTTGGAGCTATGTTTCAAACATTGTTTGAGATGTTATGAATTGTTTAAGCTTTGTTAATCATTGTTTGTGATTATAGCATTATAGCACATCAAGGTACTCAAGTCAATTTGACCTCTATTGCCTGATGATGTTCTGGTGTTTTAGTTACAAATTGTGTACTATTCTGAGATGAATGAAGAATAATTTTGACTTCTGCTTGAAGGTGGAGAAATGTTGTAGTCAACCATAAGTCAAATCTGGTTTAATGAAGTTTGGGGACTGAAGGGGACAATTATCATTGTCTAGAGGTGTAAGTGTAAGATTTGTAAGAAAGTTGTTATTAGCCGTTACGTGAGCTTAAATCCCGATTAGGATTTCCGATTAGGTTCAGATTTTATTTCCCCAATTTTGTAATCATTTTCTGTACAATCCTTCGTTCATCAATATTAAGAGTTAATTTTCAATTTCGTTTAATTTGTTTTCGTCTTGATTCCATTGTTTCTCACAAGAAGGTTTAGGAGAACTCACAAGAAGGTTTAGGAGAACTAACTTCTTTTACACACTGGTTGAGAAGAGTAAACTGTTGATTTCCTACTACAAAAAAGAAACTAAAATTTGTTTATTTGTGAAGTCAACTGTTTTCCCGTTTATAAAAGAGAATACGTGATTGGTTTTTCTTGATTAAAAGTCATCAACATTTAAGACAATGAATTTAGAAGTCGAATTTAGAAGTCTAAAATGAAAAACCATAATACATCTTTTTGGTTGTTTTTTTTATGAACGGCAAATTTGGATCACTAACGGGGATATTACACCACTAACCCAATCATCTCCAATCCCCATCATCAGGAGGAAACTCACCACTCGTGAGAAAACCCCTGGCCCAACTTGTAACCCCCATTTTTATTATTCTTGTTACAAATGGGACTTGAACCCAAGACCTCCACTTAAGGGGTCATACACCTTTGCCACTAGGCTAACTAGTGGTGTGTACATCTTTTTGGTTGTTATGATCATCAATAAACTACATACATGAAAAACAAATTCCAAGTCATAAAAACATATATTTAAATCTTAAAAAACACTAACTTATAGCATAAAAAACCAATAAAATTTCAACTTATTTTAATTCAAAACAAAACCAAACTTAGATAAGTAAGCTTATGTATTTCAAATATGAAAGTTGTATAAAATGAAACCAAACCACAAATATTTTTGAGGCCCTTTAAAAATGGAAGCCCAAGACAACATCCTCAAATTTTACTAACCCCAGCGCCCTGATAGCTTCGCTGCAAGGATACTGCCTACTCCCACTAAATCAATCAACCAACAAATAAAAGTATTTGACATCCCTAAATATAGTTTAATAGTAACAACTTTTTTTGTCCAAGGATTAGAGTCTTCCGCAAGTATACATCAAGTAATATATTAATAGCATATACTACTTAATACTGAAATAGAGTTCACTTTTTGACCAAAGCTTGGTTGATATTGGAAACTAAAAATGTCACTCGGTTTCTTCAGTCAACCTTTGACTCTCTTACTAAATAACCAAACTTCCTATGTATACATGCATATAGCTTCCCCACTCCTTCGCTTCATTTCACTTGCACCATCCCACTTGTATCTCCATATCATAGAACCTCCTGCACCTCACCACAATGAACTACCATCATCTTTCAAAGTCGAAACGGTTCAGCTTGTACCCCCGCCCACTGGCATCTACAACCGTACGAAAAGATGTGGACGGGGCGTGTGTTTATGAAGAGCAGACAGTCATTCATGAGCTAACTCAAGGGATTCAAATGGCTAAACAACTAAGAGCCAATCTGCATTCCTCTGAAGCACGAGACTTCTTGATACCAAAGATCTTATCTTCGTACGATAACGCTCTTTTCGTTCTCAAATCGGGCGCATCCCCTGGGCAGCCTCTGGCACCTGCTTTACCCGCAGCCAGTCCGCCCCATGATATCTCCATTGGGAGCCTAAGAAGTGAAGTATACAAGTTTGATCAACCCTTTTCCATTCCGCAGGGACAAAATGTCATCTCCAAAAAGAGGTACTTTGATATTCTTGTACTTTCATTTCCTCATCAATATATGTGTTAGAGGTACAAAATATTAAACTTTTAGTTTCTTGCATGGTTACAGAAAAGGGTCCACAACTTTGGAAAAACAAGCTAGAATATTAAGTGACAATGGGTTAGAGGTTGACATTGATGATGGTTACAATTGCCGGAAGTATGGGCAGAAAGATATTTTGGGTAGTGAGACTATTCCGTCTCCGGTTTCTTTCCCTTCAGCATCATCTGAACTAATGGATGATCTCCTGCAATTTCAGTTTCCAGATTATTACAACGAATTATGGCAAGACCATTCATCGCCGTTTTTCTCCCCAGATTCCTCAGAAACAAATTTTTTTCACAGAGTGGGGAAGTTCATCGTCATTGGATTTCCTGGCTGGTCCAGATATAGACCATGGTTTCGAATTTAGGAACTCTTTCTTTTAGAAGGTTATATAAAGGCTTACAGCTAAGAACTATAGAATAGATATACAACAAATAAAATCTACAATGAGTGAACTATGGTAAAATGTAAGATTTAAAAGCCACGGGAGCATGTCTTTAGTTATTTTATGAATATCATATTCGAATGCAATTTCATTTTGAATGCTACTGTTTTTTTATGTTTTTTTATAGCGTGAATGAATAGATAATCGAACTTGATCTATGTCAAGAACAATGAACCCTAACGTTAATTACCAACGTTAGTAAACCTAACCAAATATTGGCACTAGAAAGCTTGGAAAATAGCTCCAAACAAAAATACTTTAATTTCAATCAAAATCAACCAAACTAAACTACGAAATACAATGTTCTTAAATAGACAAAAACAAACTTGGAATTCAAGAAAAGAAACTAACAAGGAAACTATTAAATACTAAATAAAGTATTTAATATAAAATATTAATAAAATCTTCAACCCGATGGAGACGGGTCTTGGACTTCCGGACAGGCTCGGCTCGGGTTCGTCTAGTTCGTCATCATTCTCCCCCTCTTCAAAAAACTCGTCCTCGAGTTTCATTGTTGGATTAGGACCCTCGGGATCAAATGGAACGTTACGGTTTGTCTCGGTCGAATTTAAGCACATACCATTCGGACCGGCGGGTCCCCTGTCTATCGGGTTACCGGGTCCTCCTACCTCCTTCCCCTTCTCTGTGTCTTTGAAAAAGACTTGTCCTCAAGTCTTGACTACGTCGGAGAAATCAACGTTAATTTCGGACGGAATTGCTAAATTTTAAAATTCCAAATTTAGAAGATATCTAAACAAATCGAACACCAACCCAAATGCTCTAGATATCACAAAACTTTAAAATCCCAAGCTTTTAGGATATTAAAATAAAATCGGACAGAAGCACCAATTAAATTGGATTCGTGCGTCACATGGAATAAAACTTGAGATATAGTTGATTTTCTTCACATCCAAATTAGATTGAATCTGCTGTTGATTGTAACTCCATAATTCACGGACAATGTTCATGGCCAAATTGAATTGCATGAAATATGAATCACCACCAATTCTAAACTCTATCACCATCGGATTAATCGAAATTAAAGTTGAGTCCAACTTTTGACGAGTTGCGCTTCCACCGAGTTCAAATACTCGTAACCCTTTTGAACCGGGATTATTGCTAAAGACCATAGATTGCGACGGGACATATGTAATTTGTGGACAAGTTGGCGGGTGAGGTACTTGCGGTGGAGGGAAGGTTGCCGCGCGTGGTGGCGATTGCGCGGCCGTAGGGGACTGCGCGGGTCACGCAGTCGGGCAAACAGTTGGATGAAAACTACTCCAGCCAAGAAACTCTTGAACCAACAAACATTCTTCAGCGTCAGGCATCACCCAGTCTTCATCGTACCTGGGTGGACCTTCATAAAACGGATGCAACTCGAGTTCACAGACTCGTTGTTGCAATCTCTTGATTTCTTCTACATCTCGGGGGTCATAGTGATAGTCGCCGTTGCCTCCGGCGGCGAATCTACATCGATGATCACGGTGGTTTCTCCGATCCATGGCTCTAATGCCACTTGATAGCGTGATGGATAGATAATCGAACTTGATCTATGTCAAGAAAGATGAACCATAACGTCAATTACCAACGTTAGTAAACCTAAGCCAAATACCGGCACTAGAAAGCTTGAAAAATACCTCCAAACGAAAATACCTTAATTTCAATCAAAATCAACCAAACTAAAATACAAAATACAATGCTCTTAAATAGACAAAAACAAACTTAGAAAACAAGAAAAGAAACTAACAAAGAAACTAACAAAGAAACTATTAATACTAAATAAAGTATTTAAAATAAAATATTGATAAAATCTTCAACTCGATGGAGACGGATTCGTCTAGATCGCCATCATTTTTGCTGTATAGGATGAATCTTTGAACTTTAATGATAAACTCAGGTTATGTTATGTTTTATTTAGTTTATGTCAAGAGGGTCAAATAGCATTAGCGATTCGAGTATTCAGATACGCAATAAAGACTACAAAAAAGGTAAAAAATAATAAACTAGAAACTTTATTGTGGTTAGATCGATGTAATCTAAGTTTATGGGCTGCAAACCGGAATTCTCTACTGCTTTCTACCACTCTCACTCGTGGTAAGGAATTACAAGTAAAATAGTTAATATAGAGAGAGATACAAATTAGGGTTAGTAGCTTGCTCAACAAGAAAACATAAAGGGGCCCCGGGCCCAAGCCCGGTCTTCATGTTTTTCATATGTCGTCCCCATCAAGACTTTACAAACCCAACAATCTGCCACTCGAAGGCTTGATCATCTTCATACTCTAATCCATTTTGAACTCTATACCTCTTGTAATCTTCCTCAACTCATCACTTGGCTACATCCGCCTTCCATCATTAACCTGAAGTCCAGGACATCCCTGAGAACCTCAAAAATTTTCAGGGCCCGGGATTGTAATAAAATTTTGGGCCATCGAAAGACTTTACTATAGACGGTCGCCAATTGAATGAAATCATTTTAGTTTTTCCATATTTATTTGTTCTTATGTATTTAGTTATTAAAACTGATTTTTACTCATATATTTATTATTTGATATAAAATTATTTAATCTTTGGGATTGAAAAGGTGAAGTAACATACAATATAATTTTAGTTTGAAAATTTTAATATATCTCATGGATATCATTATATATGATTTATACTCATCAACTTAACGTCCAACCTTAGTTGAATTGGAAATTGCTTACTTCTTAATTTCACCATTTATGGTAAGGTCACACGTTCAAAACTTGTTGTTCACATTAATTTTACTAAAATTTTATTCTTAAAAAAATGCCAAGACCAAGAATCAGACCTAGTTCACTCAAATTTCAGATTCTATAACATTTGACTATTGTGGCTTATGCATCTCGCAGCTCCGAGATAATGAGAAGAATTATACAACTCACGATTCGGAGTTGGGAGCTATGGTTTTTGCGTTGAAGACCTGGAGAAACTACTTGTACGGTACCAAATACACGATTTACACTGATCACAAGAGTCTTTAGCACATCTTTGACCATAAGGAGTTGAACATGAGACAGCGTAGATGGGTCGAATTGCTTAATGGCTATGAATTTGCCATAAAGTATCATCTGGGCAAAGCTAATGTGGTAGGCGATGCCCTAAGACGGAAGGAAACGAAGCCGAAGTGTGTTACCGCTTTGCAATTACCGATTCATTATGGTCTGCCGGATCAGATTCGAGACGCTCAACTTGAAGAACTGAAGGATGAAAAGTTGAAAACTTAGAGTTTAAATCTTTGCGCGAGCTGGACAAGAAATTTGAGGTCGGATTGGATGGAATTCGATATTTTGCGAATAGGCTCTAGGTACCTCAAAATGGAAATCTAAGGTAACTAATAATGGATGAGGCTCATAAGTCTCAATACTCAGTACATCAGGGTTCTGATAAGATGTACAATGATCTGAAAGTTGTTTACCAGTTACCGAAGATGAAAGCAGACATCGTCACTTATGTAAGCAAATGTTTGAATTGTTCGAAAGTCAAGATTGAGTACCAGAAGCCATCGGGTTTACTTCAGCAGCCGGAACTCCCAATATTGAAATAGGAGGATATAACTTTAGATTTTATAACGAAGTTGCCCAAGACCTCGAGTCAATGCGATACGATCTGGGTGATTATTGATCGATTGACGAAATGTGCTCATTTCTTGGCAATGCAGGAAAACGACAAGATGGAAAAGTTGGCCAGATTGTACTTGAAGGAAGTGTTCTCACATCACGGTGTTCCCTTATCTATCATATCTGATCGAGATGCTCGGTTCACATCGAACTTTTGGAAGCCTTTACAGAAGGCCTTGGGAACCTAGCTTGACATGAGTACAACTTATCATCCTCAAACTGATGGTTAGAGTGAAAGCACTATTTAGACCCTAGAGAACATGCTCAGAGCTTGTGTGATCGATTTCGAAAATAGTTAGGAATCTCACCTGCCGTTGGTTGAGTTTTCTTATAACAACGATTATCACACTAGCATAGGAGCAGCGTCGTTTGAGGCATTATACGGTCATAAGTGTAGGTCAACAATCTGCTGGGTAGAGGTGGGTGATAGTCAATTTACTGGACCCGAGCTTGTTCACGAGATAACAAAAAAGATTGTTTAGATCAGGAACTGAATGGCAGTAGCTCATGACAGGCAGAAAAGTTACGTTGATAAGCGTAGGAAACCGTTGGAATTTCAGGTAGGAGATCACGTCCTTCTGAAATTCTCGCCTTGGAAAGGGGTTATTCATTTTGGTAAACAAGGAAAGCTAAACCCTAGGTACGTTAGACCATTCGAAATTATCGAACGCATTGGTCCAGTTGCATACAGATTGAATCTTCTACAGGAGCTGAGCATCGTGCATAACGTATTCCATGTATCTAATATGAAGAAATGTCTATCGGACGAGTCGCTTGTGGTTCCACTCGAGGAGTTGAAGATTGATGAGCAACTGCGTTTTATATAGGACCCAGCGAGGATATTGGATCGGGAAGTCAAAAAGCTCAAGAGTAAGATTCCGAATGTCAAAGTTCGGTGGCATTTCAAGCGTAGACCAGAATTTATTTGAAAATGCGAGGATTAGATGATACGCAAATATCCGAACTTGTTCAAAAAGCTTGCATCGATAAACCGAAGATAACTCTTAAATTTCAGGACGAAATTTCCTAAAGGGAGGGATGATATGAGAATATGAAAAAAATTCCTTTACTTCTTAGTAAAACATTTAAACTGTGACTTTTAACTCTCTGCAACGAGGTTGGAACTTTTAACTTATGAATCTTAAACTCTTGGCAACGTGGTTGCGATCTTAATTTTTGGGACGAAAATTCACTAACAGGGAAAGATGTGACAATCTGACCCGTGGGGAGTGACCCAAGCATCGAAAACTGATAAAACTGGTAAACCGGAGATCACATATACAGGCATAGTGTGTCAATCTAGAGTATTAGAGAAGTCTAGTATTCTTAAAACACATCACAAAAATCACACACAAGGTTGAGTCTCAAAACATTGGTGATTAACTAAAACCGATGCATATTACAACTTATGTGCGATATTGTTATGTGAATTTAACTGTGTGATCCTAAATTGATATATGGCATGTTGATACTTGATTTTATTGGATTTGATGTGATAAAAATGATGGTAAAAAGACGAAAAAGCCAAATCATTGAAAACTGTGAACAAAACATCAAAAAAAAACGTGAAAAGATAACAAAAGTCAAAAGGGGAGGCTGACTGGGGTCCGCGGCGTATCACCAAACTTGAACCCATGGTTCTTAGTAATACGGCAGGAGCTGCATTTTCAGCAAACCCTAAATTTCAGCTATAAGTTCGTTATTAGCCATATTTTTCTCATTTTCATCACCCCCTAAACTCTCCTGAAACCCTAAAACGGTTATGCAATCATCTTCCATCATACTTAGACTTTTGGTACATTTGGTGAAGATTCAAACTAGTAATCATTCTCATTTCCATCCTCTAATCTTTGGTATGATCATCTTCTTGTGTTATTTGCTTTAGATGTCATCAAGTTTCAAACTTTATGCTAGATCTAGGTTGTTATAATGATGATATGAAGCTTGCATGCATAGATCTAGAGTTTGTGATGATAAAGTTTGAATCTTAGAAACAAAAACATGATTTTTATGATGATGATGATGATCCATGCTTAGATCTAGGGTTTATGAACTTGCATGAGAATAAAGATTCAAATTTTACGTATGTTTCATGTCATGGATGCTTAATAATGCTAGATCTAGGGTTTATATGCGATAAAGTTGCTAACTATATGTAAGATCTTCAATAAAAATATGATTTGATGATCATGCATGATAGGTCTAGGATAAAGGTGGTTGATTGATGATAGGTCTATGATAAAGTTGCATGATTTGTGTTAATGGATGAATGACGGATTATAAAGTTGTAATCTTGATTGATTTTATGAAAAATAATTTATATTAATTAATTAAATATGTGTTTTTATAATACGAAACGTGATCGTAGGTCGATGCAAAGTTCATGCATGCGATTGCGAACACTTGGTATGACTTGAAAATATGCTAAATGTGAATCCATGTGGCTTAATATGTGATAACAATGTGGTTTTAACATGAACTTAGCTTACACGCGATAAATATATATATTTACTGGATAGTTATTTATTTATGTAATGCATGTATATGAACTCATGATTACTTGGTTACATGCTTGTGTGCTTTAGGTCACATTAGTTAGGGTTGTACGTGCATACAAGTCCTAAGTCTCCTACCTCGGTGGATATGACAAGACTTTGTAAGATCACCCCATCGATCTTACACTGTACGCGTGGGATAACTTTAGAAAATTGTGACGCATAAATATTTGTCGCTATGTAACATGTTATATGAGATATACATGTTAGGATCAATATTAGAAACTCTAATTTACTCACCAATGTGTTGTCGAGTCAACTTGTCTATTGTCCGCGTATATCTTACCATCGGTCAACACACTAAGACACTTACACAGTTATGTATCTGAGGTGAAGTCTAGTGGATTCACTATCTTTTGTTGGCTTTGACTGTTTGGTTTACTATTACGCACCCGATGTGAGTTTACGACCCCACTTTTATCTTGTTTAACTTTTAGGGGAGAAGACATGTGGTAACGATTACTTTTGATAAACTTAAACTTCTATTTTATATACTATTTTGTGAACCATATATGAAAACATGCCAAGGGAGTCCTTCCACTAATTGTATACCATTAATATCGAGTGATAACGGGGAAATATGAGATAACAAGACTTGGTGGAGGTGGAAAAGGGAACAATATAGACTCCGCTAAGAAATTTATCGACAATATTTATTGGCGGGTTGATCAAGAGATCACATTTTCTGAATGAAAATGGTGTACGTGATGTTTTTGTTCTAATTTGATGTACAGTGGTGAAGATAATTTTGCTAAAATGGAGTGTAGGTTTTTCTCGAAATGTTGACTACTTTATTATCATTTTACATATTATGGGGAGGTTTTATTCCTTTCTCTTTGTAACAATCTATATTTTTGGTCTATATATAATCGTCCCTCTACTAAGTCATGTATACGATTTTATGGTTTTTTATAGTGGTTTCTATCTAAAATTATATTATATGGTTGTTCAAAGATTTAATAATTTTTTAAACTGCTTACACCTAAATATTAGAATTTAAAAATTATGGTTTTGCTATTCAAAAAATGCTGGCGGTGCAGCTTGGTGTTGCCCGCCTTTCCGACATGACGACTTGATGTCATGTGTATTTCTCGCTTATGTTAATAACAAAATGTTAATTGAAGAAAAAAAATTTACAATATATAAAGAAGATGTTTTTCAAGTACTCAAAGGCTACTGGCAGTTGCTCTATCGGATAGAAGTGAGAGTTTTTCAAGCTTTGGGAATGAAGATTTATTGGATAGAAGTGAGAGTTTTTCAAGCTTTGGGAGTGAAGATTTGTTGGAGTATGTCTGCAACTAAAGTCGGGTGTAAGTTTTTTATGTTGAACGAATTGGTTTTGATAATCCTTTATTTGAATTTTAAAGTGCAATAACATTTACCGGTATGTTTTATATTACAAATCAATTATTTGTTTATTTTATGTCTAATTTCATAGCTTTTCAATAGTTTTTTCCTTTTGCTTTTGAACCTTGTGTTATGATTTGAATATGTTTCAACACATATGTCAAAACCAGGTAGGTGTCTTTACAGTTGGGAATCTCAGGTTTGTTTAGGACAAAACAAATTTTCTTTTGTTAATATAAGGTCATATTTTATATTTTATATAATATCAGAAAATTGATTATAATGAATAATCAAATGCGGAAGCTATTAGTTCAAAAACCACTTCGTTTCTTTACTACCAGCATAGTTCCTCGAGGTTCGTACCACAAATGGCAATCAATGAGAGAGTAGTGATACTAGATTTGAGGCTAAATAGCGGTCTAGTTACGTGGTAGTAAATAATCTTAAGAAAAGATTATAAACCAACAGATTATTTACTTCACCATCGGTAAAGTCCTCCCAAATAACATTAACTGCGACTACTTAAACACTAAGACCCATTTTATCTTTATTTCTATTTTTAGAAAACTATATTTTTCCAACTAAAAGATAGGACTGGTTAGACGATAACATATGTGAAATATCAAAGGTTCTCTTTTTATATTGTGTCCTTGAACGATCCCTATTCAATTTACCACCACTATACTACTCCACGATGGATGCACTTGCCCGTGAATGTGATGAAGTAGTAGTCGTTTAAGTAAATCATGTTTATAAATTTAAAAGCTTAATTGATAAAAATGTGTTATTAATATTGCTATATTTTCATATACACCACACGCACACCAAAAGATTATATAAATTGAAAGGTTCTGAGCAAGTATATTCCGATAAAAAGTTTCCATTACATTGTGTAGATGCTCACAAGATAGCCCAAGTGTTTGTCATGGAGGATGCTGCAACAACCAAGAAGAAAACATTTTCTTCTCATGGTTCTAATTCAACTTCAAGAAGCCCTACTTCTAAATGGGTGCATGATCATCAATTTCAGGTTTATGATGAGTTGCATGATTATTTTGCATCTGATCATTTTTATGAAGCTATGCAGGGTGCCAAACAGAAAAAGATAAACAACCGATTGTGTTACCAATGTCGCCAGAAGGGACATATGGCACATGATTGTCCTGTCATTGCTGCTTTTACAAGTGGAAAAGGAAAAATACCATTTGTTGGTAAATCTGTCAAATACAAGTTTATTGATTCAAATGGCAGAGTTATTAATGAACCACTAACTACCATTTTTAAACCAAAAGAAAAACATTTTTCTAAATTTCAAGCTGCTAATAATGTAGGTGGTGCATTCACTTCCAAAGTGGTTGGTTCATTCAAAGCTGAATTACCACATAAACAATGGAAACCTAAGGTGGTTCCAAAGGGAAATAAGGACACTGGACGACCAGAAGCTATATGCTTTGGGTCATTTGCAAACTAATGTGTTTGTTTAGTGTGCAGGTATTCCAAGAAGACCTGTTGGTGATTGCATGATTGCTGATGGTGGAATATTCTGCTTAACTTAAATTTCAAATATTCAAAATTTCAAAATTGAAAATTTTCAAAAGTCAAAGCTGCAAAGGTATCCATATCGATTGGTCAATTTCTTTCTTTACATTTTGTTTGTAGTATAGGGGAGAAAACTGCAAAACCCAGAAATAGAGTCTTGTTTTTTTTAATGAAAAATTCAAAAATAGAGTTTTTCATTTTAGTGGGAGAAAAAGGAAATAAAAATGCAAAAACATGAAAAAATGCAAAAATCTTAAAAAATGGAAAAATTGAGAAATTGTTCGAACAAAATTGGGAAATGATGGTACATTGGCTTACTTGTCTGGTTCATGGATAAATTAGATGAAAAAGTCATAAGACCATTGCTTGATGTGCTAGGTAGGCTTAGAAAATTAGAAAGTATTCAATTGTGATATACATTAAATGCTTATGCTTAATCTAGTGGACAACATCTTGAAGTATATTTAAGGATATATAAAAAGATATGTGAAAAAGAAAATGAGAAGTCACTGTGTATACATGTGTTCTTTTTGCAAAGATTTAAACTTGTTTGATTTTCTTTATTTTTTCAAATGATCGGACTATCTCTGCGTATACGTGAGTATCGACCTGATAGTTGTTCATTTGAGGCTCTGCTTTATTTTTCTTGGTGTTTCGTATAATTCATTGGACTTTCTTTGCGTGTCCACAAGACCGACCTGATTGCTGTTGAATTATACAATTTCAACTTGTTTTATTTTTCTTAATTTGTTAAATCTGAGGCCTTATCTGCGTATCGAATGATCGATCTTAAGGTATACGATTTAACGTTCTTATTTCTTTTTGCATAGAACACAATTGACTGTATCATGAATACAAAGCGCTATGTGAAATTCACAAGTGTAATCACATGAAAAATATATGAAACATATATGAATATGTTTGATAGTGTGGGGTACATTGGTCAAAGCAAATTAATCAATACCTTAACATATCCAGATGTTATGAGTAGGATTATGCCTGAGTTTAAGTTAGACAAATTGTATCAGCAATCAACATGGTTTATGTGCTAATTAATTGAAATTGAAGTGTAGTTCAGTGCGTTATGACCAATATGATCCCAAGTTGTGATCTTTCTCGCAAAGTATAAAAAAATAGCATTTAATTCAGTATTGCGTTTATGTTTTTCCTTTCAGTAAATATCCAAAAAGATTTTCGGTGTGTTTTATCATAAAGTTAGAAAGATCAAAAAGATTTTCGGTATGTTTTGATATATAGTTTGCAAATGCCAAAAATATTTTATTTTATCTTTATTTTTGACCGACCAGCACGCGATATGTAATGATGTTCAAATCAAAGTATCTTGGTTCTCCGAAGAAGATTTTTTTCCCAAGATTTAACTAATGTTGGTAAAAAAAGGAAAATCGCACTTTTTTCTTCTAAAGTTGCATGCTATATTGACAAAGCTCAAGAATGGTGAAAGGGGGAGTTATTGAAGTATCTTTCACAAGTGGTTCAGTTGACCGAGTCCTGATCTAACCATGTAAGCTCTACAACTTACAAGGAAATTCAAGTTGAAGATCTAAAGTAGTATTGTTGAAAATCAGATATTTGAAGTTTATCGAGAAGCAGATACATCATGAAGATCAAGCTGATACTGTTATGTTTGAGACAAATACACCACACCTTAAGGGTGAGTCTGTTAGAGCATAAATATGTATATCATAGGGTGTCTCGTGTGTTGTATCGGTTAGAGCTTAACATTGAGTTTGGTTGTCAACTAACCGAGCCACGAACCAAGGGTTCGTGAGCAACGAACCTTTGGTTCATTGCTAGCTCTGTTAGTTGGGCAGTTAACACTATAAATAGTGTTGACTTGGTTAGTTGACATAACATTTAGAGAGGAATCTTTGCTAAGTGTGTGTGTGTTTGACTGTGAAACCTCTAGAAAGCTCTATGTCATTGTTTCTAGTTGTGTCTTCTTGATTTGATCTAATATTACTAAACACTTTTTATCTCGATCTTGTGCAATAATCTATTTAACCAATTCAATCATTCCCCTTGTTGATTAGCATTTTAGTTCGTGTTCTCCATATCTCTGATGTATTTTTAGCTCGATCATAGCTACGGTGTGTTGAGACTCATGTCCAATTGAAACACTAAAGATCGGAAATACTGACCTAAACCAAATAAAGCCAAAGAGAACAGCACACCATAAATGAAATACACAAATCTGTTACCGTCACTCACATCGCAAGGCCAATGATCTATGTTCAAATTCGGAGAGCAAAGACATAGCGATCACAGTTAAGACAGAAGACGACATTGGAGAGGTAACATGCAACGACTTCAACAGAGAAAGAGCTGCGGTTCTCTTTATAGAAAACACTGTAGAGAAACAGACCCAACCACTCTTACCATCGGAAGACGACATCATATCGGAGACGGAACTAGCAACGGCATAAAAACCCTAAATTGTCGACGCGTCAACAGAGAAACAACCAAGCTGCAGCTAGGGGTGTAAATGAGCCGAGCTACTCGTGAGCTACTCGAGATCGACTCGATAAAAAGCTCGAAACGAGCCGAGCCTTAACGAGCTCGAGCCGAGCTCGAGCTTTGAAATAGGGCTCGTTTAATAAACGAGCTCGAGCCCGAGCTTTACCTATCGAGCTCGAGCCGGCTCGCGAGCCTTATCGAGCTTTTATTTATATAATTTTTATTTAATTTTTTTAAATATATTTAAAAATTAATGATTATTAAATATAGAATTATTATAAAATAAGTAAATAATATGTATTATTTTCTATATAAAAAAATATAATTCTAAATATATACAAATTTAATTAAAAAAATATATAAAAAATAATTAATTAATAGTAAACGAGCCGAGCCCGAGCCGAGCTCGAGCTTAGAGAATTCTTCACGAGCCGAGCTCGAGCTTCAGAAATAAAACTCGAATCGAGCCGAGCTCGAGTTCGAGCTCCATTAAATTTAAACGAGCCGAGCGTTAGACGAGCTGATCGGGCTCGGCTCGGCTCGTTTACACCCCTAGCTGCAGCCACCTCAACGTGACTAAAGTTAACCGGAAAATACCCGCAAACCAGTGGGCACTCTTACTCTCAAAGTCACCAAACAGTCGATCTGGTATGCTTGAGAGAGAGAGAGAGATATGGGACAAGAGAAAAACCAGGTAGAGGAAAATGAAGTGAGGAGAAAGATAAGAGAGAGTGATAACTAGTCCACATCCCCCGCCCTTCATAACTAAGAAAATAAAAAAGCCATTTGCCTCGAATAGTAGCAGTTTGTGAGAATAATAGTGTCTAGGTACGTTTCCTAAATTATTATACAATATAATTATAAATTAGATCAAATAAAATACAATCATATGGATAAATATACCTAATTTTAACTAAGAGATAGTTATCAATTGGTTGAAAATTACTAGTTTTATTATTGTAATTATGTAGATAATTATTCATCTAATTAAATAAATCACTTAAAGCTAATTTGAGACAGAAATCAATAAATTTTAAATATAGGGTTTCTGGTTAAGGGTAAAACACACCATTATTCAAAAACTAGATTTACAATGCGCCTGTTGCACGCTTTGTCACTAGGATATAAAACAATTGCATTGGTATGACGTAAATTATAGAATACGGAAATACAAAAAGATTGCGTAACGACAATAAAGTTAGAAGACAGACACAAAAAGTATTAAGCATGGAGCCTAAAAGTTATGTTACACGACTATACCTATTACACCATAAACTCATGTGTTCGCTACAAAAATCAATTACATTGCCTAAACGTAACATAAATAAAAATGAAAAAAATTGCATTGCCTAAACGCAACGTAAATAAAATGAAAAATAAAAAAGACAGTGTAACGACGGTAAAATCAGAAGCGAAACGGTCAAAGTCTCAACCCTATGACTTAAACGTTATATTAGATAATTGTACCTTACACACAACTAACCATATATGTGCTAAATGTGTCGCGTTTTAATATAAAACAAAAATAAACTAGGTTGTCACGTTGCGCCATCACAAGCCACCATGTGGCCCAATAAAACACATCTACTAAACCCAATGTAAATAAAACAAAAAATTAAAAAGATAATGTAACGATGGTAAA
Organism: Deinandra increscens subsp. villosa; assembly: GCA_039602395.1. NCBI lineage: Eukaryota > Viridiplantae > Streptophyta > Magnoliopsida > Asterales > Asteraceae > Deinandra > Deinandra increscens. The sequence goes on from JBCNJP010000003.1 coordinate 15,420,032, forward strand.
ATCAGAAGCAAAATTGGGCAAAGTATCAAGCCTATGATCTAAACGCTATATTAAAAAACTAGTTTAGTAACCCATGTAGACACGGGTTGAATATATACTTTTTTTTTTGAAATATTAGATAAATATAAAGGAAAAATATAATTTATTACAATTAATTTAAAAATTATGATTGATATAAAATTCTTATAATATATTAAATAATAATTTAGTACATTTAAAAAATTTATTATGTTTGACATTTTGTTGATTACTTTCCATAAAAAACTAAAACTGTTGAGTAAATTAATTAAATCTACATTATATTTATCATAGTTTTAAAAAAAATTTAGTTTTGATAAAATTGGTAATTAATCTTAATTGATGATTTACTAAATTGATAATTGATTGTGAGCCTGACATGTGACGGTGGTGATGTTGACCATTTATAAATGAGACATGTGGTATTAATTTTAGTGCTTTATTAGGATTAAAATTTTACCTATCATACAACCAACTCTTCTATTAAATATGTTACGTTTGGATAAAAAAAAAAAAAACCAGGCTCCCACACCATCACATGCCACCATGAGGCCCTATAAAAATAAAACACAAATATTCTTCATATTATCTTGTACATGTTATATTGTATATTATCTAGCCACCGTGAGCCTAGGTCGATCTCCACCGTCGGAATTCTCTGATCGTTGGCGGCGCTAAATTCCTCCGCAACCTTCGTGCTCCCTTGCAGCCACCATCGTCACACACCGCTCGTCCATCGACAAGTACTGCCCTGTCGCGGGTGTCATTTTTCGATCACCTATCGTGCTTGCGGCGGTTTTGCTTCTCTGGTTCAAGCTCGCCGATCACAACCACCGTAAGGTGGCAAACCGGGTTTATCCATTTTTTCACGATTAGGATCTTATCGTGATCGGGGTTATGATTCATCCCGGTTTGGGTATTCAGATACCGGATTTAGATTACTGGCGGATCAAAAAACAAAACTTGTTTGGGTTTTCTCATGTTCATCCAGACCTAAGAACTTGATCATTGTCTCGTGGTGTGTTACAGTCCAGGAATCCCAGAAACCCAATACCAATATCACTGATCCAATTGGCCCATTAAATAGGCCTAAGAGAATCCGCAAGAAGCCCAGCCGGTTGTTAAATTGAAGCCTTGGAGCACAAGTGTTGAATACACACGTTCATTTGTTGCATATGCAAAACCATCATCTCCATGTTCCCATGGGCCATGACATAGCATGTTTTTCATAATTCCTTTATTTTTTTTAGCTCAAGTTTACGTTTGTTTCTTTGTATTTAAGTCGTTTGGATGAAATAAAAAATATTAGAAAATTGCCCCAAGTCTCTTATTCTTTCTCTAATTCTTTGGAGTGTTTGCCTACTAAAAAAATGCTCTATCATAATGTCTCACAATTAACTTTAGTAGGGGTGGAACTAGAAAAGTTTATGAGGGGGTCCACGCGTTGCAACACGACATTGCGAGTAAAGAAAAATAACCGATTAAAAAAACTCTACATGATTTGATAAAAAAATTATGTGCCGTAACATTGACAACGATATAATAGCAAAAAAATACTAGTAAATGGCTAAAAATAAAGAGAAAATAAAAAGTAACGCGTGAAAAAAATAATATGACAAAATGATGGCCTATTAAAAAAAACTATATTTTTATATATTGTAATATTGCATTATAAAAAGGGTCTATGATGAATGTATTTAAAAAAAAGGTCTATAATGAAAGTAAAAAAAAAGAGGTGGAAAATAAAGTACCATCATTTACTCTTCTCATTTATAGTATTAAATTAATAAAGAAAGCTGAGAAAAATGAAAAAAAGTTGACCACAAGATTTGAACTTGCACCCCTTCAAAATTAATCAAGGAATCTACATTAGGTCTGCCCCTGAACTTTAGTTAATTGTTCTACATGTGAGGTATAATATGTACACATCGTATGATTGTGATTAGTTATGTGCAGTGGCGGAGCTTGAATTTTTGTTTAGTGGTGACCGAAAGTCATGTGACCCCAAAAAAAATTATACCGCTATGTTTTGAGGTACATGTTTTGATCAGCGATCCGGTTCGGGATGGGTCAAACTATAAAAACTCTAAGTATCTAATTTTTCTTTATTAATTCAAAGACTGTTTTTATAAATGAAAAACTAAATGTTTTGTAGCAAACAAAGACCTAAAATATTTATGATTATACGAGAAAAATGATGAGTACTTGAAAGAAGAATCATCACTCAGCCTCAACATAACGCCCTTTAAGAGCTTTAAATTGATCAACTACACAGTCCGAACCAAACTTTTTAGCAATTCCCAAACAATAATACTTTCTTTCCATAACTTAAAGTTAACTGAAAGCATCTCATAAAGAGAAGGCCCGCCAGAACCTACGAGAAAATAAATAAATAAACTTACATGTAAATGTCAAAGAATTGTAAGACAATATTTATTTATATATCTTAATATATTTCGGTATATATATAAATAAATATCTTATGTCCTTTAATCATTTATCTTAAATAATCAATTACGGTTTTAACCCTATCTGGTATTACCTGATGGACGTAATTACCCTTTCTAGATGGGCTAGGGTTTCCCCTTGGGTGTAATTTAAATAGAGGCTCTTAGGGAGGGATTAAAGGTTAATCACCATCATCATCTCAACCGATCTCTCTCTCTATCTCGGCTCTCTCTCTCTCTGATTCGTGATCTTCACGAATCCTTTTCCCATCATTAGCTATACACCCTAAAGGGGAACCAAGGCTATTAACAGGAATGGACAACCTGACTGCTGCTGATCTCAATCAGTTCACCACAGGTAATCTTTACATATTATTGTCTGTTTATATTAACGATTTCAGGATTCGATCAACATGTGGTATCAGAGCATATGTTGCTCAATCGAATCATTTTTCTGAAATCGTCAAAACCCTAATTTTCGAAATCAGAAAAAGGGCTTTTCGATTCTGTCTAAAAATCGTGAAACCCTAATATGTTTTTTTTAAGTACATAATGAAAATCGGTTTTAAAACAAACACAAAACTCTAATCAGATTTAGTTTTGGAAAACCATGTTAAAAACCCTAACTGATTTCGAGGGATTATACACTTTTCGATCAAGATACAAATTCTTGATCGAAAAGGTTACTTTTCGACCAGACGTTTTACTTTCCGATCGAAATATGTGGCTTGGTTCCCTACTTTTCGATCGGACCATATGGCCCTTTTCGATCGACTTTTCGATCAGGCCATATGGCTTTTCGACTCACTTTCCGATCGAAAGATGTGGCTTGGTTCCCTACTTTTCGATCGGACCATGTGGCTTTTCGATCGACTTTTCGATCGGGCCATGTGGCTTTTCGATTGACTTTTCGATCGGACCATACGGCTTTTCGATCGGCTTTTCGATCAGGCCATATAGTTTTTCGACCGACTTTTTGATCCGACCGAAAAGTCTACTTTTCGATCGAAAAGCTCGCTTTTCGATCAGATACCCTTTTTCGATCGAAAAATCATACTTTTCGATCGGGTAACACTTTTCGATCGGACACCCTTTTCGACCGGATACCCTTTTTCGATCGAAAAGCTTACTTTTCGATCAGGGTATACCTTTCCGATCGAAAACCCCTTTTCGACAGGGGGGTTTCTGCTAAAATTGGGGCTTCATATTAAAATTTGTTTTGTTTAAAACCTTAAAATTTTATGTTTTACAAAACCTAATAAAATTTAGATTAGTTCCTTACCTCGTATTAGTTAAATGACAAGTAGTAATTCTGGCCAACGCTGTTTTGCTACCTTAATTAATGTCACTAATTATTTCTAATACCAGGCAATTTACTTTAAAACTAATCTATTCGCTTAAATTGATAACATCTTTAAAACCTCGATTCTGGCCAACGCTGATTCGTTGTTTTTGTAATGTTTATCGACTTAGAATTAAGCATTCGCCTTACGTATACAAGTGTTTCTCTTCTGGCCAACGCTGATGAGTTGCACATGTATTCAGCGAAACTAATTTGTACATAAAGCTTATGGTGTATCATTTCTGGCCAACGCTGATGTGATGCATCACTTTATGCACATACACTTATTTAGTTCATAATGCTTAGATGATAGGCAAGTAACCAACGCGAAAGCTGATTCATCTTAGTAGAACCTTTTATTCTGTCTATTAATTTTGGTGATTATTATAGACCTTATCACAACTTACTTGCTTCATTTCTATGGTCCTTACTTATGCCTGCTTATTATTATAATAATTACTAATGTCATATGCTTATAATTATTATACTATTATAATTATCCGATTAATCCCTATACCTCTCTTCGCTTAGTATCTTATTATTCTCTCTCTCTTGTCCACTCTAAGCATCGGCTTTCGGAATAGAAACCCTGACTGGAACAAACTACGCTGCTTGGAAGGATTCTCTGAGTCTGGTTCTCGGCATTTTGGGCTTCGATCATGCACTCCTTAATGATGCTCCTGCTGACCTCACTACTTCGAGCACTCCTGAACAGAAGACTGCTCATGAAAAATGGGTCAAGTGCAACAAGATGTGCCTTTTGATCACGAAGAAGTCCATCGACATTGTCATCCGGGGGGCCATACCAGATTCTGACAATGCCAAGACCTACCTGGCGTCCGTGGAGGAGTACTACAAGGGAACATCTAATGTGCATGCTGGCAACCTTATTCTCAAGTTGCTGACTACTAAATACGATGGAAAGGGCAGCATCCGTAAGCATCTAATGGTTATGAACGATGTCGCCAACAAACTTAAGGCCTTAGACATGCCGATCGGCGAGACGTTCCTGGTCCACTTCATTATGACTTCTCTTCCTGCGTCTTTCGAAACTTTCAAGGTCAACTACAACGCTCAGAAGAATAAATGGAAGATGAGCGAGCTGATTGAAATGTGCGTGCAAGAGGAAGAGCGTCAAAAGCTTGACAAACCAGAAGTTGCTTACCTCGTGACTGCCAACTCCAACAACAAGAGGAAGGGCAAGGCTACTCAAAGGGAATATCCTAAGGTTCAGAAGAAGGATCAAGCTACATCATCTTCCGGCCCTAGCAATTCTAGCAAACCTTACTGCAAGTTCTGTCGCAAGCTTGGACATAAACAGAAGGACTGCAATCGTTTCAAGGATTGGCTGGCTAAGAAAGGTAATCATCTTAATATGATAACTGAGTCCTTTAATTTAAATGTTCCAACTAATTCATGGTGGTTCGATTCCGGTTCTATGGTCCATGTAACTAACTCTACTCAGGGCTTTCATTCGATCCAGATGCTGGAAAGAAACCAAAGAACGCTTAAGCTTGGGAATGGAAAAGATTTAGCCGTTAAAGCCGTGGGAACTTTACATCTTATTATGAAAACTGGTTTATGTATTAAACTTTATGATACCTTATATATTCCTGAGATTACTCGGAATCTTGTATCAGGACCAAAGTTAGACATGGACGGTTTTGATGTTTCTCATGGTCATGGCAAACTTACTATCTATTTTAATTCTCAAGTATTTGGTTCTGGTTATCTGATGGTGGACTTTATCGATTAGAACTGGATGATGTTTTCTCTAATTCTTTGTTGTCTTATAATATTAATCAAACAACAACAAAAAGAAAACCTAAAAGAGACTTAGAAACTTCATCTATGTTATGGCATCAACGTTTATGCCATATTTCGCGGGATCGCTTAGCGAAACTCGTGAAAGATGAAATTTTACCATCTCTTGACTTCACCGATTTTGGAACATGTGTCGATTGCATCAAAGGCAAAATGACATCCACTAATAAGAAAGGTGCCAATAGGAGTTCTAAATTATTAGAAATTATTCACACTGATATTAGTGGCCCCTACTCTACTGTTGGAATTACTGGACATAACTCTTTTATCACTTTCATAGATGATTATTCTCGTTATATGTACTTGTATCTCATTAAAGAAAAATCTGAATCACTAACAACTTTTAAAGACTATCAGACTGAAGTTGAAAAACAATGCGGTCTTCCAATCAAAGTTGTTAGATCGGACAGAGGAGGTGAGTATTATGGTAGACATACGGACTTAGGTCAGGCCCCTGGTCCATTTTATGAGTTTTGCAAAAGCCAGGGGATCGTGAACCAATACACCATGCCAGGTACTCCTCAACAGAATGGTGTTGCTGAAAGGAGAAACCGAACCCTTATGAACATGGTACGAAGTATGTTAGCCAACTCGGGCTTACCCTTATTTCTCTGGACCGAAGCCTTAAAAGCAGCCGTTTATATACTCAACAGAGTTCCGTCCAAATCTGTCCCTAAAACTCCTTTTGAACTCTGGACAGGACGGAAACCGAGTCTAAGACATATGAAAGTATGGGGCTGCCTTGCTGAGGCTAAACTCTATAATCCCTTCTTAAAGAAGCTTGATATGAAAACCGTAACCTGTAACTTCATCGGTTATCCAGGACATTCCAAAGGTCATCGGTTTTATTGTCCTTCCCATGTTACTCGTATAGTAGAAACCAGAAATGCCGTGTTCCTTGAAGATCATAACATCAGTGGGAGCAGTGAAAACTTTCTCGATGATCTGCGTGAAGTACAAGACGCGGGGGGAGGGACTCTTCGTCGCTTACCATCACTCTGATTACTCCTCTTGTACACACCTCCGTTGCTGACACTGCACCCATTCAACCTCCCTCACCAGTACATGACGACATTCCAAACGAACAACCACAAAATAATGCTGAACCCGCTGAACCAGTCGTTCCAACCAGAAAGTCAACAAGAGTTAGAAAGCCTACTAACTTTGACGACTATGTTACTTTCCTGGCTGAGCTTGAAACGGATGGTGGAAAGTTCATCGATCCAACCTCTTATAAAGAAGCCATGAACAGTGATCAGTCTTCTGAGTGGAATAAAGCTATGCTTGACGAGCTTGAATCCATGAAGAAAAATGACGTTTGGGATTTAGTTGAATTACCCGACGGTGTAAAACCGGTAGGATGCAAATGGGTCTTTAAAACTAAACTGGATCCTCAAGGAAACGTTGAGCGCTACAAAGCGCGATTGGTTGCAAAAGGCTACGCTCAAAAAGAGGGAATTGATTATCAAGAGACCTTTTCTCCTGTCTCTCGAAAAGATTCCTTAAGGATCGTGGCGGCCCTAGTAGCTCATTTTGATTTAGAGCTACATCAAATGGACGTCAAAACTGCTTTCCTGAACGGTGACTTGTATGAGGAAGTGTTCATGACGCAGCCTGATGGGTTTAAACCAGAAGGTCAAGAACATTTAGTCTGCAAGCTAAAGAAATCGATATACGGGCTAAAACAAGCATCGCGTCAGTGGTACTTAAAGTTTGATGAAGTCATGAAGAAACAAGGTTTCCTGAAGAATCAAGTGGACCAGTGCACCTTTCTTAAGATGAGTGGGAGCAACTTTATTATACTTGTCCTTTACGTAGATGACATTCTATTGGCAAGTAATAGTCTTGACATGTTGCATGAGTCAAAGCGGTTACTTTCGCTTAACTTTGACATGAAGGATCTCGGAGAAACCTCTTACGTTATAGGCATTGAAATTCACCGAGATAGAGCCAAAGGGATCTTAGGCTTGTCCCAGAAGGCCTACATTGAGCGCGTCCTTGCTCGATATAACATGCAACATTGTAACCCCTCAAAAGCTCCTGTAGTTAAAGGAGACGTTTTCGGTTCGTTTCAATGTCCGAAAACAGATGAAGAAAATGAGCAAATGAGAATGATACCTTATGCGTCTGTAGTCGGTAGTATTATGTATGCTCAAGTCTGTACTCGTCCAGATATTGCGTACGTTGCTGGTATGTTAGGCCGTTATCAGACTAATCCTGGCCTGATCACTGGACAGCAGCTAAGAAAGTTCTTAGATATCTGAATGGGACGAGAGACTACAAACTGACTTACAGAAGAAGCGACAATTTGGAGTTAGTCGGATACTCTGATTCTGATTTTGCCAAATGTAAAGATGATAAGAAATCCACTTCTGGATACATCTTTATGTTAGCAGGCGGGCCCGTTTCGTGGAAGAGTCATAAACAACAGCTAACCACAACATCCACTATGATGGCAGAGTACATTGCTGTTTACAATGCAACCTGTCATGGAATGTTACTTAGAAATCTGATAGCTGGACTCAAAATCGTTAATTCCATTTCCAGACCATTGAAGCTTTATTGTGATAACTCAGCTGCCGTTACTTTCTCGAACAGTAACAGTTCGACTGGCGCTGGACTGTATCTCGATACAAAGTATTTGTTCGTTCGTGAACGAGTTGAGGAAAATATTCTTTGTATTGAGTATATAAGTACTAAAGATATGCTTGCGGATCCGATGACTAAAGGTCTCCCAATTAAAGTGTTCGAAGATCTTATTTCGAGAATGGGCTTTACTAAAGACCTTAACTAAGCATATTGTACTTCTTATTAATAAAATTTCCTCTTACGATTGATTTTGTCTCTTAATATGTTATGCATGCCTTATTGACATATAGACAGCTTTATTATAAATCAACGGAAGGGCTTACTTTGGTAATTGATTCTAAATTTATGTTGAATTTTAAATTTGGGATTGTAGTATGATTAATGGGGGTCTTGAGTTGGATAATCAACTCTATGACTGTATTTTTCTGCTGCAATTTTGGTTTAAAATTGAAATGAGTACTAAATTCTGATCAGACTTATCTAGTACCTCATATAAATGATCATTCGGCCAAGTGGGAGAATGTAAGACAATATTTATTTATATATCTTAATATATTTCGGTATATATATAAATAAATATCTTATGTCCTTTAATCATTTATCTTAAATAATCAATTACGGTTTTAACCCTATCTGGTATTACTTGATGGACGTAATTACCCTTTCTAGATGGGCTAGGGTTTCCCCTTGGGTGTATTATAAATAGAGGCTCTTAGGGAGGGATTAAAGGTTAATCACCATCATCATCTCAACCGATCTCTCTCTCTATCTCGGCTCTCTCTCTCTCTGATTCGTGATCTTCACGAATCCTTTTCCCATCATTAGCTATACACCCTAAAGGGGAACCAAGGCTATTAACAGGAATGGACAACCTGACTGCTGCTGATCTCAATCAGTTCACCACATGTAATCTTTACATATTATTATCTGTTTATATTAACGATTTCAGGATTCGATCAACAAGAATAAGAATTGATATAACTTCTTCAGTATCTAATATAACAAACCTGTAAAAACTCCATAGACAAACTTGTAATATATCTTTCAAGATAGCTCATCCAGTATGCTACACAAGCGATTCAAAGACATATTTTTGTTTAATTTCAAACAAACAGAGCACTAACAAACCTCGTCACATATCAACAACCTAAGAACTTAACTTATACCAAATTGTTTTAACAATTACTGAGAAAGAGAAATATTAGCCCACTTATGGTTTTCCGAAAAATAAAGAAAAAAAGAAAAAAAACACAAAGCTCTTAAAAGCACCGGAGCCGCGAGAGTCGAACATGCAACCTTCCAGATGCAAAACGCGGTAGTTGCCAGTGAGCTATATGGTATTTTTTTTAAAGATCCAGTAGATACCAACTTAATACATATAATTATTTTTTGTAAATTACACGTAAACTCGGCACTTCTAAGCGAAAAAACGGTAATGATCAAGGTCACCGCTGACCCAAAGCAAGTTCCCCCGTTGGTTACGTGTTTTGTTTTACAACTGAACTCGATATTGTAGATCAGTTGGTACCCGATTCTACTCATTTTATATATACATTTAGGTGATCCATGAATAGTGGTTTTGGGTTGACTTTTTTAAAAGTTGCAATTGATAATAAATAGTTGAGTTAATTGTCATTTTCTTTCCTGGCGTTTATAAGTTTTAGTCATTTTGATAAAAATTGGTTTTTTCTCCTCGGCTTTCCTCATATTTGTAATTTCTGTCATTTTAGTCCATATCACTAACTATTGTTAAAAACTAACTGGAAGCCAAACTTATTTTCGTAAAATCATATTATATTAAATTTTTAATGACTTTTAACCATATTATCTATTAATATTATATATGTCTTATCTATTAATTTTTTTAACGACTTTGTATTTCCCACCAACCTAATAAAATTGCCATTTTATTAAGATCCCATAAAATCTGCAACTCAACTTTCTGGGCCATCCCAAAAAAATTATGAAATTCTTTTTAATTCTTGACGGTGAGATTTATTTTAGAGTTGTCATAATCATAATCTGTGACAAGAAAACTGATTAATAAACAAACCTGTAAAAAAAATGATGAATGAAACGCTAAAAAAATCGATGATGCTTTTATCATTATCATCATCATTCCAAACAGCGTCAAGATGAAGAAGAGATGGCCACGGAATTTATAAAGAAACATGATCTAATATGAACTCCAATCAAAGAAGAGGAAGAGTGGTGAAGCAACAATCAAAGAAGAAGAGCAAAACCTGATAAGATTCATTTCCAGAGATGATCGCCACTCGCCTGAGAGAGATGGTCGGAGATCGGCTTTTTTAAGAAGTTTTTGGAGGTCGCACAATTTGGACGTACGTATAGGCCATGGCGGACCCAGGATTTTATTTGATGGGGTTCATTTTTTTCAACCATCTTTTTTATATCAACATCGACGTTAGATTTTCAGGCAGGGTCGGTCGACGGGTCGGGTCGGGTCAGGTCGGATACTAGGTTCCGGGTGTTAACATGCGAATAAGTTGGATAAACATTTTAATTTTAATCATTGATAATTACTCCCAAAATGAACAAACATCCCATTATTTCTGTTGATGATTTTTACATGTTAACATGCTCAAGACTAAATTTAATAAATTCAAAGCTTTAATTTGAATTGTGAATGACATGGACATGCTTTCTTGGAACAGGAGGATAATACACACATGAATGCATTTCTTTTTGAATATTACATGTGTGTATTTGTGACATGATTGGTTTATTTATAACATTTTAACACTAATGATCTATCTTTTTTTAATAACTAAAAGACCCCATCAGAAAAACCATTTTTCTAAACCTACTGAAATTGCCATTAAAGAATACACCGCAAATTTGATTTGTGATTTTCTAGCTTTTAGTTTTTATGAAGTTGTTTAGGACTCCTTTTGGTTAAGATTTCTACCATAATATTCTAAATTTCCTGTTGTATCTTCTTGCATGATACTAGAGCATTCAAATATTTCTTTTGTTCTTTCACAAGTTAAGAATGCCTATTCAGTAAAACATACTTTATGATTTCTTTGCCTATTCATTGTGTAACAAACTTTTTCAATGTAACAAAATTTCAAGTGTCAACTTCATATTTGTAATCAAATATACAAAAGAATAGATGTACACTAACCTATGTATTTGATTGAAGACTAACCTATGAATTTGATTGAAGACTTGGAACAGTTTAAGAATCCTTAAGATTTAGACCCAAAATAATGACCAAATGTCTCCCTAAACAACAAAACAATCTTTCAAAATATGTTCTAATCACTGGGTAGGTCTACATAGCATCAAAAATTGAACAAAAAAACATACCCGATCTGTCATAAATCGAGAGGGAAAGGAACGCAGAGTGACCGCCGGTCTGAAAAATCAAGAGGGACAGACGGAGAGGTCATGGTCGCTAGTCGACGCCGCCGGTCACGGCGTAACTGCGTCGACTGAGAGGAGCGCCGGATGTGAGTGAGAGACTGAGAGGAGCAAGAGGCCGAGAGCGACGAGCGTCTATGTGCTCTGTGGCACTGAGCGTTGTTTTAGACTTTAATTAGGGTTTAAATTTCAGTATTAAAGAAAAAAAAATAAAAAATAAATAAAAAAAAAAGAAAAAAGAAAAAGAAAAAAAGATTACAAAGAGGTCACGAGCAGATTCGAACCCGGGGCTCTAAGCAGCTGAGGAACAGATTTTAATCTACCACTGCGCCACTTTAATATTTGTTTAGTTAAGTTAGTGGGGGTCAATTATATATATTTATGGGGGTCATTAGAATTTTCGTGAATAACGCTCTACTACTAATCGAAAACCGATGAGGTTCGCTTGAACCCCTCCCCTTACATGTGGGTCCGCCGGTATAGGGATGTAGGGTTTTTTTTAGGAATAAAAATCATTTAAAAAATAATAGATAATATCGTTTTACGAAAATCACCCGATTTCCAGTTAGTTTTTTAGTTGTTAGTGATATGGGCTAAAATGACAGAAATTACAAACGTGAAGAAACTGAGAAAAAAAATTATATTAAAATGATTAAAACTTATAAACCTCAAAGACGAAAATGACAATAAATAGTTTGTTACACATGATTAAGAACATAAGTGCTTACAGCGCACTGGTTTGGTTTTTGTAGTTCTTCAACAAAACGGTAACTAAATGCCGAGAATTGCCAAGAGTTTTACCTATACTTTTTCCCACCTAACTATTCAACTTATCCCACCTAACTTATCCCACCCATACCATTCCAAAAAACAAAAAAGACTTACTTTTTTCTCTCTCCTTTGTCACTCTTCTATTGGTCCATCAACTTATCATATTTTATTCATCCTAAAAAATTTATCCCCCACACCGCCCACCCTTACAGTTTGGTTTACGTTTTAATATTTAATAGATGTGGGTTCTAACATAGTGGTCAATGCATTTATTCTGCTAAATAAGGTTCCACATTCGAAACCTCGGCCTCTCGTTTGTTTTTTATTTTATATTTTTTTCTTTGTGTTTAACAAATTGTATTGTGTAAAAAACCAATAATTACTTTTAAGGTGTTGTTATTCAAATATTAAGTGTCGTCCTTCATGATTTCAACTTTTTTTTTCCTAGACATAATTTTAATAATTATAAAAAAAAACATTTTTCTGTTTAGAATCTTTTTTTTGTCGCTTATAACCTCTATATATTTTAAATTTTTGCTATCTTACTAGCTATATTTTTTTACTCACCTATGTATTATTAAAAAAATCTATTTTTGGTTATTTACTGTTTTAGTTTTTGTTCTGTAGCGTTGCTCATACCGTTTTGTCTTCATTTGCATTTAAACATCACCTAATAATATAGCTCGAATTCGTTGCGTAACGCAAACTTAAAACGCGTTGCTCATACCGTTTTGTCTTCATTTGCATTTAAACATCACCTAATAATATAGCTCGAATTCGTTGCGTAACGCAAACTTAAAACGCATTCAATTTTAGATCATTTCATGTGTTTCAACATGAATTTTATACGATGGTCTTTCTATTCTTTTCTGGTTTTGTTTTGCTATCAACATTCGATGTAGATTTTCTTTATATGAAGTTGTGTGAAATTTTATTAATTATCTGTTTTCTTTAATCGTAGTGCCCTGCCTGCAGCCTGCTCCAACGCAGAAAGTGATGAAAAACTAGTTTCGTGGATTTTCTTTGAATATAAAATTGTTTTAAATTTATTTGGAAAACCTATCAAATCATTCATCAGCCGTTAAATGCTTACGGCCTAATTTATAGTGCGAAAGTTTTATTTTACTATTTTTAACCGTAATTTTTTACCATCCAAATCAGTGGCGGATTCAGGATTTTCGGTTAGCGTGGGCAACAAACGTCAATGTCATATTCGGATAACCAAAAACTTTTTTAAGAGGTCCATAAAGATGAATTTTTACTGGGTCGTATTATCACATTTAGTTTTGTATAAGGTTTAAAGTTGGTTTCAATTATGTATATCACAAAACATTAAATACATTATGATTCTTAAAAAAAAAAACTAATGTTTCTTGGAAATTAGATACTACTATTTTTCTTTTAATTTTTAGCTTATACACGATGTAGACATGTAATAACACGTGTAGCCTAAAATATATCCTAACATATAAGTAACTGAAATACCCTCAATTAAATGTTTCTGCAAGGAAAAATCAAACCTTATACGTTCACTAGTATTAACTTGAACCGTTTTAAAGCAAAGAACTACAATGGGTCACATAAAAATAGTAACTGACAACTAGCAGGTCCTATACGAAACTATTCTAGACTCGTACAACGATTATTTTGAGGTTTTAGTTAAACAAGTAAATGAGTTCTAAACAATATTTATAATTTTTCGAATTCTTAGATATCAAATCCTTAATATCAAAAGAAATATAAAATATAAATCTATATATAGAAATTTTGAATCCATAAATTAAAAAGAAAAATTAATACAATTTAATTAATAAGTATGTAACTTGTATTAACTAATTTGAACCAATTAAAAAGTTCGAAAAATAGTTTGTTATTCAAAAGAGCAAGAAAAAAAAAAAGGAAATAGTATTAAAAAATATATAATCGAAATGTAAAAAAGTAGTAGCTTAAATCAGATTGGTTCTCTTACCTGAACCATTGGGATGGAGAAGTTTATACGTCGATACCTGTTCCGAAACCGGCTCCTTCGATTCACAATTTAACTCACTTCATTTACCAGCCATCGATCGCCATCCCATACCAATAATTCGTCACCTCCGATCATTTGAACCCTCCCAAAACTCCAAAACCTCCCAGATGCAAACCTTCGACTAATTAACCACTGTAAAGAAACCGGTAACCCACACCATCTCCCATCGTGTTTATCACGCTCCTGTCACCGTCGATCACCACGAGTTTACCATCCGCTCAGCGTCTGGAACCACTTGGAGAACCGGGTCGGTTCGTGACACCGTTCGGATCCAGCGCCTTCATCCCCGTGCTTCTGCCTTCATCCTAGGTAAAATCCAAAACTCCATATCGATCTGGTAATCATACGCTTCTGTTTACTGCTGCGAAGTTTTTGGGTGGTTATGGAGGTCCGACGGGACTAGGGTTTTTCGTGGAGAAGATGGTACCTGGACTACTGTGTTTATATATTTTGTTTCCGGGTTAAGAGACAAATGGTTGTGTAGCCAGGTGGTTTGTGGATCGGCTGTTAATGCGAGGGTCGCGTTTTCGAACCCTGCAGCCCCTTCTTTTTTATCAGCAATTTATTTAAACCCGTTTTCTGATGTCTGACTGAACAAAAGCGACCAGCGCGATGTTTGACACCAAAGGTGCTGCTGACGGATTGGTATTTGTCATGTGTGGAGAATTAGAGGTCACGGGTTCTAACCGAGCGACCTCCATTGTTTACAGTTTATTTTCTTTTAGTTTTTGGACCTTTTTCTTTTACATAAAATCAGTCACCGATCATTTCTAACGATGTTTGATTCTTTGGGTGTCCTAATTATTGTGTTTTGACTAGTTACCATTATTTTATATAGAACACAAGTTTTCCTAAACATAAATATATATTGTTGGAGACTCGAGAATGAATTATCTATATATATATATATATAGATATATTGTAAGCGAATGGAAATATATATATATATATATATATATATATATATATATATATCTTAGTATCGAATAAAAATAAATGAAACAAGTATATTTTGGGAATACTCGTTATTGATGTAGCAATACATTTGGTTATGTGTATATATATACACACACACTACAAGAAAAAAGACCTTTAGCGGCGACATTTGTCGCCGCTAAAGCCCCTAGTGTCGCCGCTAAAAGTCTGTCGCCGCTAATGCCCGTCGCCGCTGCTGGACCGCCGCTAATGCTTCTTGCATGTCGCCGCTAATGCCCTTGTCGCCGCTAATGCCCGTCGCCGCTAAATATGTCGCCGCTAATAATACCAGTTCAGTATTACACATTTTCTACTGTATTTTTCTTGTTTCCTGTATTTTTCTTTTTTCCAGTTTTGAAACAAATACATAAACATCATGAAATTAACAACTACATAAACAAAATAACAATGTCATGCATAAACATCATGAAATTAAGTTATACGTCCGATAACATTGTTTACAAAATAAGTTCCTAATATAATTAAGACATAAGTTCTTAAATAAGTCATGAGTTCCTAATTAAGTCAAAATAACCCCACATTGTTATGCACAAACATCATCCGTCCATCTCAATCATTTTCCTCGTCCGATACGTCTTCATCACCAACATTCGCATCGTTGGTATTTTGATCCTACAAAAAAAAGATATGGTTAAAACAAACATATACAAATTTTGGGGTCAAACGGGTCATTTAAAATACATACATTTGATTCATATTTAACGGGTCAAACTACAAATATTTAACAAGTACCAATTCTATTAACATGTACCAAACTTATAACATACATATACAAGTTTCGGGTCAAACGGGTCATTTAAAATACATACATTTGATTCATATTTAACGGGTCAAACCACAAATATTTAACAAGTACCAATTCTACTAACAGGTACCAAACTTATAACATACATATACAAGTTTCGGGTCAAACGGGTCATTTGAAATATATATATTTCATTCATATTTAACGGGTCAAACTACAAATATTTAACAACTACCAATTCTACTAACATGTACCAAACTTATAGCATACATACACAAACATACAAGTTTGGGGTCAAACGGGTCATCTTAAACACATATCTAATTTCGAGTCAAACGGATTAAATTGTTTTACCTGTGTGAGTGTTTGATGAGATGGCTCCTGCCCATGACCAATGCAAGTAGAGGGTATCGATGTGGGAGGTTTACGCCCAATCCCCTTGATATGCCCACGCCTAACACCCAACACTTTTTCAAATACAACTTTCTCATCCGGCTGTGACGAAGGACCAGCCTCCGTTGCGGGTTGCGTTTGGGAATCAAACTCTTGCTTTAACTTGTTCTATATTTTAGAAAAAAGATTAATAGATTTATATATATATATATATATATATATATATATATATATATATTTGAAAATTACACTTTAAGTAAATACTTACATAGTCTTCCTCGGCTAGTGGCTCATAAAAATTCCCATCTTTGTCGGTATGCGCTGCTTTAAACGTCTCAAGCCTGCTCTTGCTCTGTTTAACATAAAAAAAATAGATTATATATAGCAGTATATAATGCATTTATATATATAAAACAATACTTACTTGTTTGTACGCATAACTACTAAAAGATGATGATCCGCCACGATTTATATATCGTTGTTTTTGACGGTTAGCCTTATTCACTTCTGACCGTCTCCTATGACCATCCGACAAGAAGTAGTCTATGGCCTTATTCCATGGCCCCTCCTCCATTCCGTGGGGTTTATATGCCCTTGCCCGATCAACATCATCATATCCGCCGTTATCCATAAACAACTTTTTAATGTTTGCTTTGGTGTCTCTATATCGCTTTTTTATGGCCTTTTCAAGACCATCCATCAACCTAAGAGCCTCTGGATCCTTTTCAAGCTCACCCAACTTGAAGTTTTGCTAGTAATTAAAAAAAGTTACTTTAAGTAAAAAAGGATTCATGAAGAGAGAACATATAACATATACTTAGATAAACCATTTACCCTGAGATGCTCGTATAAGGCATTCCTCTCAGCTTCGGAAACGGCAGACCAAGTGTCTTTATCTAATGGAATTTTATTTTTGATGTATTTCGTCACCTCACGTACTAACATATCATGTCGGTCACCTACTGAGGTGTAGGTGATAGCTCTGTCAAAAGGGACGGATAAAGGCCCTTCTTTCTCCACCAACTTTGCCAACCTTTCGTTTTTTGCTGGCCCTCTTGTCTTTCGGCGAGGGGGGACGGCTGCAATTATAATAAAAAAATATAAGTCACAATATATATGTATAATAAATGAATAAATTATTAAAAGACTTACGATCACTCTCGTGGTGACCGGGTTGGCCCCTTAAAGGTGGTGGTGGATCCCCCGCTCCATCGCCGCCATGGCCTAGACCCATGACATCCGTCATAATTTCCTGAAAAATTATAAAACATATAATGTAAAAATATAACATGAATAAAGTTTTCTATTGCAGCATGTGAGCATTAACCACGCAATTCAAGCTAGCCACAATCATATCTATACATAACTAATGTCAAGTTCTAGAAACATAAAAATTCTAATAGTATAAGTGAAAGAATAAACAAAATCAATGACAATTCATAGCAGAAAGAACCTAAACTCAAGCCCCGGTAATTTCTGATCTAACTATGACAGATCTCAAAACTTTACACTGGTTATGCAACTTAAAATGGATGGGTTTCAAGTTAAATGTTTCATCCAGATGAAAAATCCTCAGAGATGGACAGGGCCTTTTTCTTTTATCAAACACAAGGCCTTTTTGAACACCATCTGCATACAACAATGTGTAGTTTAAAGAGAGGTTATAGAACCCGAATTGCTGTGGCAGAAGAAACAAAGTAATCAATTAATTCAAGCTAGCCACAATCATATCTGATGTTGTCACTGCAAAAGATTTTATTAACCCTAAAAAGGCTACAAGATTTTAAGAATGTAAAAACTATACATACAAATTCCCATCAATAAAATCAGTCCCCTTAGGAAATAGATCAGTATATGAGCACATCAAAAGAATCATCTCTATACATACATGTTCCCTTGTATATATCATTTAGTGATAGAAGTAATAGTAAAACATCACTTTATGACTAAAAAGAAGCATACTACTGCTACAACTAGAGGGATGAGGCTCACTTACAATTTTTAGAAAGCTTGTCCACTACATCTTTATATGGATAGCAGTTTAATACCTTAAGGACATATAGCAAATGATTAGAGGAGCGGCGACGGTGGATGAAAGGAGAGCGACGACGAGGCTAGAAATCGATCATATAAAAAATGAAGCACAAACTAAGCATTACAACTCTGTTGCAATAGAATCGACAACTAAATCTGAAGGAATAGTTGTTTTATACAACTAAAACCAAAGGCTGGTCAGCTAGAGCTTCAATTCATCAACAGAAATAAGAAAATGTTGACACGAATGATAAAAAATAAACTATAAATATATCTGCAAACTAAATTCGTATAAGCAACAATCATGTCTCAAAGGATTAACAAAGCCATCAAGCTAGCAAATCAGTACCAGACGCTCTTTCAATTGATACGAAAAAAATTATAGCAAAACTTAGATTTCAACCAAAACAAGGAAGGGTAGAAATCGACCAAACCAAGCTTCAATTCATAACGAAAATCAAAAAATGTTAACACGAACGATCGAACAAAGGTAACGATGATTACCTCGCTTAAGAATCTGCTTGCAAAATCAAAGGCACAAAGGAGCTTCAATTTATCACGGCACAAAGGAGCTTCAAACATCAACGAAAATAAGAAAAAGTTAAGAGGAACGATCAAACAAAAGTATAATGCAATTAAAATCGTAAAATCATGAGCGTTAAGACAGGAGGAAGAAGAAGATTTGGAACGAAAACGATTGAGTGTTATACCTCAACAACTTAAGCTTCCAGATGCTGTGATTAGGGAGGTTGGCAGTGGAAGGAGAGCGACGAAGCTCGGTGGATGCCGATGGGTGCAGCGCGCAATCAGTGGAGCTCGGCGATGGCGATGCTGGATGAATGGAGCTCGGTGGGTGGCGGTAGGGTGAGAATTGGGGGAACCAGCGACCAAATGGAGGGAACTAGAGGGAAAAGGCCGCGCTAAAAAAATTAGGTTTTAGCGGCGACACCTCTGGATAAAACCCTAGCCGTCGGATGAATCAGCAAATGGACGGCCCAGATATCGTTTTATGCGCGCATACGGATCACGAACTATTAGCGGCGACAGTCGCCGCTAATGATAGGCGTCGCCGCTAAATCCTGTCGCCGCTAATACTCATTTTTCTTGTAGTGACATGTTTTATTATTCGATTTCCTGGTTGTATATTATTATTGAGTAATATACTCTTCGTTGTCGCTTTCCCCCGGAACAGTGTGCGTATTAGCGCTCGCATCTCGTATTCGTGTGTGAAAATTTTCCTAAGGTTTTTCCGTTAGACTACCTAGACACGGTCTATATATATATATATATATATACATATGGAGTATTTACTTACACAGCAGAGCGAGTATCCCAGGTTGGCACGTAAAAATGTTGTTTTGGGAATTTTGTTTGTTCGTTTGTAACTAAGGTTTCAAGTTGCAGTTTCCAAATCATTTTTCAAAAGTGATTCCAGTTCTCTGCAACTTATGGCTCTGATACCAATCTGTCACACCCCCAAATAACCACTAACGGAGTTTATACCGTTAAGGGGTGCGAGCAAACCAGGACCACAACCATTAGTTACAAATACTAAACGAATCAGAGTAAAATTCAAATGTTCATAATAAAAACAGTTCAAAAGTACGCAGCGGAATAAAAACATAAGTATCTTAACACTAACCACGTGCTTTAATTACAGAACATAAATAGTTGTTTAATTCCCAAATTAAGTTTAAAATAAAGTTAAGAAACTTCAAGCGCCATGCCAACCTCCAGTGGATACTCCTCAACGATCTGTAAAAGTGAAAACCACACAAGTGTCAACCTAACGATTGGTGAGTTCACGGTGGGCATGTCATGCATTGGCCCGGTCTCATAAGCGTATGTATCAACATATATTAAGTATTAATCTTGCAAACATTGCCAAGTGTTGAATTATCGAATATGCACTAGTTAAGTAAAAAGTTAAAGCGGTCAACCGATATCGCGGGTAGCTAATCCGGTTTCCATGCACTAAGGAAGTTCGTACCAAAGCTGACGTAACAGAGTTCGGCATTTTCCGATGGTTTGTGCTTCCAGTTGTGTTCCTCGTGGGACCCACAACTAAAATAGGCTGATATTGTACTCCGTTCGGCCTCC
>JBCNJP010000003.1:15441206-15657831 GCA_039602395.1 Deinandra increscens subsp. villosa
TGTTAAAAAAACAATCCATATTTTCTTCCTGATAAAAACATATTATTCTTATCACTGAAGAGATATGGTATGAGGTCTTGGATCATGCCCGACCCACATTTAATATCTCTCATGGATCCGAGCCGAAAGCATGTTCCGGGTTCACACTCACATTCTGTTATGATTTAACATGCGAGCGGGCCCACATAATGTTCCCGAGTAACCTATGGGATGCGGCTACGTGTCCCTTCAACAAGACATGACTTGATACACCAATGGGAGAGCATGGGTCACTATCAAGGAGGTTATTCTTGACGTTACCTCCAAAGAGTAGTGTAAAATCCTCGGTGTAAACCTCACGAAGGATATGATTTCTTTGTACAAACTTATTCGGTAAACAAATAAGAAGAATACTTCTACTATTCTTCAATGGCGCTATCCGCATTCGATACTCACTATTCTTCTCTCTCTTTTAACCATTTCGATGGCTAAACACGAGAGATGAGGATGCGGCTTTCTCCACTGACGATGAATTTTCTTCTTCTCCCCCGGCTATGCTAGATTGGAATCTGTAACATCCCGATTCTTAAATAGTTAAAATCCCGTTAGATTCACGTTAAGCGTGCATGAATCCGAATTATGGTACACTAAAATTATGTGCCAACTATATTAAATATGAAAGCTTGAGGACTTGAATTGTTAAAATGGTGTCTTGGTTTTAAATAACCTAAACTCAGAATTAGAGGGACTTAGGGAGTAATTTAGTGAAACTAATTTAAACAAAAGAAAAAAACGATGGAGATGCAGAAGAAGCATCATGCGTTGTTTTTTTCCCCATCACAAGCCCTAGTTTAAAATTCTTGCAATCCAGAGATCAAGATGCTGAGATTTTGATGATTGAGACAAGAAATTGAGAGGGTTAAGCATGGCTAAACTCTTGGAGGTCATTATGTAAGTAAACCACATCTTCAAGCATGTTTAGGGTCCGAAATTTATGACCCAATTGGATTCTTTAGGGTTGTGATTCCATGCCTAATGTGTTATAGTATGTTTATGTGAAATCATGGATACTTACATGCTAAGAATTTGATCTAAAACACCAAGTTTTGGGTACTTGAACCCTTAAGTTTACGAATTCCTGATTGAACGGATCAATAAATCTATGGGATGTTTCGGGCCTTATTATATAGTTTTGCTTGAGGACAAACAAAGGTTCAAGTGTGGGGATGTTTGATATGCGCCAAATTATACATATTTATACATTAAATATTCCTCACGTTTCGGGGTAAAACTGACACACTATTAACAATACAGTATGATATTGTTTTCTTTATTTTTCAGTGTAATCCAGGTGAAAATCACAAAAGAAGTCATTTATGTTGAAAAATGAAGAAAACCCAAAGACTTTGTGATTTTAAGCCAAGACCGGGGCTTCGCCTCTGAAGAATGGACAAAATGCCCTCATACGTATCTCTCTTGATTCAAGACAAAGTAGTAACCCTAAAACTCAACCACATCTCGGAATACAACTGCTAGAAGACAAAGAAGTAGTCAAAGACCTCATAAAACTTCGCGGAAGCATATCTCGGGCTAGATAATGAGGTACGGGGCCCATAAATAGTGATTTTTGAGTATCTCGATGAGAGGAAGAAGATTTTGAGGTCAAAATGACATATTTCTAACTACGAACGACCCGTGTCCCACTTGAGGCACGACCCGTGTCCCATTTGAGGCACGACCCGTGTCCCACTAAGGCACGACCCGTGCCCAACTCAATCTTATAGAAGTTAACTTTTGCATGCCAGACGCTCCCCCTGACAGACATGACCCGTGCCCCTGACCCGACACGGCCCATGCCCCTGTTACCTGACAGATACGGCCCGTGCTACTGACTCGACACGACCCGTGCCTTTGTTACCTGACAGACACGGCCCGTGCCCTGCCAGGCTCGACCCATGCCTAAGTACCGACTTTGCCTATAAAACCCCCCAAAGCCTCCCATTTTACTTGCTCATCCGTCTCCTCTCTTCTTTAAGAGTACTTTTTGTTTTTCTCTTGAGCCACTTGGCTTTTTAAGTGTTTTGTTAATCAAGTTTGTAAGAAACATAACGTAATTATATTTTGTTTAAATTTTGTCTATGAGCTACTCATTCTCTGTTATGCAAATCTTTATGGCCATTATTGGCTAAACTCTTACACTCACTTGGGAGTAAACAAGCCTTTGGTAGGTCAGGAAAATAAGTCTATGTGCCCACCTTAAGTTGAGTACAAATGACTTTATGAAAACTCTTTTAAATTGAAAGTTTATTATTAACCTTTTTGAACAAACGTGCCTTGCGTATTGTAGACCATTTAAGGAGACAAAAGCTCATTTGTCGGACCTGTGACACCCGATTGGGGGAAGATGCATGATCTTATATGGTGACTCACACCCCATGCAAAGTAATACGTTCATGAGTTTTATGTCTATCTAAGCAAACACGACTTTCACGCTAACTACGTCCTAAAGTTATTGGTTGGGATTGGGGTTAGTAATATTTTGTTACTTCACGGAAGTCAGTGAGATACGAGATAGTGAACTTGACTCTGGTTACGACCGCCCATGTTTGCACGAAAGCGGTGCATGGAGGAAATGGACCTTAGTCCCTTTCAAAGATGTTTTCCATAATAAATTAATCTGATGCGTGAGTTGTTCCCCAGCTGGTTCATGACAACGTATTCGAGTATAACGGTGCCGACGGCCCATCAGACCCTATATCTATATTGCATTCACGCTCACTTTGTTTGTTACTTCCAGAGCGGTTCACTCAATATCCTTACGGGGAGAGGGGAGGAACGTGAGATAGGGTTCCAGGCTGAAAAGCGGCCCTCCTCACCTGACAAGTAACAATCTTAAGGCAATCGCCTAAATCTGTTCTACCAAACCAACCACTAGTAAGTTCTCCCAAGTGATATTAACCTCAGATTAATTACAACTTACAACCGATTTTATTTATTTGATTTTCTTTTTCTGTTTTCTTAGTTTAAATAACCCCTAAACTACCACTTATATATTTAAATCAGGTTGGTCGTTAATAAAGATTAAATATTAAAAGCCCTCCTTTTTCTTATGTCCTTGAACGACCCCTGCCAACTTACCACTACTATACTGTTTCATGATGGGTGCATTTGCCCGTGTTATGTGATGAAATAGTAGTTGTAGTTAATCAAGTTTTATAAACTTAAAAGCTTATGCATAAAAAGGTGTCACTAGAATTGCTACATTTTTATATACACCACACACACCAACTAGATTTTTGTGTTTTAATATAATATTTACATACTGCCCCCTTGCCCTTTTGTCAAATTAAACAACATACTTTATTTTCACATAACCTCACTATTTCATGCTTTATCTATTAGTTACATATAAATTTTATAACAAATCATATATCCACTATTTTATATTGGGTCATCATTTAGAACATACGTCACTCAATAACTCCACTTATTTTAACATAAATTATATTTAAATCAAAACTGTTTTTAGGTTGTTAAAATAAGGAAGAGGGTTGTGTGGAACGTGGATGAAACAAGTTACAAAAAGCTAGTTGGTTCTTTGAGGTACTTAACATAAACCAGGCCATATATTTATTTTGTAGTTGGCTATGTGAGTAGGTTCATGCAAGCTCTAAAGGAATCTCTTTTGAAGGCTGTGAAGCATCTTATGAGATATATCAAAGGTACAATCCATTATCATCTTATTTATAAATCAGTTGAAGGAGGATGATTGATAGGCTATAGTGATAGCAACCACTTGACAAATTATGAAGATGTGAAGAGTACATCTAGTCATGTTGTTTTATTATAATAAGTCAATAGTGTCTTGGCATTCATAGAAGCAACAAACAATTGCATTTTTCGTTGTGAGTCTGAATTCAAGGATGCTACCTCAACAACATGTCAAAGCTTATGGTTACATGGTTTATTTGTTGAAATGACTGGAAAGGAGCAATAGGTTGTGGCAATTTATGTGGACAACATATCAATAATATTATTGATGAAAAACTCAGTTTTTCATGAAAGATCTGAACATATTCATTTAAGGTATCATTACATAAGCATGCATTGAGAAATGTCAAATTTGTGTTAACTTTATATGTGGAAGTTTACAAAGAGCTGATGTGCTGACCATTGTCAAGAACAACATTTGCTAAGATGAGGTATTTTTTGGGTGTCGAGGAGCTTAAAGAAAACTCGGTATTGTTTGTGTGTGGTGTGTGTGTGTGGGATAGGGTTTTCCAAAAAGTTCGAAACTCGAAACTCATTCGAACTCGCTCGAAAAATATTCGGAAAATGCTTGTTCGATTGTCGCTCGCTTTAAAAACGAACCGAGCGGCTCGGTTCGATTTGTAAAACGAACCAAGTATGAGCATAGGTGCGCTCGCTCGATGCTCGCTCGAATTTATATATATACATTTAGTTATTTATTTTATATATTTTTATTATTTATTTTATCAATTTTAATTTTGTTATGTAAGGAATTAGGATTGGAATTAAGATTTTCCATTATTCCAAAAATTATTTGCACTTAATATTTGACTTTGAATGTAAGTTTAATATGTTAGTTTATCATCTTTGTAGCTTTCATTCTCTCTAGCCTCCTCTATTGTCATTGTTTTTATTAATCTTTGCATAATTGTTTTTTATATAGAATGTCTTTTCACAAAGAATCTAATGGTATCGAGACTTCTCATGTTATATTAAGTGATGGAGAGAGTTTTGAGTTAGTTGATGAAGTAAAAAATAAGGAAAACGTAAGTAAAGCTGTTAATGCAACTAGAAAGGGAAAGCGAAAGAATAGTTTTGAAGCACATCCAAATTTAGTAGACATCGAGGACATGTACAAAGGGAAAATGGTAAAAAAAGAAAGAGTGCATTCATTATAATTATATCAGTTCATATTAGTGTTAGTTGGTCTAATAAAATACAAACAAGACTAGTGTGTTAGTTATTGGACAAAATGTGTTAAAATTGGAAACATGGATGAAGGTTTTATGTCAGATCACCACCCACGTCACTTTCCTTTTTGTTCTGCGACGCTCGAAATTTGCTCGGTGATCGCTCGAAAAATACTCGGATCGAAAGTCGCTCGTTCGATTTTGGATCGGTTGAAAAAATGCTCGGTTCGGTTCGGTTCGGTTTGTAAACGAACCAAACACGAGCAAAGGTCCGTTCGGTTCGGTTCGGATCGTGAACAGCCCTAGTGTGGGAGGAGGGAGGGGGGGGGGGGCGTATTGTTTGAAGTTCAAGGGTGTAATATGTAATTCTTCGTTGTTAGAAGACAAATTATTTAACTTTTTGTTTAGTTTGTTGTAATAATCACTATATAAAGAAGTTTATCAACTAACATTGGTGGTTAGACTAATAAAAATACATCAGATTCTCTCAATCTTCTTCATACTTTTCAATATCAATTTCTCTAATCTTGGGATATCTAGCTTCAACTCCAAGAACACTAGGACACACCAACATCGACTTTGCTCCGGCTATAGTTATTCAAAGATTGAGGATAAACGACCAAAATCAAGATGAGTTCTTATAAAAGTTGCCATTGTTTTGTGTAAGGAAACCCTATTTAATTACTTCTTATATGAGTTTTTTTGTCTTGAATTTATTCCTTAATATTCCAATGAGCGTGATGATGTTTCTTCTTCAAGTTCTTCTCACATCTATTGGGCTAGCTTGGTGCCCTGGTGGTACTACTGACAACTTATGAAATTTAGATTGTTTTATGGGTTTAAAGACATATCAAACAGGAACCTTTCAACTTTGGGGGATTCATACTTTTTAATTTGCGCCATTCCTTCTTTTTCTGTTTGTGGAGTTATTATTTAGATCTAAAACTTCCTGATTTTCTATATTTTGGTGGAGGGCGGATGATTATTATTGTTATTTATTTATTTATTTATGTATTTTTTATCATTATTTATATTTTTTTGGTGCCGTTGGGCTGGGGTTCTCCTTCTTTTTTCTCATTGGGTTTTTTTTCTCTCGTGGCTCGGAGCTGGGGGTCTCTCTGGAAGCCACCTCTCTATCCGAAAGATAGAGGTACGGTTTGCCTACATCCCACCGTCCCCAGACCCTACTAATAGTACCAAGTGCTATTGATGGGACTTTACTGGGTACGATTGTTGTTGGTGGTGGTGGAGGGCGGTTGATGATGGTAGCCGGAGACATTAAAGAGGTCTGTCATAAAGTGTTGGTGTGTATAGATGTATCCAGAAAGGGCGGGCCCATGATGGTTGCATAGTATCAAGGGTATTTTTTAGCTTTTAATCAATCTCAACTAACTATCTTCAATTAATATGGTTGGGTAGGTAGGTGGCCGGCTGAGTGTGGTGGTGGTGGACTGGGTGTCCAACAAGAAGGGGCGGGCCCGATGATGGTTGTCAGTTGTGTCAAGGTGTGATTTTTAGCTTTATAATTAATTTATGAATCAAGCTTAGCTCTTTTAACTAATTTAATTAACCTTACATAGGTAGTCCTTAAAAAGTGTGGTTCTCAAACTATTTTGAGTTATTAGATGTAAAAATTGATCAAACAACCATTTTATTTAAAAGAAAATTTAGATCAAATTTAAAATTCTTTAGTCAAGATGACTCAAATGATTAGAATTAAAAAATCTCAAGGCTTAAATCATAAATTAAGAAAAAATAAAAGTTAGTACAAGTGATAAGCTGACCAAACGATAACGACGAAAACCGAAATTAACTCTAGAGTTTGACTTTAAAAACATAGTAGGATATATGATTTCACGAATATACATAATTTTCATATATGTATTAAATGATATGATAGTAAATATTCAGATACGCATTAAATTTATTGCCGACTCACTTTCAAAGGTTCAATCAGAGCCTTCAATGACCAAATGTTTTCACATTTTGAACTTAAAAAAAGATATTCGATATATACGTCTCTTTCACAATTTGCTCCCATCCTACATATCTTTTGACTTCTACCACCATATCCTCCAAGCGTGCTTCTTGCTCATCATTCTTGATGGGAGAGGCCCCTCCGTCACCGGAAAACGAAACCTTCCGGCAGCATGACGCCGGTGCAACTTTTGTGCTTGAATCAAAAGGTAACCAACCAACCAACCGTTTTACCGATTTCAGTTACTTTTTTTTCAATGTTTTAAAAACCGATTTTTTAGTTGAACCGGAAAACCTTCTGGGGCCGATTTGACCGGTCGGACCAGTTAGACCGGCCGGTTGAACCGGTTAGAGGATTTATATATATTTTTTTATAAAAAATTCGACCGGTCGGACCGGTTAGACCGGCCGGTTGAATCGGTTAGAGGATTTATATATATATTTTTTATAAAAATGTTAATAAACTTGTACACCCGAAAAAAAATAGTTAAAATACAAATATAATTCACTAAAAAATAATACTAAATTTGTATTTCTAAGAAAATATATTTTTTAAACTTTAAAAAATAACAATAAAATTAAAAAAAAAAATTTCAAAAAAAAAATAGTCAGAAAACCGGTTGAACTGGACTGGTTGAACCGAAAAAAAACCGGAAAACCGTCCGGTTCGAAACGGTTCGGTTATGTCCGAAAACCGAGGGATTAAAAAACCAGTATGAGTACCAGTTGGCGGTTGAACCGGTTGAATCGGACCGGTTAAACCGGTTTTTAAAACATTGCTTTTTTTTTTAACCGGCAATCAGTCCAACTCGTGTTACTTTTTAACACTTTAACTACTATGAAGTGTTTTAATTGTATTTTTGCCTTTGTGTAATTATTGTAGGTGAATGGTATCATGCTGGGTTTCATCTTACTACTGCTATAGTGGGACCCAGTATATTAACGCTACCTTACGCGTTCAGAGGGCTGGGATGGGGTGTTGGATTCTGTTGCTTGAGTGTAATGGGGGTGGTCACCTTTTACTCGTACTATCTCATGTCGCGTGTTCTTGAGCACTGCGAGAAAGCCGGTCGCCGACATATCCGTTTCCGGGAACTCGCCTCCGATGTCCTCGGTATGTTGTTGTTTTTGCCTCTCGTATATGACCGTGTGAGAAGTTAAGGACGTGGTAGGAATGGTTGATTTGAGTCATGTTTTATTTCTAATGAAAAATAACAGAAGCAAAAAAAGAAATTTGGTCAAATGTATTAAAGTCACCATCCTAATTAATTACTAAAATTAACTAGTGTGTTTTTAATGAATAAGATCTCATAGATCATTTATTAAAAAGATTATTATAAAATAATATATTTTATTCACTAATTACTTTATTAGTGAACTTGGAAACTGCCTAGGTTTACGGTAACCAGTTTCAATACACTGTTAAGCTAGTTTTCCGTTAAAAAAAGTTACTCTACTAAGAAAATAGAACTTGCATAATAGAACTTGCATTAATAGTGTCATCGTCACATGACAGCATCCTATGGTGTTATGTGGCAGTCATATTATTTTTTGTCTTTTTGTTTCTCTCATTACTTTTCGTATATAAACACAACACATTTAGCAAATAAGTGGATTTTGTAATAGGTATAGTAATTTAATATAACCTTTCAGGTTCTAGGTTAAAAACTTTTACCATTTCGGTTTTCATTGTTTAACATAGCTTTTGGGTTATTACGCAATTATGTTTTTATTTGCGTTATCTTTACGTAACATTATAGTATATAACTGATTTGTGTGTCATGTAACATTCTTTATAGGTTTTTTTTTTTGTGTTATTTTGTTATTGTTATGTTGTATTTTCGCTTTATCCGGCAACACACATCGCACATTACAATATGAAAAGTAAAAAGACTATGAACTAAAATTCTATCTGGGTATTCGGGTACCTCAATCCGATTTTAGGAGTATAAAGAAAACTTATGTTTTGAGTTTTCACTTGATCCTTTAATTGATCACTTCTCTAAAAGGGAAATGTTTCATTTATTTTAGTGACAATTAAGTTTGAGTGGGGTGTTTTGCTTTTAATTAACGTGACGTGACACGTTATGGTTGTGTTTTTGTAGGGTCGGGTTGGATGTACTATTTTGTAATTTTGATCCAAACAGCTATTAACACTGGAATAAGCATAGGAGCAATTTTGCTCGCAGGAGAATGCCTTCAGGTATGATAAAAAGTTCAACCCATTAGCATTCAATTTTACTCAAGTCGGATTGACCCGAAACACTTTTAATCTTTTCGTAAACGATTGTTTATTTTCGAGTAGATAATGTATTCGAGCGTATCTCCTGATGGTCCCCTTCATCTATGGGAGTTCATAGCAATGGTGACAATGGTGATGATGGTTCTTTCTCAACTGCCATCTTTTCATTCTCTTAGACATGTAAACATGGCTTCACTTTTCTTGAGCTTGGCCTACACATTGATCGTGGTCTCCGCATGTATTAACGCAGGTATATTACATTCGTTGCTAGCCGGGTTCGGCCTTCGGGTCATTTATAGTAATTGTCAAAAGTTCAGGTCAGGTTACCAAAAAAACAATTGTTCAATTTTTTTATTAATACGTGTAGCAAAACATGTGGGCCGTGCTGATCGGGTCAAAATGGGTCAATTTTAATAAATGAAAAAAAGTGTTTCAAGTCAAAAGGGGATATGACCAAAAGATAGTGTCGATGAAAAGACCCATTTTGACCCGTTGTATAATTTGAGAAGACCCAAATTGACTTGTTATATGACTTGAGCAATGTTTTAAAACCCGGGTCGAACCGGCCGGTTCAACCGGTTCGACCGGGGACCGGCCACCTTTCCGGTTCTTTAATGTCCGGTTTTTTGGGTTGAACCGACCCGCTTCGAACCGGCCGGTTTTCCGGTTTTTTCCGGTTCAACCGGTCCGGTTCAACCGGTTTTCTGATTTTTTATTTTATTTTTTATTTTTTTTCACCTTTTTTTATTTTTTATTATTTTTTAAAGTTTAAAACTTATATTTTCTTATGAAATACATATTTGATATTATTTTTGAGTGGATTATAATTGTATTTTAACTACTTTTGTTGGAGTGTACAAGTTTATTAGCATTTTTATAAAAAAATATATATAAATCCCCTAACCGGTTCAACCAGGCGGTCTAACCAGTCCGACCGGTCGAACCAGTCCCGGAAGGTTTTCCGGTTCAACTAAAAAACCGGTTTTTAAAACATTGGACTTGAGGTGAGCAGAATGAAGCCATTTCTAGAGGGTTTTATTTTTCCATTTTCTTTTCTTTTCCAAACTAGTGTCAATGAAAAACTTATTTACCATTATAGTGTTGTTGGAAAAAGATTTACCAAAATATAGAAAACATGAGAGTTAATAACAAAACACTATTTTGATAAGTGTTTTTCCAACGGCATTAAAATGATTTATAAGTTTTCCACCAACAAGAATGATACATTATGTAACTATTTTTTTTACCAAAATCAACCAATTTCTTGAAAAATGATACATGACTGCCATCCTGCCAAGTTATATCATGCTTTCAAAACACACTTTGAAAGTTCTAATCCGTTTGACCCATCTCCTTTTAATCTAATATGTTCACATGTAGTTTTTTTTTTAACGGCTAAACTATTACAAACTCCTATTCTAACCTCATAAATCACCAAAAAACTGTCAATGCCTGGGTTTGAACCCAGAACCTCCAGGTAGGCAAAGCCTTACCACCTCCCCCTTGACCACTAGGACAAGGGCTCATTGGCTGTTCACATGTAGTTTAAGGTCGAGTTAAGTTGTCACTATCCCGCTAACATGATATTGATTACAGGGCTATCGAAAACCGCACCTCAACGAGACTACTCATTAGAATCTTCAAAATTTTCAGTGGTTATGAGTGGATTCACTTCAATCTCTATAATTGCAGCCATATTTGGAAATGGAATTGTTCCTGAGATTCAGGCAAGTTCATTGAATTCTGAAACTTTATCACTATATTAGTTTATATATACATATGTTTCAAGAAACTCAAGAATACCATTTGGTTGAATGCAGGCTACATTGGCTCCACCAGTAAAAGGGAAGATGTTAAAAGGGCTTATAATGTGTTACTCTGTGATTTCTGTAACATTTTACTCGGTTGCGGTCTCCGGGTACTATGTGTTTGGTAATAAAGCTAGCTCCAACATTCTTAAGAGTCTCATGCCCGACGAGGGACCCGCCTTAGCCCCGACGTGGCTTCTGGGACTCGGTGTTATTTTTGTTCTGCTTCAACTCTTTGCCATTGGACTGGTAAATCTTTTAACTTTTTACGCGATTGATTACTATTTTTGCTAGCATACTTGTAGCAATTCGAAAAGGAGCCAAAAATGATCTCTAATTGGTCGAATACAACTACCATAACCACTAGAGGTGGCATAACAGGTGGGTCGTGGAGTTGGGTAACCGGTCAAAATGAGTTTTTGTTTAAAAAAAAAAACTAATTTTATGTGTGTCAAATGGGACGGGTAGGGTTAGAGGTTCAGAATTTGATTTGAACATTCAAATGGCATGAAATTTAAACCGATTCGAATTCGAATATAGTTTTAAATATTAGGCTGGAAACTGATTTTAATTAAGGGGGTGTTTGGTATGATGGAATTCGTGGGAATTCATTGGAATTGGAATTCGAATTCCATTCCATAATGTGTTTGGTTCGCGGAATTCAGTGTGATTGGAATTTGAATTCCATATTTAATGTGTTTGGTTAATAAGGGAATTGGAATTGGAATTTGATTAGATTCCATCAAATTCCTTCATTCAATGGATTTCACATTACTTCATAATAATAAAGGATTTCACATTCCTTTCACACCAAAGACAACTACCCGACTGGACCAGACCCGTGGACCGAACCGATCGGACCTGACCGGACCCGCCGGACTCGACACCCGGACCAACCGACCCGACCCCCGATCTAGACTGACCAGACCCGGACCCGACCGACCGGACCCGATCCCCGGACCTGACTAACCAGACCCGAACCCCAGACCGGTCTCCCGGACCGGTCGGACCCCCGACCATACCCGTCCCGACCCTCGGACCGGACCAGACCGACCGGACCCCGAACCCGACCGGACCCCCGGACCGGACTGGACCGGACCGACCGGACCCCACCCGACCCTGGACCGACCGAACCCCCGAACCAGACCGGACCCCCGGACCTGACCCAACCCCCGGACCGGACCAACCGGACCCCACCCGACCTCAGACTGACCGGACCCCCGAACCCGACCGGACCCCCGGACCGAACCCGACCCCGGGACCCAACCCTCGGACCCGACCCGACCCCCGGACCCAACCCTCAGACCCGACCCGACCCCCAAAACGGACCGGACCGACCGGACCCCACCCGACCCCCGACCGGACCCCACCCGACCCCCGAACCCGACCCGACCCCCAGACCCCCGAACCCGACCCGACCCCCGGACCGGACCCGACCCCCGGACCCAACCCTCGGACCCGACCCGACCCCCAAAACGGACCGGACCGACCGGACCCCACCCGAACCCGGACCGGACCGACCGGACCCCCGAACCCGACCCGACCCCCGGACCCCCGAACCCGACCGGACCCCCGGACCCGACCCAACCCCCAAACCAGACCAGACTGACCGGACCCCACCCGACCCGGACCGGACCGACCGGACCCCGATCCCGACCGGACCCCACCCGACCCCGGACTGGACCGACCGGACTCCTGAACCCGACCCCGGACTGGACCGACCGGACTCCCGAACCCGACCGGAACCCCGGACTGATCGGACCGAGCAAACAAACCAGACCCCGGACCCGACCCCCGGGCTGGACCCCGGACCGACTAAGCCCGAGCGATTGAAACCGCCCCAGTCCCCACCGACCGGACCCGAACCCCGGACCGAACCGCCGACCGCACCGGACCCTGAACCCGACCCCCGGACCGACCGACCCTGGTCCGGTTCGTTCGGTCCGTTCGGACCCCCTGAACCCAGGGGTCCGGTCCAGTCTGGTCCGGGGGTCGGGTCCGGTCGGGTTCGGGGGTCGGGTGGGGTCCGGTCGGTCCAGTCCGATCCGGTCAGGTCCGGTTCGGGTCCGGTCGGTCCGGTCCGGTTCGGGTGCGGGTCGGGTCCGAGGGTTGGGTCCGGGGGTCGGGTCAAGTCCGGGGGTCCGGTGGGGTTCGAGGGTCCGGTCGGTCCGAGGTCGGGTTCGGGGGTCCGGTCGGTCCGAGGTCGGGTGGAGTCCGGGTGGAGTCCGGTTGGTCCGGTTGGTACTAATCTACTATGATTTCATCTTATGTAAAACTGATTTAATTAAAAACAGGTTTATTCTCAAGTTGCTTACGAGATCATGGAAACAAAATCCGCAGATGTGAATCAAGGGATGTTCTCCAAACGAAACTTAATCCCAAGAATAATTCTCCGGTCAATCTACGTCATATTTTGCGGGTTTTTCGCAGCCATGTTGCCGTTTTTTGGAGACATTAACGGGGTCGTTGGAGCCGTAGGTTTCATTCCTTTGGATTTCATCCTTCCAATGCTTCTATACAACATGACTTTCAAGCCATCAAGGTCTTCGTTGACTTACTGGATCAATGTTGTTATAATGGTGGTGTTTACGGGGGTTGGCTTATTGGGTTCATTTTCTTCCATCAGAAAGTTGGTTCTTGATGCGACTAAGTTCAAGCTATTTAGCGATGACGTGGTTGATTGAGAACAAACTTGAGTGTACAATGGTTGATGCATCTTGTACAACTTTTAATGCAGGAAGTATATATCTTTTGGCTGAAAGATTTTACTGTTGCCTTAAACTCATATTTCATACAGGATTTATGATCAAAAAACTTGTTAAGTCAGCAATTTTTTTTACCAGTGGTGATATTCCAGGATATCTGATTCATACTACCCAATAGATCGAATCGAATGCGAATGACTGTGTGATGAATTACCAAACGCTCCTTCAAAGGTATGGGACGGATTTTGATAGCCTTATAGCATAAACATCCGATGATCAAATGGCCGTTTAAAAGTGATGACGGTGGCCTAATAGATGGGTTTTATTATTTTTATTATTTAATTAGTTATTGTTTTAAATTTCAAATAAGTTTAGAGATTTAGTTTGAATTAGAGGGTGATTATCTTTCCAAGTTTCATGCCTAACTTGTAGTTAGGAGCCTTTATAAATAATGTTCCTAGCATTCTGGTTTGAGCAGTTAAGTTTTTGAGTTTTGAATAAAATTGAAGAAGAATTCTTCGTTTCTTTGTTTCTCTGTTTGAATACTCGATATCCGGCTTGATTTGCGGTGTGAAACTGCATCAGTTGGTATCAGAGCTCAGTAGACGATTCAATGGCAAGACCGGAGCCGGATTTCATTTGTTTTCCCCGTAGATCTGTCGACCGAGGCAACGAGGACCACTTACGGAGTTACGGGATCCCCGGGACATAGTGGAAATCGAGAGGCTGCAACAACGAGTCCGGGACTTGGAGTAACAGCAAGAGGAACACTATGAGGCAACAGAACCCGATTCGACCATCTGGGATGACGAAGAAGGTTTGGAGGAAACTGAATCAGGATCCATCGTCTGGGACGATGAGAATGAAGAGGAGACTCTGATCTATCAAGAACCTTGTTACGATGTAGACGGGATAATACCCGATGCAAGAGAGTGTTTGGCCGTTCAGTTTTTTCTTGGATGGATCACTTCCCCGCTCACATAACCCGTGCAACCCGCACCAACCGTGCAATCCATGCCACCCGCACCAGCCGCGCAACCCATGCCGTCAGCACAATCCACGTCTTCTGTGCCACCCGTGCCGTCCACGCCACCTGCCTCTAGGGATATCTCAAGGAATAACTGGGTAAATTATTTGCGCTATTGTATTGTATGCGGGTCAGACTTCCAAAGTAATACATGGGAAATATTCGATTTTGCACATAGGGGGCTATATGGCACAAAGATTGATTTCAATTTCGAAATTGAGTCATATCCTACAAACGTGGACTTTAAGAATTTGTTTTCATTTATTGATCGTCGTGATATTTGGAAATTGGTTAGTATGGAATTCATTTTGGATGCTCATGGCCGTGAAGGTTTGATTCTAATTTGGAATGTGATCATCTCCTTAAGTGGCATAAAAGATAATAAAATATCTTTATGGCGCTTGCAGTTAATTCGGAATTGTAGGATGGTGATTCAATTGCAATTTGATGCAAGGCTAATTATCTTCTATGATTTGATGCGTTTGGAATTGAATGGAAATTCAAATTCAAATGGGTCACAAAGTTGTTTAACTAAGGTAATGGATTCTATACGGTTTGGTATGTCAATCAATTTCAAATTGGGGGTTACTCTATTTTGGTGTAAGGATTTATTTATTTGTTGTAGTGATACGTTGGTTCGACATCACTTTAAATTTAGCGGTGACCTCTTCGACATTATCAAGACTCGAGGTCGAGTCTTTTTCCAAGACAGGGAGAAGGGGGCGGGAGGATCCGGCAACCCGATAGACCTGGGACCCGCCCGTCCGAATGCAACTTGCTTGAAGCCAACCGGAGCATCGCGTAAGGCTAAAATTCACTTGGGTAAAAACCGTCAAGATGTTCCATTCGATCCTGGTAAGTTTGAGACAAGAGGCAAAACTCGAGGACGAGTTTTTTTTTTAAGAGGGGGAGTATGATGACGGTGGCCTAATAGATAGGTTTTATTATTTTTATTATTTAATTAGTTATTGTTTTAAATTTAGAATAAGTTTAGAGATTTAGTTTGAATTAGAGGGTGATTATCTTTCCAAGTTTCATGCCTAACTTGTAGTTAGGAGCCTTTATAAATAATGTTCCTAGCATTCTGGTTTGAGCAGTTAAGCTTTTGAGTTTTGAATAAAATTGAAGAAGAATTCTTCGTTTCTTTGTTTCTCTGCTTGAATACTCGATATCCGGCTTGATTTGCGGTGTGAAACTGCATCAAAAAGGTATGGATTTTTGACCTTTTTAATAACCCTTAAGCACAAGGTCGTTGAATGAGATATAGCTCACACCCATGATTTTTTTTTGTGACGTTATATATACGAGCTAATCTTTGACTGACACATAAGAAAATTTGTTAGTGACCCCTTTAAAATTTTTATAGTGACCCCAACCTTGAAAAATCGAGATTAAAAAAATAGTTTTACAAATATAAACCTATAATCTTTCATCCTAATAAAGCACTAAAGTGGTGTTCAAATGTCATCTTTCTAGAGCCTCCACATCATCATCCACGTCATCATCACACTTGTCAACACCACAATAAATATAAAAATAAGGAATGTTAATTATTACTACATTCCAAAAATACAATTCAACATTATATTTAATACTAAAAATTTTCAAATGTAGAATTCAAAATTACATTTAATACAAAATTAAATACTTATTTCATGTTAACAAATTAACAAATTAATATTTTTACAAAATTAATAAAAATAATTATCTTTCATGTGAATATTAATCGTTATAACAATTTACTTTTGGATATTGTTATGCTGCTTAATTTTATTTTAGTTGGGTTTTCTTGATGTCTTTACAATTTCCTTTTTGCTTTTATATTTGTATACATATTTATTAATCCAATTATGATTAATATTTTAATTATCTAAGAAAGTTTCATTTTTAAAGTTCATAATATTGTATTTTTGTTTATTCTATTTTAAAATATACTCTAATATTCATCATACAAATAGTTATTATAATAGTCAAGAAATCCTTTATTTTAATTAACAATCATAAGATAACTATTTGATATGCTATAACAATTAGAATGACGTGTCGGCGGTCCTATTCCTTTATAAAACCAGATTTGAAACATGGCAACATTGGTCGATAAAGTGTCAACTATCTAACTACACTGCAACGTCAAAAATAAAATATTAAATTGGTCAAACATGATTACTGTAATTACTGGATCTATTACTTGATAAACAAAATTCATATTGTTATAGCTCTTAAATTTGAATGAATTTAACATTGCTTTAGCATAGCCAAAAATTGATAATGAATTATATCATTCATAATTTTCAAACTTCTCATCAATTTTTTTTTTTTTTTTTGTATCGATCTCATCTTACGAACCTAATATTCAACTCGTATATTATACGGGTTACTAACCTAGTAAATTAATATATGATAAATGTATTGTGAAAGTATTATTAAAACTAACTAAATTAATTCCCCGTATATACATAAAGCCTAATAGTCTTAACCCGATTTCTAATTACCCTAGCCCATTAATCAAACCCAAATCCTAAATACCCAATATAATTTTAATTGTCACCGGCAATCCTCGTAAAAAAAATCAATCAGTCAACCAGGAAAAAAATCTATAGAAAACCAATAATTATCCAGAAAACCAAAAAACTAACTTTTTTTTCTCTATAACTTCTTCATATATAAATAATTTTTAAAAAAATATCACCAAAAAGTCTATAATTTTATTAGCTTTATTTATGAGAAAAAAAATTAAAAAATAAAAAGTTTAGTGATTTTTTATTAGTGCATCATGCAATAGTACTAATAGTATTGCATAATGCATTATAATTAAAACTATATAAAAAGAAGAAACTTAACTTAAATATGGACGTGGTTTATGCGAATAATGTAAAAAACAAAAAATTGGCATTCATAAACCAATTTTATATCATTGTTTCATAAAGCATTATTAATTTCAAGCTAAAATCCAAATTTTATTTTATTTTTTAAAAAAACTCGAAAATGTTTTTAAAGTTTTTTTTTCCAGTATTCTTTAAATCATGAAAGAAACATATAAAAAAGTTTTAAAAAAATTAATTTTTTTCTTGGTTTTTTTGTTTTTATTGTAAAATATTGGTTTACTATAGAACCCAACCCCAGTCAATCAATCAAGAAATCAAGAATGCACCATTGGAAAATTGGAAGCCAAACCACCATTTCTTCGCGTCACTGCTTGAGGCGTCCACCTTTGAAATTTAAAAGTCGTGATTTTGTTAATTGTACATTTGTGCTTATTACCTTTTGCTTGCACTCGGGACTCCATGCAATTTAGGGCGAGGGTATGGTCGTAGCTTTGGCCATGGCTTGTGAAGGCTTTACGCAACTACCACTGTGGCTGCTGTAGCTTGGTGGGGCTGCTTCGAATTCGAAGCTGCTGCTGCTTGGTGTAGCTGGAGGTAGCCGAGGATGTGGGGAGCAAAATGTCACCGTTGAACAGTCATGTTGCCCAAACTTTTTTTTTCAAACCTAAACATAATAAAATCACAATTAATACTCCCTTCACAACTTCTCTACCTCTCATCTCTACATCTCTTCTATACATTTTTAAATAAAAAAAATGAAGGGTATCATCATTGTTCCACCAGAGATTCCCACTTCATCGAGCAGTTCGTATAATTCCGTGGAGGAGGAGTTCAAATTTGTTCTGCACTGTGTCAACGCCTTTGAAGAGCAACAACTTCAAGATACAAACCATTCAAGGACACATGTTGATCCTGACCACGTTGAGGCTCATAGACGATTAGTGATTTATTATTTTGCGGATGAGCGTCATTACAATGAAATATTTTCATAGACAGATTTCGAATGTCGAAGCGAATGTTTCTAAACATTGTTTCGGATGTTGAAGTAAATTTCCCATGGTTTAGAGAAAAATGTGACGCGAGGAACATGGAAGTTTTACACCGTTACAGAAATGCACATTGGCTATTCGTCAACTTGCATACGGTAATGTTCCTAACGAATATGATGAAAATTAATGCATGTCGGCTAGAACCTCACGTGAATGCCTTTTTTTTTATTTTTGTGATGCTATTGTTAAGTTATATAAAGCTAAAATCCTATGTGCATCTATTAGCCATGACATCGCACTTAATTTTATATGATGCATATTTAGAAATACATGGCATTCGAGGGATGATCGGTAGCATTGATCATAGTCATTGGGTGGTTTGGAGAAATTGTCCAACTGAATATAGAGGTTAGTTTCACAGAGGTGATCACCAATACCCAACTATCATACTCTAGGCAGTGGCGTCACAAGATACATGGTTTTGGCTTAGGTACTTTGGTGTTGCCGGTTCAAACAAGGACATCAATGTTCTTAACTAGTCACTTTTGTTAACGGCCGATAGTACAAGCATAACTATTACCTTGCTGATGGCATATACCTTCTTGGTCTGCTTTTGTCAAGGCCTTTCGTTTCCTGACTGGCATCAGAAAAAAGAAAACGAAGAAGGTACAAGAGTCAGCAAGAAAAGATGTCGAAAGTGCATTTGGTGTTTTAAAGTGCAAGTGGGCGATAACTAACTGACCGACACATGCAATAAAACGTGAAAGATATTGAATGTAATGTATGCATGTATGATATTGCAAGATATGGTCATTAAAGACAAGAGGACTGTTAAAATAAGAAAGTCGATCATAAAGGACGATTTGGAGGGGTTAAAGGGATCAGAGTAACAATTCATTATTTTTCAAATTAAGTTTTATTTTTCCCAAACATAGTTGTCTCTTTAATACATTTCCTTGTATCACTAGTCTAGGATGACTATAAATTACAGGGCACTCTCTGTGTTTAATCATCAAGTAAATAAAAAAAAACCTTTTCATCCTCTTTGATTCCATATGTGTTTACATGGTATCAGATCAGAGTTTCTGGTTCTCGGAGCAGTCTGCTCATCATCTACCCTTTTCTACAACAAGCCATTTTCGTTCCATACTCAATATGTCAGACGTAGATAACTCAGACCTGAGTTTGCAACTAGCAAATATCATCAGTAGCCTTAAAACTTAGTCTTAAATTTCTAAACTAAGCATGCCCGACAGTTTGAAGATTAGCTTAAAACTCAACAATTAAAATAATGCCTCTGGACCCGAATCATCCGGGTTGTTATAGGGAGAAAATCCAAATCCCTTTTGAACCATTTAACCACAAACCCACTTCAACGCACATATGAGAGCTTCGAACAGTGGAAACAATAAGACTTGGTAGTATACCCGTGGCTCAAACAAAACATCGAACCACTGCTCGCTAGCAACTTGATCGAGTATCCCCCACAGTGAAAACACTATGGGATGCCCTAGTAGTCACATACTGCAGCGGTAAGGATAAATTACAAACATTTAACTTACATGTCAAAGCTAATGAAATAAAACTGAACAACGTTCCACTTGAAGGTTTGTGGATCATATGACATGGGATATGGGGTGAACTTGACTGAATCAATCCCAATCCTATGAAGTGTCGAGAAGATATAAAAAGTTACAATCGAATCGGGTCTGAACGAAAGTTATTTTAGCTTTTAAATGCTCTAAATTAATTTATGATACAAGCAAATGAGAAAACTCCGGTGGGATCCCCTTCCAACTACCAAGGAGGCCTATGCCGTTGTTCGTAAAGAAACCATTCACTAAAATATATTGAGAAAGGTTTCAAGTGATGAAACACCAAAATAGGGCATGGCGGCAGGAGTTGTTGCCACTGAACAAGAGAAAACAGAAGAATTTGGGGCTGGTTTCGTCTCAAACATAACTTGGGGAGGAGGCCCGACTGTGAAACGAAACAATAATAAAACAATCGCCTCAAATGTACTCACTGCGGTATGAATCGTCACACTTAACATCAGTGCTTCAAGATAGCCGGATTTCCAGATTGGTGGAATGACGGTCACAAAACATCCAATAGAGATGAAGGAGGCAAAGGAAAAGCTACAGCCACTGTGTGTAGCCACCAAGCCACCAGCAGCGGCAATGATGAATACGCTCCGCGAATTAATGCTGTCGTGAGGTATTACCAAGCCAACAACGATGACAATGATTATTTATGTCGTGATGGTGGTCGGATGAAACTCGACCGTATCCCAGATGTAGAAGAAAGTGGGGCGGTGTATGGTAAATTGGGGGGGGGGGGGGGAGGGGGATGGCGTACCTAGAACTCGCCCAACCCCATCTTTTATTAATACTACATTTACAAATCGGGCTCCTTCTAAAGTTGATACATGCCAACAAAATTTTGGAAATTGCAAAATAGCCCCTAGTGGCTTAGGAATTGCAAAATAGCTATGCAACTTGATTGACACCATATATCAAAGGCTCAAAGGTGATGAATATGCCATAGATCCTAGTTTTGGTGCTGCCTCTACCTTCTGAAATAGTTACAGGTATGGCAACTGACGTTTTTCTTAAACCAGAATTAGATGATCTTCCAGATATATTGCCTCCACCACACTTCATATACGATCCAACACCTAAACCCTCAGTCCAATCATCATCATCATATCAACATGAACATGAAGAAGTTGTATCAAGCAACTAGTGAAAGTATCAAGGCCAAGGGCATGTAAGTGAAGAAGATGAAGATGTTTGTACAGTCAATTTTAGTGAATAGCTTCGATGATGAGGAAAATAATTTGACAACATCAGATTAGAAGGAGATTGGAAGGAGTATCACTTTTGATATTTTTGGCTGATTACTAATTTTGAAGAAGTTCCGGTTGAACTAGGTTCAAGCGGAAGTAGCTTAGTTGAACCGAAAGCAATATTTTGGGTGAACTCTTTTATTCATCAGGTAAAGAGTTCAACCGGATATTTTATGCAACATCAAATCAGTTGTCACGTTGCCGAAAAGCATTCTGGTTGCTTCTTTTGTTATCAAAGCCGCTCTCCTATTATAGTATGTTGCTGATCACACGCCATCAACCTCGTGAATCGAAGATTGTTCTTTTGGTAGTTAGTTTGACTTTTGTATTTAATGGTCAAGATGATCGTATGGAAATCAATGGCTATCATTGAGTCCCTTAGCACTATATATAGCATAGTTAGTCTCTCAACATTTGTATGCAAGAACACCGTGTAATATTGTTGAGTTAATGCAAATAGTGCCGAGTAATCTTTACTTCGTGTGTTACTATATTTATGCAAACAACTAATATTTACGTGTGTTAATCCGATAAGTAGAGTGAAGATTAACTTAATTCCGCAAGGTTATTCTTATAAGTAAATCTTGTTAGCTAATCTAAAATGGTTTAGATCTCGATCCTACACTTATTGTAAATATGTAAACCCTATACTGAATATCAGTAACAATATATATTTGTGATAATACAAAGTTTAGACCTCTAAGGAGAGATTCCACATATTGTTTCAACGCACACTTATTTTTATATTTTTTTCCCTTTCTTAGACACCCAACAAACATTTATATAGATGTTTTTTTAACGGCATTTGAAATTATCCCCAACACCCAAGTGAGACTTTCTGAAACGGGATTGCAACCGTTCGTATTGGATTTGACACTTCAGGCTTAATTCACTCAGGATTGTCATCAAAGAGGAAACCGACCACTTGGGAAAACCCCCTTGAGCCAAGTTTTGAACTTGAGACCTTAATGATCCCAAGCCTTGAACCTCCTCTAGGAGGAACTTGCAAACACTTATATGTTTTTCTAACATCGCTGGCAACTAACCTTAAATCTATATGGGGTTGCAACCGTCCATTCTGGATTTAGCACTCCAGGTTTGGCTCACTCAGGAACACCATTAAGGAGGAAAGTCACCACTTGAGAAAACCCTCTTGAGGTAGGGTTGATTCCACCATGCATTTTGGTTTCCAATCATAGTCTTCTTCATTAATCCAGATCGTATATGTTTTATTTTTCCTCATCAACTGCATGCAATCTTTAATTTTAGCTCCTATCTTAACAAGAACAACAACAGTTGCATACGCAAAATTGGCATCTAACCAGTTCACTCCATCATAATCCAAAATTTCACCATAGGTCTTAGCAATCTTTGTGAATGTCTCTGTTTCCCATAGGGATAATGGAACACCATGAATCCTAAGCCATGCTACCCGATCAAAATCATAGTAATCCTCAGTCCAAATTTCCATTGATTTGAACCATGGAGACCAACTGGGTTTATCATCGCAGAACTCTTTTGCATCGTCATGGTTGACAAAATTAATCATAATTTAAGTCCACCCCCATAACGTACCGAAGTTCCTCTACAGAATTTTCCTTTTGAATCACGGAGGAGATTGTTTAAAGAATCCATGTTTTTCATGTTGCCAATAGCAGTATTACTTCCGAGACGTCTTATCATACTATCAGGTATATCATCCACGTTAATAGGGAAACTCTAAATTTCAGGAACACCATTAAGGAGGAAAGTCATCACTTGAGAAAACCCTCATGGTGTTCCATTATCCCTATGGGAAACAGAGACATTCACAAAGATTGCTAAGACCTATGGTGAAATTTTGGATTATGATGGAGTGAACTGGTTAGATGCCAATTTTGCGTATGCAACTGTTGCTGTTCTTGTTAAGACAGGAGCTAAAATTAAAGATTGCATGCAGTTGATGAGGAAAAATAAAACATATACGGTCTAGATTAATGAAGAAGACTATGATTGGAAACCAAAATGCATGGTGGAATCCCGATCTGATGGCCGAGACGAATCTAAATCCAGCAAGGTGGATACAAACAAAGATGTTGGTATGGCTGTGAACTCCGACCCACCTGTAATTTCCGATGAACCTCCATTCGGTGGTGGGGATATTCCGAATGTCGGAGGGCAGGCAAATACTATTCCGATACACATCCCGCCGGAGAGTCCGGCGGCAGTTGCTTCACCGATGGTGACGGTGCAAGAAGAACGCTTGGAATCCCCCAAGGGACTTGGAGTTAATGATGCTGTAAATGTTGTTGATACATCCCACGTAAGCAATAATGATGTGTCGGTTGATTCTCTGAGGATAAATGAACCATTAAATTCCCCTAGGTCCCATATGCCAGTTAATATTCCTAGGTCCCATGTGCGAAGGATAAGAGCCACTTTTCGGCGGGCGGCTAGGGACGGACGTGGGCCACTACAAAACAGTGAACATGACTTGGGCCGGGATTGGGACCCGGATATAATTGGGCTCAGGTCTTCTCTTGGGCCTTTCCCATCACGTAAACGGGCCAGAACTAGTTCTAACCCTTTGGGGCCTCCTTCTGTTGGTGAGTCAAATGACGAAACTCCTTGGGTTTTTGCCCCAGTGGTTCATAGTAATGTCAATGTGAGTTACCAGGGCGGTGATGCCAATGCTGAGGAGGTCGTTAATTCCGGCTCTGATGGGGATTTCATTGATGACACCCTTTCTCCTTCTTCCCCTACCTCTGTTCCTGACTCATTCGACGGTATGGATCGTCGGCATATCACCACTGAGGTGGAGGCTACTGTCAGAATTGGGGGTTGTATCGGTGTGAATCTTGACCCCTTTGTGGAAAAGGTTAGGGATGTCGTTCTTGGCGAAGGCGATAAC
This sequence comes from Deinandra increscens subsp. villosa, assembly GCA_039602395.1. NCBI lineage: Eukaryota > Viridiplantae > Streptophyta > Magnoliopsida > Asterales > Asteraceae > Deinandra > Deinandra increscens. The sequence continues at coordinate 15,465,437 of JBCNJP010000003.1, forward strand.
AACGGCCAGCGATGAATTTCTTGACTATCAACATTCGGGGGTTGGGCGACTCTATCAAAGCCCGTTGGATTCGTGGTCTGAAATCTACACATGGTATTAGTTTTATTGCGGTTCAGGAATCTAAGGCTGTTTCTATTAATCACACTCGGCTTAGCTATTATTGGGGCCGATCCCGTTTTTGCGTTGATTTTGTTGAAGCCACAGGAAGGTCTGGTGGTTTGGTCTCAATTTGGGACCCTAGTTTATTCCTTTGTTTGGAGGTGCGTAAATCAAGGTATCTTCTTGTTACTACCGGCAAATTACTGGGGCCCGATGTACTGGTAAACATTATTAACATTTACGCTCCAAATGATCCATTATGCCGCAGAAACCTGTGGAATGAGTTAATTGGTGTGATGGAATCTAGGCCTGGGTTTTGGATCTTGATGGGTGATTTTAACGACGTTCGTTCACAGGAGGAGCGTGTAAACTATGAATTCGTTGCGGCTCACGCACGGGACTTCAATAACTTCATTGAAACGGCCGACCTGGTGGAATATCCTATGTGGGGAACTCAATTAACCTACATGTCTGACTCTGGTGATAAACTTAGCAAGCTTGATCGATTCCTTGTATGCAGAGAATTTTTTCACACATGGCTAACTGCTACCTCAGTTGGGCTTGGTCGACTTCACTCTGATCATTGCCCTGTTATTCTCTCTCTTTGCGTCGCGGATTTCGGACCGATTCCCTTCAAGATATTCAATTCATGGTTTGATGACCCTGAATTCTTTGACTTTGTCATGAATTTATGCTATTATTTCCAATTTTCTAGGTCTGCTGATCTTGCCCTCGCGACGAAGCTCAAATGGCTTAAACAAAAAATCAAGGTTTGGGTGCTGGATGCAAAAAAGCGGAAGGAGGCGGATCACTCAAGGTGGATGGGGATTTTGGCCGATATTGAGCATTCCGCTGAATTGCGCGCTCTCAGTTCTGAGGAGCTAGAGCTGCGAATTGACTGCAAGAAAAACATAAGCGCTTATGATCGTGCCTACCATAAAGACCTCCAACAAAAAGCTAGATCTCGTTGGGCATTGGACGGTGATGAGAATAGTCGATATTTTCATGGCTTAATTAATGCCAACCTTAAGAATAACCGGATTAATGGGCTCACGATTGGTGATTCATGGGTCTCTAACCCATCCATGGTTAAGATGGAAGTTTATGAGTTTTACTCAAACAAGTTTGTGGAGCCTGTTTTGGTGAGGCCGACTTTCTGCTGCCCTTATATTCCTCGTATCTCTGATTCCGAAGGGGCATGTCTTATTTCGTCATTTTCTATCCATGAAGTCAAAGCAGCTATTTGGGAATGTGAGGGTGATCGGGCCCCTGGGCCTGATGGTTTCAACATGTTTTTCCTTAAGCGATGCTGGGATGGGCTTAAACTTGATTTTATGAAGTTATTTGAACAGTTGCACGCCCATGGCAACATCAGTCCGAATTCTTTTTCATCCTTTATTGCTTTGATCCCCAAGGTGGAGGAACCAAGCTCGCTTTCTCAATACCGTCCTATTAGCCTAATTGGTTGCATAAATAAAGTGGTGTCTAAGGTGTTGGTGAATAGGCTCAAGGGTGTAATATCCAATTTAGTTTCGGAAGAGCAGTCGGCCTATCTGTCTGGCCGTAGCGTTTTGGATGGACCCCTAATATTGAATGAGGTAATCTCGTGGCTAAAGCATTCCAAGAAATCTGGTATGGTGCTGAAAGTTGACATTAACAAGGCTTTTGACTCCCTTGCTTGGAGCTTTATCGAAAGTTTACTTGAACAAATGAACTGTCCGGCACTTTGGCGATCCTGGATCATGTGTATTCTGTCCTGTTCTTATACGTCGGTTCTCGTGAATGGCTCGCCCACTTCGGAGTTCCGTTGTCAACGCGGCCTTCGCCAAGGGGATCCAATTTCTCCATTCCTATTCATTTTAGCTATGCAAGTCCTGTCATGTTTCATTAAACGGGCCTGTGAGTTAGGTATCTACCAGGGTATTCGATGTTCTCCTACAGGAACTATGGTCACCCATCTGTTATTTGCTGACGATGCAGTATTTCTTAGGGAGTGGTCGAGCACCAACATTCTCAATCTACGACGTATTCTTCGATGCTTCTATGTGGTCTCTGGCCTTGGTGGAAATCTTTCTAAAAGCAACCTCTTTGGCTTTGGTGTTGAGGATAGTTCAATAACTCAAATGGCTTATGAAATGCATTGTGCTGTTGGGAAAATTCCTTTTAAGTATCTCGGCTTGACCATCGGTGCTAATATGAATCTAATAAAAAATTGGGATCCGGTGGTTAACATTTTCAGGAGTCGTCTGTCTTCCTGGAAAGCACGTACTTTATCATTTGGTGGCAGGATTACTTTGATTAAATCTGTCCTCTCATCCTTGCCCACATATTTCTTCTCTCTATATCGGGCTCCAGCAGCTGTCATTGATAAATTGGAACAGATTCGGAGGCGTTTCTTGTGGGGTGGTGATGCTGAAAACAAAAAAATCACTTGGGTTTCATGGGAGAAAACAGTTGCTCCGCTTAACCATGGGGGGCTTGGTCTCGGATTTTTAAAAGACGACAACTTGTCTCTCTTATCCAAATGGTGGTGGCGATTCAAAACTGAACCGAACGCCTTATGGAGAAAGGTGATATGGGATATTCATAGCGGCTCCCGTTGCTGGACGTTCATTCCAAAGAAAGGCGTTATCTCTGGTCCTTGGAAGCAAATGCATATGGCAGCAAATGACTTAGAACAGCGGGGAATTAACCTATCCTGCCTCATCAAAGGGGAGGTTGGATTGGGGCTTGACATAGCCTTCTGGACTGACTGGTGGATCGGACGTGCTCCTCTGAGGTATGGTTTTCCTTTATTGTTCACTCTTGAGGTCAATTCCAGAGCTCGAGTTGCTGATAGGTTTGTCAAAACCGGGGGCTTTATGTGGCTGAATTTTTGTTGGAAATATGCTCCTCATACGACTGATGAACTGAATGAGTTGCATCAGTTGCACCTTTTGTTGAATGAAGCTGATCAAAATGGTGGCAACGATTACTGGAGGTGGTTGGCTGGCTCCGATAGTGAATACTCGGTGAAGCATCAAAAGGTTGCTCCAAAGTGGCTACTTTAGTAACCCTACGATGTGTTTGGATTGGAACAGGTGGCTGCCTAAAAAGGTTGGTTTCTTTATATGGAGGCTAGGTTTCAATCGAATCCCAACTGTGGATGCATTGGCGGCTCGGGGAATTATAATACTTGCAGATTTATGTCCTTTCTGTCATGATTATCCCGAAAGCGCTAATCATTTGTTCGTGGAGTGTGGCTTAGCGCAAACAGTATGGGAGTATATTGGTAGTTGGTGCTCTATCCCTAGTTTCTACCTATTTTCTGTCCAGGATCTACTCTCAATGCATAAATTTATCCAAGGAAATTCAGTTCGAAAGAAGTTGGTGCAGTTCGTGATCTATACGGCAGTTTGGATCATGTGGAAAGCCCGAAATGATATGATTTTTAATGGTGTTCCGGTTTCTTTGGAATAGGTAATCAATGGCGTCAAAGAACTCGGCTTCCTTTGGCTCAAGAATAGATCAAATCTAAAGGTACAATGGAGGGATTGGTGTCGTTTTAGAATTATTTGATCTTTGTATGTTGTGGTGATTTCTTGTTTGGTTGTATTGTACATTTTTCTACTACCTTGGTAGCCTTTTTATTAATAATATTTCGTTGGCCGTTAAAAAAAAAATAAAAATGCTATTCCATGTTACCGCAAATATTGAGTCAAAAATTGTGTTTCATACATACACACGCAAGTGATTGTAAGCCGACTTGTCAAGAAAATCCGTCCACAATACATATTCCACATCTACTTTACACAATACTTTTGACTTGATCAACATTAGTTTAATTACATATTCTTGAAATTAAACACGAGATTAAAGTACAATTATGCATGATCATATATTACTCACGATAAAAAATTAATATACTTATGAAATTTCTTAACTTAAACTTCTGAAAAGAAGCTAGGAAGAGTTTGTGAAATTAATTACGTACTATTTAAATTAAATCAACATGAGATAAAATATTTAATACATATATGATCATGGGTAACTAATATATAACATGTAAGTGTTAATTTATTATTTATAAATGTCAATTAAGCACATGATATACCGAGAGAAGTTGGCATAAACCGATCAGATTGAGATCTTGCCATCAAAGACTTCATATCCGGCGAAAGCACAGCAATCTCCGGCACCACCGTCGTCTCAGGCAACTCCGGTATGGTGGAAAGAGCACCGGAGGTATCATATACATAGAAAGATGTATTATTTCTTGATGAGCTATGATCATGGTTATTATTTCTGGGCCGGAAAACCGCTCGAATGAGCTTGTTGAGGGATCGGGTGAGTCTTGACTGTTTCTTGGAGGTGGGTTTGTGGTCGGACGGCGGTGGCTGACGGAGAAAGACGGCGGAGGAGGAGGAGGAGGAAAGGTGGGGCATTGACATGGTTCTGGTGGATATTGCAGAATCAAGTTGTTTTTCGAAAGATTTGAGTTCAAAGGAGTCGTAGAGAGAGCTTTCACAGTCCCAAACTTCACGTTTGAATTTGGCTTTTAGGGTTCGTGTTTCTTTCTTCTCCATGTTTTTTGAAGCGATTTTTTGTTTGTTGATAAGTTGAGAGATTCAGATGGATGGATGGAGAAAGGGTAAATAGTGAATACTCTTTGATGTCAATTAATTGTATAGAGAGAGAAGAGGAGAAAATACGCGTGATGGGGTTTATTATCTTATGATGTATTAAATTAACGAATTAAACCGAGTAATAATAAATGATGATAGTGATGGATATCAACATTCATGGAGGAACGAAAAGCCTCCGCACCATCTTGCATTTCAACACTCTTCTATTAAATGAAGCCGAGAATTTGCAATGAATTTTTAAATCCCTATATTTACTATTCATTCTTCAATAAAAAAACCCCTAAAATAACTAAATAATGAAACCTAATTCTACTCTAATAATAAAAATTTACTAATTAACTCAATAATTATAAGATTAATCTAATAATCACCCTTTAATCTTGTAACATCATTTTTCAAGTTTTTTTTTGTGTTCGTCCAAACCATTTAAACTCATTCACTCTGATCACCTGTCGAAAATCGATTGTATATTATCTTCAAACTCGCCTATGAACAATCACATCGAGCTTTGGATCATTGACTGTTTTGTTTCGGTATCCCTAGCTTTACCATTCTCATGACTTTATCCTCGATCAGTCCGTAAATTATCATAACTCACACCATCAGTCTGTCGGCTGTGATTGATTAAGCAAACAACAACCCTCTTTAATCTTCTCAGATTTTCTTTGTGTTAGAATTATCTCTGTGTAGTCGTGTAGAGTTTAACCGTCCAATTAGACATTGACACGATATTCCATTTGGCTCTCTAACTAGAATGATTCTACCATTATTAATGTAGGAAAACCGTTCGTGAATTTAAATAAAAAATAAATACTTTTATTTAAGTACGATTACAACAAAAGGAAATCTAGTCTATTACAATACACGGAAAGGAAATTCTACTCCTATTACAATTACAGGGAAGATAAAATGATTACAATACAAGGAATTATAGGAAAGTAACTAACAGTACGATTACAAATGAAATGAAATAATACTTATAAAAGAAAACAAAGGAAAGAAAAATGCAAACAATATTTAATTAGAGAAAGATGAACAGAAGGTTTTGATAATGGTTTTGAGAAATAATTATTCAACAGCTTGATAAAAAAGGTTATGGAAAATATTTTGAGAAATTATATGAAATTGGTTTGAGAAAAGAAGAAGGTTCCAAGGAACCTTGGCGAAGGCTTCGGGTCAAAACCCGGGTCCCTTAAAACAAATTCCGGGTCTACCGAAGATCCGTTTTGTTTCCCAGGGTACAATCGCCTAAACCGTATTGTACGGTCGGGATAACTCTAAGCTTGAAGTTTACCTTCGAATTCTTGAAGTCTTGACGAACAAGATGAAGATTGAGAGAGTGAGAGAAGAGGAAGAAGAGAGAATAAGAATTCTGTGAATTCTGGTGTGTTTTGCCTCAACTAATGAGGCTGTATTTATAGTGATGGGAATTCTTGTTGAGCACTCAAAAGTTAATTCGTAGTCAAACTTTGCATTAAACGTCTTTAATGCAAATTGATTTCTAATTAACACGGAATTACCTTAATTAGCTCAAAACGCATTTACAGCTGTCATTCCGGAGGAATCTCCACGTAACAGCTGTTTTCCGGAAGAACTGATCTTCCGGTTCAACTTCCGCTTGAACTCCAAGCGGAGCTCCTTTTCCATTTGAACTTCAACCGGAACTACTGTTCAGGTTGAACTCAGTTCCGCCCGGACCACCCAGGTCCGCTTGAACTGGTTCCGCTCGAACCTGACTTTTTCCGGTTCAACTCACGGTCCGCTTGAACCTATCCGCCTGGTCTTCAACCGGACCAACTTCCGGTTGAACTTAAAAACAATAAGGCGGCTCTCAAGCGGCTCGCGACGATGCGAGCGTGCAAAGTGCGCCTCATTGCGCCTCATACGCCCACGCCACGCCACGCGCGTGCGTGTGCGAGTTAGGGGTGCTTCGCACCCCTCAGGGTCCAAAGGATGTGTCCTACTAAAGGAAACAATAGTTGGTAAGGTTCCCACCTTATAAACCACTTTTGGTTTCAATCCCCAACCAATTTGGGATGAGTTAACATGCTATACTTAGCATTTTCCTCTATAATTTTCGCAGCTTCACTAGTTGCGAGACCTCAACTTTGAGCTTCGATATCTCATTCATACGAGCTCGGATTTGGACGTGGTTTGATGCGTTGGAAAGCCCTCACAACGTACTACACAAACCTATAAAATACAGAGGCAACAACCTATGTTATCTGTATTTTATTTTAGTCCAAAGTTGGTAAAAAACTCATTTTCACACTTAGTGAAAAAACCCATTTTTCACTAGTTTTTCTCCCAAAAATTCCAACAATTAATAGTATGCTACTAAAAAGATATCCAAAACTTCTTGATCATCTCTCTAGTTTTTGTTACAAAATAACCACAACTCAAATTTTCGTTATCTTTGACTGACAGGCGAAAAAAATCTCTCGTAATTTGCAAAAAGAAAAAATCTCTTGTAATTTAGCCTCACAAAATTAAACACCCACCAGAAAAGCAAGCAAATACGCTTATTCGGTTAGTTCGACTTGAATAATTCAGTTAGCTTCCTTTTACTAGTATCCACCCGCCCAATTAATTAATTCCTATGATGAAGATAAAACCGTGTAAGAAATAAATACCAGATAAGCTAGATGATCTAGAGGACAAAAGCCATGAGATTGGCTTATGTTTAGGGTGTGCTCTAAGGATGGAATACGAGAAGGATCTTAGTTCTCGTGTAGGTGTCGAGAACCTTGAGAGACTTATGTGTGTTTTCTAACATGTGTTAAATGATCTCTTGTGTCCTCTATTTATACCACACTTAAGGGGAAACCCGTTTAATAAGTAAGGGTATACATCCATCAAGTAATTCCCCATTAAATACTCAGAGGTATTTAAGTCATGATCAATATTATTAGATAAGGGCACCGAATTAAATAATATATTTTTTTTTTTTTTTTTTTTTTTTGAACGGCCAACGAAATAATAATAACACAACCATCAAGACGATGGAAAAGATACAAAATGAGTACAAAAGAAGTACATCGTTATAAGCCAAAAAACCCCCAGAATGCACCAAATTTTTATAGCTCCTGTACGTTAAAAACCCGCCATTGCTCCCACGATATTTTCTTCTTCGAGCGACTCGTGAGCCAAAGGTGACTCAGAATTTTTATGCTGTCAATGATCTTCGATATTTCCAGCGGTGATCGAGCAAAAACTATATCATTTCGTGAACTCCAGATACACCAAATAGTTGATAGAATTACAACTTGAATGACTTTTTTCATGAATGCACATCCACGGATGTACCTGTGCATAACCAGTAGATCTTGTGCAGAAAACATGTAGAAAGGATTCAGTCCACACCAACGACTAATGTAGTCCCAGAGAGACTGCGCTAGTCGGCATTCCACGAACAAGTGATCCAAGGTTTCGACCGCATCACCACAAAACGGGCAGGCAACAGATTGCAGAAAAATACCTCTGATTTGGAGCTCATCAGCAGTAGCCAACCGTTTGTGTTTGATCCGCCACGCCAAGAAGGAGACTTTCTTTGGTACCCATCTATTCCAGTCCATCGCACAGCCTGTTCCATGATTTCTAGATTGGATCAGCAGCTTCTTGAGACTCCTAACATAATATATATCATCACTTTGTGTGTTCCAATACCAACAATCCATTCCACCATGAACCTGCATGCTATAAATTAATGCAACAAGACTATCCAACTCATTTAATTCAGAATATGTTTCAGGTGGTTTACGCCAATGAAAATTAATGGTATATATATTAGAAGTGAAAAGGATACGCTCAGCAACTTTGCAACCTCGGGAAGCCTCAAGGAGAAAAAGGTTGGGAAATTGATTCCGGAGAGGAGACGAGCCAGCCCACCGATCAAACCAAAAGGATATACTAGCACCATCACCCACCTTAGCTTTTAATAGGCAAGTTAAATCTATTCCAAGGTTAAGTAAATCATCCGAGCACGCTTTGACTTGTTTCCAAGGTCCGGGATACAAACATTTCAATGGGATAAAATTCCATGCTCTACTACTACCATGGATATCCCAAATAATTCTCCGCCATAAAGCATTTGTTTCCGTTTTGAAACGCCACCACCACTTTGCCATTAGAGCTAAGTTAGCGTCTTTGAGCGAACCAAAACCTAGTCCGCCATACTCAACCGGTGCAATAGTTTTTTCCCAAGATACCCAAATAATCTTCCTACCATCCTCCTTGCCAGCCCATAGGAAGTCCCTCCTAATTCCTTCCAAAACATCAATTACCTTTGCCGGAGCACGATATAACGAGAAGAAATAAGTAGGTAATGAAGATAGAACAGATTTTATAAGTGTTATCCTACCCCCAAACGATACCGTTTTGGCCTTCCAGGAAGATAAACGTTTCTTGAATATCTCCACCACCGGCTCCCAATTTTTAATTAGGTTCATGTTAGCCCCAATGCACAAACCTAAGTGTTTAAACGGGACTGAACCAACTCTACACTTGAGCATATCCGCCATAACATTAACCTCCTCAGCCTCAATTCCAAATCCGAATAGCGTGCTCTTAATTGGGTTAACAGCCAACCCAGAAACCAAATCAAAACACCTCATAATTCTTCGCAAGTTTAAGAGATTTCTACTAGACCATTCACCAAGAAATATCACGTCATCAGCAAACATTAGATGTGATAACATAGTTCCATTCGGACTGCACTTTATCCCATGAAAAATCCCAAGATCACAAGCTTTATGAATAAAACATGAAAGAGCTTGCATGGATATAATAAACAAAAATGGAGAGAGTGGGTCTCCCTGCCTTAAACCACGTTGACCAACAAACTCACTAGTGGGTGAGCCATTCACTAACACGGATGCCCGGGAGCACGAGACAATAGACATGATCCAAGACCTCCATTTTGGTGGAAAGTTCATTTGCTCCAGGACTCTATCAAGGAAACACCAATTTAAAGAATCAAACGCTTTATTGATATCAATTTTGTAAAACATACCCGATTTTTTACTATGCTTGAGCCAAGAGATTAATTCATTCAGGATCAGCGGCCCATCCAAAATACTCCGATTAGTAATATATGCCGTTTGCTCTTCCGATATGATACCCGAAATGACGCCTTTAAGCCTATTCATAAGGACTTTGGATATGACCTTATTAATACATCCAATTAGGCTTATAGGCCTAAAATCCCCGAGCGAAGTTGGTTCAACAGATTTAGGAATCAGTGTTATAAATGATGCAAAACACCTTACATTCAGACGACCCGTAAAGTGAAATTGCTCAAAGACCTTCATGAAATCAATTTTCAAAACACCCCAGAATTTCTTCAGAAACTTAAGATTGAAACCGTCAGGACCGGGGGCCCGATCCCCATCACAATCAAAAACAGCATTCTGGACTTCCAATAGTGTAAAAGGGGCTGTTAAAGATTCACCATCCAAACTGGATATTTGTGGAATGTTGTGACAAGAGAACTCCGGTCTGTCGTTAAAAGGTTCCAAGAATTTCTCGAAGAAAAAATTGAAGACCTCTTGCTTAATCAATAAAGGATTAGTAACCCAATCACCATTAATTCTCAAACCATTTAAACGGTTAGATTTCAAGTTAGCATTGATGATACCGTGGAAGTAACTTGTATTCTCATCACCATCTGATGCCCACCTCAATCTTGCTTTCTGTTGTAAGTCAGCTTTCTTTATCTTATTGATTCCTTCAATAGTCCTTTTATGTTCAAGTCTAGATAACAATTCCCCATCATCAAGTGACCTATGGCAAGCCAATTCATCAAGATCATGGAGGCATTTGACTGCCAATTCAAACTGTTCATCCGCTTTCCTTCTCTCCGCCAACACCCATACCTTGATCTTATTTTTTAACCATTTCAGCTTGGTGGCAAGAGCAATGTCAGGTGGACCAACAGAAACATACCCAAGACATAGATTTGTTACAAATTCAATGAACGCAGGATTATCAAGCCATGAATTAAATACCTTGAACGGAATAGCTCCAAAATCTTGACTGATGACATTAAGCACCACAGGACAGTGATCAGAGTATAGTCTAGGAAGACCCATAACCATCGCAGTAGGCCAATTGTCAAAGAAACATCGGCTAATTAAAAAGCGATCAAGCCGACTCATTTTCTGGCCGGAATCGGAAATATATGTGTACCTGTTTCCCACAGTTTGGTATTCCAAAAGATCAGAACTATCAATAAAACTGTTGAACAACCGAGCATGACCATCAATGTATTCCGAGTTTAAACGTTCCTCAGGTGATCTTACATCATTGAAATCCCCCAAAAAGATCCACATTCCACCAAAACTACCTCTTATTTCAACAAGTTCTTGCCACAGATTTCTCCTCAACGATGGATCATTGGGAGCATACACATTCATAACATTTAAAATTAACCCCGACCCACACAAAGTACCACAGGTAAGAAGATAAAATCTATTTTTTTGAATACCTGTAACATGGAAAACGGATGGGTCCCAAATCGAGGCCAAACCTCCTGATCGTCCAGTAGCTGCTACCGTATCCATAAGGAATCGAGACCTCCCCCAAAAGTTATACCATCGGACATTCCTATTAGCTCTGATTTTTGTCTCCTGAATAGCAATAAAACTCACATTGTGATTCGATTTTATTCCCTTGATCCAGTTGGCTTTGTCAAGGTCGCCAATACCCCTGATATTAATAGTTAGGCAGTTCATCGGGACACAACAGTTTCTTCGCCATTAATGATTCCCTGAATCCGATTCCTAAACGGAGCAGCCTTGATCCCAATACATTCGCCGATGTCAACCGTTTCCTCGATCTCCTTGAGAACCTCAGAGCCAATCACCGGAGGAGGAGCTTCCTCAACCACATCCGGCATGGCCTGATCGGAACCAGCCACACCGATCACATTAGGAGATGCATCAATCAAAGTACCAGCAGGAAGCGCCGAGTTCTGTAGGTCCTCCACATGATCTGCCCTAGAGAATTCAGACATGAGGTTTATTGGATTAGGACTATCAGATGGGCTACGCACGAATCTGGGCCTTTTCCTTGAACTAAACGGCCCAAATGAAGGGGTCAAACCCAGGAGACCAGGAGCCCAATCCCTGTTTTGAGTGGGAACAACCGGACTCCCTCCCATATTCAAATTATTCTCAGAATTAATTGCAGTAGTTTCCGATGCAGCGGCCTTTTCGTTGAGTCAATGTTCAACTCATGACCTCCTTTAATCATATTACAATTTAATAAAAAACATAAGTAAACATTACGATCAATTGACTAATAAGCCCTTTAAATGTTAATTTATATAATTACTGTCTGTACATCATTAGGCTGGTAAAACATATCTTAGAGACAAAGTCAGACGAATGAGGAAATTTTAGGCATTTTCTATTTGGACACCCCCTAAAAGACAAAATCTGCTATTTGGACACCCCAAAACGCTACGTATAGGTCTATACGCAGCGTATTGGGCTCTGAGAAATAATGATTGGGCTATTAAAAATACTTATACGCAACGTATAGGACTATACGATACTATACGTATAGGCCGATCAAATCGTACAGCCCCCCCCCCCCCCTAAATTTTATGTCGGCGGCGTCCAAAAAAGGAAAATACGCTGCTTATTCGGCTATACGCAGCGTATTTGTTAGAATTAAAAAAAATTGTAAAAAATATCCAAACGGTCGTTTGAGACCAAACAACCGTTGCCAAACATTCTCTGACACGACAAATGCGCCTCGTTTTCCGCATCATCGCCAAACGCCCGTTTGCCACCAAATGATCGTTTGGATCTTTTGTCAAAATGAAAACCTCTTGTGTTATTAGCCGGACCCTATTTAATAGGAGAGAGAAGCGGGAAAATTGTAATGAGAATGAATTCAGTGATGACATGTGTCCTCAAATGTAATTATTTATTAGAATAAGAAGATATTTGCGCAATTATACCTTTGCTTCTACATCCCGTGTAAAGTTAACTTGACATCGCTCAAAAAATGTCTTTTAAAACTCGTTTGAAATTCACTCGGTTTTATATGAGCCAAGCTAGACTTGGATCGGTTTGTAATTAACTAGTCCTGTCAAGCCAAACCTTACTTGGCTCGGGCTGGCTCGATTAGTTTGGAAAATGAGCCGGGATCAACTTGTTTACAAACCGAGCTGGCACGACTTGTTTACAAACCAGGCTGGCTCTAAAAGCAAAGCGTATTATACGATTTTCATATAACTAAAACTCACGGTTTATGATTAGAGCCTGGGCTGGTTAATTGAGTGGATTAAAGGGCATTAGAGGTCACGGGGTTGGAACAGGGACCAGTGAGATGTGAATGGAGTGAGTGGCTAATATGTGGGAAGTTTTGGTTTGTTTATTCACGTCGTAGGTAACGCCATTTAGTGGTGATGGTGAGTCGTAGAAAATTGCATTTCATTGTGACTTTTTAATTAAATGCTTTATATATTACTAGTAGGTATAGGTATTCGTAGGATATGATGTGAAGCATAACACAGTAACATAATCATTCGTAAATCGTTTGAATAATTAATTCATAAAGTATTAAAAGATTGGAAGGTTTAATAAAAAGTTTATAGTTTAAAGTAAATCATTGTGAGAATGTAATTATAAAAAATTGATCGGTTAGATATTTAGATTTCAAAAGAAATTTTGTTAAATTACTTATTTAGTTATTCTTTTTAATTAATCACATCATTAACAAATATAATTTTAACCCTTAAACTTTTAAAAATTAATATAAAAAGACAACCGTATAGTTCTCGAATGTATCATTGCAGGTCCAGAATAATCCCTCATGCGATATCTAATCTCTAATACGTTGCAGAATCCCATGATAGAAGTAATTCCAAAACAATAGATGATAAACAAGATATAAACACTATATAAGAAGCGAATCACCTTAAAACGATGCACACAATTTGATTAATCAACCTCGTGTGGTACACCTCGGTTTAGAGAGCAAAATCCGTAAACACTCTAGATCCCCCTTGACTCCCTCAAATGGCTAACCTAACAATGGAGGCAAGATGTGTTTATATATTACACATCTTGGTTCATACAAGGCCTTTTAGGCAGGCCCAAGCCCAACACCTTAAACTTACACGTAACTGATTACAAGGCCCACTAATGATAACCCGAACACTAGCAACAAGCTAATATCTAACACACAAGCATCTATTATATCTTTACAATCTTCTTCTAGACTTGTGGTATTAAATATCTTCATCTTTCAAGCTTCTTGTACTTGACTTGCTGGTATAGGTGTTGGTGAAGATCTTTTCTGCAATAATTTTCATTGGGCAGTACGAGAGACTTTTGACGGTTCATTCTCTCTATCAACATCAGCTTGGACTTCTGAAAAATGAACAAATGGTGAGAGGAGGATTCTTATGTATTTGTTTCTCTTTAATGATCTTTTCTCCTTACTGAATCATCAGTAACTGTTTTGAAATGTCTTTCTATTCAAAGGATAAAATTAAAACACCCCTATCTTTGGCATACTTGGTTGTTGTTCTTGAGATGAAATGTTATCTTCTCCATGAAAGACAACGTGCTCGATCTTGACTGTTCTGCAACGTTTTCTTCAACATAAGCATTGATGCATCCAACTTCCCTTCAACTTGTGAACAGTTTCTTTAGTATCTTTCGAAGCATTACTTGAACCAACAAACTTCCCCTAAACAACATATTTTCCAGATAGGGAAGTTATGTTCGGCTAGTTCTTCAATACGAGCAGCATCAGAAGTAATACTTTGATCAACATTTTTTTCATCAACTTGTCTCTCACTTAAAAAAATAAACACTTTATACATATGTTTGAAATGTGTTAATCTGTTTCATGAAGTTTTAAATCTGTTGATGTTTATATGAATTGTTAATTGGTTGTGGCTTCTAAGTACATCAATTTAATTGCAGAATAATGCCAAATGGTTTTAAGAACATACCGCTTGGATTGTATTAATCTGTTTCATTATGTCCTAAATCTGTTAATGTTTATATGTTTAATCTGTAAATTGGTAATCAAATTGTTTGATTTTTGAGACACTAGTTTAGACATTAGTGATGCAACAATGCCATTCACTCTTTTAAGTGTACGGGCTAAACTGTAATCTATCATGATTATTTTGTGAGACTTGTTACAAAAAAAAAAAAAAAAAAAGTGAAGTTATTCACCATTGCAAATTTGCAATTGAATAATATTAGAATAGCTTGTTAATGCTTAATATTAACTTGTTGGTAAAGAAACATGGCATAATGTATGGAATCATCAATTGACATGTGAAGGGGAGATGGGTGCTTGAGTTAAAGACAGGAGGAGATCAGGTGGATATACAATTTTTGTGCTTGTGACAATTGAAGGTCCTGTGCAACTTTGATAAACTTTTCAATTTTACTTTGAATGATAGTATGCAAAGTGCAGGTTGGAAGTGATGACATGGTTGAGTAGTTTTTCATCTTTAGTGGAAATGTCCCCTCCATAGGGATGAAATAGAAGCTCTGCTCAAGTGACTTGGTGACAAGATTATGGTGCAGGAAGAGTGTTCTCAAGGGGGAGGCAAAACAATGTTATTAATAAGTTAGGCAGAACAAACAATGTTATTAATAAGTAATCCAGTTGTTGATAGAACATATATAGGAAAAAACAATGTGAAAGCATTATGTATGTATGTGCAGAATGTTAAACAGAACTTGTATGTTCCTAGAATTAGAAACGTGAGAGCATAACAACACTTCTCTAACATTCCATGAAATTATAATTATAATATTATATTGGATAAGAACAATAACATCCAATGAAGGGTCCAAAGTCTCCTCTACTCATTAATCAAACGAACCGAACCGCATTGCTCTTGGTTCTGTAAGTATTCGCAAATCTCAACTAAAGAAACTGGTTACAGAGTATGTTTATATGAATTTTTAAAGATTGTGTAATTTGGATTTTCTATGATGGTTTATATTTTTTTTCTTTAATAACTATTAATCATTCAAGATTTTGACCAAACATATACGTTTCATTTGCAATAAATAGTTTGCAGGGGTAAAAGAACATTCTGCATAGCCATTCAGATGTCCAACCAAACAACACTTACTGGTTCAGCACTAAATGATTTATAGTCTCTTATAGAATCAGACATCTTACTGATTCAACACTTAATGATACAAATCCTACCAAACAGCCTATTACTTCCCCTTAGCTGATAACTTCCCCTCACTAATGACTTCCCCTCAGATAATGCCTCTTTCCTCCCTTCTTCCCCTTAAATAAAGGTAACTTATGAGGGGGGGGGGGGTATACATTCATGTAAAAAAAACCCATAAAAACTTATAAATTAACCTGGCGAAGTGGCATAACAACACTAAAAACATAAGAAATCTTAAAAGAAATTTTAAAACTCAACAATTATGTACCAAGTCACAACCGAGAAGGTTTATGAGGGACAAAACCGCCATCTTCTAAACTTAGAAACACTTTTCAGCTTTCATTACCCGAACAAGTCCAGGTGATTGCCAGTATATGGGTCCATTTAAACTCATGTTCATTGCCTTATAATTAGGCTTCTTGTTCATGTTTTAAGTGCATTAAATATGACCATTAAATGGGTCCCACACATATCCTAGGTAAACACATGTGTAGTCTATCAAGCTTGTAGTTTCCCTAGCACATGTTTTCACAAATTTCTCCAAAAGTCAGGAACCTTGCTCGAGATTGGGTTGAGAAGAGAAATAATAGATCATATAGAGAGATGGTATAATGTACATGTAAAATGATTTCCTAGTGGTGTTTGAATCAGGCTGCAACCTGACGTGATCCACTTAGTACGCATCAGTGACATAAGGCTTAAGGGTTTCGGACACTTGATGGTCTCTTCTGATGTGCTCTTAGGAATATTTGGGTGTAATTATAATATATTATTTTTTTAATTAATTTTCATAATTAGTGCGCATCGGTCAAGACACCTCCAGGTCTTTGATCTCACAAAACAGAGGAGAGTCTCACTAAAGGTTTTGACATCCCCAGGTCTTTGC
Source organism: Deinandra increscens subsp. villosa (assembly GCA_039602395.1). NCBI lineage: Eukaryota > Viridiplantae > Streptophyta > Magnoliopsida > Asterales > Asteraceae > Deinandra > Deinandra increscens. The sequence goes on from JBCNJP010000003.1 coordinate 15,482,217, forward strand.
TTTAATAAAACAGAGGGGACGCCAAGTTTTTGAGCTCAACTTCATACTCTTGGATTCAAGTGTTGGTTTCGTTAAAGCTTCCAACATATTCCAAAGATAATATTCACGAGTTGAGGGAAAGCTAAATGCATAAATGTATACCTTGAAGGAAAAGGTGCGGAGCAGTCTAGATCATGCAGTTTGAAAAACAAAAATCAAGTATGCTAAAGATAGAGGTGTTTTAAAATTTTATCCTCTAAAGTGAAAGGCATTGCAAAACAGTTACCGAAGATTCAGCAAAGACCAGAGATCATCCAAAAGGAGCAAATGCATGAGAATCCTCCGCTTACCATTTTGTTAATCCTTAAATGTTCAAGTTGATGCAGATTGACAGAACGAATTGTGAAAAGTTTCTCCTGTACTTCCCAATGAAGATTGTTGCAGAAAAGATCTTCACCAACACCTATACCAGAAAGTCAAATTGAAGAAGTTTGAAGGTTGAAGACATCTAATACCACAAGCCTAGAAGAATATTGTAAGAATATATATTAGCGACTAGTGTATTAAATATTATTTAGTTCCTAGTTAATTTTTAATGGGCTTGTAATTGTTATTAGGCTGGTTAGTGAGTTTAATTAGGTATTGGGCTTGGGCTTAAAATCCTTGTAGGATTCATAGGTGTGTCAACTATATATACCCATGAACCCCTCATTTATGAGGTTAGCCAGTTAACAGAGAGATATGGATAACTAGAGAGTTTAGGGAGTGGATGGTTTCTCTCAAGTGTCTCAGTGTGTACCAGAAGATATCCATTTCAGATTGTGTGCATCATAAAGCTTTGTCATCGTATTAATATTTTCATTTGTGTTCTTCATTTATTTCATCATGTTTTCTTAAATCAAACGCATTACCGTATTTCACACGGTGATTCTTCTCGTTGATATCGTGTGAGGTTTAGATCTGATCTTGCAATTGGTAACAAAGTCAAGAAACTGTGTTTCGAGGCTCTCACGATAACCAATTAAAAACTCTCGTGTTTTTCGGGAGTTTCAGTGACTATACGAGTTGGTGTTTTGGTCAAATTCGGGTGACGGCTGTGAAGAACAAATTAGGGTTCCTATCCATTTTGTGTTTACTATCGCATTTTGGTTCTCCGACTCTTGATTTTAGTTGTTTGTATATATTAAGTTAAATAATCTAGATATTAACGTTGTGTTCCCGAGTTTACTAGAGGGAAAAGAAGAGAAGAGAAAGGAAATGAAGAGAAAGGAAAAGAAGAGAAAGGAAGAGAAGGGGAGTGATTACTTTCCTTCCAAATCCTTCCGATTTGGAAGGAAAGAAAAACAATAGAAAATGAACTAACTTTTCCTGCCTTTCTCCCCTTTAATGAAACTTGGGAACACAAATTTTTTTGTTTCATTTTCTTTCCCTCCTTAAGTGAAACTCAAGAACACGAAATTTTTTAGACTTCATTCCCTTTCCTTTCCTTTCCCTCCTAAAATAAACCCGAAAACGCAGTGTATATATTTGAGGATTTTAATTAAATTAATTTACCTACATTTATTTCATTAGAATTTTCTATACTGAATATCTTTATTTTGATCGAAAACTTGTTCCTGCCTTTATTTCATTAGAAATTTCTGTACTGAATATCTTTATTTTGATCGAAAACTTGTTCCTGCCTTCAATTTTTTGAAAGAAATATCAAGAATTGGTCAGCTAAAGGAATTCCTTGGTCAACATTTGTGTTTTCTAAAATATATATTCAGTATAGAAAATTCTAAAATATACACATATAGTGGAAAATTATTGTATAAAAGGTTAAAATCGTGCGAAGGGATCCCAGCCACCCATCTGCGTTATATTTCTGGATTTGACAGACAACAAATTGTTTGGGACGTCACACAATAAGTTTTACACCGAGAATTAAACAAAAAGGGCATCGACGTCATTTTACAACCAAAACCTATTAATATACACCCTCCTATCACGCAACCTTAGCGCAATTCACAAAAAAAAAATCGGAATAAAAAAGGCAGTGAAGAAGTTTTTTTTCAAATCATTGTATTCGAGAGCTCTCAAAATACACTATGACAAAGGGTGATAGATCAGCGCAATCAGGTTGATATATGATTTCAATTTTATATAAAAACATCTTATGAAAACAATTTTATAACTATGTGTGATTTGAAGTTTATGCGTGATGAAAAATGCAGGTCCAGTTAAGGAGATAAGAACAAAGAATAGAAACGACAGACCGATTATGAACCAGACTGTAAAAGGTTAGTTTGTTTTCAGTTTAAATGTAAAATTTATAAATAATCTTCTCGTTAACCTAGTTTTTGCATTATTTGTTTTTATATGTTGCCCGATTTGTTAATAATTGTTGTAGTTTTTTTTGTTATTAAATGTTGCGTAATTTGTTAGTAGACTTATTCAAACAATGAGAACGATAATAAAAGGTTGCGCCATATTAGATTGCGTAATTTTCTTCTGTTTGCGTAATTTTCATTTTGATGCTTGCGTGTTTTTGTCCAACCTTGCGTGATTCCCTTGACACTTATTCAATCAATGATAATAAGTGTTGTGTTATATTAGGTTGCGTAATTTGTTATGCTTTCTTGCGTGGATTTGTTCTTCATATTTGCGTGTTTTTGTACAACCTTGCGTGATTCCTTTGTACGCTTAATCAGTCAATGAGAAAAGATGGTAATGTTGTGTTATAATATGTTGTGTAATTTGTGCTACAGTTTGTGTGATTCTCATTTATGTTTGCGTGTTTTTATATGCATTGTATGATTTTTTGGTACCGTATATGTTGGTTATTTAACCTTATTCAGTCCATGAGGAAGCTGATAAGAAAAAAAGCATGAGAAAGAACAAATCAAAGGTGTTACCATTGTTAAAAAGGTTGTTCAAGAAGGAAAACAACCAACAAAAAAAGATTTAAGAAAGAAAGTTATACCTGTTCCTGTTAATGATGATGGTGACTTCGAGATACCATTGAACAAAAATAAAAGAAAAGCAAGCAAAGATGAAATCAAAGCACCCAAGAAGCCTAGAATGCGAACAAAAGGCAGTGATGATGATGATTTTGAAAGTCCAACAAAACCAAAGGAAAAAGAGTAATTTTCCAAAACATTAGAAACAAAGTTTTGTACAGTACATGAACGTAAACATAACAATGAGATGCTCAGTTGACAACATTTATAATGCATTGAAGAAATTCAATGACATGCAAAGAAAAGAAGTCACTGAAATGGGCTTTGCCAGCGTTTTTGATTTAAAAATAACATCACATGCAGCAGCATTGGGCTACTGGCTAGTTAAGAACTATGACCCAATCAACCATGAACTGAATGTGGGTAGCCACAAAATCAAGGTCACAGCAGAAAAAGTCAATGAGGTTTTTGGCATACCTATGGGAAAAATAAAAGTTCGAGAGAAACACAAGCCAAGAAAAGGAAGCAAGACAACTGATGATTTCAAAGAACAATTCCCAAAGCCAACAGTAACAATCACTAATGTAGTTAACAAAATGGAAAGGTAACTGCAAGGTGGGAAAATGTTTAAGATAAACCAGGTAACTCAGCAGAGATAGAACTTGACATGGTAATACCTCTCAAAATAGACAAAATTAGAATATGTATTATTAAATGACTGAGGCACGTAGGATACATCTCTTTTCCCCTTCCTTTCCTACTTTTTTACAAATAATCCCCCTAGACCACCCTGTTAAGCCTATCCCCTTTCATTTGTTCAAACCCCCCTTTGCAAACATCATTTTTACAATTAAACCCCCAAACTTTCAAACTTTTATTTAAACCCTTTATTTTTATAAAAAAACTGTTTTCTTATCGCAAAAATCCAAAAGTGACTTTTTCTTCAAAAAGAATAAATCATAATCATTAGAATTTATATATATATATTTATATATATATATATATATATATATATATATATATATATATATATATATGGGTGAGGTTCATTGTAGACACTTTCGCATGTGAAATAGCTCTTTTTCACATGTGAAAGTTTCTAATTAATGAGAAAAAAGAAAAAAAGAAGAAAGAAAATTAATCACAACCATTAGATCAAGAGATCTAATGGTGAAAAAGGGTGTCTACCTGTCTACACTTATGGGGGTGTCTACAATAAACTTTTCACTATATATATATATATATATATATATAGGGTTAGGATCCTGCGAAAACACATCTTTTTGTGAAAACTGCGAAAACACATATTAAAACTCACGTAACTTTTTCATACGTTAACGATTTTTCATAAAACTTGCGCCAAAAGTCTTATAATTACGTTATCTTTAAATCTGGAGCAAAATATTAAAAAAAAAAACTGAACGTTTTTTTCCCGTGTGATGCACATGTGCATCATATAATTAAAAAAAATTATAAAATGCTATTTTTTTCTTTAAATCTAAAGATAACACAACTATAAGATTTAGGGTGCAATTTCTTTTTAAACTATTAATGTATATCACATGTATGAGCGTTTTTTGTGGTATGATGCACATGTGCATCATTCAATAAAAACGCAAAAAAATGATGAAAATATATGTCATATGGTGCGACTAAGAAAAAAAATATATTAACTCATACAAAAGTATGAGTTTTTTTTGTGATGCACATGTGCACCACACAAAAAAATATTTAAAAAAAATAAAAAAAACGTCAAGTTTTTTAAAACTTTTATAGGATTAAAGATAATATAATTTTAAGACTTTTGGTGCAAATTTTAAAAAAAAATATTAACGTATGAAAAAGTTATGTAGGTTTTAAGATTTGTTTACGCAGTTCTCACAAAAAAATGGTGTTTTCGCAGGATCCTTCCCCTATATATATATATATATATATATACACTCATTTAGAAGGTTGGATGCATAAAAAGACCAACTAAAAGCGTTTAGTTAGTGCAATAGTTTAAAAAAAAGTCACAAGAAAAAGGATTTCAAGAAACTGTTATTTTACACCTTTTTAGCCATTTTAAGCTAAAAATGCCACACCCTTAACGTAAGTCAACCCTTTGAAGCCCTCATGATAAAAATATGAATTCTACAGAGATCTGTGGTGACTTAATTTCATGTCAAGCCTATACTCTTTACTTGTTTTCACCTTGGTATGAGTGACCACTTAGAAATGCAAAATATACTAACCCGAGAGTCGAGTGATTACTTGTGAGACATGTGAGCCTTGTAAATAAAATAAACTTCTTTCGAAACCTATCATAAAACATTTCTTGAGAAAAACAAAACATTAATGGAATGAAAGAAAATCCAAAATGGAGGAACGACTTTTAAACACTCGGGGACTTAAACTATACGAATTGATAAGTCTTTGGGTTTTGTCGGATCCAACAATCTATAGAGTTTTGGTTGAAGACAAGCAAAGATTTAAGTGTGGGGATGTTTGATATACGTTAAAAGATATATATTTTTTTGTAATAACTGGAAAATTTCTTTTCCCTTTTCCATCATTCCAGCTAACTAGCCAGCACAACTCGAGCATTACCTTAATTTTCGGGACGAAAATTCTTTCAACTTGGAGATGATGTGATAACTGTTAATTTTCAGGTTAACTCCGTAAATAACTTTTGTGATCTTAGTTAACTAGAATAGTTAACGTTGCATGTCATGTTAATGGCATGATCTGACAATTCGACTTTTCAGGTCTAGTCCTCATTTAACCTAAACTGTTATAAATGTTGAGTGAACATTTAGGAGGTTGACTTGTGTCGAGTTTATTATCTAGGGTATGTGTAACTATCATTTATACAAGCATACACTTGAGTCTAAACGTATTATATTTTATAATTTTAGTCAATCTAATTCTATGATTTCATGTGAACACTTTGTCATTTTATATGATAGTTATACTTATGATTTTCGATTAAATATCGTTGGTTTCACGTAAAACTTCCTATTATTTTATGTGAGTTTACACATATTGTTACGATTTTGGATTTATCATTTTACGTGAACTCAAAGTATATGTTTATGGAATTTTTATTATGATTTTATGTGGCAAAACAAGGGTTATATATTTTATAAACGTCATACGTTAGACATGTTTAGACGTACACTCGCATATTCATCGCTATAGCCATCCCTCGTTAATTCCGTTAGAGTTCATTAACACATTTTAAACTTCGAGGGACCACTTCTGCAATTTTCTAAACCTAAATCCATTAGTATTAAACTTGGAGGACCACTTATGTCAAAAGCCCAACTTGATTCTCCATCATGTAAATATTGAGGGGCCATTCTTGCCAAATACTCAAAGTTGATTTGAGTTCTCTTTTGTTTGTAACCGTCGTCGACGATAGCCAGGGCCGGCCCCGAAAACCCTCAAAAAAGTCCGGGCCCTAGGCGAGAAAAAAAAGTTGGGCCCTTGTAATAAAAGACAAAAACACATATATAAAAAAACAATATTGTAACGAGAGATTGTAATATCATTAAATACCTATACAAATCGCGAGGCTCTCTTAGTTTTTTTATCTGAAAACGTGAATCGTGAATGCGTTTGGGAATAAACAAAAAAAAAGTTTTTAAAGTTTACAAAACTGGTCCCTCCCCCTTCTTTAAAAACTTACAAAACAACAAAATTTTAACAAAAAAAGAGAATAACTTGAAACAGGGGCCTTGCAGGTATCGAACATGCGACCTCTGCCCCAATGCTACATATATAAACCGGCTACGCTGCGTAGTAATTTGTTTTATAACTCAAACGCATAATATCTATAGTAAAAGCAATATATATATATATATAATTTTATAAAAAATTTCGGGCCCTCCAAAACCCCGGGCCCTAGGCGGTCGCCCACCCCGCCTATGCCCGGGGCCGGCCCTGTTTATACCCTGAGAGACTGGTTTGGATTAGGATATCTGGGGTCCCCCCCCTTGCTGTGGGACTCCGACGTGTTTCGTATGATCGGATAACTCTTTGGGGAAGTGGTGGATATGGGTGATGTTGATGACTTGGAGGTCAATCTAGCATGGAAAACAGTGGGGGTGGTGGCGACAAATCAAGATCCGGTTGACGAAATCGTCTCGGTAAACTGGAAAGAAAAATCGTTCGAATGCAGGGTAGTAGCGTTGATGGAGGAATGGTGCCCTGAGTTTGTATACACCCAATCAAATCCCGCTTCTCCGGTGGTTCCTTCAACTGTGGTCACCCAAGATAATCCGATGGGCTCGTCGCCGGTTGACGTTTATGAGAACAGCCCCCAGCAGAACATGGATGAAGATTGCCCGGTAGTTCAAAAGTTGCCGGTGAATTTGACGATAGCTTCAACGGCCGTTATACCTAGGGAGGAGAGACAGACGTTTGGGGAAGTTTTTTTTTGGAACAGCAAAAACTAAAACAGGAAAAGGCTAAAAACCCTCAGCCAGCAACTGAGAGCCGCCCCCCAAAGAATTACAGCCACGAAAAAGGAAGAAACACAGCCATTACAAAGCAAAACTCGACCACCTGGTCCAATCAATCTTATCTCCCCTATACCTGTTGCAAAACCATAGAAAGCTCCACGTTTTGACCTCCTTAAGCACGAATGATACCGACGGGGGACGATTTCTGAATATGGCGTTGTTCCTCTCCTTCCAGATGCACCAACCTGCCGTAAACCAAACCGCTCTCAACGCCCTGTTTTTGACCGATCTACCGTCGCCCTCACTAGCCCCCCCGAACACATCCTTCACAGCAAAGAAAATGGGACAATCCACCTTGCACCACTGGGCAACAATGGTCCAAACGCAATCCGTGAATGGGCAACCTGTGAAGATATGTTCCACCGATTCCTCCGCGTCCCTGCACAGTTGACACCTCCCATTCCTAACCCCGATGTTTCTCCTTGCCAGTGCATCGGCCGTGGCCAGCCTGCCCAGCAACGAACGCCACACGAAAACGTTGACTTTAATCGGCACCTCCTTGCACCAATCGAAGTCGCCTTCTTCTTGCTGGAACAGGTTCGAAAAAACCTGCCTCCTCAAATCCTTCACCGAGAACTCTCCATCAGGGTTGCCCATCCATCGCCAAACGCCCCTATCCTCCACTATTAGGCTGTTAAGCCCAGTGTTAACCCCCGCCAGGTCCGATTTGATTTTGTAAACCGCTTTCCAGACTCCGGGGATCGACGGAGATCTGGGCAAGATCAGGTTGCAAGCCCTGTCCCCGTGGATGCTAACGATGACCCTCCTCCACAGCTTGTCTTGTTCCGAGTGGAATCGCCAAAACCATTTGGCCAATAAACACCAATTGGACGTAGCCAAGGGGACAAGCCCAAGTCCCCCATGCTTGACAGGACGTAGCACTCGGTCCCTCGCCACCCAGTGCAGCTTCCTATTTTCCTCGTCACCCCCGCACAAGAAGTTGAGTCTAATTTTTTCCAGCTTGTCAAGCACCTTCTTGGGAGCCCTATAAAGAGAGAAGTAGTACGTAGGGAGGTTCTCAAGCACCGACTTGATGAGAACTAACCTACCACCAATCGATAAGTTTTTAGCCTTCCAACCGGAGAGCCTCGATCTAAAGACGTTAACCACCTTATCCCAATGCCTACTAATGTTCATGTTTGCTCCAACCATTAACCCAAGGTAGCTAAATGGGAAATCACACTTTTTACATCCCATAAAGTTGGCCCATCGGTTGGACTCATTCACCTCCACGTTGACCCCGTATAACCCACATTTATCAATGTTAACGTGCAGCCCCGACACCAAAAAGAAGCACCAAAGCAGCCTTCTAAGGTTCACGAAGTTCGCCCCCGACCACTCACCCACCACCATTGCGTCATCGGCGAAAAAAAGATGAGTGATAACCGGCCCACCGTTAGGCAACGAGAGCCCATGAAAAATGCCCATATCCTTAGCTTTAGACAACATCCAATGGCAAGCCTAGATCAAAGTACCGGAATCGAGGAGGATATCCAGCCGGCGAACGGTCCAACCTCGGGAGAAGTACAGTACGATGATGGTGACAGATCAGATAAGTCTCCGGCTAGAGTGGCGTCAGTTCATTTGTCAGGTCAATGCAGAAATTTCGATGTTGCTTTTGGGGAACCAAATTGTGACCAGGTCCAATCTCGTATGGTGACACCTGATGGTGGGCTTGAGAGGCCCAAAAGGAGAAATTATATCCATATACCAGATTTAAATTTCCCAGCCCAACTCCATGCTAGGAAACGCAACAACAGTAAATGTTGTGGACGGAGAAACTCAGGAGGGGCTAAGAAATCAAGAAAGAAACAACGAAGAGCAATTTCTCAGGACACCTTGGCTCCTTTCACATGGCTAATTCCGACGACTGTATCGGACGGAGAATTCAACACTCAAGAAAAAGAAGACTTGGCCTTAGCAGACGAAGTTATCGAGACGATTAGGTTAGGAGCGTGCGTCGGAGTTCAAATGGAAGGAGACGAGCATCAGGTAGCGTTAATCGTGGAGGGCGAAAAAGGTATTTAATCAATGGACTTCCTATCTTTTAATATTCGTGGGGTTCGGGATCAAGGAAAGTGTCGAAGGGTTAACCAAATCAGAAGAGAAAACAAACTTTCTTTCCTTTGTCTTCAAGAAACTATGGTTGGGGATGGGGCTTCAATTTCGTTAAAAAATATTTGGGGCTGGGGTGATTTTCAGGCTGAGTGGGTCAATGCTAATGGGCAATCGGGGGGCTTAGTTAGCATATGGGATCCAAATCGGTTTACCCTTTTGAAGGTGGTAAAGGATGCGAACTTCTTACTCACTTCCGGTAAGATAGGGGGGGTCGATTCTATTGTAAATGTGGTCAACGTATACTCTGCTCATGCCATAGAATCCAAGAAAATTCTTTGGAACAAACTGTCGGATTGGATGGAACGTTTGGATGGTTGGTGGATCCTAGCCGGGGACTTCAACGAAGTCCGCATCCCCGAGGATCGGCTATACTCTTCCTTCAATCAGGGTCAGGCTGATCAGTTTAACAACTTCATCACGGAGGCTGGGTTAAATGAATTCTCGATGGGTGGCGACCGTTTCACTTATATGGAAAGTAAAGGTAAATCTTTTAGTAAAATTGACCGGTTTTTCGTATGTAGTCAGGTTATTGCTACTTGGCCTTCTGCTTCGTTGGTTTCGCTTCCGAGATTCCTCTCGGGCCATAATCCCTTGGTTCTCAAAATCGGTGTGGTTGATTACGGCCCGATCCCGTTTAGATTTTATTCGTCTTGGGCTGCAAATCCTGAGCTTGAGTCGGTGGTTATTAAAGGAATCAATTCAGTTAAAGTAGATGATTTCTCGAGGCCTGATTGCTTGTTATTGGCTAAATTCAAAAGCATAAAAAATGAAATAAAGGTTTGGAGAAAAAAAGTCAAAGTTCAAATGGAGTTGGAAAAAAATGAGGCGTTAACCTTTTGTGCTAGGATGGAGGTTATTGCAGCTTCTTTGGGGCATGGGTTCTGTGATGTGGAGGCTTGGGAGGCTAAAAGAGCTCGCCCTTTACAACTAGAAAAAGAAAAGATCGAGGATCTTAAGCAAAAAGCTAGAATAAAGTGGGCTATAGACGGAGATGAGAACTCATCGTTTTTTCACGGTCTAATAAAACACAATCAAAAAGTCAGCAGAGTAAATGGGATTAACTGTAATGACAATTGGGTTTCGGATCCTCTCGAAGTCAAGAAAGAGGTGTGGCGATTCTTCAAGGCCAAGTTTAAAACGGAACAGGGGTGGCGGCCCTTAACATGACTTGTAATGGAATCAAACAGCTTAATATTTTTGAAGCTGGAAAACTCATCGAACCGTTTTCCAAGGAGGAAATTAAAGCGGCCGTTTGGTCATGTGGAAGTGACAAAGCACCGGGTCCGGATGGTTTTAATTTCCTCTTCATAAAATTTTTTTGGCATCTCCTTCAAGATGATTTTCACAACATTATGTCTTGCTTTCATGAAGACGGGACGGTCGGAAATGGGTGTGGGGCTGCGTTTTCACAACTTATAGCGAAAAACGATGACCCCCAAAGTCTTTCCGACTTTAGACCTATTAGCTTGGTTGGGTGTATCCCTAAGGTGGTCGGTAAAGTTATGGCTAATCGTATGAAATCCTCCATCGCCTCGGTCGTCTCGGAAAACCAACTTGCTTTTATTTCTGGCCGTAACATCCTTGATGGGGTTCTAGTAGTAAATGAAACCGTTTCTTGGGTTCGTCACCGTAAGCTTCCAACCATGCTTTTCAAAATCGATTTCGCTAAAGCTTATGACACATTGGACTGGGACTTCCTCGACTCTATCCTAAATCAAATGGGATACCCGGAGAGATGGAGATGTTGGATCCGTGGTCTTCTAAAGGCTTCCCGAACGTCGGTTCTTGTCAACAGATCTCCTACTTTTGAGTTCCAATGTGGTAGAGGAGTAAGACAAGGGGACCCCCTTTCGCCATTCCTCTTCTTAATCGCTATGGAAGCCTTTCATTGGATGTTCGAGAAGGCTTCGAATCTAGGTATCCTACAAGGTATTCAATTTCCTAATTTGGAGGGTCGGGTGTCTCATATGTTCTTCGCCGATGATGCCATAGTTGTTGGTGAGTGGAGTAGAGCGAATGTTACTAATCTTGCTAGATTACTTCAGATCTTTGGTATGGTGTCCGGGCTAAGAGTTAATCTCAAAAAATGTTGCTTGTATGGTATTAATGTGGCTCAAAGTGAGATAGGGGATATGGCTAGCTTGTTGAGATGTAAAAGTGACAACCTTCCGTTTGATTACTTGGGGCTTAAGGTGGGTGCCAACATGAACCGTGTGAAATCGTGGGATCCCGTTATAAAAATCATCCAAGATAGGCTCTCTAGTTGGAAGGCGAAAAACCTTAGTATTGGGGGTCGAATTGTTCTTATCCGTGCGGTCCTTGATGCCCTCCCAACCTATTATCTTTCGCTCTTCAAAGCCCCGTTCAAGGTGATTAAAAAAATGGAAAGTATCCGGCTTAAGTTCCTTTGGGGGGGGGGGGGGGATAGTTCGGATTCGAGGAAACCCATTTATTGGGTTTCCAAAGAGGAGGTTCAAAAACCCATTAAAGACGGAGGCCTCGGTTTAACACCTTTTGGTATTTCTAACTATTGCCTCCTCGCGAAATGGTTTTGGAGATACCACCAAGAGAAAAATAGCCTTTGGAGGAAAATCATTTGGAGTATCCACTGTGGTAGGGACAGAGATGTGTTCATACCAAAAAAAATGGCGACAGGAGGAGTATGGGTTAATATCACCAAAGTTGAAAAGTTCTTTAAGGATGCAGGAAATGATCTTCAGGGGGTTGATAATTTTAGAAAGAGGCAACGTTATGTGGAAGGGTGATCAAGGTGGGAACTTCTCGGTGGGGGCGCTCCGTAAGATCCTTCTTCATTCTGATCAGCAACAACACCATTTAATCATGTCGTGGAACAAATTGGTTCCCGGCAAGGTGAACGTCTTTTTTTGGAGAGCCCTCAAAGGCCGGATAGCAACCCGGGATGCGCTTCATCGTCGTAATGTTCCCCTTGACAGCACGATATGCCCGTTATGTAACGAGGTGGAGGAAACGACTATTCATTTGCTAACCGGGTGCCCAATAGTTGATACGGTTTGGACGTTGGTCTCGCAATGATCTAGAGTTCCCAATTTCTACTCCTTCGAGGTCTCCGATTTGCTTCACATTGTGGAGGAGGCTCCGATGGTTAGGAAATCTAAGATGATTCTCTATTCCATAATCCTCACGGCATGTTGGGTTATTTGGAAGACTCGGAACGATGTGATTTTCGAGAAGAGAAGACCGGTCTTGGCTTGTATGTTAAATGAGATTAAAAGTCTTAGTTTTTTTTGGATTAAACATAGAGGAAATTGGGGTGATCTCACTTGGGAGAAATGGGTTAGATTCATGATTTAAGTTTTATTTTTTCTCGTCTCCTGTGTTGTTTTTACCCCTACCTAGCTTCTTGCTAGGAGGGTGCTTGGTTTATGATGGTGCTTTTCAAAAAAAAGAGTAAAAAAATAAACTATTTGACTAGTTTAGTCAGAGACTCAACCATCATTTCCCAGTTGTCCTTTTTTCTATTTTTTATTTTTATGCACCTTCTTCCTCACTCTAACAAACACTTGCAGCTCCATTAAACCTGCAACTCATCATCTTTATATCTTATTTATCACACTCATTCTTTTCAATAACATAAAACATGGGGGCCTAATATCATTAATCTCCAGGGCCTAATTTATTTTAGCTTAATTGTTAAAAAAAATTACACTACTAGAGCAAGGTTGAGCGGGGGCCTTTCCCCCCTCTAACAACCACTTAAATCCGCCCCTGATTCAAATTATCTCATCATTAGAGTTAGAAAGTTTTATTTTACTTTTTTTTAACCACAATTTTTTATCATCCAAATTATCTCATCATTAGAGTTTGAACCTTTATCACAGAGCAACATCCCAACCCCAACGAAAGTGCTAAAGTTACATATCATATTCACAATAACAAATTCGTTTAAAACATGAATAAAACTAATCGCATGGACTTGAAATATCTGTTACGATAGGTCCATAACAATTAAGTTAGTGATATTCCTAATCGATTGAAACATCAAACAACATTCTGTAAAGGGAAAAAAGGAAAGGTAGAAAACTCATGGCACTTTTTCTTTATTATCAAACCAACTTCTTTTAATATAAAGATATATAATAATAATTATTATTAATTATTACTATTTCTAATGACGTAAAAACACTAAATGTAAAACATCAATTAATAATATTACTCGCACCACTTTTGAGCCACATTCAAAAGCGACCTAGTCGACGATCCATCTTGGCTCAATGCCATTGCACCAAGACCTTTGAGCTCACTCATTTTCGACCTCATCTTACGCCCATCTTCACCTTCGATCAAACTCTTAACGAACTTACTAATTTCATCTCTTCCCACCACTCCATTTCCGTCTACTTTAACCCTATGAGCAACACCCAAACCATCCGTCAACAAAACCGAATTCATTTTCTGCTCTGCAAAAAGCGGCCACGCAATCATAGGCACCCCACAAACCAAACTCTCTAGTATCGAGTTCCAGCCACAATGTGTCAGGAACCCTCCGGTTGAGCCATGACTTAAGATCTCAACCTGAGGGGCCCAACACGACACAACCAGGCCCCTATCCTTAATACGCGCTAAAAACCCGTCGGGTAAAAACCCAAACGGGTCAAGATGGCTTTTTGCATTAAAATAACTTGCATTGGATTTTTGGTGTGGGCTTTTTATGACCCAAAGAAATCTTTGACCACTTTGCTCCAACCCAAAGGCCAATTCATTAAGCTGCATTTGGGACAATGTGCCACCGCTTCCAAATGACACAAACAAAACCGATCCGACATCTTGCTTATCCAACCACTTCAAACATTCAAACCCTTCACCGGTCCGGTTCTCTGAACCGGCCCGTATCAACGGTCCAACAGAGTAAATTTCCGGTTTACACCAATCACCTTCTTCCATAGCCTTAAATGGACCCGGTTCTAGCTCGAGAAAGCTATTAACTAATATACCCTCTGCCAAACTATACATTTTGGTCATCTCAACCATTTGCAAATATGCCTCATTCGTCTTATCTTGAACCGGTTCAATCATATCAGATCCTCGAACCGGAACACACCCGGGTAATCTTACCGGTTCAGGCAGGTCCTTATACTCACAAGCATACTTTTGGTCTAAAATTGGTATTTGGAAGAAACTAACCAAGGTCATAGCGGAAACCGTACAGAACAAGTAGGCTGGAATATGGAACTCTTTGGCAATTTCAAAACTAAGAGGGCCGAAAACGTCAACAACCAAAGCTGATGGTTTTTTCCTAACCGAGTCACGGGTTAACTCGGTTAAGGTTTGCCGTAGTGCGGGCAGTGACCGAGTTAAAGTGAGTGATATCCGAGTTTCTAATGCGGAGTCTTCTGGAATGTCGTTTAGGCTTACTGGAGGGAGGAAAATGGAAGAGATGTTTTCGGGCATGGCGTTCAGGATGTCATTTTGGGGTTTTATGGGTGATCCGGTGGCGGTGGGGATGATGAAGGTGATGAAGAGACGACGGTGGAGGAGAAGTTGGTGAGCTAACTCAGTGAGTGGAATGAGGTGACCCATTCCTGGACTCGGTAAAATGGCAATGTGAGTTTCCATTTTTGAATCCATCATTAAACCATGAAAACTCTTCATGTTTATCAACATATTTATAGTAGTTCCAAGCATGTGAAGTTGCGGGTTTTATTTACATATATATTCTTTAAAAATTTAAGGGGTTTCATATTAACACTTTGTACTTTTTTTAAAGAATTCGACCTAGACGTTACGCCTAGATCTATATGTGACATCTCAATGCGTGGTCAGAAACTTACTCTCATGCTGAGCTCCAAATGTGAGGGATGGTTTTGAATTTTTTTTTATTATTTTTTTTTACTCTCACATTGAGCTCCAAATGTGAGGGATGGTTTTGATTTTTTTTAATTATTTTTATACTTTTACCTTGAGCTCCAAACGTGAGGGATTGTTTTGTTTTTTAATCATTTTGTTTACGTTGCCATTTTTAAAAGTTTTCTTTTATTAAACATATATGTTTACGTTGTTTTGTTCAAGAAGTACAACTCCTTGCCGGACCGTTTGAAAATGAAGCAAAGTGAAACATGTTTAATTATAATATATCGTATAGTACAAATACATCGACCTTACCGATATACACACGCATCAATTATATACATATCGGCAAAAAATAAAATAATTTTTTTTAAATAACTACTCATCTTTCACTAGTTTAAAAAACAAAATTAAAATTTTTTTTTAAAAATACATTTTATTTAATGTACTTAAATTACTAAAAAGAATATGACAAAAATAAAGATAAAAATAAGAATAAAGAGTGAAAGATAGGTCCTTATGTGAGGTTTAGGTGGGTGTTTACCAAAGTGTGACGCTTAGACCTACATGTGAGATTTAGGTGAAATGTTTTCTTAAAAATCATGAATGTCTCTATCACAACCCTAAATTAAATATTTTCGTACCGAAACAAAATATGTATGATAAAAGCTCTTTATTTTAAACACTGAAATCAATTTCTGAAAACTTATAAACTCTTTATTTTAAACACTGAAATTAATTTTTAAAAACTTATAAACTCTTTATTTTAAACACTGAAAAATTTTGAAAACTTATAAACCGGCTCAAATGTCTTATTTCAGCGGCATTAAAACTAGCTTGTGTAACATGAGTACTGCTTTACTACTTTAGTTATAAGAAGAAAACAAAATAGAAAAATACGGTCGAGACAAAGAATGCTCAGTCACAAAATAAACAATAGCTATATAACGATTAATACCGGTAACAATAAGATAATATATAGGAAGTCCAGTAAGGTAATAACAATGATCGCCTATATGGAAATACCCATCTGAGCCAATAACAATAACAATACACAGATAATAGTATGTGTATCTTTCAACACGTGTAATAGTGTCTACTCCTTTCAGCATTTATACCAATATTTGTATCTTTCAGCACGAATCAAGAGAGTGCATCTTTCAGCAGATATGAATAGTATGTGCATCTTTCCTATTTATAAACAGTATGCTCGGGTAATGAAGGAAAATGAACCACATTCAACATTCAATGTGAATACAATAGGTTTTCATTAAGCTTAAGTAAATGTTCAATAGTCTATTTGGAAACATGTGATAACGAGTACAAGAAAATCTATTATATTACATGTATGATCAATCTAATCTAATATAATCTAACACTAAGGTGTAGTTTGTGTTTAAAAGGTAAAATGTTTGTAGTCTGCGAACTATATCTGTAGACATTTGCAGAAGAAGATGTGAACCAAACATCTGCAGTCTATAAGAAGAAAACTGTTTATTTTTTAACTTCTCCAAACTATTCAAATAAACAAACTCAAATAGGATATTTGTACCCCCTTGTTACTTGTCGCATCCCCCCCCAAATTATATTTTTAAAATTGTCATATAACACCCCTGTAAAATTATTTTTTGTAAACATGACTTTTTAAAATAAAATAACAAAAACGCTAATCATTTTTATAAAACGTGTATTTAAAAAAACATTTTGAAAAGGGTTTTTAAGTTTTTTTTAAAAATGATTTTAAACAGTTTAAAAAACGTTTTTATACAGTTTATAAAAAATGCTTTTAAATAGTTTTTTTTAAATATCTTTAACACTTTAAAAAACGTTTTAAACAGTTTTTTTTTAAAAAAACCTTTTTATATAGTTTTTTTAAACAGTTTTTTTAAGATTTAATAACAGTTTTTTATAAAAATAACATTTTAAGCATTTTTTTTAAAAAAGTTTTTTTAAATTAAAAAAAAAACATTTTTTTTTAATTTTTAAAAAAACGTTTGAAGCATATTTGCATATTTTTTTAAAACATTTATAAAACAGGTTTTTAAATTGTCATGAAAGGACCAATAATCTCTACGATATCAAGAAAAATAAAAATGTTTATATTAGAATATATTATTATTAATTATTACGAGACTTTCGACCCGCGCGTTGCTGCGGGCGAGACGTCCATTTGAGTTTTTATTTTGAAAGCATAAATGATGTCGCATGCGAGGCTTGTTTTAGATGCTTATATTAAAAGGTTACGAAGTGCGTAACTAAGATCGCTTGTAATAACTTCGTTGTGTAAAATCACTTATATTTGTCTATGGTGGGTCGAAAATAACTTAGAAGTCCAAAATGTCCATAAGTGTATGGAAATGGTTCGTAGGAGCTCCAAGAATTTGTTGTCATTATGTAATTAGAATTCAAGAATTTTCCAACAATATTTATCATCATCTATCGTGATTGTAGCGAATCACAAACTAAATTGTAAAGAAAACAAACCATTACGTTTACTTAAAGTTAATTTACTATGGACAATATAAAGATGAAAAAGACATTCCATTACAAAGTAACTGGGTTACACTTGACATAATATCATAAACATCTTGTTCCTCTTTTGGGATTAACTTCACATATAACTCCTAAAACTTCCAAAATCAAATGCAGCTACATAAAAGGCTATAAATATGGTAACGTGGAACATTCACCATCACCAAAACAGCCTACTTTTAAGTTTTATCTAATGAAAAATTCTTGGGTAACCCACTTCTCAACGGCTCAAAACCCTCACTAATTTCTTCTTTATTATAAAACATGCATAAAACAGCTAAATATCTCCTAACCAATAAAGTCAAATAGTAAATTTAGAGTGAAGATTAAACCCAACATCCACAGTAACAAATAACTCCATCTTCTACCTGGACTAAAACAACTCAAATTTCACCACATTTTTTTTAGCAATAACGAACAGAAGATGTCTAGCAAAGACCCACATCTTTGATCTTTTCTCAATAAACAAAACATGCATCTCTCCTTCTCATTCTTGTTTATTATGTATGTATGTATGCATGCTCATCAACAACAGCAAAGCCATCCTTCAAACCCAACCTACATCCACTAAAAGAAATTACTTTGGTGGTTTTATTTCCCAAACTTCTCTTGTAAATCTGTAACTACCATAGATAAGAAAATATGAAACACAAACCCCTGACGCCTAATGTTCCATCAGGTATCTTTTAAAACCAAAAATTGACCGAAAATTAACCAAAGCAAACTCCAAATCTGGGTTTTTGAAAACCCTAAACCCAAAATCGATCTAACAAAACAGCAAGAAGAACCCCTTTCCTTCACCGTCACCGGAGCAACTAAATCGTTGCTACAACGACACTGTAGGGTCGTCAGTACCCAAAAACGACATAAGTCATTGTATGTTTAAGATCTCCATCAGAGGACGAAGAAAACGTCATTGCATCTACGTTAACGGAGCAACGAAACCGTCACTTCGACGTCACCGGAGCATCGACGGAAACGTAAGAAGAGAACAATATAAGAAAGCTTCCGCCATCGTTATCTCTGAGGAAGAATCTCATAGAGTTGAGTGAGATAGAGAGATTTTTGTCTGTGTTTGAAGAGAGAGAGAGGACATAGAAGTTATAGAGATGCTGAAAGGCTACCAGCCTACCACCGCCTTTTGTAGCCCACAGTAAAAGAAAACCCTTGTGCCTGAACATGAAACGTGTACCACTTACACCGCCCCTATTAACTAATAAAAAGGACCACATGGCAACATACGAAAATGCCACATGTTATGAATAGTGGATTTTCAGTCTACACGTCAGCGAATTCAATTGATATATATATAATTATTACGGTTGAGCCCACATGCTTAGTTAAGTTTTTAGTGTTACTTATGTTCTCTATATAATGTAACATGACTTGTCAATAAAATAATTCAGTATTTCACATGCACTCTTGTATTATATGGTATCACAGCCTAAAGGATTCAACCCATAGTCGTCGCCACCGAGTTCAAACCCAAGCCATCGCCTTGTCCTAACTTTGTTTTTTTATTTACTTTCTTTATTTTTTTCTGTTTCTCGTTTCAATAAAGTTTTGTTCTCGTCTTTTGACTCAAATTTTCTGTTAGAGGTGCAAATTTCGGTTTGAAACTCGAACCGAACCACTTTAGGAACCGGTTTGTGTCAAAATCGGTTCGAGTCAAAACCGGTTCGGTTTAAGAACCGAAACCGATGACATTTTATGGAACCGATCAAACCGATTCTGTTTGGAACCGAAACCGGTTCATGTTTAAAACCGGTTCAAACCGGTTCGACCAATAATTTTTTATTTTTTTAAACATTATATAAACTTAAAAAACATACTTTTTTTTATTGAATTTAAACTTTAAACATTACAATCACAAGTTGTTCAAACTTAAAACGCTACAAAGATAGATAATTTCGAAAGGAAAAGTACAAAGATAGATGGTTTCGATTAAACGTTAATGCTTGAGTTTAATCCATTGCCGCCGCCGACGCAGCTCGATCTTTTGCTTTGTCGTAGTCGGCTTGTTCTTCTTCATCCAAAAGTGGAGTAAGATCCCCCGTTTCTACCTCGTCTTCGTGTAACACCGTCTCCGTTTTGATTGCACCTTTAAGATTAGAAACATTTTATATACGTTCCATTGCATCTAGGTGATCCTTCAAGCAAATGCAAACATTTAGCAACTCGGGAGTGAGCCTCGTCCTTCGGATAGATAAAACCCTGCCACTAAAAGAAAAAGCCGATTCCGAAGCTACCGTGGAAGCTTGGACACTTAGTAGGTCTCGGGCCATGGCGGAAAGAACGGGAAATTGTGTTTAATGTTCTTCCCACCAAGCCAAAATATCAAAGTTTTCAAAGTCATCGGTGTTTAGAAGTTGAAGAAAATCCGTCCCTTTGTATCTCCCAAATTCACTACTCGTGGTGATACTTTTGGCCCGTTTACTACTCACGTTTCTTAACGTGTTCAAAAGATTTCGACTTTTGTTAGTTTGTCAAGAAGTAGCCGATGCCGAACTCATAGATTCATGTATGTTGCTTATATTTCCATACTTTGGATAATAAACTTCATACAAGTTTTGAAAATGTGAGTTAAAATGATCTTTTGTTATTTAGGAGAAATTAGGTTGATCATCATTTAAGTTCAAAGCATTTGTGATATCCTCAATTACGACTTCAAGTAGGGCTGTTCATCGGTTTGGTTTTCGGTTTAAACGGTTTATTTGGATCGGTTAGTTCGGTTTTGGAAAAAAAATTCTAACCGCAAACAAACCGAACCGAATTTCAAATATGATTAACCGAACCGAAACCGAACCGAATTCAATTCGGTTCGGTTACGGTTAGAACCGAAATAACCGAATTAACCATACTAACCAAATTTCATCCAAGTTTAACCAAACTTAATCAAATGGGTTGCAAATCATACAAAAATGGGTTGCAAATCAATCAAATGGGTTGTTTAAATGCAACCATACAAATTCCAGGTTTAAACAAAACCGAAATATAGTTTCAACCACATATTTCCAAATTCAAGGTAAAACTTAAGAAGTAGGTACCCAACTACAAACCAACGTGAAGGGTGGCGACGGGAAGGGTGGTGGCTGGCCGGCGTGACGAGTGGCGACGGGAAGGAAGCGTACGACGTGAAGGGTGAGAGGGGTTTTAGGGTTTTCAAATTTCAATGTTTGAGTTTTAGGAGGCGACACACGGAAGTTAATCTAATTTAGACACTCTAAAACTCTCCCAATTTAAATAATATCAATTATTAAACTAATAATAATAAAAATATTAGAATATATAACATTAATCTCGGTTTATTCGGTTGAACCGAATTAACCGAACTTTTAAAAACATATATCCGTAAACCGAACCGAAAACCGAACTTCGAATTCGGTTACGGTTACAAACCGACCCGAAAACCGAATTTTCAATATGGTTACGGTTTTTCGGTTACGGATACGGTTCGGGTATCGGTATTTTTTTTGGTTTTCGGTTATTTTGAACAACCCTAACTTCAACATCGGACACATTGAAAAAAGGGTTCAAAGCAAGGGCACAAGTGAAGACGGCCGGCAAATCCTCAAAATATTTTTTAAACTTTCCTTCATCGGACTAAGCATTTTTTCAAAAACCTCACATTCAAATTCAAATTCATTTAGTTTTCCACACATATAAAACATTCGGTGGAGTACTAAGTTACTAGTGGGATAGTAGTTAAACTCCCAATAAATATCTAGTGACGGTTTAAAAGTTTCAAGAAAATCCGTTAATTTCTTAATTGGACTTGGACTTCTTTTTCACAACCTCTGCCTTCGGCCTAAGGTCCTTGTGTAACACCATACCAACAAAACACCATATTATATTATATCAATTTCACGGTAAATTTTTCCCTCTGTTTTTACAAACAATTACACGACACAATATATGAACGAAAGAACCATAATCGAAAAATATATAGCTAACACTTGGTGCATGGCCACCTTTACACACCAATCAAATATATATATATATATATATATATATATATATATATATAGAGAGAGAGAGAGAGAGAGAGAATATAGAGAGAGAAATGGTAAAATGAAAACCATCCCGAGTTGGAAAAACTTTGGAAACTCTTCATAAACGGGGTCAAAAAGTTTTTTTTTTCATTCAATATTTTTACGGTGATTCTTTAGGTTATAGGCTAACCATAGGTGGAAAAAAATCAAAAAAATGCCTCGGGGATTTTTTTTAATCTAAAAAAACGGTCTTGTTACGTATGTAACATTGTATACATATATTGGTTACATATGTCACAACCGTTTTTTGAGATTTATTTTAAAAAAATACCCGGGGTGTTTTTTTGATTTTTTTCCACCTAGGGGTAGCCTATAACCTAAAGAATCACCATAAAAAAATTGAATGAAAAAAAAACTTTTTGACCCCGTTTTTGAAGAGTTTCCAAAGTTTTCCCAACTCGGAGTGGTTTTCACCATAACCATCCCCTATATATATATATATATATATATATATATATATGTGTGTGTGTGTGTGTGTGTGTGTGTGTGTGTTTTCCCATGTAAACTCATTCTTGACACTTAGATCAAGTCATCCTATGGTCCATGTTTTTCCTACCTTTTTCATTTTCTTTAATTTCCTAATTATTTTCTCTTTATTGGCAAATGGGTAGAATAGGAAAAGAAAAAAAAATGATGTGGACTTATGAGAAGACATTTTATACTTGTTGCAGACATCATCTTCTATATTTCAAAACTCTTTCAATCTTTTCTTCATATCTCTCTCATAAACCCACCATCATCTACCGCCTCCATCAACACATACCATGGAGATCTCATAAACCCACAACCATCTATCACCTCCCACTCATAAGCCCACCATCATTTACCACCTCCGTCCAGATCTCAGAAACCCACCACCACCACCAACCACCTCCGCCATCACCTACCACATCCGCCACCACCAACCACCTCCTCCACCACCTACCACCTCCATCATCTCTTCCACTTCCTTCACCTTTCATGACACAACCACCTATGCAACCAATTACCACCTTTATCTACTCCCATCGCTCCTCCACACAACCACCATTGTTCACCTCCACCTTTTCATGACCACCACTGTTCACGCCCACCACCATCCACCTCCAATCACCATCATCGCTCTTCAAATCCACCGGCAAACCTGACCCACCTTCCCACCCCCAAATCTGCTACATTGAGGAAATGGGTTGTTTGAGCTTCTTAGTGAGTTATTTACCAAGTTTCAAAAATTTATTTCTTTTCTATTATTTTTTGGGTTTCTAAAAATAAAATCTAGTGGGATTTTAAAGATTTCTTGTGGGTGTTTTCAGGGTATTTTTATCATGGGTTTTTTTTCTGGTTTTTTTTTTTGGATTCCTAAGAAATAAAATCATGGGTTTTTTTTTATAATTAAGGAAATTATAGTGATATGAACACCCTTTTATATATTTTGGTTTATATTCATGTTTTGCCTAATTTATTGTTCTTAATCGAATTGATTCGTAAAATAGTTTATTGCTCTTAATCGAATGGATTCGTAGTTGCCTAATTTAGTGCTCTTATTTTGGTTTATATTAATAAAATTATGGTGATAAGAATACATGTTACGTGTGTTAAAACAGGTACATATGCTACAAGCTGCCACATGTGTATGTGTAACGCTTACGTATATGAATTGTTGGTAAATATGTAATATCTATTGGTACATATGTTTTATCTAATGTTACGTTTGTAACATCCATTGGTACATATGTTATATCTAATGTTACATATATAATTAGTTTATTGCTCTTGATCGAATTATATAAATACGTAAATTTACTTCTATAACATGCGTAAATGCATGTTACATATGTATTTTTTTTACACACATATCATGTTATATGTTATATGTTACATGTTACATATGTTACGAGTTACATATGTTAGAAATTATTGCTAAGATGGTAAACACAAACTGATGTATTTTGTTACATATGTAAAATTCTAATGTTACATACGTATATCAGTTTATTTCTAAATACTTGCTAAATGTGTGTATCAGGTTATTCCTAAATTAATGATAAGAATGATAAATACTTGATAAATACAAACTAATTAATGCCATAAAAGAATATGTTAGATATTGTGGCACATTTAAGTACCACTATAACTCAATAATAGTAGCACAAAATCTAAGTGCCACTAAAACTATCGGTTAAGCAAATGTAGCACACAGAATGGGCCACTAAAATCCTATATTAATGGCATAGAGCTAAATGCCACTGAAAGTGTGTGCCATTAAATGACATTTTTTTGTACTGCTGCCAAAACATGTGGAGAACATTATATCAGGTTTACTAGCTGTAAGATACAGTAGTGAGCCTATCATACCTCTATATGCGTGTTCATCCATAAATTTTCCATTTAGATCAGCATCAAGTTTGATGCTTGTGGCCATTGGAGTTTTGTAAGATGATAAGTCTGGCAATGAGTAATTCTGTAGGAGGTTTTTCATGTATTTTGATTGATAGATAAAAATACCACCTGGATTTTGTTTTATTTGAATTCCTAAAAAGTAGTTTAACTCTCCCATCATACTCATTTTAAATTGGTTTTCATTATATTTTGAAAGATCTTGTAAAACACAAGACATGTGGAGCCAAAGATAAGGTAATCTACATAGATTTGACAAATGAGTAGATGACCTTTTCTTGTTTTAAGGAACAATGTTGTATCAATTGATCCCTTTTTTCCTGATGAGAGAAGGAATTTAGAAAACGTTTCATACCATGCTCGTGGAGCTTGTTTTAGGCCATACAAAGCCTTTTTGAGTTTACAAACTTGGTTGGGAAATTTTTCATTTTCAAAGCTAGGTGGTTGCTGAATGTACACTTCTTGTTCAATTTTTCCATTAAAGAAAGCACATTGTACATCCATTTGAAAACTTTAAACCCTTTGAAAGCAAAAAAAGCTAGAAAAATTCTTACTGCTTCAAATCTTACAAAGGTGCAAAAGTTTCATTAAAATCCAATCCTTCTTGTTGACAGTAAGCTTTTGCTACAAACCTAGGTTTGTTTCTTATAAGGGTACCATCCTCAAACCCATTTTGTTCCAATGACAGATTTATCTTTTGGTCTTGGAACTAGATCCCATACCTCATTTCTTTCAATTTGTCTTAGCTGTTGTTTCATAGCTAGGAACCAATGAGATTCAAGGAGGGCTATCTCATATTTCTTTGGTTCTATCATGCTGAGAAATCCAACATATAGATAGTGGTTGGAAGTAGTTGCTCTTGTTTGGACACATTTATCCTGATCAACAATGATAAGATCAGTTGGGTGATCTTTTGTGCACTTCCGTGTAGGAGGAAGAGTGTTCAGTTCTTTCTCCCTTAGCAGTTGGTCAGGTTTTTCAGATGTTTGACACTTCCCCTCAATAGTTGGACAAGTTGTTGAGTCACAAATATCGATGACAGAACATTCACAAAGCTCTGTGATTTTCACATAGGAGCTTTGTGAAATTTCTATCAACGGGTTTTTAATAGACGGAGCGCCAGATTCGTTTGTATAATCATTGTTTTTATCTGCATTTTTTTTTAAATTTTCATTTCCACTAGAGATTTCTAGTGAATCAGCATTCACATAGTTGCTTAGATTTCTTGTATGGTTTCTGTTTGACTAATATTTTGTAAAATGACATGGTTTGTGGTTGGAGTTTTTTAAAAACACATATTCATTATCAAATGTTTCTTTAAAAATGTTGTTTAGGATTTCCTTCTATTCTAAGGTTGTTAAACCTGAGATACATACTTTTTCATTTTTATCATTTTCAGTCAGAGGATCCTTACTCTTGTGTGTGGCCATCTTTGTGTCTTTGAATGACATATTTATACTCTCCCTCACCACTTGAGTTCTTAGAATAAAAACTCTGTATGCTTTAGATCTGAGGGAGTATCCAATGAAGATGTCTTTATCTATTTTACTGTCAAATTTGCGTAGGTCATCTTGATTATTGAGTATAAAGCACCTACAGCCAAAAACATGTAAAAACTTTATTTTTTTGGAATTTGATTGTTTATGGCTTGATAAAGGGTTTGCTTAAGTCTTTTATTGATAATGGATCTATTTTTTTTAAGCATGCAATTGCGATATATCCAATCCATTGACCATAATTTCTAGGTATGTTGGTCATGTCCTCTAGTTTTTTCATGAGCATCTATGAGACCAGGAAGTTTCTTTGTTTCCATGTGAAGTTTTTTATAAATATTTATTCGTTCAATCTCATAGTGATCAATCTTAGCTTCATTGTTTAAAGTTTTGTGTTCCAGAGCCCTAATTTTATCATTTCTTTTACCCCCTCTTCTTTGAGTTGATGCAACTTAGAGAGGAGAGAGTTTGTTTCTTCCTCATAAGTTTTAAACTTGTTTTCTATTAGGACTTTGTCCTTTTCAGTATTTTCTTGAAGAAGTTTGTAGTTTATGGACATGTTGTTGAGTTAAAACAATAATTCAGTTTGAATATTGTTTAACTGTTCCTTGTTGAGTGACTTAGAGATGTCAGATGAGTGGGTCTCATGTAACACCACAGAGTGATGAATCGTCTATTGGTCTAGTGTAATCGAGATTGAAATCATTGACATGAGGAGTAAATAAGCTTGATTGTATTGATCACAAACACATACGAGCTCTGCTTTGACCACACACACAGATATGACAAGTTCTCTCAGAAGTTCTCTGTGAAAACTAACCAAGTAAACCTATTTATAGGTAAGACTGCTCAGCAAACCGAGCTACCAATGAACCACCGGTTCATTGCACACGAACCATTGGTTCGTGGCGTGGTTAGTTGACTTCCAAGCTCACAATCTAGCCCTAATCTAGTTACAACACGTGATACACAGATTTATGCTCTAACAGAATCCCCCTTAACGTGTGATGTATCTACAACTTCAACTTAAATCTTCAAGCATCCTATCTTCAAATATTGCGGAAATAGATCTTCAACTTGTAATCTGATGTTAGTTGCAAAGCTCGCATGGCTAGAACAGGACTATGTCAACTGGACCACTTGAGAAAGATTCTACAATACTCCCCCTTTCACCATGCTTGTGAGTAAACACATTAACTTGCGATTTAAGAAGACAGAAACACGGTTTTCTATTTTCATGCCAACATAAGTTAATGTTGGGCAAAAATCTCCTTAGGAGAACCAAGATGATTTGAAAATCAGTTTTGAAAATTTAGTATCTTGCGTCGATTGCTCGAAAACTAATAAGAAACAAAATCTTTTTGGCTTTTAGAAAGTTTAGATCAAAGCACACCTAGAATCTTTATGATTATCCAAACTTATACTAAAACACACCGATTTTTTTTTTTAATTTTCTGTGATGAAAACATAAATGCAATACAGAATTAAACTCTATTTTTGGTTTGAGAAAGATCACTATCTAGGATCATATTGGACACAACGCACTGAACTACACTTCAATTTAAATTATTGTAGCACACAAGCCATGTCGATTGCTGATATAATTTGTCCAACTTAAACTCAGGCAGAATCATACTTATAACAACTTGATATGTTATAGTATTTATTAATTTTCTTTGACCAGTGTATCCCACGCTATCAGACATATTCAGATATATTTCACATCATCTCTTGTAATTATACTTGTGAATTTCACAATGTATTGTTTATTCATGATCTTGTCAACTGTGTTCCACACAAAAAGAAATAAGAACGTTAAATCGTATACCTTAAGGTTGATCTTTCGATACGCAGATAAGGCATCGGATTTAATAAAATAAGAAAGATAAAACAAGTTGAAATTGTATAACCCAACAACAATCAGGTCGGTCTTGTGGACACGCAGAGAAAGTCCGATGAATTATACGAACCACCAAAGAAAATAAAGCAAAACCTGAAATGAACAACTATCAGGTCGGTCTTGTGAACACATAGAGATAGTCCGATCATTTGAGAAAATAAAGAAAATCAAATAAGTTTAAATCTTTGCAAAATGAACACATGTTTACACAGTGACTTCTCTTTTTCCTTTTCACATATCTTTTTATATATCTTGAAATACGCATCAAGATGTTGTCCACTAGATCAAGCATCAAATTTAATGTATATCATATTCGTATACTTTCCGATTAACGAGCCTACCTAGCACATAGAACAATGATTTTATGGATTTTTTACGTACTCTATCTGCGAGTCAGAAACGTTAGCCAATATACCATCATTTTCCAATGTTCAATATTCAGTTTTGATCTTTTTCATTTTTTGTATAATTTGCATTGCTCTTTTTCTCACCGAAAAATGAAAAACTCTATTTTTGGATTTTTCATTTTACAAAATGTGAGACACTTTTTTTTTCAATTTTTCTCCTCCTAAGAATATGTACAGCGAACACATATAAAAACTTTTAAATAAAGGAAAATTGATCAACCAACACTGACACTTTTCAGTTTTAGTTTTGAAAACACAGTTTTATCAAAAACTTATGGTAAAGACTTTTTAAGAATAATAGATTTAATGAAATGCTAAATTATGCAGATTCTTCACTATCAGCAATATATGCTTCATAGGTGTTCTTGAAGAAACCTGCAGACACCAGATAAAGCATTAGTGATTTTGGGATCGGCCTGAGTCAACAGCCTTGGGTCGCCCGGTGTCGTCAACCTAATCGTTGTTGACCTTGGAAACAACACGTGGTTTCCATATCATTAGTGATTGAAAATTTTTAAATGAACTAAACAATTTATCAACTGGCGTCTTTGTCTAAGACGACTTACTAGTTGATGTAAACATTTGTGGTTGAGGTTCATAAATTTTTTTACCATTTGAATCAACAAACTTAGCAATTTTGTTCAAATATGATTGAGTGCTTGCATTCGTAGGACACTAAGCAGCAAAATGTCCTGGCGTACGACATGCGTAACACTTTTTTTGAAAAACGTTTAGTGAACTGCTATCAAAATTCATTTCAAAAATTTGTTTTTGTTTGTTCAAATTCATTGGTTTCTTATGATGATTCTTAGCAGGAGAATCATAGTAAACAAAAGAATTTCCGTAAGCATTTGAATCAAAGAAATCATCACTAAAATCATACCTGGAAGATGAACGTCGTGGTGAACAACAACCTTATACTGGTTTTGTTG
Source organism: Deinandra increscens subsp. villosa (assembly GCA_039602395.1). Taxonomy (NCBI): domain Eukaryota; kingdom Viridiplantae; phylum Streptophyta; class Magnoliopsida; order Asterales; family Asteraceae; genus Deinandra; species Deinandra increscens. The sequence continues at coordinate 15,511,279 of JBCNJP010000003.1, forward strand.
TTGAACCGACACATCTTAACTTCATAACCAATACCCATATGTTTGTAACCTGGAGGTTTTGATAAATCAGCTTGAGAACTAGAAGCACCTTTTCCATTTGCTTCTCGAGTGAACTTGGCTTTGATTTCCTTCAACTTGTTCTCAGAAAGCAGAGATTTATCAAATCATCTTCAGATGAACAACCAGCAGATTTTGAACAACAATCTTGTCAAAAATTGTCTCATCTTCTAGAAATGATGAACCAGCATCAAACTTTGGAGCTTTTCTGACTTCAGCCTTCTTCTTCCCAGACTTAGACTTTTTCTTCTTTTCGTGAACTGGGGTTGCAAACTTTGAAGAATCATACATTTCCTCAATTGGCCTCATCGGGGCAGACGAAAACTTAGACATATCAACCGGTGTAGGAACGGTATGTAAATCAGCTTCCTTGACACTTTCTTCACTTTTCTCTATCTTATATAAGTAATTCAGAAATGTGGGTGACAAACTGCAATTCTTCACTTGTTGTTGCAAATCTAGAATCTCAATCTTCAACCCTTAGAAATTCATTTGAGCATCCAGCAAATCTTTTTGAGAAGCGTTGAACTGTTCTGATAAAACATTGTATTCATACTTATGCCTTCTTCTCAGATCACACTTCTCCAAAACCTCAGCTGCAACATTTTCCCATTTCTTCTTGAAGATATCCACATCTTTTGTCCAAACTTCATTTTTATCTCGGAACAGATTCTTTTCATCATATAATTTTGAGACCACTTCTTGAATACTAATGACTTTTTCAGCAGCTTTAATAACAATTTGATTACCTTTTTCATATGTCTATTGAACATGATAGCTTTTCTCAAATAATGCATATCTTCAGCAGCTTCTTTAGCTTGAGCTTTAGTTTTTTCACACTTTTCAATCAACTCTTTCTTCTCTTTCAACAAATCATCATTGATTTTAGTAAAATCAACACATTCTTTCTTTGACATTTCCAATTCGTCTTTAACGATTTTGAGATCTTCAGTTAACAAACTCATACCTTTCAACAATGTTTCATTCTTCTTCTTTAGATCACACAAAGACCACACTCTGCCGTTTTGTCTTGTTGAACTTCAGTCACACTTTAATATTTTTCTTCTACAACCGTCTCACAAGAACTGGTGTCAGATGCAGAACCAGTCAGATACTCATAATCTTCTGCAACTTTAACTAGTAAAGCAGAAAAATCTCCATAATCAACTCCTGGTTGAGCACTTAAACAAAATTCATTTACTATAGTCAATACATATGCAGATTGATCCGAAAAATGTTTCCCCCCAATAATAACCTTCATTTACTTGAGACACTAAAGCTTTTGTCCCTGAATTGGTGAAGAGTGAGAAAAATTAACAGAAGTATTTGGTGTATGAACTTTCTTTTCAGAATTAGATTGACCATCTTTTGGCAATTTGCACTCCTTAGCAAAATGTCCAAATTGTGAACACTTATAACACTTCACTTTTGATTTATCCAATCCCATTTTGCCCTAGGGATTTAAGCTTTGTATCCATGTTTTCTTCATAAACGACTTTGCTTTTCAAACCAACATTGCCATAAACTAATTAATATCCATATGTTCAAGATGATCTGGATCTATCTGATCAAAATCTTCCTCAATCAGATTAGCATTTGGCATGCTTCCAGTCAGAACTCCATAATATGATGACATCAATGCAGAAATTAATGCCATATGTTCATCAGCTGTCTTGGCAGAAAACACAGTTTGATTTGGTAAATTTGGAATTGTAAAGCCGCACCCTGGAGAATAACCAGAATTTTCAGAATTTCTAGAATTTTCAGCAATAAAAGTTGTGGAAGGTAATTGACTGAAAATATTTGGCTTCGTGAGAGTGATTGTTGAATCATTTTCACCATAATATACTACCGGAATTTGAAGTTGGGCAGGCATGGACTTATTCACATTTATTTCCAGTTCTGTTGCTGGTAACTTCTCGCTCAACTTATTGAATGATAATTTTGAATAGTTTTGATCATCTATAATCAGTAATACATAATTCTCCAACTTCTCAGGTAATGCTTCAAGAAACTTTTCCTTCAATTCATCAGTATCCTTCTTGACATTAACCAGTGTCAATTCGCTTATAAAATGAGAAAATCTTGTAATCAAATTCAATAAATTCTCATTTAGATAATGCTTAAAATTATCAAACTCTTTCTTTAACACCTTCTGCTTACTCTTCTTATATAGATCATTACCCTGGCATCTTTTCTGTAAAGCATCCCACAACTCTTTTGATTTATCAAAAGTTGAAAAGTGATGTAACAACTCTTTCGGTAATGTTATTGTTAATGTTCCATAAGCTTTTTGTTCAGCTTGATAAGCCTACTTTTGGTCAGAAGTCATATTCCTTTGCATAACTGACTTTCCATTTATCATTGGATATGCGTATGGTTCATTGATAGTAACCATAGATCGATATCATTGTTCCTATTTCATTATCTTAGTTAAGAAGACTTTGCATCGTGTTTTGAATTGCAGTAAATGCTTGATAATCACTCATCTTGAAATTTGTTGAATTTTGATCAAACGAACCAAAAACCAGCTTCCAACGAACCAGCAAGTCAAACAAACCGAATAATCAACACACTTGGTCAATGAACCGGTCATCAATGAACCGAAAACCTTAGCGAACCAACAAAAGAAATGAACCAAGTTGTCTTGAACGAACTGACAGTTCGGTCCAGTAACTTCCACGAACCAAAGATAACCGCTACGAACCAAACTTAAAGATTGCGTAAATGAACCGGACACGAACAAACCAAGAAACTTGAAGATTGCCTATGCGAACCAGGAGATTAAACCGGTGAACCAACACACCAAACCTACGAACCGGAAAATTTAAGCTGTGAACCAGAACATTTTCGAACAAACCGGACAAAAAATTCCTTAAAACTCTCAAATATGATGCCTTTGACGTGTAATTTGTAGCAGAAATTAAGAATATCACTCAAGGATCATGTAGAAAGTAATTTTAGATCAAAAAATATAAAATGACCATTTTGAAGCAAAAACCCACTTATTTTGTTTCAAAAATCTCGAAAAACACAAAATTGGATCAGTAGAAAACACCAAATGCTCTTATGCCACTTGTAAAACCACGGAGCGATGGATCATCTACTGATCTAGTGTAATCAAGATTTAAATCATTGACACGAGGAGTAAATAAGCTTGATTGAATTGATCACAAAATACTATCCTAAATGAAAAGGAACAAACATACTAAAGCATTAAATGAGTATGAGTCTTTCAAGTCTCTTCTAAATGAGTCCCTTGAAAGTGTTTACAATAGATTTGCAACCATAATCAACAATCTCATAAAATTTAATGTTTCTAAAATAAATGAAGAGACTAACATAAAGTTCATCAAAAGTCTTCCTCGGGAGTTCATCTAAACTACACACACAGAAACACACAGATATGACAAGTTCTCTTAGAAGTTCTATGTGACAACTAACCAAGTCAACCTATTTATAGGTAAGATTGCTCAATGAACCAGCTACCAACGGACCACTGGTTCGTTGCCCATGAACCATTGGTTCGTGGCTTGGTTAGTTGACCTCCAAACTCAAAATCTAGCCCTGATCTAGATACAACACACGAGACACATATTTATGCTCTAACAACTCATCATCAGCCACAAGACGAAAATTGGCCTTGTAATTATCATCTTCTGATGAGTCAGAATCCTAGTTTTCAACCTCATCAATGTGTGCTTTCTCTTGCTGCATTGTTTCTTCATACTTCCTTTTGTAGTATGAGTCATCTTTTAGCTTTTTGCCTTTACATTTAGAAGCATAGTGTGCCATTTTTCTACATTTGAAGCATTTTATTTCAGATTTATCCACCTCAGGTTTTTTGAACTCTAAGGTTTTTTTTTTCAACTTCATCTTTTGTGAAGTTTTTTTTATTTAACCAAGAGTTGTTTCTTTTGTTAAACTTTCCAAAATGCATGGCACCAGTTCAAGTGATTTTTCTAGTTTCTGTTTCGTTGTCAGAACCTTTACTTACAGATTCACTTGCATCTTTTCCTTGTTTTGAGTAGGATGACTCTTGTTTGAGAGATCCTTTTCTCTGTTCAGAGTAAAGAGGCAGGGGGTCAACTTTTGATTTAGTTATTGCAAGTATTTCAGATTTTTGTGAGTCTAAAATACTGAGTAGATCATTTAGATTTTTCTTATCCAAATCAAGAGTTGACTGAAGAGTCATAGTAAGTCTTCTCCATTCCCAAGGAAGACTTTTGATGAACTTTATGTTAGTCTCTTCATTTGTTTTAGAATGAGATTATTGATTATAGTTGCAAATCTATTGTAAACACTTTCAAGGGACACATTTAGAAGAGACTTGAAAGACTCATACTCATTTAATGCTTTAGTACGCTTGTTCCTTTTCATTTGTCCCCTCCCCCTACCATCAAACAATTTCTCAAGGGCATCCCATATGCCCTTGGTTGAGGTATTGCAGTCAACTTAACATAACATCTCATGAGGAAGAGCCATAATTAATACATTTTTGGCTTTGTCCTCATTAGCTTCTTTTGCTTTATCCTCAAAGCTCCACCACTTCTTTGGTGGCATAGTTTGTGGTGGAACACCTGGTGAGGTTTCAGTTTCTATAAATTTAGGTATTTTAAATGTGTGACAATACAGTCCATTGGTTATACAGTCCAGCAAGGAGCCATTAACTTCCTTCATGAAGTGAAGTATCCTTATTTTCTATTGTGTACATTCCTCCTTTACAAGCATTGGGGGTTTAGCTAATGACCCCAATTATTTAGCATTGTTCCAGTTGCCTCCATACATTTTAATAATGAAGTAAGTAGTAAGAAAAACAGTTGTGAAAATAAAGCAAAATAATAGAAAGAGCAAGATCTTGAATATTGGTTATTCCATATGCTCTGATACCAATTGTTAGGTCCCGAGAGGGCTTTAATCAGAGTTGGTTCAGTTGATTTAAATAGTTGTATGTGCGAAAAGTAAAATCAACTGGAAGACAAGTAGTTCATAAAATGATACTTCTGTATATCTCTTTGTACGGAATGGTTACAAAAGTTTATGATTTGAATGTTAAGAACAAAAAATATCTTTCTACAAGAGTAATGATTGATCTCGTTAAAGATGCTTGAGAATTAAAGTGTTTGTCTTGGTTTTCTTGTTGATAAAAGCTTTCCTTTTTATAGCAGGTGTATGGAATAACGTGGTTGGGGTAGGATATTCAGTTTACCATTTTTCAATCACTTCATCTAATGAGGGGACTCGCCGCTGTTGAGAAAGTCTTTGTCATTAACATCTTTGTCTTTAATTTTTGGAGTCTTCTATCTTCTGTTAATGTTGATCTCCTTCGAGATATCTTTTTGAAAACATTTCTTGCTTCCCATTAGAAGCTTATTGGGATAAATATCATGTTTCAGTGAAAAAAGATTTCATAGAGCTCTGTGAACCGTTTTGTGAAACACTTCATAGAACTTTCCTATGTAATTTATCTTTCTTCTAATAATACTTTATATCTATTACATTGGCATGTCTAACAAGTGACCTCTACACAAGGTGTTAATTATAAGGGACCAACTATCCCTTATAAAGCACTTGAAAGTTTACCCTCCCACTAATGTGGGATACTCTCTACTTCTATTCAGAAATTCTACCTAATAGTTCCACTATTTGAATAGATGTAGTTCTAGAACCCATTTTAACACACACACTAGAACACTGTAGGATCATGGTTGTACGCTCAACAACCTATACAAGAATACTAATCACAAGAGCCGCATAACTAAGTTAATATTCACTTTGTTGCACACTCTGTTTTAGTTAAGATAGTTTCGAATATAAGATAAGCTAGTAAGAACACATAAGATTGAATAATACACGACACTACACTTGTATTACTTGCTTGTGAACGTTTATAGTTGTTCGAGCTCACAAAATACAAAGTACAAGTTTACAATATATAGTGCTCGAGAAATTAATGAGAGTTGTTGATTTCTCTTAGATCGATAAAAAATAACTCATGATAAGCTCACAACATCTCCAATAGTAGCAACTTGGGAACATGTATGGGTCTTCTGCAGACTGCAAGCTGATTGTCAGTACCGGGGCAAGTATAGATGAATAGTCAACTCCGGGATAACTCTCTTTACCGAGGTAATTCAAGTTATACCGGAAACTATATTTTACCGGGGTAAGACCTGTTCTTCCATGTTTGACTAATAAACCAGTGTAATGACTTTATCCCGGTTCAATTAGAACAACCGGGGTAAGTCATTCTTGAGTCTTATGCCGGTGAACCACTTTCGTGGTAAGCTTTATCACCTTATGTCGGTGTAACATCTATCCCGGAGGTCTGGTTTCCTTACAAACACCTCAACTATGTGTTCTTTGTAAAACATATTGTGATATTCATATTTTGTTTCCAAAACTTCTGAATCCAAGTGGAACCAACAAAATGAAACTCCAGTTGTAAGAATCCGAATCCAAGTGTAACCACAAGCTACTCAACATCTAACTAGCATCCGAATCCAAGTGTAACAACAAGCTACTCAACATCTAACTAGCAAATGTTTTTGGGTGAACTTGATATCAAAACCGGCGATTATGGGTTTACGAAGACTCGAAGGAACACTCATGTTGATTCAAATCACAAATAGTGCAAGGTTAACCATCACGATTATTGTTTTATCAAATAAAACATATTGTTATCGATGGTTGCCGTAGGCTATGTTACTTCCTATGAAGAATTATTTTTTATGTTTTTTATATATAAATACTTTTATTATACACTATGCTTGATTGATTGTAGAATGATGCTTGATACAATTATATTGATAAAATTATATTTAGTTTGTAAAATCTTCGACTAAATGTTCTGACTATTAACCAAAATCGAATTCCATAAAACATAAATTACGTTATTGAAATTAACACTAAATTGGTATATATGACTTTATAATTCTAGGTTTTAATATGTACAGATTTTTAGAGGATGTTTGCTGCTAGTACATTTGCTAAAGATTCGTGAAGTACAATTTGTTTGTTTTCTTTACTTTGTCGGTTTATATTAGCGACCCGTGAAACAGACCTGCTAATATCGGTTCGGTCCAGGACCAATAAGGTGTCCTATATATATGCGTACTTAAGTAATTCATGAAGAATAGCTAATAAATTCATTAAGTTATCGATTTGTCTTTGAGTAGAGGTTGCGGGTCGGATGAGTTGGCTTGAATTGAAATGTGCCATTTTTTAGTGCTACCTAGAACGGTCCTGCCAGTTTCACCCTTAATACTTTTTATGTCCATTTGCTTGAAATTTTATATATGTACTCCTATATACCAAATGAAATTGTTATGTGTTTTGCTTCTAAATGAGATCTTGTTGGCTGCATTGTTGAGTTTTGCAATTTGCATACAAATTACATATCATATCTACTGCTATGTATATGTTGGACTCAAAGGAAAATTGGATTTTAATAATCCAAGTTATTACTAATTGGTCAATATTAATCCCAATTTTAAAATTGGCCAACATTAATCCCAATTATTAAGGTGTTGGATTTCAATGGACCCCCGTTAAGTTTTCCTTAACTCCGTTAGTTTTTTTGCTGACGTGGCACTGATTAATAAAAGCCACGTAGGATGCCACGTCAGCAAACAACTAACGGAGTTAAGAAAAACTTAACGGGGGTACAATGAAATCCAACACCTTAATAATTGTGATTAATGTAAGCCAATTTTAAAATTGGGATTAATATTGCCCAATTGGTAATAACTTTGATTATTAAAATCCAATTTTCCGAACTCAAAATCCATGTGTACCAAAGTATTATTAGTTTGTATGCGTTTTGCAATTTACATATTATTTTTACAGAATGTTTTTATGTGTACCAAAGTATATTAATTTGTGAAATTGTTGTGTGTTGACTATGCAAGTGGTAGTTCATTAACCCTTTCACTTTGTGTATATGAGATTTTGTATTTGATTGTGAATTTAAATACATGTTTATAGAACTTGTGTCTTAAAACATCCAACCGACTAGTAAATTTGTATTGTAAAGTCCGTTTGGTTCGTAGGACTTTGAAGAGTTCATTGGAATTGGAACTTAAATTCTATTTTATAACGTGTTTGGTTGGTTAGTTTGGTTGGTGTGAAATTTGAATTCCATTTTTATTATGTTTGGTTATAAAGGAATTGAAATTGAAATATGATTAAATTCGATTAAATTCTATCATTTAATAGATTTAACAATTCTTCCTAATAATACAGGATTTCACATTCCTTCCACACCAATAAATGCTACCGCACCGACCAGACCAGACCAGTCGTTTGAACCAGACCACCTGCCCGAAAGTTCCAAAACAATTCTATTGATTAACGTTTTTGAATTTTTTTCATAAATTTTAATTCAACTCCAATTCCTTTAGATTTCAATGCCTTCAAATTCCAATTCCTTTGAATTCCAATTCTAATTTTAATTCCAACGAATTTCACGAATCAAACGCCCCTTAGGGTATTTACTATGTTTAGACAAATTGGATGTTTAATGTTTCATTTTAAAACTACAATGTTTTGGATAACTTGGATATTTACCCGAAACTTTTATGTTCGGTTTTTTTTTTTAATATTCGTAGTTGTGTATATCTTCAATTAGTATGTTTGTATAATTTCATTTTTTAATTAATAGCTGAAAGCTTAAATTGTTACGCCAGCCATCACAAAAATTACGAGTGGTCGCAACCCGTTGCAACACCGTCGCAAAACAATAAAAACAGTCTCAAGACGGTCGTAACTCCGTCGCAACCCAAACTTGTCACAATCCAGTCGCAAAACAATACAGTGCAAATCGATCTCAAATATTATGACCGATTCATTGGTCGCAAATTCACCATCAGGCGCAAATTCGATCACAAATCAGCTTTAGCGACGAGGGTATTTGCGACTCCCATATCAGTCGCAAAGTAGTTGCAAAAGGATAGTTGCGACCGGTTTGCAATCAAAATAACGATCGTAATTGCCTAGTTTTCTAGTAATATGACTTTATAATATGTATATTTTTATGTCTATATATCTTTAACATATAATGTTCTAAGAAAATATACACGTGTCGAAGATGTTATACCGAAGATGTTATACGACTAATATTCGAGATAGCAGAGGACGTTCCCGTCTCGAACCGCATCGAAGTGACCATCTTATTGTTTACACGTAACAAGTATTAACTATTTCTTTAGAATTCTCCCGAAAACAAGGTTTCATGTTTTATTTATCTTATTTTAACTAACTAGAAGTTATAACAATCGTGAAATGCTTTTGCTAATTTATAGCTCGCTCATGCCAACCTTTTCATATTTTGAGATTTTAATCAAATACACTCCATCAACTTATCTCATTAATATTTTGCTAATTTTGCACCTCATGCCAACCTTTTCATATTTTGAGATTTTAATCAAATACTCTCCATCAACTTATCTCATTAATATTATCTTTTTTTTATTAATTGTTATTTGGACAAAATCATTAACAAATACCATTAATAATTTATTTATACTATTTTCACTACGTCAAAAATGCCTACGGTCACGTTTTATACAAAATCATCCAGCCATTTATTTTTTTTAAAGTGTGACTAAGGGTAAGTAATACTAGTTTTAGCCACACATTTTTTTATGTGTGGCAAAATATATACTTTTTGGAGCCTTTTAGCCAGATATTTTTTTGTTAGTGTGACAAAAAACACACAGTTTTGGAGCGTCTAGTCACACTTTCATAAAAAATGATATTTATTAGCCACACTAGAAAAGTGTGGCGAAATGTACCACACTATCATGAAATTTCTATGATTTTTGATTTATGACCAAAAACACATATATATTGGTGTGCGTGTGGTGTATATAAAAATATAGCAATTTACTGACACCTTTTTATGCATAAGCTTTTAGATTTATAAAACATAAAACACGAGCAAGTATACTAGTGTGTTGTGATGTATATATAAAACTTAGCATTATTTTGTGACATCTTTTTAGCAGTTAAAATTTTAAATTTATAAAACATGATTTAGCGACAACTATTATTTCACCACATCACGGGAAAGTGCACCCATCGTGGAGCAGTATAGTAGTGGTAAGTTGAATTGGGGTCGATCAAAGACACAAAGGAAAATGAGGGCTCTTAATACTTCACCCTTACTGACGTCTAACATGACCAACCTTCAAGTGAAGATGTTAGTAAATATGTATAAATAATAAAATATAATGTCTATACTAAAAAGGTGTGTCTTGATCAACTCGGTTGCAAATAATATCATTTGGGGGACTTATCATTGGTAAAGTTGGTAACCCGTGTTTCATGCCTTTCCCTTAAGATTGTTCACTGGCAGAAAGTCAGCCACCTTTTGGCCCTCTTTGACTAACTCACCATCCAACTGCCAATCGTCTGCGAGGAGTACGAATACTGAGGGAAGGTGCTGCAGTGAACAAATGAAGTGGTGTAATGCCACTTAGTTACGGGGTCCTTAATCCCGGTAAACTTACCGTACTCGACACGCCGTCATGAACCAACAGAAGAACAACCCTGCGTGCCTGCCGGATTATATTATTATAAAAATGACCTTTTTAAGGAGCTAAGACCAGTTCCGTACACCGCTCTCACGTAATGTACGTCTGACCAGAGCCAAGTTCACGAACACGTACCTCTCGGTCCTGTGAAGTGACAAAATATTACCAACTCTCATTCCCAACCAAATACCTTCAGCCCGCACATGCGTGGTCAGCCGAGTTTGCGTACATATACATAAGTACCTCGAACGTATCATGTAGCATGGGACGCGAGTCAGCTTTCAGATCATGCATCGTCTCCCGACCGGGTGGCACGGGTCCGGCCTTTGGGATTTCGACTCCCCAAATGGTCTGTGATACGTGAAGCACGCTTGGTTTAGAAAATCAGTAATATACTTTCAATAAAAAGGGTTTTTATAAAGTCATTAAACACACCTTAAAGTAAGGTTATGAAAATAGTTTATCAACCCACCAAAGATCCGTTTATCCCCAAACGAGTGTAAGAATTTGACTAACTCTTGAAAGATTGAGGTTGACAAGTGTTAGTCTAAAGATATGCTTAATAGATATTGAAAGACTCATAAACAAATAACAATTCATTATCACCATAAGTTAAAGTTCTTACAATCTTTGACGAGTAGATCAAGAACACTAAAACAAATGACTCACAACCGATAATATGAAACTAGTGGAAGAGGGGAGGAGAAAGTGAGCAAGTCGAAATGAGGAGGGAGCTCCTCTATTTATAGGCCAGCCGGAAGGGAGCACGGCCATGCCTTGTAACATCCCACATTGGTGGGGAGGGGAACTAAGCATGCCTTTATAAGGGTGTGGATACCTCCCCCACAAGAGACGCGTTTTAAATCCGTGAGGGGCAGATGCCTGAGGGCATGCCGGCTGCCAAAGCGGACAATATCTTGGTGCGACGGGTCTGGGCTGTTACATGCCTGGTTGGGCACGTGGCGTGTGTGTCAGTAGGTCACACGGTCATGCTTCTTGGAACACGGGGCGTGTCGTGTAAGAGTTATCAGTCGTCCAGAAGGCTTGTCAGGGGCACTGGTCGTGCTACGCCAAGCACGGGGCGTGTTGTTTCAGAGTCTTCTGCGACAGCATCAGTGACACGAGGCGTGCTTTCCGGGGCACGATGCATGCTAAGTCAGACACATGGGGCGTGCGCTGCAGACTGATTTAGAGACACGACATAAAGCTAAGCTGGAGCACGGGCACGGGCCGTGCTTGGTTAGACACGGGGCGTGCGTCGCCTCAGAAAACCAGATTTTGCTTCTTTGTTTATCTTTTCTTGTGTTTTCCTCTCCTTCTGTGATTTCGGCTCAGTAAAACCTGTAAAACTTACAAAGATGACAAAGACACTGTTTCTTTGTGATAGTTAGTCATATTTTACTTAATATGCAAGGGAATTTGGCTTATAAAACATGTATACTTTAAGGCATATCATATACCCACCGGGAGCAGTATAGTAGTGGTAAGTTGATCGATGGTAGTTCAAGAACACAAGGAAAAGGAGGGCCTTTGATATTTAATCTTTGTTAACAACCAAACCAACTTAATATGGAGGTTAGGGGTTGAAATTACATTAGAAAAAAAATTAAGATAGATAAAATGGGTTTTAGTTTCATAATCACTTAGAGGATAATATCACTTAAGAAGACCAACTAATGATAAATCATTAAACTGTTTATTTACATACTTTCATTAAGATTGTTACTCGTCAGATGAAGAAGACCGCTTTTTAGCCTTGAATCCTATCTCATGTTCCTCCGGATCTTCTCGTAAAGATCTCCAGATGACCACTCTAGGAGTAACAAATAAAGTAAGCATTTATGCAATATAGTTGTAGGGCCCGATGGGTCGTCGGTGCCGTTACACTAGAATACGTTGTCGTGAACCAGTAGAAGAACAACTCACGCATCAGAGTATTTTATTATGAAAAACATCTTTAAAAGGGCCTACGGTCCGTTTCCTTCATACACCGCTTTCGCGCAAATATAGGCAGTCGTAATCAGAGCCAAATTCACTATCCGTATCTCACCGACTTTTGCGAAGTGATAAAATATTACTAACCCCAATCCCAACCAATACCTTCAGGCCATAGTTAGCCTGAAAGTCGTGTTTGTTTACATAGACATAAAACTCACAAACGAATTACTTTGCATGGGGTGCGAGTCACCGTTGGGATCATGCATCGTCCCCTAGTCGGGTGTCACAGGTCCGACTGATGAGCTTTCGACTTCTCAAATGGTCTATAATATGCAAGGCACGTTGTTCAAAAAGGTTAACAATACACTTCTAATTTAAAAGAGTTTTCACAAAGTTATTCTTACTTACCTTAAGGAAGTTACGTTAAGTCATTTTACTAATAAATCAAAAGCTTGTTTTCCTCAAGTGAGTGTAAGAGTTTAAACAAACATAAGTGTGGTTTTAGTGATTTGCTTAATAGAAGATGAGGAGCTCATAGACAAACTTTAAACAACTTCTAATTAAGTTAAAGTCCTTACAAACATAAAAGATTAAAAACTAAAACGTCAAGTGGCTCGAAAGAAACATAGAAATCTACATTATGAAAAGAGAGGAAATAATTGAGCAAGTTGAAATGAGGAAGAGGCTGGCTTTTATAGGAAGAAAATGGCATCGGGCACGGGCCGTGCCTAGTAGGTGATCTTCGAGAGATAAGCTTGATCAGAGGCACGAGACGTGGGCTTCATGGGGCACAAGCCGTGTGTGGCAAATAACAGGAACACGGCCCGTTGGCTTTAGTGACACGGGTCGTGTGTGGCTAGACACGAGCCGTACTTGAGGCCTTTAATCACAAAGCTTGTGTTTTTCGTTATTTCCATTGTTTATGCTTCTTTTGTGATTTTGACCTAGATTATCCAAGAAAACTCAAAAAGGAAACATTATTGGGATGTTTCGATAGTTGTTATCTTGAAATAACCTAAAATGTGATGAGTATTTGGTATAAAAATGTCACACCCCCAATTTCCACTAACGGAGTTTTACCGTGTCGGGGTGTGAGCAAACCAGGGTCCCAGTCCATTAGTTACACCAAACAACCATTAAATATCAAAAGATTTTCATTATATTAAAAATGTAATATAAAATCAAAGCTTTATAAATGCGGAAGCATAAACAAAAGATTTAGAATTTACATAAGGCCTTATCATTCAAAATAACGTAACTTGTATAGAAAACCATAACAGGGTTTTAAAGGCTCATGCATGCATACTCGTGATACTCGAACACCTGCGACCTGAGATAAACATGTTTAAAGAAAAAAGTGTCAACCAGAGGTTGGTGAGTTCACAGGTTTTGATATTCACATTCAAGTTTTTCGCCTATGGACACAACAGTTTAAAGTCCATAGATAAGTTGTAAAGTTTTTGCTATATTTCCATATCGTAGGTAGCTAGTCTAAAGTTCATGTCACTAGGTAGTTTGCAACCGAAGCTAACTAATAAGTTGTAGGAATCTTCCTTACGTGTTTTGCCTTCCCCGTGTCCCACCAAAAACAACGGTATGTTTAGGCTAATATTGCTCTTAGTCCGACCGCCAGTCGGGTGGTGCATCACGTACCCGCTAAGAGGGGTTTGTCAAACCCTAGTAGTACTACTCAACATTTTCTCGCTTTTCACAATTAACGGTTCGATTTGTAAGGACTTAGTTTTTGGTGTCAAGCAAATCTAGTACATGTGATATGTTGGAAATATAAAAGCTATCTAAAAACAATAAGTAATTTTGCATGTTCTCTCCCCTAAAAGAAAAGAGTAAAGTGGGGTCGTGAAACTCACCTTTAGGTGCATAACAATTCTTCATAAATACACAGCCAGTAGTAACCAGTAGGTCTAGTGTTCTCTACCAAACACCTAACGAGTATACATACGTAAGTGTGTGTTCAAACTAGGGTAGCTTACTCTAGACCAACGGTGAAAAATAAACAACGTAAACCATGACATGACGAGGATCATAAAGTCCCAAAATGAGTCGAGGAAGGCAAATAGCCAAAATCATGATGATTACGAAAGTCGACGAAGAGTATATTACTCAATAATAATATACAACCAGGAAATCGAATAATAAAACATGTGTGTATATATATACACATAACCAAATGTATTGCTACATCAATAACGAGTATTCCCAAAATATACTTGTTTCATTTATTTTTATTCGATACTAAGATATATATATATATATTTCCATTCGCTTACAATATATATATATAGATAATTCATTCTCGAGTCTCCAACAATATATATTTATGTTTATGAAAACTTGTGTTCTATATAAAATAATGGTAACTAGTCAAAACACAATAATTAGGACACCCACAGAATCAAACATCGTTAGGAATGATCGGTGACTGATTTTATGTAAAAGAAAAAGGTCCAAAAACTAAAAGAAAATAAACTGAAAACAATGGAGGTCGCTTGGTTAGAACCCGTGACCTCTATTCTCCACACATGACAAATACCAATCAGTCGAGGTCACTCGGTTAGAACCCGTGACCTCTAATTCTCCACACATGACAAATACCAATCGGTCAGCAGCACCTTTGGTGTCAAACATCGCACCAGTCGCTTTTGTTCAGTCAGACATCAGAAAACGGGTTTAAATAAATTGCTGATAAAAAAGAAGGGGCTGCAGGGTTCGAAAACGCGACCCTCGCATTAACAGCCGATCCACAAACCACCTGGCTACCCAACCATTTGTCTCTTAACCCGGAAACAAAATATACAAACAGACTAGTCCAGGTACCATCTTCTCCACGAAAAACCCTAGTCCCGTCCCGTCGGACCTCCATAACCACCCAAAAACTTCGCAGCAGTAAACAGAAGCGTATGATTACCAGATCGATATGGAGTTTTAGATTTTACCTAGGATGAAGGCAGAAGCACGGGGATGAAGGCGCTGGATCCGAACGGTGTCACGAACCGACCCGGTTCT
Source organism: Deinandra increscens subsp. villosa (assembly GCA_039602395.1). Taxonomy (NCBI): domain Eukaryota; kingdom Viridiplantae; phylum Streptophyta; class Magnoliopsida; order Asterales; family Asteraceae; genus Deinandra; species Deinandra increscens. The sequence continues at coordinate 15,526,833 of JBCNJP010000003.1, forward strand.
CCAAGTGGTTCCAGACGCCGAGCGGATGGTAAACTCGTGGTGATCGACGGTGACAGGAGCGTGATAAACACGATGGGAGATGGTGTGGGTTACCGGTTTCTTTACAGTGGTTAGTCGAAGGTTTGCATCTGGGAGGTTTTGGAGTTTTGGGAGGGTTCAAATGATCGGAGGTGACGAATTATTGGTATGGGATGGCGATCGATGGCTGGTAAATGAAGTGAGTTAAATTGTGAATTGAAGGAGTCGGGTTCGGAACAGGTATCGACGTATAAACTTCTCCATCCCAATGGTTCAGGTAAGAGAACCAATCTGATTTAAGCTACTACTTTTTTACATTTCGATTATATATTTTTTAACAGGGAAAATCACCAAAATGACTAAGTTTGACCAAGAAAAATCCGAAATGACCAACCAAAAGTATACTAACTCAAATGACCCACCCAATAGAATCCAGCCATTTGTCATCTTTCCACCAATCACAATCTGACATGTGTCCTCAATCTGACAAGTAGGCTAAAGGTGGAGCCCACTCTCAGCCAATAAATGTTCGACACGTGGATTAAAACCCAGACTACTAGGCTTGGCACCAGCTTTGTAACCGGGCCTCTACAAAGCTGCCACGTGTCCTAGAAAAAAAACTCCCCCGTTACCTCCCCCAACTCCCCCTTACCTCCCCCTGTCATTTCTCTCTGGTTTCAATGGAAACCCTAATTCTCTCTCTTTATTTCTTTCAATTCACAAACCACCCATATTAATCTACCTAACAGATCATGGCAACAACTGGCTGCCTTGAACAAAACCACCACAAGTTCCACCAACTTTATAATAAGAAATCATGGGATATCGATATCCCACCCCGCAAGCTTCTCAGCCGCCGTCCCTCCGCCTCCTCGCCGGAGAATTTCATCGAAAACAGCATGTATCAGAACGAATCTCCCACAGTTCTCCCGGAGGAAACGCTATTTAAGAAATTTCTGCCCTACAATACTGACGATGATGAAGATGCTGATCCTTACGCTTCTGACCATTTCCGTATTTATGAATTCAAGGTTCGCAAGTGCACTCGCAGTCGCTCTCATGACTGGACCGACTGTCCGTTTGCTCACCCCGGAGAAAAGGCTCGCCGGAGGTGTCCTCGCTGGTATAATTACCTGGGCACTGTGTGTGCCGACTTCCGCCGTGGGAATTGTAGCCGGAGAGAGAGACGGTTTCCATTGAAACTAGAGAGAAATGACAGGGGGAGGTAAGGGGGAGTTGGGGGAGGTAAGGGGGGAGTTTTTTTCTAGGACACGTGGCAGCTTTGTAGAGGCCCGGTTACAAAGCTGGTGCCAAGCCTAGTAGTCTGGGTTTTAATCCACGTGTCGAACATGTATTGGCTGAGAGTGGGCTCCACCTTTAGCCTACTTGTCAGATTGAGGACACATGTCAGATTGTGATTGGTGGAAAGATGACAAATGGCTGGATTCTATTGGGTGGGTCATTTGAGTTAGTATACTTTTGGTTGGTCATTTTGGAATTTTCTTAGTCAAACTTGGTTATTTTGGTGATTTTCCCTTTTTAATACTATTTCCTTTTTTTTTTCTTGCTCTTTTGAATAATGCAAACTATTTTTCGAACTTCTTAATTGGTTCAAATTAGTTAATACAAGTTACATACTTATTAATTAAATTGTATTAATTTTTCTTTTTAATTTATGGATTCAAAATTTCTATATATAGATTTATATTTTATATTTCTTTTGATATTAAGGATTTGGTATCTAAGAATTCGAAAAATTATAAATATTGTTTAGAACTCATTTACTTGTTTAACTAAAACCTCAAAACAATCGTTGTACGAGTCTAGAATAGTTTCGTATAGGACCTGCTAGTTGTCAGTTACTATTTTTATGTGACCCATTGTAGTTCTTTGCTTTAAAACGGTTCAAGTTAATACTAGTGAACGTATAAGGTTTGATTTTTCCTTGCAGAAACATTTAATTGAGGGTATTTCAGTTACTTATATGTTAGGATATATTTTAGGCTACACGTGTTATTACATGTCTACATCGTGTATAAGCTAAAAATTAAAAGAAAAATAGTAGTATCTAATTTCCAAGAAACATTAGTTTTTTTTTTAAGAATCATAATGTATTTAATGTTTTGTGATATACATAATTGAAACCAACTTTAAACCTTATACAAAACTAAATGTGATAATACGACCCAGTAAAAATTCATCTTTATGGACCTCGTAAAAAAGTTTTTGGTTATCCGAATATGACATTGACGTTTTTTGCCCCCGCTAACCGAAAATCCTGAATCCGCCACTGATTTGGATGGTAAAAAATTACGGTTAAAAATAGTAAAATAAAACTTTCGCACTATAAATTAGGCCGTAAGCATTTAACGGCTGATGAATGATTTGATAGGTTTTCCAAATAAATTTAAAACAATTTTATATTCAAAGAAAATCCACGAAACTAGTTTTTCATCACTTTCTGCGTTGGAGCAGGCTGCAGGCAGGGCACTACGATTAAAGAAAACAGATAATTAATAAAATTTCACACAACTTCATATAAAGAAAATCTACATCGAATGTTGATAGCAAAACAAAACCAGAAAAGAATAGAAAGACCATCGTATAAAATTCATGTTGAAACACATGAAATGATCTAAAATTGAATGCGTTTTAAGTTTGCGTTACGCAACGAATTCGAGCTATATTATTAGGTGATGTTTAAATGCAGATGAAGACAAAACGGTACGAGCAACAACGTTAGCACTAAGCGAGCATAGCCTTTCCATTTGGTGAGGGTTCAAAACCCATTGATGATAAAAAATAAAAATTTAGCCGTTCAAAAAAAAACAAAAACTAAAAAAAGTAAATAACCAAAAATAGATTTTTTAATAATAAATAGGTGCGTAAAAAAATATAGCTAGTAAGATAGCAAAAATTAAAAATATATAGAGGTTATAAGCGACAAAAAAAAGATTCTAAACAGAAAAATGGTTTTCTTTTATAGTTATTAAAATTATGTCTAGGAAAAAAAAGTTGAAATCATGAAGGAAGACACTTAATATTTGAATAACAACACCTTAAAAGTAATTATTGGTTTTTTACACAATACAATTTGTTAAACCCAAAGAAAAAAATATAAAATAAAAAACAAACGAGAGGCCTAGGTTTCGAATGTGGAACCTTATTTAGCAGAATAAATGCATTGACCACTATGTTAGAACCCGCATCTATTAAACAAGATGTTTACCTCCCCGCGCGTTACTGCGGGGTTGAATTTGTATACTGAACGAAAGTAAAAAGGAATTAAGTGGTATAAAACGTAAAAGTTTAAAAGTTTTGTGGTGAAAATATTAAAAGCGAAAGTATAAAAGTTACAAATTCCGTGCCCAAAGTAGAAGACAAAAAAACTTAAAACAAAAAAAAATTTAAAAGTTAGAGGGTTAAAAAATTAAAGAGTATAAAACGTAAAAGTATAAAAGTCTTGTGGTGAAAGTATATAACTATAAAAATATATTAAGTTAAGTGGTCAAAGTAGAAGACAACAAAACTTAAAACAAAAAAAATATATTAAAAACAAAAGTAGAAAAGTTAAAAGTATTCGTGGCCAAAGTAGAACGCAACAAAACTTAAAACAAAAAAGGTTTAAAAGTTAGAGGGTAAAAAAGTTAAGGGGTATAAAGCGTAAGAGTTTAAAAGTCTTGTAGTGAAAGTATAAAACTATAAAAATATACTAAAAACGAAAGTAAAAAAATTAAAAGTTTCGTGGCCAAAATAAAAGACAACAAAACTTAAAATAAAAAAAAAACTTAAAAGTTAAACGGTACAAAACGTAAGAGTATGAAACATATGTGGCCAAACTTTGAAAACTAAAAGTTTACTATTTCGTTAAAAAGAAAAAAAAACAAATTGTAAAAGTTTAGGGGTAGAAAGCGTCAAAGCACCAAAGTTACGTGGCTAAAGTTTAATAAATAAAAATTATACTATTCAACAACCAATTTTCATTGTATTATATATAATATGAACTCGTAAACCAAACTGTAAGGCTAGGATTTACCGACACCATTGTTGAAGAACTACAAAAACCAAACCAGTGCGCTGTAAGCACTTATGTTCTAAATCATGTGTAACAAACTATTTATTGTCATTTTCGTCTTTGAGGTTTATAAGTTTTAATTATTTTAATATAATTTTTTTTTCCTCAGTTTTTTTACGTTTGTAATTTATGTCATTTTAGCCCATATCACTAACAGCTGCTAAAAAACTAACTGGAAATCAGGTGATTTTCGTAAAACGATATTATCTATTATTTTTTAAAATGATTTTTATTCCTAAAAAAAACCCTACATCCCTACACCGGCGGACCCACATGTAAGGGGAGGGGGTCAAGCGAACCTCATCGGTTTTCGATTAGTAGTAGAGCGTTATTCATAAAAATTCTAATGACCCCCATAAATATATATAATTGACCCCCACTAACTTAACTAAACAAATATTAAAGTGGCGCAGTGGTAGATTAAAATCTGTTGCTCAGCTGCTTAGAGCCCCGGTTTCGAATCTGCTCGTGACCTCTTTGTAATCTTTTTTTTTTTTCTTTAATACTGAAATTGAAACCCTAATTAAAGTCTAAAACAACGCTCAGTGCCACAGAGCACACAGACGCTCGTCGCTCTCGGCCTCTTGCTCCTCTCAGTCTCTCACTCACATCCGGCGCTCCTCTCAGTCGACGCAGTTACGCCGGTGACCGGCGGCGTCGACTAGCGACCATGACCTCTCCGTCTGTCCCTCTTGATTTTTCAGACCGGCGGTCACTCTGCGTTCCTTTCCCTCTCGATTTATGACAGATCGGGTATGTTTTTTTGTTCAATTTTTGATGCTATGTAGACCTACCCAGTGATTAGAACAGATTTTGAAAGATTGTTTTGTTGTTTAAGAAGACATTTGGTCATTATTTTGGGTCTAAATCTTAAGGATTCTTAAATTGTTTCAAGTCTTCAATCAAATTCATAGGTTAGTGTACATCTATTCTTTTGTATATTTGATTACAAATATGAAGTTGACACTTGAAAGTTTGTTACATTGAAAAAGTTTGTTACACAATGAATAGGCAAAGAAATCATAAAGTATGTTTTACTGAATAGGCATTCTTAACTTGTGAAAGAACAAAAGAAATATTCTGAATGCTCTAGTATATATCCTGCAAGAAGATACAACAGGAAATTTAGAATATTATGGTAGAAATCTTAACCAAAAGGAGTCCTAAACAACTTCATAAAAACTAAAAGCTAGAAAATCACAAATCAAATTTGCGGTGTATTCTTTAATGGCAATTTCAGTAGGTTTGGAAAAATGGTTTTTCTGATGGGGTCTTTTAGTTATTAAAAAAAGATAGATCATTAGTGTTAAAATGTTATAAATAAACCAATCATGTCACAAATACACACATGTAATATACAAAAAGAAATGCATTCATGTGTGTATTATCCTCCTGTTCCAAGAAAGCATGTCCATGTCATTCACAATTCAAATTAAAGCTTTGAATTTATTAAATTTAGTCTTGAGCATGTTAACATTTAAAATCATCAACAGAAATAATGGGATGTTTGTTCATTTTGGGAGTAATTATCAATGATTAAAATTAATATGTTTATCCAACTTATTCGCATGTTAACACCCGGAACCTAGTATCCGACCTGACCCGACCCGACCCGTCGACCGACCCTGCCTGAAAATCTAACGTCGATGTTGATATAAAAAAGATGGTTGAAAAAAATGAACCCCATCAAATAAAATCCTGGGTCCGCCATTGCCTATACGTACGTCCAAATTGTGCGACCTCCAAAAACTTCTTAAAAAAGCCGATCTCCGACCATCTCTCTCTGGCGAGTGGCGATCATCTCTGGAAATGAATCTTCATCAGGTTTTGCTCTTCTTCTTTGATTGTTGCTTCACCACTCTTCTTCTTCTTCTTTGATTGGAGTTCATATTAGATTCATCATTCATGTTTCTTAATAAATTCCGTGGCCATCTCTTCTTCATCTTGACGCTGTTCGGAATGATGATGATAATGATAAAAGCATCATCGATTTTTTTAGCGTTTCATTCATCATTTATTTTTTACAGCTTTGTTTATAAATTAGTTTTCTTGTCACAGATTATGATTATGACAACTCTAAAATAAATCTCACCGTCAAGAATTAAAAAGAATTTCATAAATTTTTTGGGATGGCCCAGAAAGTTGAGTTACAGATTTTATGGGATCTTAATAAAATGGCGATTTTATTAGGTTGGTGGGAAATACAAAGTCGTTAAAAAAATTCAATGTTTTAAAAACCGGATTGACCCGGCCGGTTCAACCGGTTCAACCGGGAACCGGTGGGTCTTCCGGTTCGATTATAACCGGTTTTTTGCTATACTGGGTCAGAAAGTGAACCGCCGGGTTTTCCGGTTCAACCGGGTAAAAACCCGGACTCGGAACCGGGTTGAACCGGGTTTGGTTTTTTTTTAATTTTTTTATTATTTTTTTAATTTCTTTATTTTCTTTTTAAATTAATCTAAAGAAAAGGTAGGAAAGACGTTATAAAAAATAGGGTTACGTTCACGGTTCACGTTCCACTGGAAACCAAAAAGGCGCTACAAAAAACCCCATAATCCACGAACTTGGGGGACGATACACGAACTTGGGGTACAATTAACAAACTTGAATGAGATTCTCGAAGTGATCGGCTAGAAATCAAAGTTATTAACCAGGGTACAATCGACGAACTTGGATTATTGTAATTTGTATTGATGTTATTTTGGATGATTGTAATTTGTTTTAGACTTTATTGAAGTTTTTTTTTTATATTTGTAGTGGTTGAAAGTTTATAAAATGTATATTGTAAATTTACAGGTTTAAGGAGTCAATCCGGTTCGACCGTCCGGGTCAACCCGGTTGAACCGGTTGAACCATTTTTTTGAACAAGACCGGTCCGGTTTAAAAATCCGGTTTTAAAACATTGAAAAAATTAATAGATAAGACATAAAATTAATATATAATATGGTTAAAAGTCGTTAAAGAAATTAATAGATAATATGATTTTACGAAAATACCCTTGATTTCCAGTTAGTTTTTAATAATAGTTAGTGATATGGACTAAAATGACAGAAATTACAAACGTAAGGAAAGCCGAGAAGAAAAAACTTTTTTTATACCAAAATAACTAAAATTTATAAACCTCAGGAAAGAAAATAACAATTAACTCAACTATTTATCATCAATTGCAACTTTTAAAAAAGTCAACCCAAAACCACTATTCATGGATCACCTAAATGTATATATAAAATGAGCAGAATCGGGTACCAACTGATCTACAGTATCGAGTTCAGTTGTAAAACAAAACACATAACTAATCACAATCATAGGATGTGTACATATTATACCTCACATGTAGAACAATTAGCCAAAGTTAATTGTGAGACACCATGTATCATGATCTTTTTTAGTAGACAAACACTCCAAAGAATTAGAGAAAGAATAAGAGACTTGGGGCAATTTTCTAATATTTTTTAATTCATCCAAACGACTTAAATACAAATAAACAAACGTAAATTGAGCTAAAAAAAAAGAAATTATGGAAAACATGCCATGTCATGGGAACATGGTGATGATGGTTATGCATATGCAACAAATGAACGTGGGTATTCAACACTTGTGCTCCAAGGCTTCAATTTAACAACCGGCTGGGCTTCTTGCGGATTCTCTTAGGCCTATTTAGTGGGCCAATTGGATCAGTGATATTGGTATTGGGCTTCTGGGATTCCTGGACTGTAACACACCACGAGACAATGATCAAGTTCTTAGGTCTGGATGAACATGAGAAAACCCAAACAAGTTTTGTTTTTTGATCCGCCAGTAATCTAAATCCGGTATCGGAATACCCGAACCGAGATGAATCATAACCCCGATCACGATAAGATCCTAATCGTGAAAAAAGGGATAAACCCGGTTTACCACCTTACGGTGGTTGTGATCGGCGAGGGTGAACCAGAGAAGCAAAACCGCCGCAAGCACGATAGGTGATCGAAAAATGACACCCGCCAGGGCAGTTGTTGTCGATGGGCGAGCGGTGTGTGACGAGAGTGGCTGCTAGGGAGCACGACGGTTGCGGAGGAATTTAGCGTCGCCAATAATCAGAGAATTCCGACGGTGGAGATCGACCTAGGCTCACGATGACTAGATAATATACAATATAACATGTACAAGATAATATGAAGAATATTTGTGTTTTATTTTTATAAGGCCTCACGGTGGCATGTGATGGTGTGGGAGCCTAGTTTTATTTATCCAAACGTAACACATTTAATAGAGAAGTTGGTTGTATGATAGGTAAAATCTTAATTCTAATAAAACACTAAAATTGTGTAGGTCCTAAAATAACAACTAATCACGATATTTTAATCTAGTACAAGTGCGGAATCCTTGTATAAGATTGATTCAAGAAGAATAGTAGAATAGAAGACTAGATCTAGAGAAAAGATGAAGTCTTGAATGAGAATCGTCTACTATGAAGCTTAGAACACCGATCGGAATCACACACAAACAAGAAATCGTAAATGGGTTCTCCCAAAGCTTTTCATAAATCATCAACATGAGGTGGTATTTATACCACCTCTTACAAGCATATGGGCCAATCATAAACCCAATAAGCCCAATCATAAACCCAAGCTCATGCCCAATCTAATAGTAAACTAGCCTAAACATAATAAAACTAGCCTACTAATCTAATTAAACCCTCTAAGCCCAGCCCAACGTATTTAATATTGCAAGCCTCATAATCTAGCCTCTACAATCTTCCCCTAGGCTTGTGATATTAAATGTCTTCTATCTTTGAAATCCTTCTTCTTGACTGCTGGCAAAGATGTTGATGAAGATTCTTTCCGCAGAAATCTTCAATGGGTTTCATGACGGGCACTTGGGAATTCCTCTTGATCAGCATCAGCTCGAACTTCTTGAAATGAACAAGTTAATGAGATGGAGGATTCTCAATGACTTGCTTCTTTTTGAAAGAACTGGTTCTTACTGAATCTTCAGTAAGTGTCTTGAATCTTCAAAAATTAGAGGGTAAATTTGAAAACCTCCTAACTTTTGAGAACTTGATTGTTGATTTTCAAACATCATGATCTCTGACTGCTCTCAGTATCATTTTCTTTTTCAAAGAATTGAATTGAGATCTTCAGCTTCCACTAAACTTGTGGGCATTTTCTTTGAAAAACTTTTGACATTTTTGGAAACTTGTAAAGACACCAACAACTTCCCCTGAACAGTTGCTTTTCAGATGGAAGTCTTGTCCGGCTGGTTCTTTAACTTTGAGCAGCAGCAGCATCTTTCTATCATCAACCTGTCTGACACACATTTGAAAAAAAATACTCCACCAGACATTTGATGACTGGTCTTTGGGTTAGGAGGTAATTATCATCTGTTCAGTTGATTCAAATTAACATAATTTTAACCAAAAACCCTAATATAGATTACGGGTTTTCTATAAAACTTCCCCTGAACCCAAGACCTCTAAAGACTTCCCCTTAGCTGATAACTTCCCCTCAGCTAAGGACTTCCCCAGAGGTAATACATATTATCTTCGAGTTTCCTTCAGATACTATGTATTATGGAAGTCTTTTCATTAGATAATAAGTATCATCCTCGAGTTCCCTTCGGATAATACTTATTATCCTCCCTCCTTCCCCTAAAAATTTGTCAAGATCTGACGGAGGAAGTCTTTTCCATTAGATAATAAGTATCATCCTCGAGTTCCCTTCGGATAATACTTATTATCCCATACTCCTTCCCCTAAAAATTTGGCAAGGTCTGTCGGGGGCATATTGTCATGCATTAAGACCCATGAAAAACACATTTTGACTTCTCAAATCAACCTGGCCAAGACGAAAACACATAAAAAGAAACTTAACGACTCACACACTAAAGATAAAAATAAACAACTACTTACCAATATAGAACATGAGAAAGTTTACAAGGGATCAAACCGTATGAATCTGACTGAGGAACCCTTTTCAGCTTCAGTTACTCGACTAGTCCACGTGATTGCCGGTATGTTTGTCCGCTTTAAACTCAAACCCGTTCAATCCCAACCGAATGCGTCATGCATAATATAGTACAATATTACCGTCATGTTTGATTGTCCCCACACCCAAGCGTACACAGCAAAACCTACCCAACCTCAGAGTTTATTGAGGATTCACAAACCCCCAACTTGAGGAACCATGCACCACGACTATGACTACCACTTATTTTCATTAACCATCAGTTGGTGATCAGGTCGGCCACTAAGCACACAAAGAAGACCAACTGAATGATTATTTTTCCATTTTTTTTTTCATTTCTTTTTCATTTCTTTTTTCATTTCTTTTTCTTTTCATTTTATTATGTGGTGTAGTCATGACAGCAGAGACATGGCGTGTGAGAGAGTGAATACTAGGTATAATTACCACTCTCAACCCGTTTTTGCTGGGACTCAGTCTTTTAAACCATGCAACCTGGGATGACAAACTAAACATATATATCTTTTAAGTTTACTGCACTTTCATTGGTGGTCATACGATTAGGTCGAGCCTACCGAGCATATCACCGTGGAACTTGCCTTTCACTTCCGCCTTACGCGTGTCAGCCATCTCCAACCCGGTCATTCATTTTACTTCCCCTAAACTTCTCAAAAACAAGACACAAACAATTAAACACAAAAAATTAAAAATTGAAAAGCACACTATTTTTGAGGGGTCAACTTTTTCTTCATCTTTACATTTCTTCCCCTTGCTTTTTGATTTTTAATGTCACAATTTTGTGAACATCATTTTTTCAAATTTTTTTTTTTTTTAAACAATAAAGATAGAACACACAAACACACTTAAAAGAGCAAAACACAAAATTTTGAAGATATCTGGCCAAGCTAACTTTCAAAGTATTGATTTGAAAAATTTAGTAAATTGGGTTTCATGACATGCACACTTCATTGCATTTGAAGTCAAACACTTCAACAATCAATCACCAAGTGAAAATTTTAGGAAATTTGGTTTGACTCAAAACACCCTTTGTTGCCTCATCATTCAAACAACCAAGTTAAGAACAGTACCTTTCATGCTGATTTTGACCTTTTACCTCTCAATGAGACATACCTTCCATTTATAGATTACTTGACATGACATGAAGATACGTCTCCTAAACTGTGCCTGGAACAATCACTTATCAACAAACAAATTAGTAATAAAACCGTTAGTGATAATCCTCCTTGACTGTTCCTGCACAGAGTGAGAGATTAGTTAGCCATTGGTACCCAGGCCATTGTTTTTCTGGGTACACCTGAGGAATCAATAAAGGATACTTCTTGTAAGAACATCCCCTTTGAAAAATCAGGAAGTTGGGATGGAGCTGCCTTGATTTTTTGTTTCCAAATTCCAGGTGATTTAACATTTGTTTTAGTCACTTTTGGAGTTGTGACTTTAGGTATTTCAACCTTCCTCATTTTAGATTCATTTTTCAACACAGTTTTTGTTTTAGTCACCTTTGGAGTTGTGACTTTAGGCATTTCAACCTTCTTCATTTTAAAATCATTTTTCAAAACAATTTTAGTTACCTTGGGAGGGGTAACTTTGGGTTTTTCAAGTTTTGATTGCTTTGAAAATGGTTTCATCACCTTTTTCTGAAAACTTTGGTAACTTGGAAAGCTGTTGTTTTGATTTAAAGATTTTCTTTCAGCTTTGGCAGCACCCCAATGTTGATCAGAGGGTTTAACTTTAGGAGTAACAGTCTTCATTGCCTTAGGTTTTTGCACCATCATCGGCTTAGACTTCACAGACTCCTGAGATGAAACCCTTTGACTTTTTGGAAAATAGGGTTCATAGGGGCGATAAAGACAGTTTCTAGCAATATGACCAGCAATGCCACAATTAAAGCAAGTCTGCTTCTTTAGATAGAAGTCAGACGTGTACCCATTCGTCTTTGGTGGCTGATATGGAGCTGGTTTGCCTTGTGTCTGCTTCTTTGCTTTGACTACAGCTTCAGATTTGACCTTCTGCTGGTTTGTCGAAGCCTGTGTCGAACCTGTCCTCATCGTCTCTGTGCTTTCTGGATTTCCTGATGAAGAAGCACCATTCTTGCAACTGCACTTACAACTGCATGAAGCAACTGAAGAAATGGGAGACACAGCTACTCCCTTTAGTTTTTCATTCTTCACTCCAGGTGTTTGCTTCATACGGTGATCTTTGGCTTCTCAACTTTAGCTTCACTGATCACTACTCCATCAGTTAGTCCCTTGAACTTGGAGGAGAAGGATGGTAAGTCATACCCAACATCTGGTTCTTGGTCAAACATAGATCCAGATGTCATAAAGATCTTCCCCTCAGGCCGTGTCGTCAAGATCACCTTTTCCCTTTTGACTTCGTCAATTACTTTCAAGCATGGGGTTTCAATTTTAGGGTATGGTTTCAACTCTACCCCAACATCATCAGACTTGGAATTATGACATCTGTTATACTCCTGGCACTCAGCATCAGCTCTTGATACGTCCTCTATTCTCCCTTCACCATATGTCATGTTTGCCTCGTTGTCTATTTCCTCTTGAGTCAATGGTGTAGTTCCAACCAAGACACTATCAATAGGAGGAGCAGCTTCTTTATAATCTGACTTGGTTCGTTCAACTTGATCCTCACTAAGAAGTATTCCTATAATGTCTCTGGGAACTGGTGAAGGAATAATGTTGTTTGCAGCCAAGGCCTTATCGGTCTTTTCTGATCCAAATCCAGGTGTGTGTTTCCCAACTTGACCAGTCACAACAGCATGTGACAATTCTTTTCCAGCATCGAGCATTCGCTGATTTCTTTCCTGATTGCAATCAAACTTGACTTGCAGCTCATCAAATTTTTGTTGCAGTTCATTTAGTTTCTGTGTAAGCTCAGATATCTCAATCCTAGCCCGATCATGTAAGATAGTCTTCTCCGTTGCTAGCTTCCGATATTTCTCAATGTCTAGTTTCTGAGCTTTTACCTTCTCCTCATTCTTTTGCCATCTACCCTTAAAAGAACTCCTCTCGCATTTTATCTCAAATAATTCTAATTGATAATTTTTACAAATTTGCCTAAGTCCAGGAATTATACGAGCACAAGTAGGATTGGGGCATATCTCAGTATTGTCAATTTCAGCTTCAAAATCATCCTTGTTCTCAACCGAACTCATTTTCTTTCTTTAGATATGCAGCTTCTGAAAATCTTGAACAATCTGCAAAAACGGCAAAAGCGGCAAAAACACTATTCAAAAAATAGTATCAAAAACTTAAAACTGAAAAACGGAGGCCTTCGGAGTGGAATTTGGGGGTCCAAATGAGCTCCCCTGGACGTTAGTCTGGGGTAATTCTGGGGCTTGTTGTCACGAACGTCGTGTAAAAATTTGAGCTTCTAACTCCAAACGAGTCAAAAGTTACGCCCGTTTCCGTGAAAGTGAGAAAAAGTGACTTTTTGCCGCAATAACCCTGTTTCCGATCGTAAATCCTGTTTACGATCGTAATCACCTGTGGATCGTAAACACCTTCAGTCGTAAATACTTAAACCGCCTCAAGGAATCGTAAACCTGATTACGATTGATGATTACGACCACCGGAGTCGTAAACGCCGTTTCCGATAAAACAAAGTCGTAAACACCTTTTACGATCAGAAAAAGTCGTAAACTCGATTACGACAATCAAGTACAATCGTAAACTATTTTCTCCGGGTCGTAAACAGTCAATCTTCAACACAAACCCAGAAAACTCAGTCGTAAACACCAAAACACGAAGAACACAGCAGCAGCGACGATCGTAAACACCTGAAACACCCTCGAATCTTCAAAAACTTGGACAAAAACCCAGAAATACACTTGAATCTATATCGTGAGAGCCTCGAATCAAAGATTCTTGGCTCTGATACCAATTGTAGGTCCTAAAATAACAACTAATCACGATATTTTAATCTAGTACAAGTGCGGAATCCTTGTATAAGATTGATTCAAGAAGAATAGTAGAATAGAAGACTAGATCTAGAGAAAAGATGAACTCTTGAATGAGAATCGTCTACTATGAAGCTTAGAACACCGATCGGAATCACACACAAACAAGAAATCGTAAATGGGTTCTCCCAAAGCTTTTCATAAATCATCAACATGAGGTGGTTACAAGCATATGGGCCAATCATAAACCCAATAAGCCTAATCATAAACCCAAGCCCATGCCCAATCTAATAGTAAACTAGCCTAAACATAATAAAACTAGCCTACTAATCTAATTAAACCCTCTAAGCCCAGCCCAACGTATTTAATATTGCAAGCCTCATAATCTAGCCTCTACAAATTGATACCACATGTCTCATTTATATATGGTCAACATCACCCCCGTCACATGTCAAGCTCACAATCAATTATCAATTTAGTAAATCATCAATTAAGATTAATTACCAATTTTATCAAAACTAAATTTTTATTTTAAAACTATGATAAATATAATGTAGATTTGATTAATTTACTCAATAGTTTTAGTTTTTAATGGAAAGTAATCAACAACATGTCAAACATATTAAATTTTTTAAATGTATTAAATTATTATTTAATATATTATAAGAATTTTATATCAATCATACTTTTAATTTTTGCAATAAATTATATTTTTCTTTTATATATTATCTAATATTTCAGAAAAAAAAAGTATATATTCAACCCGTGTAGTACACGGGTTACTAAACTAGTTATTTAATATAACGTTTAGATCATAGCTTGATATTACTTTTACCATTTTGCTTCTGATTTTACCGTCGTTACACTGCCTTTTTAATTTTTTGATTTTATTTACATTGGGTTTAGGCAATGAAATTTTTTTTTTCATTTTTATTTACGTTACGTTTAGGCAATGTAATTGATTTTTGTAGCGAACACATGAGTTTATGGTGTAATAGGTATAGTTGTGTAACATAACTTTTAGGCTCCATGCTTAATACTTTTTGTGTCTGTCTTCTAACTTTATTGTTGTTACGCAATCTTTTTGTATTTCTGTATTCTATAATTTACGTTATACCAATGCAATTGTTTTATATACTACCATTATCCCAGTGACAAAGCGTGCAACAAGCGCATTGTAAATCTAGTGTTTGAATAATGGTGTGTTTTACCCTTAACCAGAAACCCTATATTTAAAAGTTATTGATTTCTGTCTCAAATTAGCTTTAAGTGATTTATTTAATTAGATGAATAATTATCTACATAATTACAATAATAAAACTAGTGATTTTCAACCAATTGATAACTATCTCTTAGTTACAATTTGGTATATTTATCCATATGATTGTATTTTATTTTATCTAATTTATAATTATATTGTATAATAATTTAGGAAGCGTATCTACACACTATTATTCTCACAAACTAATACTATTCGAGGCAAATGGCTTTTTATTTTCTTAGTTATGAAGGGCGGTGGGATGTGGACTAGTTATCACTCTCTCTTTATCTTTCTCCTCACTTCACTTTCCTCTACCTGGTTTTTCTCCTGTCCCATATCTCTCTCTCTCTCTCAAGCATACCAGATCGACTGTTTGGTGACTTTGAGAGTAAGAGTGCCCACTGGTTTGCGGGTATTTTCCGGTTAACTTTAGTCACGTTGAGGTGGCTGCAGCTTGGTCGTTTCTCCATTGACGCGTCAACAATCTAGGGTTTTTATGCCGTTGCTAGTTCCGTCTCCGATATGATGTCGTCTTCCGATGGTAAGAGTGGTTGGGTCTGTTTCTCTACAGTGTTTTCTATAAAGAGAACCACAGCTCTTTCTCTATTGAAGTCGCTGCATGTTACCTCTCCAATGTCGTCTTCTGTCTTAACTGTGATCGCTATGTCTTTGCTCTCCGAATTTGAACATAGATCATTGGCCTTGCGATGTGAGTGACGGTAACAGATTTGTGTATTTCATTTATGGTGTGCTGTTCTCTTTGGCTTTATTTGGTTTAGGTCAGTGAAAAAGGAAAAAGTGTTCGAGCAATCACCTTTGCCGCCAAATCAGAAAGAAGTAATGAAAAGTGAATGAGGTTTGAATTTAGAGAGAGAATGTTTTTATTGATTCTGAAAAGTTACAAGTGAATTGGAGAAAAGATAAAAAAAGTCCCTAATCTAGGTCCAATCTTGAGTATTTATAGGCTCTCGACCGCGACCTTCTGACCCTTAGCTCGAATCTTGTCTCAGATCCTTGTCTTGCATACACCTGTAAAACCACTATCACTTGCCCGAGGACTTAGATGCACGATGGTCGGATGTGGAGACACATCCGACAATCTCATCTATTCATCAAGTCCCCAAGTCTATTAAGTATAATGTTTAGGATTAATAGACTTAACGTTCTAAAAAAGGTGAATTTGAAAATTTTAAATCTTATTCTTTACTTTTGACGATTCGTCTTCACACATCCGACAACGTGCTATACGTGCTTGCACAGTACCTTTACTTCATACTTTATGTCCCATCCAGTAAATTTAAAAAACTTTCCCTATAAAAGCGCTCACCCGATTCTCATAACCCCTTTTTACCTTCAAATTTACTCCACCTTAACTCCCTTCAATTGCCCTAAAAAATTCCTAACTTCATCTTCTCTACCATCAACAGGTCAGTTCTTCCCTTTTCCCCCTTTTTTTTTACAGCATACCTTCCCTCTTTCAGTCTTTCATTTTCTACCTTGCATAATGTCGTCATTGTCTAAATCATCTAACCCGGAACCACCCCCTAAGATCGGCGATTCAGAACCAGTTTCAAAAACTAGTTCCTCAAAACCTGCTCTGAACCCCGAAAACCCTAAAACCGAGAAAATCCCTACAAAGCATAACCTAGATATATCATTTTGTTTGATTTCACAAGAAGATCTTGATGCATTTGTCGAAGATTTTCAAATTCCTTTGAATCTTAACCGTACCTTACCTCCCGCCAAGAAACCCATTTTCCCTTTTCCAAAAAACAAAATCGGGTTGTACTTTGACTTCTTTAAGCAAGCAAACTATAGGATTCGCTTTACCTCGTTCCTTCTTGAAGCCCTAGATCATTTCGGAATTCATATTACCCAGTGCAACCCGCCAGGTTTGTCCATTTTAAATTTTTTTGAGTTATCATGCCGAGCCCTAGGAATTCCACCCAATGTTACCTTGTTTCGTGCCTTTTACCGTCTTACTATGGCTGGAAATTGGTATACCTTTGAGAAGAGACGAGATCTGAACCCCATTTGCAGCAGTAAACCTCCCACAAATCGCTTGTGGAAAAATAATTCTTTTACCTTGATCATACATGCGTCCCATCAACCATGATTTGGCGTGATCCCAAGTTTGCCATTCGTGATGATGCCCCTAAAAAGGAAACTGTTAATCAAAAGCATTTTACCCTTATAAGCGAACTTTCATTTCCGGTTCGTAAACTTCCTGAAGCCATTCTGGTTGCTGCTCAAATTAGCACAAACTGGCATGCTCCTCACTTGCGACCTTCCTTCTTTAA
The DNA here is from genome assembly GCA_039602395.1 of Deinandra increscens subsp. villosa. Lineage (NCBI taxonomy): Eukaryota > Viridiplantae > Streptophyta > Magnoliopsida > Asterales > Asteraceae > Deinandra > Deinandra increscens. The sequence continues at coordinate 15,544,360 of JBCNJP010000003.1, forward strand.
TGAGGGCGCTAGTGAGTCTTTCACCCTACATCCTTCTCTTTGCTTATCTTACACTGCTGTTGTTTTGTTTGTTTGACAATCTCAACACACCGTAGCTATGATCGAGCTAAAAATGCATCAGAGATATGGAGAACACGAACTAAAATGCTAATCAACAACGGGAATGATTGAATTGGTTAAATAGATTGCACAAGATCGAGATAAAAAGTGTTTAGTAATATTAGATCAAATCAAGAAGACACAAAGTAAATAAAGTTTTGTTTATTGAATCACAACTATAAACAATGACGGTGACATAGAGCTTTCTAGAGGTTTCACAGTCAAACACACACACACTTAGCAAAGATTCCTTTCTAAATGTTATGTCAATTAACTAAGTCAACACTATTTATAGTGTTAACTGCCCAACTAACAGAGCTAGCAATGAACCAAAGGTTCGTTGCTCACGAACCCTTGGTTCATGGCTCGGTTAGTTGACAACCAAACTCAATGTTAAGCTCTAACCGATACAACACACGAGACACCCTATGGTATACATATTTATGCTCTAACAGACTTACCCTTAAGGTGTGGTGTATTTGTCTCAAACATAACAGTATCAGCTTGATCTTCATGATGTATCTGCTTCTCGATAAACTTCAAATATCTGATTTTCAACAATACTACTTTAGATCTTCAACTTGAATTTCCTTGTAAGTTGTAGAGCTTACATGGTTAGATCAGGACTCGGTCAACTGAACCACTTGTGAAAGATACTTTAATAACTCCCCCTGTCACCATTCTTGAGCTTTGTCAATATAGCATGCAACTTTAGAAGAAAAAAGTGTGATTTTTCTTTTTTACCAACATTAGTTTAATCTTGGGAAAAAAATCTTATTCGGAGAACCAAGATACTTTGATTTGAACATCATTACGTATCGCGTGTCGATCGGTAAAAAATAAATATAAAATAAAATCTTTTTGGCATTTACAAGCTATATATCAAAACATACCGAATTTTTTTTGATCTTTCTAACTTTATGATAAAACACACCGAAAATCTTTTTGGATTTTTACAGAAAGGAAAAACATAAACGCAATACTGAATTAAACGCTATTTTTTTATACTTTGCGAGAAAGATCACAACTTGGGATCATATTGGTCATAATGCAGTGAACTACACTTCAATTTCAATTAATTAGCACATAAGCCATGTTGATTGCTGATACAATTTGTCCAACTTAAACTCAGGCATAATCCTACTCATAACATCTGGATATGTTAAGGCATTGATTAATTTGCTTTGACCAGTGTACCCCACACTATCAAACATATTCATATATGTTTCACATATTTTTCATGTGATTACACTTTTGAATTTCACGTAGCGCTTTGTATTCATAATACAGTCAATTGTGTTCCATGAAAAAAGAAATAAGAACGTTAAATCGTATACCTTAAGATCGATCATTCGATACGCAGATAAGGCCTCAGATTTAACAAATTAAGAAAAATAAAACAAGTTGAAATTGTATAATTCAACAGCAATCAAGTCGGTCTTGTGGACACGCAAAGAAAGTCCGATGAATTATACGAAACACCAAGAAAAATAAAGCAGAGCCTCAAATGAACAACTATCAGGTCGATACTCACGTATACACAGAGATAGTCCGAACATTTGAGAAAATAAAGAAAATCAAACAAGTTTAAATCTTTGCAAAAAGAACACATGTATACACAGTGACTTCTCATTTTCTTTTTCACATATCTTTTTATATATCCTTAAATATACTTCAAGATGTTGTCCACTAGATTAAGCATAAGCATTTAATGTATATCACATTTGAATACTTTCTGATTTTCCAAGCCTACCTAGCACATCAAGCAATGGTCTTATGACTTCTTCATCTAATTTATCCATGAACCAGACAAGTAAGCCAATGTACCATGATTTCCCAATTTTGTTCGAACAATTTCTCAATTTTTTTCATTTTTTAATATATTTGTATTTTTTCATGTTTTTGCATTTTTATTGCCTTTTTCTCCCACTAAAATGAAAAACTCTATTTTTGAATTTTTCATTTAAAAAAACAAGACTCTATTTTTGGGTTTTGCAGTTTTCTCCCCTATACTACAAACAAAATGTAAAGAAAGAAAGTGACCAATCGATATGGATACCTTTGCAGCTTTGACTTTTGAAAATTTTGAATTTTGAAATTTTGAATATTTGAAATTTAAGTTAAGCAGAATATTCCACCATCAGCAATCATGCAATCACCGATTGGTCTTCTTGGAATACATGCACACTAAACAAACACATTAGTTTGCAAATGACCCAAAGCATATAGCTTCTGGTCGTCTAGTGTCCTCATTTCCCTTTGGAACCACCTTAGGTTTCCATTGTTTATGTGGTAATTCAGCTTTGAATGAACCAACCACTTTTGAAGTGAATGCACCACCTACATTATTAGCATCTTGAAATTTAGAAAAATGTTTTTCTTTTGGTTTAAATATGGTAGTTAGTGGTTCATCAATAACTCTGCCATTTGAATCAATAAACTTGTATTTGACAGATTTACCAACAAATTGTATTTTTCCTTTTCCACTTGTAAAAGCAGCAGTGACAGGACAATCATGTGCCATATGTCCCTTCTGGCGACATTGGTAACACAATTGGTTCTTTATCTTTTTCTGTTTGGCACCCTGCATAGCTTCACAAAAATGATTAGATGCAAAATAATCATGTAACTCATCATAAACCTGAAATCGATGATCATGCACCCATTTAGAAGTAGGGCTTCTTGGAGTTGAATTAGAACCATGAGAAGAAAATGTTTTCTTCTTGGTTGTTGTAGCATCCTCCATGACAAACACTTGGGCTATCTTGTGAGCATCTACACAATGTAATGGAAACTCTTTATCGGAATATACTTGCTCAGAACCTTTCAATTTATATAATCTTTTGGTGTGCGTGTGGTGTATATGAAAATATAGCAATATTAATAACACATTTTTATCAATTAAGCTTTTAAATTTATAAACATGATTTACTTAACCGACTACTATTTCACCACATTCACGGACAAGTGCATCCATCGTGGAGTAGTATAGTGGTGGTAAGTTGAATAGGGATCGTTCAAGGACACAATATAAAAGGAGAACCTTTGATATTTCACATATGTTATCGTCTAACCAATCCTATCTTTTAGTTGGAAAAATATAGTTTTCTAAAAATAGAAATAAAGATAAAATGGGTCTTAGTTTTTAAGTAGTCGCAGTTAATGTTATTTGGGAGGACTTTACCGATGGTGAAGTAAATAATCTGTTGGTTTATAATCTTTTCTTAAGATTATTTACTACCAGGCAACTAGACCGCTGCTTAGCCTCAAATCTAGTATCACTACTCTCTCGTTGATTGCCATTTGTGGTACGAACCTCGGGGAACTATGCTGGTAGTAAAGAAACGAAGTGGTTTTTGAACTAATAGCTTCCGCATTTGATTATTCGTTATAATCAATTTTCTGATATTATATAAATATAAAATATGACCTTATATTAACAAAAAAAAAAGAAGAATTGTTTTGTCCTAAACAAACCTGAGATTCCCAACTGTAAAGACACCTACCTGGTTTTGACATATGTGTTGAAACATATTCAAATCATAACACAAGGTTCAAAAGCAAAAGGAAAAAACTATTGAAAAGCTATGAAATTAGACATAAAATAAACAAATAATTGATTTGTAATATAAAACATACCGGTAAATGTTATTACACTTTAAAATTCAAATAAAGGATTATCAAAACCAATTCGTTCAACATAAAAACTTACACCCGACTTTAGTTGCAGACATACTCCAACAAATCTTCACTCCCAAAGCTTGAAAAACTCTCACTTCTATCCAATAAATCTTCACTCCCAAAGCTTGAAAAACTCTCACTTCTATCCGATAGAGCAACTGCCAGTAGCCTTTGAGTACTTGAAAAACATCTTCTTTATATATTGTAAAAAAAAATTCTTCAATTAACATTTTGTTGATAACATAAGTGAGAAATACACATGACATCAATATTAGTCTATTGTATTTTATGTATTGTATAGGGACTAGATATGAACTTGTAATAGTATATATAGGGATGTCAATTATTGTGAATATTCAAGAATCATAAATACGTTTATGGTATCACAGCCTAATATACAAAAACCCTAGTTTTTTTTCCTGCCGTACTTCTTCCCCACGCTTCTGTTACCGCTGGCAATTTTGGCAGCAAGCCGGCCTTCGTCGCCGGTCACTCCATCACCCGTTCAATCCCCTTCTCACTCTGTTTCCAACAACTACGACGCCATGGCTGAAGCTCGTCTGAAGGAGGCCACCGACAAACTCACACACGCCTATACAGTTACTAATATTCAGCAGCGTGTGAAGGTGTTGGATGGCAAGGCTATCACGTATTCGATGTGGGTAAAGTTGTTTCAAACCCACATGAAGGCTTACAAACTGACTGACCATATCGACGGTTCTAATCCACCGGCGACCACCGATGCCACGTACCCGGTGTGGTCAGAAACTGATGCTCTAGTATTACAGTGGATCTACGGATCCATCTCGAACGAGTATCTTGCCGGCATCGTTGAGTTAGAGACCACTGCACGTCAAACATGGGTAAGAATTCAAGATATTTTTCGTAATAATAAATCTTCTTGTGCTGCAGCTCTTGACCCAGGAGTTCACAACCCTTACCTTGGCGGCTTGCTCATCCATGGATGAGTACTTCCAAAAAATTCATGACCTCGCTGAGAAATTGAATGACGTCGGGCAAACAGTTGATGAAAAACGCAAGGTTTTACAACTGGTTAGAGGTCTACCGGCGAAATATGATACGGTTGCCGCCTTCATCAATCAAAGTGCCCCGACATGGGATGAAGCGCGCAACATGGTTCAGTTAGAGGTTCAACGCGTTGCTGGGCGTCAAAATCCTACACAAAACGTTCTCGTTGCTAATCAACCTACACCCCAAAACCAACCAAATCAACCACCTCAATATTACCAACCACAGCCCTACCCTCACCCGCAATATTACCCGCCTCAATTTTATCCTCCCCGTCCCTATGAAAATCGTCAACCAAATCATACCCTTACCCGCAATATTACCCGCCTCAATTTTATCCTCCCCGTCCCTATGAAAATCGTCAACCAAATCGTGGCAGGGGGGCGAAGGAACAATCAGACTCGGAATGGCCGTAATAATCAAGGCAGAAATACAAGGAATAATATTATGCCTCATAATTATGTTCCAAATAATCCCTACCCAACAAATCATTCCCCAGTACCAAACTACCCCTCACAATCCATTCCACCGTCCCCATACCCAGCCTACCCATTTGCACTGCAAGTCCAATTTGGCCATAATAATTATGCCGCTAATTATTCAGCGGCCAATACGTTGGTCCTTATCAACAGAGCCCAGCTCCCCCATCAACCCACTTTGCGGCTGGAAATAATTATGCCACATATGACGCCCTCAACCCGACTGACGTTAGCAACGTGTTGAACCACCACCAGCACCTCCATCCGCCGGATTCAACCTGGTTCATGGACTCGGGAGCGTCCTCACATCTGACTGCAAATCGAGGTATACTCCAACAACCACTATCAGCTTCCTCTATTTGTGATATTTTTGTTGGAAATGGTAACACATTGTCAATACAGGGCTCGGGTAATGCTTTTCACCATTTACCAAACCGTACCTATTCATTACCCAATGTTCTCTTTGCCCCAACCGTTATTAAAAACTTAAATTCTGTAAGACAATTTACCCGTGATAACCATGTTTCAATAGAATTTGATCCTTTTGGTTTTACTTTGAAGGATCTCAAGACTGGAGAGCACCTTTCCCACCACAATAGCTCCGGGGATCTTTATCCGTTCACCACACCATCTACCACTCGATCGCTTTCCTTCAGTTTCTTCTTCCAGTCTCTGGCACACTCGCCTCGGCCACCCCGGAGCACATGTCTTAGACTATTTATCTTCTCGTCATTCTATTTTTTGTAATGAAGACAAGAATTTTAATATTTGTCATGTGTGCCAATTATCTAATAGCAAGCGATTACCTTTTGACGATTCACTTTCCAATACTTTAAATTCAATTGACATCATACACTGTGATTTGTGGACATCACCTGTTTCTAGTAAGTCGGGGTACAAATATTACATGGTTTTAATTGACAATTTCACCAACTATGTTTGGGTCTATCCCCTCAAATTTAAATCCGAAACATATCCCACATTTGTCAAATTTCATAAACTCATTCAGACACAATTTAACAAAAATATCAAATCTTTCCAGTGTGATCTTGGCGGTGACTTCGACAACAGAGCTTTTCAAAATTTTGGTCATGAAAATGGCCTAGTCTTTCGCTTTGCATGTCCTCAAACGTCCCCACAAAATGGCAAAGTCGAACGGATGATTCGTCGTCTCAATGACATCATCCGTGCTCTCCTCACCCAAGCCCGTCTTCCACCTCCCTTTTGGGTGGAAGCCCTCCATACCGCTGCTTATCTTCACAACATCCTACCTACAAAACGGATTAATTTCAACACCCCCGCATTTGCTCTTTATCACCGCCACCCGACCTATGATCACCTTCGGGCTTTTGGATGTGTCTGTTACCCAAATCTCTCGGCCAAACAACCCCATAACTTACACACCCGTTCCGTTCGTTGCATTTTCCTCGGGTACCCGCAACATTTTCGTGGCTATAGGTGCTTTGACCCACTCTCCGGTCGTGTTCATATTTCCCGCCACGTCATTTTTGACGAAACAGTTTTCCCTTACCGGACTAATAACACCCGCCCCATCTACTCTGCCCGATGACCCTACACCGGCCCAACTCAATCCCCTAAACCAGCCTTACAACCAACCTTCTTATCCTGGCCCAATCGGCCCAACAGCAACTCCTAATACTCCCATGCAAAATAACGGTCCATGCACATCACCCGTTAACAGCCCTCCTTCCATTTATAACTCACCGTCCCCTTCCACACCGTCCATCCACTCCTCTCAGTCAACGGCCTCCCCACAGTCCACGGCTTCCCCACCATCCCCACCTCCGATCACCCACCCTATGACCAGTGGCGGACCTAGGGCTTAGCCTTGGGGTTCGCCCGACACCCATAATTTTTTTGTGATGTAGTATATATTCGATTTTTTCTGAAACTGCACCCCAAGAAATTTAGCCACCGAACCCCATGAAATCTTGATAATGACCAGACAAAGTGGGGTTATATTGAAGAAATGAAAGAAGATGATTGTTATAATGTTTAATGGAGTAGATAAAAAAGAAAGAAGATACAGAGATAAAGATAAGAAAGACGAAGAAGACGAAGAAGAAGAGGGTAATGAGTATTTTGAGAGAGATGTAAATTATTAATTGTTTTAATATATGAATTACTTTTTTACTTCTTCAAAGTGTCAGGGAAGTGACAATTGAAGGAAGTGACAATTCAATTTTGGTTAAACATTTACAAATATTATAACCAATTTAAAATCTACCGGTTATAAAAATGAGGCATTTTGTGATATATTAAAATCTACCGGTTTTAAAATGCATCTTTTGAAGACACTAAAGCTCAATATATAAATATATATGTATATAAAGTGATTTATATTCGATTGATACATATGTTATTTTATAATTATAACTTTTAATCAAATTTAAAAATATATATACATATAACATTTTTTAGAGTTTAAAGTTTTAAGATGTTTTCTTTAATTAAAAATAACATGATAAAAACAACATATGAAGTATTATAACTTTATCAAAAATCTGTAAAATATTAATAAATATAAATGATATAAGAGTCTCAGAGCAAGTTAATTTAATATACTTGGTGAATGTAAAACTATTCTATTATGATCATGGGAAAAAAATCTAATTTTGTTACTGATTGCTTATAATAAAACCCAAAATCATAACTCAACTTAAGTTTCTATAACAGTCAACAACTCGACACACAATAATTTAATTCGTTCTCAAGAAATGATAACTGCAGAGCAATATATTTTTTTATAAATTTTGATTTTTGTTTTCTCATGTGACCCGACCCGACTACACGTGTATCCGTCAAAAAAAAAAATATTTATCGATAAACAATGTATTCTTAAAGAATTCCGACCCCCATAAAGATAATTTCTGAATTCGCCACTGCCTATGACTTCCTTCCCGGGCAAAATCGGGTATCTATAAACCCATTGATTGACTAAACCTACATGCCGCCACTTCTAATCCCATCTCACCCGTGCCCACCTCTTACACCAAAGCATTAAACGACCCTTATTGGCGTGAAGCCATGACCAATAAATTTAAAGCATTACAGGAAAATGAGACATGGGAGTTGGTGCCAAGGCCCGTCGGACAACCAGTTATTCGGTGCATTTGGTTGTTTCATCATAAATTTAAATCAGATGGGTCTGTGGAGCGCTATAAAGCGCGATTGGTGGTTAATGGTAAGTCACAGACGGTTGGCGTTGACTGTTTAGAGACATTTAGTCCGGTGGTTAAGCCGGCTACGATACAGACGGTTTTATCCTTGGTTGTTTCACGAAATTGGCCTATCCACCAATTAGATGTAAAAAATGCTTTTCTTCATGGAGATCTTGCTGAAACTGTTTTTATGCAGCAGCCACCTAGTTTTGTTAATCCGTAGGTACCTGATTATGTTTTTCGGTTGAAGCGCTCTCTGTATGGTCTCAAACAGGCACCACGAGCTTGGTATACACGATTTTCTACTTCTGCTTCAACAGGGATTTAAGAGTAGTGTATGTGACAATTCATTATTTGTGTATCGCTACGGTGTACACACTGCATACTTGCTCTTATATGTAGATGATATTATGCTCACTTCCTCGGATTCAGGGTTTCTAAATCAGCTCATTCGTGTGATCTCCAGGGAATTTAAGATGATTGACCTTGGACCCCTTCATCATTTTTTAGGAATTACAGTCACACGTGACTCTTCAGGGCTCTTTTTACATCAGTCATAGTATGCTCGTGATATTATTCAGCGAGCTTCCATGAGTTCCTGCAAGCCTTGTGCTACTCCAGTGGATACCGGCTCCAAACTTAGTGCCACTGACGGTCCCTTATTATCTGATGGGTCTCTCTATCGCAGTCTTGCAGGAGCACTTCAGTACCTCACATTCACTAGACCAGATATTACGTATGCCGTGCAGCAGGTATGTTTATTTATGCACGCCCCTGAGGAGCCGCATTTTCAGTTTATGAAGCGCATTCTGCGCTATTAACAAGGCACCTTAGACTTTGGCATTCGGTTATCCCCCTCAACAGATGTCAAACAGCTTATTCTGATGCTGATTGGGGGGTTGCCCTGATTCGAGACGTTCTACCTCGGGCTATTGTGTATTTATGGGCTCTAATTTGATATCATGGTCTTCCAAGCGTCAGCAAACCATTTCCCGGTCTAGTGCAGAAGCTGAATATCGAGCTATTGCAAATGCGGTCGCTGAGGTTAGTTGGTTGCGTAACCTTTTATTGGAGCTACACATCCCTCTACGATCTGCTACATTGGTCTATTGTGACAATGTCTTAGCAGTTTATTTATCAGGCAATCCGGTTCAACATCAACGCACAAAACACGTTGAGATTGATATCCACTTTGTCCGTGAAAAGGTTCGTCTTGGTCATATACGCGTGTTGCATGTTCCTGCTGCCTATCAGTACGCCGACATTTTCACGAAAGAATTGCCTCGTCCCTTATTTCAGAGTTTCAGAGACAATTTGAGCATACGGTCTCCTCCCGCTCCAACTACGAGGGCGTATTAGTCTATTGTATTTTATGTATTGTATAGGGACTAGATATGAACTTGTAATACTATATATAGGGATGTCAATTATTGTGAATATTCAAGAATCATAAATACGTTTAATCAAGTCGTCATGCCGGGAAGACGGACAACAAGCTACACCGCCAGCCTTTTTTGAATAGCAAAACCATATAATATAATTTTTAAATTCTAATATTTAGGTGTAAGCAGTTTAAAAAATTATTAAATCTTTGAACAACCATGTAATATAATTTTAGATAGAAACCACTATAAAAAACCATAAAATCGTATACATGACTTAGTAGAAGGACGATTATATATAGACAAAAATATAAATTGTTACAAAGAGAAAGGAATAAAACCTCCCCATAATATGTAAAATGATAATAAAGTAGTCAACATTTCGAAAAAAACCTACACTCCATTTTAGCAAAATTATCTTCACCATCTTCACCTTACTGTACATCAAATTAGAACAAAAACATCACGTACACCATTTTCATTCAGAAAATGTGATCTCTTGATCAACCCGCCAATAAATATTGTCGATAAATTTCTTAGCGGAGTCTATATTGTTCTCTTTTCCACCTCCACCAAGTCTTGTTACCTCATATTTCCCCGTTATCACTCGATATTAATGGTATACAATTAGTGGAAGGACTCCCTTGGCATGTTTTCATCTATGGTTCACAAAATAGTATATAAAATAGAAGTTTAAGTTTATCAAAAGTAATCGTTACCACATGTCTTCTCCCCCAAAAGTTAAACAAGATAAAAGTGGGGTCGTAAACTCACATCGGGTGCGTAATAGTAAACCAAACAGTCAAAGCCAACAAAAGATAGTGAATCCACTAGACTTCACCTCAGATACATAACTGTGTAAGTGTCTTAGTGTGTTGACCAATGGTCAGATATACGCGGGCAATAGACAAGTTGACTCGACAACACATTGGTGAATAAATTAGAGTTTCTAATATTGATCCTAACATGTATATCTCATATAACATGTTACACAACGACAAATATTTATGCGTCACAATTTTCTAAAGTTATCCCACGCGTACAGTGTAAGATCGATGGGGTGATCTTACAAAGTCTTGTCATATCCACCGAGGTAGGAGACTTAGGACTTGTATGCACGTACAACCCTAACTAATGTGACCTAAAGCACACAAGCATGTAACCAAGTAATCATGAGTTCATACACATGCATTACATAAATAAATAACTATCTAGTAAATATATATATTTATCGCGTGTAAGCTAAGTTCATGTTAAAACCACATTGTTATCACATATTAAGCCACATGGATTCACATTTAGCATATTTTCAAGTCATACCAAGTGTTCGCAATCGCATGCATGAACTTTGCATCGACCGACGATCACGTTTCGTTTTATAAAAAACACATATTTAATTAATATAAATTATTTTTCATGAAATCAATCAAGATTACAACTTTATAATCCGTCATTCATCCATTAACACAAATCATGCAACTTTATCATAGACCTATCATCAATCAACCACCTTTATCCTAGACCTATCATGCATGATCATCAAAATCATATTTTTATTGAAGATCTTACATATAGTTAGCAACTTTATCGCATTTAAACCCTAGATCTAGCATTATTAAGCATCCATGACATGAAACATACGTAAAATTTAAATCTTTATTCTCATGTAAGTTCATAAACCCTGGATCTAAGCATGGATCATCATCATCATCATAAAAATCATGTTTTTGTTTCTAAGATTCAAACTTTATCATCACAAACTCTAGATCTATGCATGCAAGCTTCATATCATCATTATAACAACCTAGATCTAGCATAAAGTTTGAAACTTGATGACATCTAAAGCAAATAACACAAGAAGATGATCATACCAAAGATTAGAGGATGGAAATGAGAATGATTACTAGTTTGAATCTTCACCAAATGGACCAAAAGTCTAAGTATGATGGAAGATGATTGCATAACCGTTTTAGGGTTTCAGGAGAGTTTAGGAGGTGATGAAAATGAGAAAAATGTGGCTAACAACGAACTTATAGCTGAAATTTAGGGTTTGCTGAAAATGCAGCTCCTGGCGTATTACTAAGAACCATGGGTTCAAGTTTGGTGATACGCCACGGACCCCAGTCAGCCTCCCCTTTTGACTTTTGTTATCTTTTCACGTTTTTTTTTTTTTGATGTTTTGTTCACGATTTTCAATGATTTGGCTTTTTCGTTTTTTTATCATCATTTTTATCACATCAAATCCAATAAAATCAAATATCAACATGCCATATATTAATTTAGGATCACACAGTTAAATTCACATAACAGTATCGCACATAAGTTGCAATATGCATCGGTTTTAGTTAATCACCAATGTTTTGAGACTCAACCTTGTGTGTGATTTTTGTGATGTGTTTTAAGAATACTAGACTTCTCTAATACCCTAGATTGACAAACTATGCCTAATATGTGATCTCCGGTTTACCAGTTTTATCAGTTTTCGATGCTCGGGTCACACCCCACGGGTCAGACTGTCACATCTTTCCCTGTTAGTGAATTTTCGTCCAAAAAATTAAGATCGCAACCACGTTGCCAAGAGTTTAAGATTCACAAGTTAAAAGTTCCAACCTCGTTGCAGAGAGTTAAAAGTCACAGTTTATATGTTTTACTCAAAAGTAAAGGAAATTTTTTCATATTCTCATATCATCCCTCCCTTTAGGAAATTTCGTCCTGAAATTTAAGAGTTATCTTCGATTTATCAACGCAAGCTTTTTGAACAAGTTCAAATATTTGCGTATCATCTAATCCTCGCATTTTCAAATAAATTCCGGTCTACGCTTGAAATGCCACCGAACTTTGACATTCGGAATCTTACTCTTGAGCTTTTTGACTTCCCGATCCATTATCCCCGCTGGGTCCTATATAAAACGCAGTTTCTCATCAATCTTCAACTCCTCGAGTGGAACCACAAACGACTCGTCCGATAGACATTTCTTCCTATTAGATACATGGAATACGTTATGCACGATGCTCAGCTCCTGTAAAAGATTCAATCTGTATGCAACTGGACCAATGCGTTCGATAATTTCGAATGGTCTAACGTACCTAGGGTTTAGCTTTCCTTGTTTACCAAAATGAATAACCCATTTCCAAGGCGAGAATTTCAGAAGGACGTGATCTCCTACCTGAAATTCCAATGGTTTCCTACGCTTATCAACGTAACTTTTCTGCCTGTCATGAGCTACTGCCATTTAGTTCCTGATCTAAACAATCTTTTGTGTTATCTCGTGAACAAGCTCGGGTCCAGTAAATTGACTATCACCCACCTCTACCCAGCAGATTGTTGACCTACACTTACGACCGTATAATGCCTCAAACGACGCTGCTCCTATGCTAGTGTGATAATCGTTGTTATAAGAAAACTCAACCAACGGCAGGTGAGATTCCTAACTATTTTCGAAATCGATCACACAAGCTCTGAGCATGTTCTCTAGGGTCTAAATAGTCCTTTCACTCTAACCATCAGTCTGAGGATGATAAGTTGTGCTCATGTCAAGCTAGGTTCCCAAGGCCTTCTGTAAAGGCTTCCAAAAGTTCGATGTGAACCGAGCATCTCGATCAGATATGATAGATAAGGGAACACCGTGATGTGAGAACACTTCCTTCAAGTACAATCAGGCCAATTTTTCCATCTTGTCGTTTTCCTGCATTGCCAAGAAATGAGCAGATTTCGTCAATCGATCAATAATCACCCAGATCGTATCGCATTGACTCGAGGTCTTGGGCAACTTCGTTATAAAATCCAACGTTATATCCTCCCATTTCAATATTGGGAGTTCCGGCTGCTGAAGTAAACCTGATGGCTTCTGGTACTCAATCTTGACTTTCGAATAATTCAAACATTTGCTTACATAAGTGACGATGTCTGCTTTCATCTTCGATAACTGGTAAACAACTTTCAAATCAGTGTACATCTTATCAGAACCCTGATGTACTGAGTATTGAGACTTATGAGCCTCATCCATTATTAGTTACCTTAGATTTCCATGTTGAGGTACCTAGAGCCTATTCGCAAAATATCGAATTCCATCCGATCCGACCTCAAATTTCTTGTCCAGCCCGCGCAAAGATTCAAACTATAAGTTTTCATCCTTCAGTTCTTCAAGTTGAGCGTCTCGAATCTGATCCGGCAGACCATAATGAATCGGTAATTGCAAAGCGGTAACACACTTCGGCTTCGTTTCCTTCCGTCTTAGGGCATCGCCTACAACATTAGCTTTGCCCAGATGATACTTTATGGCACATTCATAGTCATTAAGCAATTCGACCCATCTACGCTGTCTCATGTTCAACTCCTTATGGTCAAAGATGTGTTAAAGACTCTTGTGATCAGTGTAAATTCCGTACAAGTAGTTTCTCCAGCTCTTCAACGCAAAAACCATAGCTCCCAACTCCAAATCGTGAGTTGTATAATTCTTCTCATTATCTCGGAGCTGTCGAGATGCATAAGCCACAATAGTCAAATGTTATAGAATCTGAAATTTGAGTGAACTAGGTCTGATTCTTGGTCTTGGCATTTTTTTAAGAACAAAATTTTAGTAAAAATAATGTGAACAACAAGTTTTGAACGTGTGATCTTACCATAAATGGTGAAATTAAGAAGTAAGCAATTTCCAATTCAACTAAGGTTGGACGTTATTAAGTTGATGAGTATAATATATGAGTAAAAATCAGTTTTAATAACTAAATACATAAGAACATATAAATATGAAAAAACTAAAATGATTTCATTCAATTGGCGACCGTCTATAGTAAAGTCTTTCGATGGCCCAAAATTTGATTACAATCCCGGGCCCTGAAATTTTTTGAGGTTCTTAGGGATGTCTTGGACTTCAGGTTATTGATGGAAGGCGGATGTAGCCAAGTGATGAGTTGAGAAAGATTACAAGAGGTATAGAGTTCAAAATGGATTAGAGTATGAAGATGATCAAGCCTTCGAGTGGCAGATTGTTGGGTTTGTGAAGTCTTGATGGGGACGACATATGAAAGACATGAAGACCGGGCTTGGGCCCGGGGCCCCTTTATGTTTTCTTGTTAAGCAAGATACTAACCCTAATTTGTATCTCTCTCTATATTAACTATTTTACTTGTAATTCCTTACCACGAGTGAGAGTGGTAGAAAGCAGTAGAGAATTCTGATTTGCAGCCCATAAACTTAGATTACATCGATCTAACCACAATAAAGTTTCTAGTTTATTATTTTTTTACCTTTTTGTAGTCTTTATTGCGTATCTGAATACTCGAATCGCTAACGCTATTTGACCCTCTTGACATAAACTAAATAAAACATAAAATAACCTGAGTTTATTATTAAAGTTCAAAGATTCATCCTATACAGCAAAAATGATGGCGATCTAGACGAACTCGTCTCCATCGGGTTGAGATTTTATCAATATTTTATTTTAAATACTTTATTTAGTATTTAATAGTTTCTTTGTTAGTTTCTTTTCTTGTTTTCTAAGTTTGTTTTTGTCTATTTAAGAACATTGTATTTCGTATTTTAGTTTGGTTGATTTTAATTGAAATTAAGGTATATTCGTTTGGAGGTATTTTCCAAGTTTTCTAGTGCCGGTATTTGGCTTAGGTTTACTAACGTTGGTAATTGACGTTATGGTTCATCTTTCTTGACATAGATCAAGTTCGATTATCTATCCATCACGCTATCAAGTGGCATTAGAGCCATGGATCGGAGGAACCATCGTGATCATCGACGTAGATTCGCCGCCGGAGGCAACAACGACTATCACCGTGACCCCCGAGATGTAGAAGAAATCAAGAGATTGCAACAACGAGTCTGTGAACTCGAGTTGCATCCGTTTTATGAAGGTCCACCCAGGTACGATGAAGACGGGGTGATGCCTGACGCTGAAGAATGTTTGTTGGTTCAAAAGTTTCTTAGCTGGAGTAGTTTTCCGCCAACTGTTTTCCCGACTGCGCGACCCACGCAGTCCCCTACGGCCGCGCAATCGCCACCACCCGCGGCAACCTTCCCTCCACCGCAAGTACCCCACCCGTCAACTTGTCCACAAATTACATATGTCCCGTCGCAATCTATGGTCTTTAGCAATAATCCCGGTTCAAAAGGGTTACGAGTATTTGAACTCGGAACTTTAATTTCGATTAATCCGATGGTGATGGAGTTTAGAATTGGTGGTGATTCATATTTCATGCAATTTAATTTTGCCATGAACATTGTCCGTGAATTATGGAGTTACAATCATCAGCAGATTCCATCTAATTTGGATGTGAAGAAAATCAACTATATCTCAAGTTTTATTCCATGTGACGCACGAATTCAATTTAATTGGTGCTTCTGTCCGATTTTTTTTTTAATATCCTAAAAGCTTGGGATTTTAAAGTTTTGTGATATCTAGAGCATTTGGGTTGGTGTTCGATTTGTTTATATATCTTCTAAATTTGGAATTTTAAAATTTAGCAATTCCGTCCAAAATTAACGTTGATTTCTCCAACGTAGTCAAGACTTGAGGACAAGTCTTTTTCAAAGATACGGAGAATGGGAAGGAGGTAGGAGGACCCGGTAACCCGATAGACAGGGGACCCGCCGGTCCGAATGGTATGTGCTTAAATTCGACCGAGACAAACCGTAACGTTCCATTTGATCCCGAGGGTCCTAATCCAACAATGAAACTCGAGAACGAGTTTTTCGAAGAGGGGGAGAATGATGACGATCTAGACGAACCCGAGCCGAGCCTGTCCGGAAGTCCAAGACCCGTCTCCATCGGGTTGAAAATTTTATCAATATTTTATTTTAAATACTTTATTTAGTATTTAATAGTTTCCTTCTTAGTTTCTTTTCTTGTTTTCCAAGTTTGTTTTTGTGTATTTAAGAACATTGTATTTTAGTTTGGTTGATTTTGATTGAAATTAAAGTATTTTCGTTTGGAGGTATTTTCCAAGCTTTCTAGTGCCAATATTTGGCTTAGGTTTACTAACGTTGGTAATTAACTATTCATCACGCTATCAAAAAACAGTAGCATTCAAAATGAAATTGCATTCGAATATGATATTCATAAAATAACTAAAGACGATGCTCCCGTGGCTTTTAAATCTTACATTTTACCATAGTTCACTCATTGTAGATTTTATTTGTTGTATATCTATTCTATAGTTCTTAGTTGTAAGCCTTTATATAACCTTCTAAAAGAAAGAGTTCCTAAATTCGAAACCATGGTCTATATCTGGACCAGCCAGGAAATCCAATGACGATGAACTTCCCCACTCTGTGAAAAAATTTGTTTCTGAGGAATCTGGGGAGAAAAACGGCGATGAATGGTCTTGCCATAATTCGTTGTAATAATCTGGAAACTGAAATTGCAGGAGATCATCCATTAGTTCAGATGATGCTGAAGGGAAAGAAACCGGAGACGGAATAGTCTCACTACCCAAAATATCTTTCTGCCCATACTTCCGCCAATTGTAACCATCATCAATGTCAACCTCTAACCCATTGTCACTTAATATTCTAGCTTGTTTTTCCAAAGTTGTGGACCCTTTTCTGTAACCATGCAAGAAACTAAAAGTTTAATATTTTGTACCTCTAACACATATATTGATGAGGAAATGAAAGTACAAGAATATCAAAGTACCTCTTTTTGGAGATGACATTTTGTCCCTGCTGAATGGAAAAGGGTTGATCAAACTTGTATACTTCACTTCTTAGGCTCCCAATGGAGATATCATGGGGCGGACTGGCTGCAGGTAAAGCAGGTGCCAGAGGCTGCCCAGGGGATGCGCCCGATTTGAGAACGAAAAGAGCGTTATCGTACGAAGATAAGATCTTTGGTATCAAGAAGTCTCGTGCTTCAGAGGAATGCAGATTGGCTCTTAGTTGTTTAGCCATTTGAATCCCTTGAGTTAGCTCATGAATGACTGTCTGCTCTTCATAAACACACGCCCCGTCCACATCTTTTCGTACGGTTGTAGATGCCAGTGGGCGGGGGTACAAGCTGAACCGTTTCGACTTTGAAAGATGATGGTAGTTCATTGTGGTGAGGTGCAGGAGGTTCTATGATATGGAGATACAAGTGGGATGGTGCAAGTGAAATGAAGCGAAGGAGTGGGGAAGCTATATGCATGTATATATAGGAAGTTTGGTTATTTAGTAAGAGAGTCAAAGGTTGACTGAAGAAACCGAGTGACATTTTTAGTTTCCAATATCAACCAAGCTTTGGTCAAAAAGTGAACTCTATTTCAGTATTAAGTAGTATTTACTATTAATATATTACTTGATGTATACTTGCGGAAGACTCTAATCCTTGGACAAAAAAAGTTGTTACTATTAAACTATATTTAGGGATGTCAAATACTTCTATTTGTTGGTTGATTGATTGATTTAGTGGGAGTAGGCAGTATCCTTGCAGCGAAGCTATCAGGGCGCTGGGGTTAGTAAAATTTGAGGATGTTGTCTTGGGCTTCCAAATTTAAAGGGCCTCAAAAAATTTTGTGGTTTGGTTTCATTTTATACAACTTTCATATTTGAAATACATAAGCGTACTTATCTAAGTTTGGTTTTGTTTTGAATTAAAATAAGTTGAAATTTTATTGGTTTTTTATGCTATAAGTTAGTTTTTTTAAGATTTAAATATATGTTTCTATTAATTGGAATTTGTTTTTCATGTATGTAGTTTATTGATGATCATAACAACCAAAAAGATGTATTATGGTTTTTCATTTTAGACTTCTAAATTCATTGTCTTAAATGTTAATGACTTTTAATCAGATAAAACCAATCACGTATTCTCTTTTATAAACGGGAAAACAGTTGACTTCACAAATAAACAAATTTGACTTTCTTTTTTGTAGTTGGATATCAACAGTTGTTTACTCTTCTTAACCAGTGTGTAAAAGAAGTTAGTTCCCCTAAACCTTCTTGTGAGAAACAATGGAATCAAGAACGAAAACAAATTAAACGAAATTGAAAATTAACTCTTATTATTGATGAATGAAGGATTGTATAGAAAATAATTACAAAATTAGGGAAAAACAATCAAAACCTAATCGGAAATCCTAATCTGGATTTAAGCTCACCTAACGACTAATAACAACTTTCTTACAAATCTTACACTTACACCCCTAGACAATGATAATTGTCAACTTCAGTCCCCAAACTTCATTAAACCAGATTTGACTTATGGTTGACTACAACATTTCTCCACCTTCAAGCAGAAGTCAAAATCATCCTTCATTCATCTTAGAATCGTACACGATTTGTAACTAAAATACCACAACATCATCAGGCAATAGAGGTCAAATTGACTTGAGTACCTTGATGTGCTATAATGCTATAATCATAAACAATGATTAACAAAGCTTAAACAATTCCTAACATCTCCAAACATTTTTGAAACATAGCTCCAAGAAGAGCCTTGGTAAACGCATCAGCCAAGTTTTCATCTGTTTTAACATACTCCACCAGCATTTGCTTTGAATTTATAATTTTCCTTATAAAGTGAAATCTCACATTTATATGTTTGGTCATTTCATGAAAGACACCATTTTTAGCCAATGCTAATGCCCCTTGATTGTGACACTTAATCTTAGTTTCCTGCACATTAACACCCAATTCCTGAATGAACCCAGTAAGTGAAATACCCTCTTTAACTGCTTTAGTTAAAGCCATATACTCAGCTTCAGTGCTGGATAAGGCCATGACATGTTGTAAGCTTGCTTTCCAACTAATCAAATTAACAAATAATAAGAAAGCATAACCAGTTACTGACCTGAGCTTATCAGGATCTTTTGCATAATCTGAATCCACAAAGCCTTGGATTCTATTCAAACCAACACCTCCTTTCCCAAATGTAATCTATACATCTTAGTACCTGAGAGATATCTCATGAGCAACCACTTTACAGCAGCCCAATGAGCTTTCCCAGGATTAGACAAGTACATGCTGCCTACACTCACTCCAAAACTCAAATCATGCCTTGTACACACCGTCAAAAACATGAGGCTACCAACCACCTGAGCATAAGGAATTGTGCTCATCTCTGCTATCTCACCATCCGTCTTAGGAGAGTCATTAGCATATAGCTTAAAATATGTTGCAAAAGAGGTCTTAACTGCTTTACAACTTGACATACCATAATTTCCCAGGACTTTCTTTATGTATGCCCCTTGAGATAAAAACAAAGTTCTCTCACTCATGTTTCTGCTAATCTCCATTCCAATTATCTTTCTGGCCTCCCCCAATTCTTTAATGTCATACTCGTATTTGAGCATCAAGACAGTCTCTTTGATTTGATTCAAATCCTTACATGCTATAAGCATGTCATCAACATATAAAAGAAGGTATACATATTGACCAGGACAATATTCTAAAAAATAGACACATGCATCATATTGGCTTCTACAAAAACCTCTACTTACCATATAGTCATTGAATCTTTTATACCATTGTCTAGGACTTTGCTTTAACCCATACAAAGATCTCTGCAACAAGCATACTTGATCTTCTTTCCCATGAACAACAAATCCCTTAGCATGATCAATATAAATTTCTTCTTCTAAATTCCCATGTAAAAAAGCAGTTTTAACATAAAGTAGAATCAATTTCAAATCCTGAATTGCAGTGAGAGTTAAGATAATCCTAATAGAAGTATGTTTCACTACAGGAGAGAAAACTTCCTGATAATCAACACCTGCCTTCTGAGTGTACCCCATGGCTACAAGCCTTGCCTTGAATCTGGGCTTCTCTCCATTCATCACATCTTTAAGCTTATAAAGCCATTTGCATTTTATCGCTTTCTTACCTTTTGGTTTGGCAACTTAGGTCCAAGTCTCATTATGATGTAGTGACTCAATTTCATCTTTCATGGCTTGTAGCCATTCAGCCTTATTAACCGAAGATATAGCATTTTCAAATGAAATTGGTTCATATGTGGACTCCATTTCAGCAGCTATAAACACAAAGGCTGAGATATCATCATCAGCCCTATACCTGACAGGCTTTTGGATATTTCTTCTCACCTTATCCCTGGCTAATTGATATTCTTCTGTGTTACTGCTATGAGCATGCTGACTTGATGATGCATCACTCTCCATTCCTCCATTGTTCACGTTGTTATTATCATCAGTCTTAGGGAATCACTCCACCTTAATGTGTACTCCCTTCATCTTCATTTGTCCAACCTCACTTGTCCCTAAGTTACCTTCCATTATGTCTATATACATAATGTCGTCCCTGCAGGTGATGTCCCTGCTAAGAATCACCTTGGACGGGTTTCCATCCAACTTTCATAGCCTAAACCCCTTGACCCCTTCTAGATATCCCAAGAACACACACTTGTAGGCTCTAGCTTCTAACTTGTCTTGCTTGACATGTGCATACACCAAAGAACCAAACACCATTAAATCTTTCAAGTCTGGTTTACTTCCTATCCACATTTCCATGGGGGTTTGCATTTTTATTGCTGATGAGGGGGATCTCTTAATTAGATAGGTTGCAGTTGATGTAGCTTCAGCCTAGAATCTTTTAGGCATCCGTGATTGAAGTAACATACACCTTATCTTATTAAGGAGTGTCTTGTTCATCATTTCAATCAATCCATTCTGTTGAGGGGTACCAGGTATGGTTAGATGCCTAGCTATACCCTTTGACTTGCAAAATTGGTTGAATATGTCATTGCAAAACTCAGGTCCATTGTCTGTCCTAAGTTTCTTGACTCTTCTTTCTGTCTGATTTTCAACAAGTGCCACCCAATCCTTAAACTGTTTGAATGCATCACTTTTATGTTTCAAAGGATAGACCCACAATCTTCTGGAAAAATCATCCACTAAAGATAAAAAATAAGCAGCTCCACCTAAAGAAGGTGTTCTAGCAGGTCCCCAAAGATCTTAATGAATATAATCAAGCAATCCCTTTGACTTACTACTGCTTCTAACAAACTTACCCTGTGAGCCTTCACTAATATACATTGTTCATAAAAACCAGAATTCACATCTTGTAAGTCCCTAAAAACCTGTTGCCTTTTTAATTCCATTAATCCTTGTTCACTGATGTGTCCTAACCTCCTATGCCACTACACAGCCTTAGACACACCTTGATTTGCAACAACAACATGTACCAAATTTAAAACAACCCCATCTAGGAGGTAAATATTGTTCTTACCTCTAGTGCCTGACAGCACCACCATAGACCCCTTAATAACCTTTGTTTTCCCATTTATCAGACTAACATTATACCATCATTTTCAAAAGTGCCTAAAGAAATTAGATTCCTAGTCAGTTTGGGAATATACCTGACTTCTTTCAGCAGAATTGATGAGCCATTCTCAAGTTTAAGTTCTACATCACCAACTCCTTGAATCTTGCACTCTCTATTATCTCCCAACTTCACAGTACCCATGTCTTGCTGATTGTAGTTCTTGAAGTAGGACCTATTAGGGGTCATATGGAAAGAACACCCTGAGTCTAAAATCCAGTGATCACCTCCAACCTTTTGATCCACCACTAATACATCTGAAGATTCATACCCTTCTATTAACTCTTCTGGTGAACCTACAGTTTGAGACTTGGAATACCCCTGATCAAACTTCTTTTTCTTTTTCTCAGGACAGTCTCTTTTAAAGTGTTTCTCTAAACCACCGACAAAACACTTTAACTTTTTATTCTTGGACTTAGATCTCATAGATCATTTCTTCTTGGCCCCTTTCTGATCAGATCTCCCTCTTACATACAAGGCATCACTGCTATCTTCCTTCACATCATCATTCCTTTTAGACAATTCTTTTGAATTAAAGGCCGAAGTTACTTCCTCCATACTTAGTGTTTCCCTTCTAAACATCAAAGTATTGGCAAAATTCTCATAAGAACTAGGTAATGATCGAGGACAAGAACATTATTGCCTTGTCCTCATCTTCCACTGAACCATCTATATTTTTCAAATCGAGGGCTAACCTGTTGAATTCATCAATATGGCTCTCCGTGGAACTCCCAGAACTCATCTTAAAAGTGTACATTCGTTTCTTTAGGTACAATCGGTTAGCCAACGATTTCATCTTGTACAGTTGCTCCAACTTCATCCATACTCCTACTGCCATAGTCTCCTTAGAAACCTCTCTCAAGACTGTCACTGAGGCTCAAGATCAGAGCACTGTGTGCTTTCACCAACACCTCCTTCTTCTCTTTCCAGTCAACTCTCCTGGCAAATTCGCTTCGTCTTTCAAAGTATCTACCGTGCCTTGATGAACCAGAAATGCACGCATCTTCAATCGCCACAGATTAAATTCGTTGCGTCCATCAAACTTTTCCAGTTCTAACTTCGTGGAAACCATCGTTTGAAGAATTTTCACTTTCGTCTTCCTTAATTACTCGATTGAGCTCTAACCTTGCTCTGATACCAATTGTGAGAAACAATGGAATCAAGAACGAAAACAAATTGAACAAAATTGAGAATTAACTCTTATTGATGAATGAAGGATTGTACAGAACATGATTGCAAAATTGGGGAAAAACAATCTGAACCTAATCGGAAATCCTAATCTGGTTTTAAGCTCACCTAACGGCTAATAACAACTTTCTTACAAATCTTACACTTACACCCCTAGACAATGATAATTGTCAACTTCAGTCCCTAAACTTCATTAAAACCGATTTGACTTATGGTTGACTACCACACTTCTAATAGTAACTTTCCCGATAAGGTTTGGCTTTTGTCCTTCAATACCTAAGACCAACCCGAAATCAACCCAAGACCGAAAATCATACAAAACAAAAACTAAATACCATCCCCATACTTGATTTCGACAGACCGGGTTGGGCTTTTTGGTCTTAAATCGGGCAGAATGGTGTTCTTCAGAATCGTAGTTATTTTTGTTTTGCGAAAGGGCCCCAGCTTTAGATTTCGCCTTGGGCCCCTAAAAAGATTGAGCCAACTCTGATGGCATCTTGCTTGGTATGATGAGCTTAGAAATTACATCCTCTCTCAAGGTTTCAAATCCATCGTATCCTACTCCTCTCTCTCCACTCTAACAACTGGCCCATCTCCTCTTTATATTCTCGTTTATGTTGATGATATCATCGTCAATGGCCTTTCTCCAACTCTTGGTCAAGTTCTCTCTCAAAGACCTAGGTCATCTCTCCTACTCTCTTGGTATAGAAGTTCTTCAATTCCTAACCCTGGCATCCTCCTTTGTCAAACCAAGCATATAACTGATATAATACATAGAGCTAAAATGAATTATTACAAAGCTACTTCAACCCTTATCACTTGTTCCGACCACTCACCTTAAAAGGGTCCCCCGACCACTCACCTTAAAAGGGTCCCCCCCCCCACCCCCACCCCGCTCTCTCCTCCCCTACTGAATATAGGACTCTAGTTGGAGCTTTGCTATATTTAACCCTTACTAGGCCGGATATAGCATTCACTGTTAATCTCCTATCCCAATTCATGCGTGCACCATCCTCCATGCATCGCTAGTTCATGCCAGTGGGATCCGATAGAGACAGAGGACGAGTCATGGTTAATTTTAGCTTTCACAGATGTATTGGCGGCTTGGAGCTCAGGGGAGATTCAACTAGGGGTGTAAACGAGCCGAGCAGCTCATGAGCTACTCGAGATCGAATCGATAAAAAGCTCGAAACGAGTCGAGCCTTAACGAGCTCAAGCCCATCCTTTACGTAGCGAGCTCGAGCTGGCTCATGAGCCTGAACGAGCCTTTTATTTATAAATTTTTTAATTAATTTAATAAATATATTTTTTAAAATAATAATTATTATATATAAAATTATGATAAAATAAATAAACAATATGTATTATTTTCTATATGAAAAGAATAATTCTATATATATACAAAATATAATTATAATAATATTAAAAAAATAAAAACTAATTATAAATAAACTGAGCCCGAGCTTAAATAATTCTCCACAAGCCAAGCTCGAGCTTCAGAAATAGCTCGAATCGAGCCGAGCTCGAGCTCTGTTAAGTTTAAACGAGCCAAGCTCTGGCTCGGCTCGACTCGACTCGTTTACACCCCTAGCTTCAACGAGCCTTTAGATTAAGTGAGGAGAAGGCCGATGCACTATGTGAGTTGAGGAAGATTACAAGAGGTATAGAGTACACAGTGGATCGCAGAATGAAGATGATCAAGCCTTCAAGTGTGAGATATATTGTTGGGTTTGTGGAGTCTGATGGACTCGGCATATTGAAGACATGAAGACCGAGAATGGGTCCATTTATATTTTTTGTTAACTAAATTACTAACCCTAATTTGTATCTCTATATATATGAATAATTTTTCTTGTAATTCTTTACCACAAGTGAGAGTGACAGAAAACCTGTGAAGCACGGAAACGGCATTCTACTGCCGTACCACGCTTCGGAATCGCCCAGGGGACGGAAACGGCGACGGAAACGGCTGAGAAACGTTTCCATGGCGCTTCCCGTTCGCCGGAGACGGGGGGTTGATCTTGGGGACGTATCCGGTCCTTTTCCGACGAGTTTTCGTCGAGTTTCTTCCGCTTCCGTCGATTTCCGTCAAATGATCGTCGAGCAGAGATGGATAAGAAGTGGCCAGAGGAGGGGATGTAAACTTATTAGTTTTGCTAGAGTTGCAGGTTTTTGAAAAAGTTACATGTTCTTGGTTGGTAAAGAGGAAGAAGATGAGAAGAAGAAAAAGAAAATAAAATAAATGTAGTTTTAGAATCTTTGACTAGAGTCTAGCAATATGTAGTCTATCACATAGCCTCTTTTTTTTCATAAATGAGTATTGAGTACTTTGCTTTTTATAACATACATTTTTCTTGAATTTTAGTTTTAGTATTCTTTTTCATGTATTTCAATTCTCGTTCTTTTAATTGATTAAATTTTTCTGTGTTTTTTAATAAACTCCCGAAACGGCTAAACTAGATAGTTAATTCATTGAATTATATAGTTTTTTTTAGAACGGCGATGTTGGTCACGATGGGTTAGGACATCGCGCACCTATCCTACCTCCGTAGAGGAGGAGATAAGGGTCCACTCCACAGACAGCCAGACATGAGTACTTTGCTTTTTATAACATACATTTTTCTTGAATTTTAGTTTTAGTATTCTTTTTCATGTATTTCAATTCTCGTTCTTTTAATTGATTAAATTTTTCTGTGTTTTTTAATAAACTCCCGAAACGGCTAAACTAGATAGTTATTAAACTATATTCATTTTTTAATATTAATGAATTAACAAACTTGTGAATATGGATATTTTTTCTTACCTTTCCCATTTTTAGTATTTAAACGTTTGATGTTTTAGAATTATAGGCGTTATATAGATTATTTAGAATTAATTTACAACTTAAAGGGTGTAATAACCTGCTCAAAGGTTCAAAATAATTGTCCTATTAACATATAAGATTAGAAAATCAAAATCTTTTTTTTTAAACTTTATATATTGGGGTTTTTATTACATTATATGTAATATATATTTATTTTTAATATGTATTTATCGTCGTACTCATACCGTCCCCGTTTCTTGAATTTTTGAATTTTGCCATTTCCCGTTCCTGTACCAGTACCCGTTTCCCGTTCCCGTATCCGTTTCCGTGCATCATAGCAGAAAACAATAGAGAATTCGAGGTTGCAACCATGAACATAGATCACATCGATTGAAAACATTAAATTCTCGTATTCATTCTTTTACTTTTTTGCGGTCGTTTATTGTATGTGCAAATGTGAATACCCGAATCGCTAACACAATTTAACCTTCATGACATAAACTAATTAAATAAAACTTAACATAACGTAAGTTTATGATTAAAGTTCAACAGATTCATCCTATACAGCAAAAAATAATACCATTCAAAATGGAATTGTATTAAAAAATGATATTGATAAATTAATTCAAGATGCTCCCGTGGCTTTTAAATCTTACATTTTACCATAGTTCTCTCATTGTAGATTTTATTTTTTGTATATATGTTCTATAGTTTTAGCTGTAAGCCTGTCTATAACCTTTTAAAAGAAAGAGTTCATAAATTCGAAAGCATCGTCTATATCTGGACCAGCCAGGAAATCCAATGATGATGAACTTCCCCACTCTGTGAAAAAAATTGTTTCTGAGGAATCTGGGGAGAAAATCGGCGGTGAATGGTCTTGCCATAGTTCATCATCATTATAATCTGGAAACTGAAATTGCAGGAGATCATCCATTAGTTCAGATGATGCTGAAGGGAAAGAAACCGGAGACGGAATAGTCTCACTACCCAAAACCGCCGTGTCCACGCTCAGGTTGGCTCTAAGATTCGAGAGCATTTCGCCAGGATTTTGGGGTGATAGTTGTTGGTGGGTTGGTATTATTTCATGTTTCTCGGGCAGAGTGGGCGGTGGTGGTGGAGCCAAAATGTCTTCCTGCCCATACTTCCTCCAATTGTAACCATCATCAATGTCATCCTCTAACCCATTCTCACTTTGTTTTTCCCATGTTGGGGACCCTTTTCTGTAACCATGCAAAGAAATAAAAGTTTAATATTGTATACCTCTAACACATATATTGATGAGGAAGTGAAAAATACAAGAATATCAAACTACCTCTTTTTGGAGATGACATTTTGTCCCTGCTGAATGGAAAAGGGTTGATCAAACTTGTATACTTCACTTCTTAGGCTCCCAATGGAGATATCATGGGGCGGACTAGCTGCTGAAAAAGCTGGTGCCGGAGACTGTCCAACAGACGAGCCCGATTTGAGAACGAAAAGAGCGTTTTCGTATGAAGTTAAGATCTTTGGTATCAGGAAGTCTCTTGCTTCAGTGGAACGCAAATTGGCTCTTAGTTGTTTAGCCATTTGAATCCCTTGAGTTAGCTCATGAATGACCGTCTTCTCTTCATAAACGCACGCCCCGTCCACATCTTTTCGTAGGGCTGTAGACGAAAGTGGGAGGGGGTACAAGCTTAACCGGGTTGACTTCGAAAGACGATGGTAATTCATTGTGGTGAGGTTCTTTGATATGGAGATAGAGGTACAATGGTGCAAGTGACATGAAAGAAAGGAGTGGGGGTAGCTAGATATATATATATGTATATATAAAATATAGGAAGTTTGGTTATTTGGTAAGAGAGTCAAAGGTTGACTGAAGAAACCGAGTGACATTTTAGTTTCCGATATCAACCAGGCTCTGGTCAAAAAGTGAGCTCTATTTCAGTATTAGCTAGTATTAATATATTACTCGATGTATTCTTGCGGAAGACTCTAATCCTAGACAAAAAAGTTGTTATTAATAAAATATAATAAGTAATGTCAAATACTTTTATTTGTTGGTTGATTCATGAATTAGTGGGAGTAGGAAGTTTCCTTGTAGCGATCTTATCAGACGGCTTGAATTCGGAAAATTTGAGGCTCTTGTCTTGTGCTTTCATCTTTAAAGGGCTTCCAAAAAATGTTGCGGTTTGGTTTCTTTTATAGAACTTTTATGTTATAAATATATAACCACATTTATCTAAATTTTGTTTTGTTTTGTTATGTTTTGGATTAAAATAGGTTGAAGTTTAATTGATTTTTGATGCTATAAAAAGGCCGGTTTGATGGTGAACAATAACGTATCTGCTAGTCGAATTAACGGTTTGATGATCAATAATAGTTGGATCTCCAATCCGACTTTGATAAAAAAAGAAGTGTTTAATTTCAAATCTAAGTTTGCCTCTCCAAATATATGGAGACCTAACATCTTGTGTTCTGGAATTAATTCTATCTCTGAAGGTGAAAGAGAGGAGATGGTGAGGCGGTTCAGTGTGGAAGAAATAAAAAGAGCGGTGTGGGATTGCGGCAGTGATAAAGCTCCTGGACCGGACGGGCTAACGTTTGCTTTTATCAAAAAGTTCTGGGATCTCTTTGAAGCGGATTTTAAAGATATTATGGATTCATTTTTTTGAAGATGGTTCGGTTGGGGTCGGATGTGGTGCCGCTTTTATACACCTCATTGCCAAGGTCAAGGATCCGAAGACGCTCTCCGACTATCGCCTTATTAGCTTGGTGGGAGCTATCCCAAAGATCATTTCCAAGGTGTTGGCTAATCATATTAAAGGGCCCCTTGCTAGTATTATTTCTGACACTCAAATGGCTTTTTTAAGTGGGCGGAGTATCCTTGATGGCGTTCTTATTGTGAACGAGATTGTGTCTTGGGCAAAAAAGAGAAAGATTCCGACTCTTCTTTTCAAGATCGATTTTGAGAAAGCGTACGACACCGTGGATTGGAGATTCCTGGATTCTATTTTAGAGCAAATGAACTTCCATCCGAAATGGCGTTCTTGGATTAACGGGTGCCTTAAGGCCTCTAGAACTTCAGTGCTGGTGAATGGGTCTCCTACTTGGGAATTACAATGTGAGAGGGGGGTTAGGCAAGGGGACCCGTTATCTCCGTTTCTTTTCTTGATTGTGATGGAGGGATTTCATTGGATGATGCAAAAAGCGGTTTCTATCGGTCTTTTTCACGGGATTCAAATTCCTAATCAGGGGCCGATGATATATCATCTTCTTTTTGCGGATGATGCAATCGTCCTGGGAAGTTGGTCCAACAACAATGTGGCGAATCTGGTTTGGTAACTCCGGGTGTTCGGTATGGCCTCCGGGCTTAGGATCAATCTGTCCAAGTGTGCCCTTTATGGTTTGAATGTGCCCGGAGTGGAGGTGGAAGATAAAGCTCTCATGTTCAATTGTGAGAAAGGAGATTTACAGTTTAAATACCTTGGGCTTATGGTTGGGGCCAACATGAATAGAGTGAAGAGTTGGGAGGATGCTACTTTGGCGGTGGAAAATAGGCTTTTGAGATGGAAAGCTGCCAATCTCTCTATTGGAGGCCGACTTGTTCTTGCCAAGGCGGTTCTTGAAAGCCTTCCCACTTATTACATGTCCCTCTATAAAGTGCCGGTGAAAGTGCTTCAAAAGTGGGAGAGCATCCGGTATCGCTTTCTCTGGGGCGGAGCGGATGGGAGTAACAATTGTATCCATTGGGTGGCTAAAGAGGACGTTGCAAAGCCGATTGATGAGGGAGGACTTGGCCTTATACCTTTTAATATTTCTAATAAATGTCTTATTGCCAAATGGGCTTGGAGATTTTTCAATGAAGGTAATAATTTGTGGTGTAGGGCTATAAAAGGAATCCATGCCAAAAGAGGAGGTGGGGAGCCGTTGCCATGCAGACATGAATAATCAAAAGTATTGCTGCTCTAAAAGAAGATGGAGCTGATGTCATAGGAGCCATACAAATCACGCCAACAAGATGCTTATGGAATGGAGACAACAGTGGGATATTTTCCACGGCTAGCATTAGAAATATGTGGAGATGGTTCGATCGGTCTGAAGGTATCATTATGCCGTGGAATAAACTCACCCCCAACAAAGTTAACGTTTTGTTCTGGAGACTCATGAAAGATCGTATCGCTACAAAGGAGGCGCTTTCAAGAAGAGGAGTGAAGATTAGAGACCCAAGTTGTCAATTATGCCTTGAAGATAATGAGACCGCCTATCACCTCATGATCGGTTGTAGAATCGCCTCGGGTGTTTGGGAGCTCGTCTCGAGATGGTGCAAGATCCCCCCAATTTATGCCTTTGAGTTTAGTGATCTCCTAAAGCTGGTTGAGGACTCCCGTTTTGATAGAAAATCAAAAATGGTTTTTTATGCGGTCATCCTCACTACTTGTTGGGTCATTTGGAACTCCCGGAATAAGGCCACGTTTGAAGGAGTCAAGACTAGTATTGCTTGGATGTTTAATGAAATCAAGTGTCTTAGTTTCCATTGGGTCAAGAATAGGAGTAAGTGGTCGAATCTTGTGTGGGATGATTGGGACATTTTCAATATGTAAGTCCCCTTCTCGTCGTTTGTGTGTTTTTGTCCTCTCCTGGCTTCTTGCTAGGTAGGGCATTTCGTTTGGTGGTATTGAAGTAGCTGTTAAAAAAAAATTAGTCTCTTTTAAGATTTAAGTATATGTTTTTTTTTTTGTTGAATAAGAAAAGCACATTAGCAATTTACAAATACTATTAGAAGATATGAACATAGGGAAAATATATCTCATATTATTTATTTATCACATTATATACAAATGCTACTAATTATAGGGCTAGAATATATCTCATATTATTCATTTATCACAAGATATGAACATAAGTATAACTGTGTTTCAAAGCTAACATAGTAACCGATTGACAGGGGCGGAGCTATGTTTGTTGGGTCGGGGTCCACTGACACCAATGATTTTGAAACCGGGACATGTTTAAACGAATTTTATATTGACACCAGTAGTTTTAAATATTAACACCAAATGTTTAGCTAGCCAAGTGGCGCTACATTCGTGCTAAAGTTCACGTCGCCTTTGATTTGGAATGGTCTAGAGTTCTAACCTGTTTTTTTTTTTTGAGCAGCAATATTATTGATCATCACAGCCCCATCGACACAAGCAAGGTGCTAGCGCCGACGGGCACACCAAACAAAAAAAAAAACAGTTACACCATACAGCACCGACTCCAATCTATAACTCTCCTACTCCTATTCTCAATCCACAATTGACTCCAACATTTTATCTCATTAATGACTCTACTAACCGAGGCTTCCCCCCGCCCCCCCCCCCCCCTAAAAAAAATAAAAACTCTATCGTTCCTTTCCTTCCAAAGACACCAACACGTGGCGAGAATGATACCGTGCACCACCTCCTTTTTGTTGACATCTATCTTCTCGTCCATGAATATCCTTAAGAGATCGTCCAACTCGAAGGCGAAAAACTGAGAGATCGAGCACCAATTAGCCACCCAAGCCCGCACCACCATAGAAAAACCACACCCAGTAAATAAATGAGTAACCGACTCAGTCCTATCATTACATAACTTGCACCGATCCGAGACTCCCGATATGTTTCTTCTCACAAGGGCATCCGCTGTGGCGATCTGTTTTCTTTGCGCTTTCCAAACAAAACATATTCACCTTAAGAGGAACGAGATTGCACCATCGCAGAATAAACCCGTCATGACCCCCGATATGAGTGCCAATGCTCAGTCTCATGGCCTTAGAGGAGAACCCATATTCGCCCTCACCTTTCCACACCCACCCATGATTTTCAAGTCCCATCCAGTAGCCCATACCCCTTCTTTCCAATTTGATTTGCATTTTTTTTTACTCATTCGATATACTAGGCCTGTTATATTGGGCCACCAAAGAAACAAATAGACTGAACAACTAATTTATTCAGATAGGGTAACATTTTTTTTTTGAACGACTATTTAAACAATTAATTCACTTATTTAAATGTTTTCGCTGGAATTGTTACTTCAAATTATTTTACGTTTTGATTACTTTGTTGTATATATATTTCTTGATGTGCTTCTTACTTAACCAAATGGTGGAAGATACTTTCTTTTGTTTGGAGCTACCCCAAATTTTTTTAATACTCGAATGTGACTTTTTAAGATGGAATTGTAATCGTCATTAGTGATTTGACACATTAAGTGTTGAGAGGTGTTTTTCTTCAATGAAGCACATAAAGACAGAATTACGTAATCAGATGTCTGATGATTACATAAATGATTCTTGCATTTGTTACATCGAATTTTTTTTTTGCAAATGTTTCGGACGAAGATGTGTTTGACCGTTTTCAAAATATACATACTCGTAGAGAACAACTATAGATCATTGTCATTTCTATTGACAATATGTCTTTATTATGTGTTTTCTAATGAGACGTTGTAATTTTTTATTAACCCATCTTGTTTTATTATATTACCAACCCTACCGACCTGATTTGGACCGACCTGAATATTTCGTCATCTCATAGAAATTGAAACACAAAAAAACCGACACCACAGGAAGTAATTCCTGGCTCCGTCACTGCCGATTGGGATAGGAAGTGACATTCCCAAAGGTAGATGACTTCCTTTCTTAGCTTTGGTTATCATTATTTTCAATACAGCTCCAACACATCACAGAAATGTTCACTGTCTCATGCCTCATCTCATAAATAAGTATCACAAGATCCAAAATGGTGTTTTATAACGATGTTGTATTACATGCATTTGAATGACTAAAAAAAACTTTTTTCGTTGGGTTAGTAAATTATGAACCTATACTTTATACCTTCAAAATATTTTTAACATATTCCGACGTCTCATCATTGGACATAGGCAATATCATGCAAATATTTAAAGAAATTTAAATAAATGATATATTAATGCAACAAGTGCACACAGCTGTAGTACTTTCACATCAAAACATTCTCATTCTTTGAAAACGTTCATTTTATGTATCTTAAAAAATTTTGCACCAAAATCCTTAAAATTATGTTAACTTTATTTCTGGAAAAAATTTTTAAAAAAAATCAATTTTTTTAAAAAATTATTATTGCACAGGTGCAATAATTTTTTTTATTATTATTATTGCACATATGCAATAATATTAAAACCTTTATAACTTTTTCATATGTTAAAATTTTTTATAAAAAATTGCAATATAAATCTTATAATTCTTTTATCTTTAATTCTGGAGAAATATAAAGAAAATTCTACGTTTTTAAAAAAAATTATTATTGCACATGTGCAATAAAAAATTATTATTGCACATGTGCAATAATATTAAAACCTCCATAATTTTTTCATACGTTAATATTTTTGATAAAAAAATTATACCATAGATCTTATAATTCTGTTATCTTTAATTGTTGAAAAAATTTAAAAAAAATTAATGTTTTTTTGTTAATATTGCACATGTGTAATATAATTAATACGTATTATTGCACATGTGCAATAATATTAAAACCTCCATAATTTTTTCATACGTTAATATTTTTGATAAAAAAATTATACCATAGATCTTATAATTCTGTTATCTTTAATTGTTGAAAAAATTTAAAAAAAATTAATGTTTTTTTGTTAATATTGCACATGTGTAATATAATTAATACGTATTATTGCACATGTGCAATAATAAAAAAAATCACGAAATTTTATATGTTTATTTTTTTTCCCAGAATTAAAGGTGACATAATTTTAAGACTTTTGGTGCAAATTTTTTAAAAAATTATTAACGTATGAGGAAGTTATAGAGGTTTTAATATTTGTTTTCGTGTTTTCGCAATAACATCTTGTTTTTATTTGATTCTTCCCCTATATATATATATATATATATATATATATATATATATATATATATATATAGGGGAAGGATCAATGGAAAACCTCACCTTTTTGGAAAACCTAGAAAACTCATCTTACACCATTAATTAGTTAATCTATGGTTGAAAATGAATGTGTCATTTTCGGAAATAATTTAAAATCTATTTAATGCACCAAGGGCATTATAGACATACCATATTTTTATTAATAAATGTTGAAATTAAGTTTCTCTCTCTCATCTCTTCTTTCCTAAACTCTCTCTCTCTCCTTTAATTTCAAATTCTCAGGCCAAAATTTTGAAAAAAAAAAACTAATTTACAAAAGAAAAAAAATCATTGATCATCAGCTCATCACCACCGTAACGATTCTTACATCGTTGTAACAATAATTTTAGTTTCTTTTCAAGAAAATAAACGATGGTTACATAGGTGTAACCATTCAGAAAAGTTTGTAAATTGTATTCGTGGTTCTATTATTTCTAGATTTGATTACACGTATGTAACACTTTTATTTCACATGTTTTTGATTGATGTTACACGAATGTAACACTATGTATTTTCTTTCTAGAACGTATGAAATTATTTCACGTGATTACACATTTAATAGTTATTACATAAATGTAAGTAGTTATTACACGTATATAACACTTTTATTTCACATGTTTTTAACTGATGTTACCTTGAATGGTTACACATATGTAAACATCGTTTATTTTCTTGAAAATTAAAATTATTGTTACAACGATGTAACAATCGTTGTGTTGGTGATGAACTGCTGATTAACGATTTTTTTCTTTTGCAAATTAGGTTTGTTTGTTTTTTTTTTAAATTTAGCCTAGAAATTTAAAATTAAAGTAGAGAGAGATTTTATGAAAGAGTAAATGCAGGAGAGAGAAAATTGTTTAATCAATTTATTAAAAATAGTTTACAAAAATAGATTATGTCAAGTTACCATATTGCTCTTTATATATATAGGAAGAGGATCATTGGAAAACCCTCTAGTTATTGGAAAACCTGGAAAACCTTTTTCAACCAATCACATTATTTCTTTTGTTTTTAATATTTCTTTTATTTAAAGGACAATATGGTAACTTGACATAATCTATTTTTAATAAATTGATTAAACCAATTTTCTTTCTCTCATATACTCTTTCCTAAAATCTCCCTCTCTCTACTTTAATTTTATATTTCCGGTCTAAATTAAAAAAACAAAAAAAAAACTAACCTAATTTACAAAAGAAAAAAAATCGTTGATCAGCAGTTCATCACCAGCACAACGATTATTACATCGTTGTAACAATAATTTTAGCTATTTTTTCAAGAAAATAAACGATAGTTACATAGGTGTAACCATTCGGAAAAGTTACCTAGAAAGAAAGAAGTTGATAGGAGATTACTACTAATATTTATGTAATACTATCATATGCGTAATCACGTGAAATAATTTCATAACGTTATAGAAAGAAAATACATGGTGTTACATTCGTGTAACATCAATTAAAAACATGTGAATTAAAAGTGTTACGTACGTGTAATCAGATCTAGAAACAATAGAACCACGAATACAATTTACAAACTTTTCTGAATGGTTACACCTATGTAACCATCGTTTATTTTCTTGAAAAAAAAATTATTGTTACAACGATGTAACAATCGTTACGCTGGTGATGAGCTGATGATCAACAATTTTTTTTTCTTTTGTAAATTAGGTTTTATTTTTTTTCTAAAATTTGGTGTGAAAGTTTAAAATTAAATGAGAGAGAGAGAGTTTAAGAAAGAAATGATGGGAGAGAGAAAAATTGATTTGAACATTTATTAATAAAAATATGATATGTCTATTATGTCATTGGTGCATTAAATAGATTTCAAATTATTTCAAAAAATGACACATTAATTTTCAACCATAGATTAACTAATCAATGGTGTAAGATGAGTTTTCCAAGTTTTCCAAAAAAGTGAGCTTTTCCATTGATCCTTACCATATATATATATATATATATATATATATATATATATATATATATATAGGGTGAGGTTCATTGTAGACCCCTTATAAAGTGTAGACCCCGTAGACCCCCCTATAATGTTCTATAAAACTCACTAAAAATTATAAAACTCATTGTTGTTGGTTTGGTTTTTTTTATGCGATAAGTTTTTAAAAATTAAAAAAGAAAACCTAGAAAGTTGTTGGAGACAATGAAATATAATTGTTGTTAAAAAAATATATTATTCTATAAAACTCACTAGAAATTATAAAACTCATTGCTGAGTTTTAAAACTCACTGTTGTGTTTAAAACCCACTACAATTTTAAAAATCGATGTTCTTTAAAACTCATTGAAAATTATAAAACTCGTTAAAACTCATTATTTAGATTAAAACTCATCGTTGTGTTTACAATTCATTGTTTTTAAAACTCACTGCAACTTAAAAAATCGACGTTCTATAAAACTTACTGAAAATTATAATTTCAAATTAAGAAAATAAAAAATAAAGAAAAAACTAAAAGACATAAGAAATAAACCCTAAATTAAAATATAAAGATAGAAATATGACAAAGTAAAAAATAATAATAATAAAGACCAAATTCAACAACAATGAGTTTTATAAATTTAGTGAGTTTTAAGGGGTCTACACTTTTTAAGGGGTCTACAATGAACTTTTGAATATATATATATATATATATATATATATATATATATATATATATATATATATATATATATATATTAGTGGAAAACCCGCGCTAAGCAACGGCGGCGACAATCAACAAATGCAGTACTTGTTTTTTGTTAGTTTATCAATCCCCTAGTGATATATTGCATTGTACATGTGTTAGTTTTCTCATTGATAATCTTGATTTAATTTATCTAACCTTGTAGGTCTCAAATAAATAATAACGAACACCCGAATAAAATTACGTATTAGTCACAAACATAATAACGTAAATATAAATGTTCAAAAATTTAAAGTCAAACTTATAAAGGAGGAAAATATGAAACATGAATACAAATCTATGTATATTTATACATGTGAGCAGAACTGCCTCATGATCTATTTACAAGCAAGATAATTACCAGTAGATAAAATAGTAATATTAAGATATTAAGGTGTCATCATTTATCCAGTTTTATATAATCTGGGAGATTGCATGATGTTAAAAAATATATAATCTGGGAGACCTAATTCATTCAAAATTAAACACATGACTATCATTTTCTCTTTCCTCTTTTTACTTTGATTATGTAATTTGTCTCAATCTCCTTCTTAGGTTGATTAATTAGACATTCCAATCATTCTCAATATATTTATTCTTTTAATTGAACTAATTAAGTTTCCGTTTGATCGCTGCTTAAGCACCAAGCTTTCTTAGGCTGAGTTTCACGCACTAGCTAAAAAGGTAGCTGCTAGCTGATAAACTATAAGCTAGCTGATAAAAAAATAACGTTTGGTAAGAACTAGCTGATAAATTAGCTGAAAAATATAAAATGACATAAAAGTACATGTCATAAATGTAAATAAAAATATTTATTTATAAGTTAGGAAGGGTAAAACTGAAAATATTATAAAAGCTAATTGAAATGTTACTCCAACTAGCTTTTCAAAAGCTAGCTTACAAGCTAGCTTTTTTACGTTACCAAACAGGGCTTTTTAAAAAAGCTAGCTTTTAAAAAAAAGTCATGTTTGGTACGTCAAAAAGCTAGCTTATGACGCGCCAAACACAGCCTTAAACACTATATGAGATTTTAACGAAAAAAGAAAGATAACGTACAGAATGAAAATAAAATAAACAACACATTTAATAGTTCTAAAACTTGCATTTTGGATGACAACTTACCACATCCAACATATAATCAGCTGACTAAGTCAACAAGGGCATGTTAAAATACATTTCAAAAGATAATTAGCTATGTCCTTATGAGTTAGGATATATGGAAAAAGCAAGATATATGATTTTTAGCAATTCACATGGAACAACAAGTTTAACCTTAAAAATAATTTTAAGTATATTAAAAGAGAATAAATGATTGTCAAATAAGGAAAGTAGGTATCATATCGGTTCTTTTGTGGTGTACACAACACCATTATACAAGTAGGGTTTCCTTACTACACATTACAGAATGTCTCTCCTAGCAACTATTAACTACTTTGGACATGCAAAACAGAAGGCGTAAATCATACACATGAAGATGAAACAAACAAATAGACGATAAACAATTTCTTCAAAAGTCTTACTGGATGAAGATGAAATGAACAAATAGACGATAAACTGTTTCTTCAAAAGTCTTACAGTGGACTGCATAGAGATTGTAAGAACCATGACGACGACCCTGACCAGTTTTTCTTACCATTAATTGGCCAATGGTGAATGGTCTTACAGTAGGATTGCATATGTCCTGTATTGGTAGGTAAGTGAGATTCTAGCAAGTCCCAAAGTGATGTTTTTGGATCCAAACTTGCGCCTATGAAATGTTTACAAATTAATGTCTAAAGTCAGCAACCAACCTGACCTTTTCGACCAGTTAACAGTTAACTAACCTGCTTGTTTTGAGTCGTTACCCAACCCACTAGACCCTTTTCCGACCCGTTAACCAACGCACCTGCCGTTTAGACCCATTAACTACCCTTCTAGACCATTTCGGCCAGCTAGCCAACCAACCATACCGTTTCATCTTGTTAACCAACCAGCCATACCGTTTTGACCAGTTAACTAACCCCCTATAAGGAATGTTGCTTTTGATAGTTTCTACTGATTTATGATTATGAAGAAGTTCCGGCTAAACAAGGTTCAAGCAGAAGTCTTTGTCCAAGAAGAAAAGACATTCAACCGGAGGAAGCTTAGATGAACCGGAAGCGAATATTCCGGGTGAACTCTATTATTCATTAGATAAAGAGTTCAACAGGAATATCTCCTACAACATCAAATATGTTGTCGAATCGTCTGTAAAGCATCCTGTTTGCTTCCTTTTGTTATCAAGGCCACTCTCCACTTATAGAAAGTTACTGATCACACGCCATTCACCTCGTCTATCGAAGATTGTTCTTTTGGTAGTTAGTTTGACTTTTGTATTTTAATGGTCAAAATGATCAAATGGAAATCACTGGCTATCATTGATTTACCTTAGCACTATATATAGCATAGTTGGCACTTAACATTCAAATGCAAGAACACCGTGTAATATTGTTTAGTTAGTGCAAATAGTGCCAAGTAAATTTTACTTCGTGTGTTACTATATTCATGCAACCAACTAATATTCACAAGTGTTGCAACTAATCAATCAGTTAAGTAGAGCGAAGTTTAACTTAATTCCGCAAGGTTCTTACAAGTAAATCTTGTTAACTAATCTAAAACGGTTTAGATCTCGATCCTACAAGTGGTATCAGAGTTACGGCTCTCACTTTGAAGACTCTAAGTGCTTCAAAGTTGATATTTACTTGTCAACTCTACTGCTTAATCCTTTCTTCTCTAAAAACTTTCAAAATAAACGATCTCAGTACTGTTACTTCAAATGGTAGCACAACAAACCACCCATGTGCTTCAAGTGGTATCAGAGCTTTGGTTCTCACTTTGAAGACTGTAAGCGAAGTTTAACCTAAACCCTAATATTTACTTCATGTGTTACTATATTCATGCAAAGAACCAATATTTATAAGTGTTACAACTAATCAATCCGTTATGTAGAGCGAAGTTTAACTTAATTCCGCAAGGTTATTCTTACAAGTAAATCTTAAGCTGCCTCATCATCATCTGTTGAAGTATCAACTTTTGCTCCTGTTACCACTAACCAGGAAGAAAATGAAGCTGAAAGACTTCCGGTTGAAGTGAGATGGACTGCCTTCAAAAAAACAAACATTTAGTCATTCACTGTGGAAGAGGCATGGGAAAATACTAAGAACAATCAACTTGTTGCTGTGTCTCCATGTGAAGATACCACTCTTACCCAACTGGTTTAGTCAGCACTACTGGTTGCTAGTGCATTACCTGAGCACATTAAAATGGTGATAGATCTGACCAACGAAACATGGAAAATATGCTAACAGTTAGCTAAATAGGGGATAATGTGGGTAAAGGAGTAGAGTGAAAAGGCTAAACAAAATGATTTTATCCTAGCTAACTTGATCACTTGCACACAAAATTCTTAATTAATTATCTTAGATTGTATTAAAATAAGCAAGTTCTAATCATGCTTAAACATACGATAAACAATCAATCCTTACCAAACAAATGAGCATGTAAGATATATGATATGATGCTAAAAAAACTAATTGAAATGGAAGCAGAATGTGATATATGAATTGTGCATGATATAGATCATTTCTACTTGGGATGCTTCTAGATTTGCTCAAATGATTTGCCTCAAGTTAGAGACTCGAAGCCACACTCAAGATTATTATAGGTATTTAAACATTGCTTTAAAGTGGGATTTATTAAAAGATTGCATTTAAGTATTTTTAATGGTATTTTATTTTATTTTATTTTTTGAAATTTGAATTTTTTTTTGTTTTATTTTTAGAGAAAGAGGATGAATCAAGTGTCAAAAGATGGTTTAGTGCAATGCTTGAGAACAAAACAAATAGGAGAATCACAATCGGCTCTCCACACTTGAATTGTACATTTCCCTAATGTGCTCCAGAATGTGATAAATAGGCAAACACAGTGCAAAGATGAAAAAAGATTGAAACTCAAACTCCCCTAATGAACGGTTATCCAAAACATGTCCTCGGTAAACAAAGCCATAAAGAAACTCCCAAGTTCAAGCGTCTATCCACGGGTACCTACAATTACTCAAATGACAATAAGAAAATACCCAACAAAATATAAACATATCCGAGAATGTGATTAGAAATGATGTTTAAATT
This sequence comes from Deinandra increscens subsp. villosa, assembly GCA_039602395.1. Classification (NCBI taxonomy): domain Eukaryota; kingdom Viridiplantae; phylum Streptophyta; class Magnoliopsida; order Asterales; family Asteraceae; genus Deinandra; species Deinandra increscens. The sequence goes on from JBCNJP010000003.1 coordinate 15,585,199, forward strand.
TGTGGAATAGAAGTTTGGATAAATAGTCTATACAACAGACACAAGAAAAATGGAATCGGGGCTACCAGAAAGGTTACCACGACCATGGTCAAACAACCTAGATGACCACGATCTAAAAAAAAGACAACACGATCGTGGACTTAGAGCATGAGAGTGAGGCACGATTATGGCAAAGCAAACATGGTCGTGGTCTACCCACTGTGAAGATTCCAAATAATTGTCAAAAAAATGCGCTATTCAAACTTTTTAGATGAATAAACATGTGATAATCAAGAAACAACGTACTCAACCCATTCCAGCCAGAAAATCTCAAAATTACCACCCAAGTCTATTACCCAAAAAGGTAAAGTAAAAGAAATAACGAAAATCAAACCCTTGGGTTGCCTCCTGGAAACGTCAAGTTTATTAATGAGTCCTTGGCTAGACCCGAAGTGAATAATACCACCACCATTTATACCTTCTCAGACCAAAACTATCTGAACAAAAATGGTGAAGAAGACAGTTCGTTCGGTAATATGAAAGTTCAAAAACCATTACGTAATGAACACGTTTATTCTGGCGTGGTTGGCTCTGATTCCACCAAAGTGTAACCCTCAGTATTTGTGGCCATGCAAGGACCATGAGAATAAACATCAAGCATACGAGATTTCAAGGCATCTAAACTCTAGATCAGACTCTCAGATACACCGAGGGACCAAAATCAATAATTGGTGGAGATGTCTCATGAGAATAAGACTTAATGCCATCATCCTCAAATAAGGACATTCGTAAGAATGGTCGAATCCTCCACAAAGATCACATCGTGTGTCAAAACGATCCTCATAAACCTCTCGATATGATATCCCCTGTAATAATCCTCTTGGAAGTAATCCATGAACAGATCATGGGTAAGAATATAATAAATAAGTAAACATGAAATGTGAAAGTATTTACAAAATAAAAACTAGCTAGATCTCTAGTTAAAATCTTTCTTAATATCCCCGAGCCCCAACAAAGACGCTAGAAACTTGATGTGTGTGACGGTATATATAAAATGGTGATAATTTTTGCTCACGTTTAAGTCTTAAATTTATAAAAATGACAACTGATAAAAATCAACTACACACAAAAGGCAAGTACACCTATCGTGTAGTAGTATTGTCAAGATAAGTAGCCAAAGTATCCTACACTAGACTTAGAAGCTATCAATAGTCAATCGTCACTAGATCCTAGCGAGTTTAATTAAGTGAGTTTGGTTTGTAATGATTAAGTAATAATAAACAACAAAAACAGATAAAGGAAATCAATCGGTGCAAATACTATCACTTAGTTTTGGAACACTATCGGTGACTTTCAACAATATGGTTGATCTGATAAGGTTGTCATATAATGGAAATGAAGAACAACAACGAATCTTGTGGTTAATATAATAATATATACTGACTCCCGCTAAAGCAAATTGAATCTCGTGCTTAATATTATAATAATAAGATCTAGTCTTGTAGACTTTTCACACGATCGTGTTCATCCAAACACAATTGTGGTCTTCTGGTAGCACGAGCGTGGCCGAGGCAAAACTTCGAACATGATAGTGCTGAGAGGGGGAACGATGGTGGTCACCTCATCATGATTGTGGCGAAGGGCCACCACGATCGTGATCGAGCTTCTGATCAGAATTATATAACTTTTTGCAACTTCAACTTCCCGAAGCTTTAAGGATTAGGAATTGAAATATATGCAATTGAGTGACCATTTAAGACTTTTCATGATTAAAACCGTCAAAACCAAGACATGAATGATGTATAAAATATATATAATTTCGATCACATCAATGGTGATAAAATTGAAGAAGAAACCAACACACACTATGTATGTGAGAGTGAAGATGAGGAGACTACGAGTAAAAGAAAGTAGATGATGACACATATATATGTATGTATTACGTGTCAACCCTAAAAGAAAACCAAAAGGAACGATACTTGTACAAAAAACACCAATTTAACAAATGTAGATCATATAGAAAACCAAAAGGAACGATACTTGTATAAGAAACACCAATTTAACAAATGTAGATCATATAAATATTAGTATATCTAATTAATCATAATTCATAAATGTTTTTAGTCCTAAATATCAGTCAACCAACAAATAAAACATTTGACATCACGTACTAAATATATTTTTATTACGTTAACAACTTTTTTTGTCCTAGGAGTTGAGTCTTCCGCAAGAATTCATCAAGTAATCTATTAATACTACTAGTTAATACTGAAATAGAGCTCACTTTTTGACCAAAGTTGGTCTACGTTGGAAACTAAAAATGTCACTCGGTTTCTTTAGTCAACCTTTGACTCTCTCACCTTCATTGCACTTGCACAATCCTACTTCATATATACATATATATAGCTACCCCCATTCCTTTCTTTCATTTCACTTGCACCATCCTACTTCTATCTTCATATCATAGAACCTCCTGCACCTCACCACAATGAACTACCGTCTTTCAAAGTCAACCCGGTTCAGCTTGTACCCCCGCCCACTGACCATACGAAAAGATGTGGATGGGGCGTGTGTTTATGAAGAGAAGACAGTCATTCATGAACTAACCCAAGGGATTCAAATGGCTGAACAACTAAGAGCCAATCTGCATTCCTCAGAAGCAAGAGACTTCTTGATACCAAAGATCTTATCTTCATATGAAAACGCTCTTTTCGTTCTCAAATCGGGCTCGTCTGATGAGCAACCTCCGGCACCTGCTTTTCCAGCAGCCAGTCCGCCCCATGATATATCCATTGGTAGCCCAGGATGCCAAGTATTCAAGTTTGATCAACCCTTTTCCATTCAGCAGGGACAAAATGTCATCTCCAAAAAGAGGTAATTTTGATATTCTTATATTTTCACTTCCTCATCAATATATGTGTTAGAGGTATACAATATTAAAATTTTATTTTCTTGCATGGTTACAGAAAAGGGTCCCCAACATGGGAAAAACAAGCTACAATATTCAGTGAGAATGGGTTAGAGGATGACATTAATGATGGTTACAATTGGAGGAAGAATGGGCAGAAAGACATTTTGGCTACACCACCACCGCCCACTCTGCCCGAGAAACATGAAATAATACCAACCCACCACCACCAACAACTATCACCCCCAAATCCTGGTGAGATGCTATCGTATCTTAGAGCCAACCTGAGCGTGGACACGACGGTTTTGGGTAGTGAGACTATTCCGTCTCCGGTTTCTTTCCCTTCAGCATCATCTGAACTAATGGATGATCTCCTGCAATTTCAGTTTCCAGATTATAATGATGATGAACTATGGCAAGACCATTCACCGCCGATTTTCTCCCCAGATTCCTCAGAAACAAATTTTTTCACAGAGTGGGGAAGTTCATCATCATTGGATTTCCTGGCTGGTCCAGATATAGACGATGCTTTCGAATTTATGAACTCTTTCTTTTAAAAGGTTATAGACAGGCTTACAGCTAAAACTATAGAATAGATATACAACAAATAAAATCTACAATGAGAGAACTATGGTAAAATGTAAGATTTAAAAGCCACGGGAGCTAGCATCTTGAATTATTTTATCAATATCAATTTTAATACAATTCCATTTTGAATTGTATTTTTTTTGCTGTATAAGACGAATCTGTTGAACTTTAATCATTATGTTAAGCTTTATTTAGTTTATGCCATATTTAGTTTATGCCATGAGGGTCAAATAGTGTTAGTGATTCGAGTTACATTTGCGCATACAAAAAATGACTGCAAAAAGGTGAAACAATGAATACAAGAATTTAATGTGGTTCAATATAAAATACATTTATAAGACTGAGTTTAATTGTGTCTCACAGACACTGTTCATGTTTTTTTGCCAGTTTTTTGCGTTGGTCAACCGGAGTTTTTTGGTATGTGGGTGGTTTTTTTGCGTTGTCAATCGGTTTTTTTTTGCTGTGTGGGTGGTGGAAATACATGTTTCCAGCGCACAGCTGATATCGGGCTTATGACGCTGACCCGTGTAACTATGACCTGTTATTTATTTCTCTTTGTTTTACGTTATACACAAGTGGGTCAACCCGCGCTTCGCCGCGGAGTTGACCCGTTGGTATTTCCTCTTGATTCTGTGCTTTGCAAATCCAAATATACGAAAAAAGTTATGTGTTAACAGCAAACCATAACAAACAAAAAACAAATAGTTCGTAAAAGTAAGACGGATTAATTAATGGAGAGGATTTACTTACCGCGATTTGTTTGGGATCCTGTTCTTGCAGGGTTGTGATACTCTTTCATTTTTCTGTTACTCCTACATAAACAAAATCATTTGAGGTATAAACCAACAATGATTCATTAGCCCAAGTAAAGTATAGACATTCAGGACCATCAACAATTGGTATTCTTTCATTTTCAACAATTCTTTCTAAATACCATCAAGAAACATCAATTTTTATCAGCTACTTATAATCATATGAACGTTTAAGTAACAGATAAAATTACATCTTTAACATATAATCAGTTCCAAAAGGCAGAGTTTGAGAATAACAGTATCACAAAAAATGAAACGTAGCAAAAACCGATTAAAAGTAACGCATTTAAAAAACAACTCACAGAGATGTGTCGTTATCTATCAATCCACTATTTGATTTTCATACCCCCTTACACCTGATATGTATTCAAAGCTCCATGAAATGGACACCTGATTAATCAAAGTTTCCTATATTAAGAAATTAGAAAACGGTAAGACACTATTTCACTTGACAAAAATATAAGAACCTAAAAACATAGCACAACCAGATCTGTACATATAAGCTAAATGTTGTATCACCATTATTTTGGAAGCAGAGGATGCCTCTTCCGAATCCCTAATAAAATATTACCCTTGGTGATTGGTACTTACCTACTGGAAAACTGCAACTATATGGTTCATGGAATCATCTTCTAATAACAGGCTCTAAGTTAACAACATAAGCCGATATCCCAATTTGTTGGAGTTCTGGCAACCCATACTAAGTAAATTTAATTATACGCACCTTCATGTATAAAAACCGGCATATAGGCATATATAATGTTATGTCCCAGCCTCTAACTTACAAAAAAATGAAGCCATTGATTACGCCATATAAATTTTAGTTTCATATCTTCTTGATACCTTCCTGGTCTATGCCTAATGCACACACACTTATTCTGTTATTCTTTTTTAGAAGTAGAAGTAGCCAAATATTTGTCCATTATCAAGAATCCAATTCATTATCATAATATGACCCATAAAACACACACATAAAGAACAATTTCTTTATAAGCAATCAAGATAAGGAAAACCTATAAAATTGACATTTGAAAGTCGAAAAAGGTTTAACATTTGTGAAAAAAAGCATATTGTATATTGTAATACGAGTCTATAGAATATAAGCTATAGCCCAAACACGTTTACAAATATCTGTTGTGCTCACATCACACATGATTCCTATATTTCCACTTTATTACCACGAATCAAATATATGAGATACAAACTGTAACTTGAAAGAGAGAACTCTGACCTTAGATTTTGTACATAGAACTTTCATTAGCTCCATGAAGAACTGTTACAAAAAATTAATCTAAATCCCATATGATTAAGTATTGACATGACGTGCAAATCCTCAGTTATTATTTCTGTATTTGAAGAAAATGAATATCATCAAATGGAGAATCTAGAAAGCTCAGAACTATGCAAAAGTTTACAAAAGCCACAAAATTTAGCAACATATCACTGAAAGCTAGTTAAATGGCTAAAACCCCACAAAGTCCATACATAAATATTTGAAACCCAACGGTTAATACAGCTGAGTGTTGCTTAATTCCTAAATTTATATAAGAAATGGGTGATTATATGAGCTTAAAAACTCATATTTGTAACAATTTCAATCCATTCAGTGTATACTTTACTAATATAACACATATAATCAATTGTAATTTAAGATTGAGAACAACCTGTTTTGGTAAAAACCCAACAAACACACTTGATTGGAAGCTCTTTTTTGTCTTCGGACCCTGTGACTGTACACAAACCAAAAGCCCCAAAAAACAACGGATCAAGAACACATTGAAAGCTAAAACTGCTACACACCTGAGAGATTAATTCATATCTACACCCTGAAAATAAGAACGACAAACATCAACCTTTCCGACCTTTTTTTATTCTTGTTCTTCTTATCTCTCCAGCCTTCAACCCTGTTGTATCCATCTCCATCAAATAAGGACAAACACTAAAGATATATAAATGCTTACTTACCTCTGTTGTGATCATTACACCAGGTATATATAGCAAGCCATCACTGTCTTGATCCATAATACCCTGCAAACGATTTATATTTTTAAAGAAGGATGTAAGATTTAGAAAGAAAAAAACTAATCCTAAATAGAGGCGTGCCTTTACTTTTGAAAGGATCCCTCAGTCTCAACAAACACATGACTTTGGTCAAAATGCAAACCATATATATTTAGCAAGATGAACGTCTCAATTAACCTCTTCCCAAAATATTATGTACCACAACTAATCCGTTCATCATAAAAAGAACCATTAGCTTGATATGTACCACAAAGTCACATGTGCAAACAAATGGTCAATGTTTGGACTGATCATTAGTAACCTGATGTACTACAAAATCAAAGAACTAATAACCACAATACTACGATAGAGTAATGTGTTGTCACCAGGCTTTTTGATGTAGAACACGTTATGGCTGCAAAAACTTATGCTTAACACATTTCATCAATCCTAACCGAGCTCGCTTCTCTTCCAAAGCCCTGTCACCAACACACTCCAAAGCCCTGTTACCAAACACACGGTTTCAACTTGGAACAATTATAGTAGAAGATAAAGATAAGAAAAACAATAGGCTGCACGTATAGAAACAATATACCTAACTGAGGCATGAGAGTGGCATAACTGAGAAATTTTGATTGATCTCACTGAATATAAACTGATTTCACATGCTAGAAACTGATCTTCATTCCAAACCATTATCACTTAACAAATAAAACATCAACAAAATTAAAAGAACCAAAATAAACCATGAAACCCCTCAGTTTGTTCAATTCCCTAATAGTGTGGCATATCAACAAATACCTGGTATGCATTATGCACCTCTGCATTAAACAATCCAAAATTGAAGCCTTCACGCCTATGGCGGTGGGTTACCAACTACCTGTAAAACCAATGATGAAACTGAGAACTGATGAAACCAGAGAAAGCGATTAGGTCACAAACCCTAAACCGATGCACAACAGAGAAGAGGGGAGAGCCATTCCTCGTGTACCAGCATAAGAAGCAAATAAGAACGAACACAGAGTGATGTTCTTCGTCTGATCGAGAACTATGGCCGGTAAAGGAGTAAGGAGAGAGAGTACGGAGATGAAGCACAAATCATGAAATTGAATGACGTACCTGAGTAAGAACGCTGGAACAGAGAGACGGGACTTTGAAAGCGGTGCGGAGGCGGAGCCGAGAATAGACAGAACTCAGAGTTGGGGAGGCAGGAATAGAGGAAGCATGTATAGAGAGAAAGGGATGGGAGATGGCGTCGGTTGTGTGGATGAGCAAGGAGGAAGAGGATGGGCGGTGGCGTGAGGCAGAGAGGGAGCAGGTATGTACGTATGGCAAGGTTTTTAGGTAAAGAAAGTCTTCAAACTCAACTCATGAAAATGCCCTCCAAGCTTCATTAACTTACAAACATGTCACATATGGTAATAAGAGTGTGTGCTTCATAGACTTGTACATTATGTTTTAAAAATGGTACCATAAGTTGCCTTATGTTAATATAGGGTAATGAGAGATCTTCATTCTCTCTCATGCCATTCAAAGGACTTTCCTTCTCTCTCTTGTCAATATGAGTGATCTCTTTCTTCTCTGTTGATATTCAATTGATTTTCCTTCTATCTCTTACTGTTGAACCCATTCTCTCATCTTTATATACAAATCAACGGCACCGCCGTTGTGCCATCGATGTGGTTGGTGTTCATCGTTTTTGGTTAAACTTAAATCCCGGCCTGTCGCAGATCTGGTGGCTTTTTGAGATCAATTTTTGTTTTGTGGCCGCCGTAGTGTTACCGCCTGCTATTCACCACCGGAGTGCAGGGATTAAAGATCAGTGCTTTGGTCCTTTTGTATCGGTGGTTTACAGGGGTGGATTTATGGCAAAGCTAGGGTAGCACCCGCTGCCCCTAAACTTTTACCCTGTCGTGCAATTTTTTTTTTGTTTTCGGTATTTCGCGACCCTTGAAATGAATTTTTCGCTACCCCTGAAAATATATTACGCTACCTCTCCTCAGTTTTTATGATTTTTATTTGAATCCCGAGATGAAAATAAAATGAAAACGCCGGTTAATAACCTAAAACCGAGCTATTAATAAGTTTGTGCAATTTAAATAAGGAACTTATAACTATAGGGGGGGGGGGGGGGGTATTATGTAATTTCTTTATATTAATAAAACTAAAAAAATAAGGAAAGCATAGATTCCCCAAATCCCAATCGAACTTTAGTTTCTGTCTGGTCCCCCGTCCCCAGGGCTAACGCCCAATATTTCGACCCCTCTTGTCTCATGTTTTTCGACCGGCCACCGGCGACTGCCGACCGGCTAGCACTGCCGCCGGGATCTCCCCTCCACGACTGGACCACCACCGCAAGTCCACACTCCACAGGTTCCTTGATTTCTCCTATTTTCTTGTTTTAGGGTTTATTAATTTAGAGATTTAGAAACAAATATTATGTGGAATTGTTAATTGTGTTAGAAAATAGCATTTAGGAAGTGTTTTAAATCACTAAATCATAACTTTGTATTGTTTTCTTGAATTATTGTTTTAGGGTTTACCTAATTTCTAGAAAGATGAAACCAAAGCCTAAACAAGCTTTAATTAGCAATTTGTTTAAAAGAAAAGTCCCGAAAAATTATGAAACTACTCAAACTAGTAAAAAACCAAGTCCAAATATAGAGACTAATTTGATGCAAGAGGATGTTAATATTAATCGAGTTTCTTCAACATGAAAGACTATTGATTTGAATGCTCTTCCCTCGGATCCCGCCGATAGACTGCCTATTGTTAGTTATGACCCTAATCAAATTGATGAGATAAGAAGGGCATATCTTGTGAAAAAGGCTTATCAACCACGAGGTCGTGATTTAAAATAGAAAGATTATTCTAGTGGTCAGAGACGTTTTAATGATAAATGGTTTGATAAATTTGATTCGTTAGAGTATAGCCCGAAAGTGGAGAAAGTATATTGCCTATGTTGTTACTTGTTTAGTGAAAGTGTTGGTAATCTAGGTGGGATAGATACTTTTGTAAATGGAGGGTTTGATAATTGGAATAAATCGGGTGTCTTAAAAAACCATGTTGGATTAGTTAATAGTGCTCATAATAAGGCGGCTCAAAAATGTTGCAATCTCTTTAATCAAAAGCGATCCTATGAATCGAAAGCCACTAAGTATAGTGAGGAAGAAGTGATTGCTAATCGGTTTCTATTAATTGCTTATGTTCGCTGTGTTAGATTTTGTTTACTAAACTCATTACCATTCCGGGGACATGATGAGTCAGAAGATTCTCTTAATAAGGGCATCTTTCTTGAACTTTTACAGCTGCTTAGTAATAATAACCCGGATTTTGGAAAGTACACCTAGCAAATGCAAAGAAAAAAATAATAAGATGACATCCCCATCAATACAAAAAGAGATTATTGATTACTTTGTGAAAGAGGTAACCAAAATGATTTGTGAAGAGTTTAAAGACGATGTGTTTAGGTTGTTAGCGGATGAGTCTAGTGATGTGTCTTTAAAGGAACAAATGGCTGTGGTTGTTTGCAGATAATCATTTGAGCATTCATATTTTTTATACATATACTTTAGAATAAAATTATATAATGTATCTTATAGTTTATATTTGTTTACACATGTAAGGGGTCAAGGTTATAATGGTGCAAGCAATATGCGAGGTGAGTATAATAGATTAAAGGCTTTGATTTTGAGAGATAATCCTTCAGCACATTACATACATTTCTTTGCTCATCAACTTCAGTTAGTGATTGTGGCCGTTGCAAAAAAAAAAAAAAACACGACGGTGGTAAAGAGTTTAATGAGTACCTCTCCATGGTTGTTAATACGGTTTCTGCTTCTTGCAAACGGAAAGTTATGATGTTGGAGGGAAAAAGAGTGAGTGTGAAAAAAGGAATACTTGAAGGTGAAATTAAGACTGGAAAGGGATTAAATCAAGAGGTTTCGCTTGCACGAGCTGGGGATACACGATGGGGTTCTCATCATAATACTATCACAAGTTTAACGAAATTATTTCCGGAAGTTGTTGAAGTACTTGCTTATATTAAAAAAGACAGAGAAAGCTCTCAACAACGAACTAATGCAAAAGGTATATTATCATATCTTAAGAAGCTTGAATTTGTGTTTTATATGCACTTGTTGGATGCAATCTTAGGTATCAGAAATAGTCTATCAAACCATCTTAAAAAAATGGATCAAGACTTGTTACAAGCGGCTAAGTTGATAAACGGGACAAAACTAGCGTTGAATGATCTTAGACAAAAGGGCTTTGGTGATATGTTAGCAAAAGTCACATCTTTTTATGAAGAACACAAGATTTCTGATGCTAGATATGACGGGAAATTATGACAATCAAAGAAACTGAAAGAATGTCATTACCAATCGACATCATTTTGAAGTGAAAGTTTTTAATACGGTTTTGGATATGCAAATTTTCGAATTTGGATATAGATTCAATGAGGTTTCAACTACTTTGATAGAAAATATGTCGGGTTTAAATCCTTGTGATTCGTTTTCTAAGTTCGACACATCTAAGATAGTGGCATTTTCAGAGATGTATCCGAATGATTTTAGTAACGGGGAAAGAGGTTGTCTTTTGGGACATCTTACGGTATTTTATCACACCGTTAGGGAAGATGATAAATTTAAAAATCTGGGTGGAATGAGTGATCTTACTCGTGCAATGGTGGAAACCGGAAACCATAATACATTTCCTTTGGTTTATCGGGTATTAAAGTTGGCATTGGTTTTACCGGTTGCAACGGCAACAGTTGAAAGATGCTTTTAAAAAAATGAAGCTTATCAAAATGGATTTACGTAATCGAATGAGTGAAGAGTATTTGAACAACGCTCTACTTTGTGCGGTGGAAAAAGAAAGTTTTCTTAAAGTAAAAGAGGAAGATGTGATGGCCCGATTTTCAAGCGTTCAAAAACCAAAGAGGAAACATCTTTTAGGTATGTATATTACTTTACATTGTATATATTATCGATAAAATTTTTGTTTAGCGTTATAAGTTATGGTTGAAAAAAATTTCGACCGCGACCCCTAGTTTTTTTCTGGATCCGCCACTAGTGGTTTATGTGCAGGAATGAGGGATCCGTTGTTTGTTGTTGTGATTGTGGGCTTATGTGGCTCAAGATTGTGGTAAATCTTTTGCTTAGTTTTCGGATCCGGTAAATCGGTGGTTTGGTTCCGACTGTTCAACATCTATGACTTCTTCATGTCATCATCTTTCAGATCCGGTGTCTCGGTGGTTTGGTTCCGACTATTCAACATCTATTCCTTTGACATCTCAGATGACATAACCGGTGACTAATCAAGATTACTTGATGTTGAAGGGTTTTTTTGGTTTCTAGCAAAAATTAATTTATAGATTTACTGTTCTGCTTTTATTGTCATCCATTTTGTTTCTCATAACCGTTCTGTTTTATAGATTTCGATGATTTTGATTCCGGTGAGATATCTTTTGGTTCTAGCAAGTTGTATTGTCATCCGTTTTATTTATTTATTAATCTTTGTTATTTTGTAATTGTAATAGTAGAATTTTGTGGTGGGGGAATCATAATCATATGGAAATTAAAAGTTTATTCTGGTGGAATCAATGAAGATATTTTTCTGCTACCCGCTTCACCAAAAGAAGTTCGAGTGTAGCTTCAATATCACTTCCGGAATCATGAACCCAAGATCAAGCTATGAATTTTATGTTGGTTGCATGAAGGAAAGGAATCAGAGAAGATAATGTATAGTTAACACCTGCTTTTAGTGTGTGTGCACACCCTCCTATATTTTTTTTAGATTTTAAAAGATTTCAAGAATCGCTAAACATGACAGTTTTATTCACATCTCAATTCTTTTTATGGTATAAAAAATACATTTTCATATCAACCGAATTATATATGCTCGCAAATTGACACAGACAGAGACGCAGTTACTTGGCATTATTTTTCTACATTCTCTCAAAATTATTTTTCTACACTCTAAAAACGACTTGAACATACCCGGCGCGGAGGGCGGTTTATACCCTTGTGGTAAAGAATTACTAAGTAAAATTGTTAAAATATATAGACATACAAATTAGGCTTAGTAGTTTAGTCAACAGGAAAATATAAATGGGCCCCATGCTCAGTCTTCATGTCTTTAATAAGTCGAGTCCATCAAGATTGTACAAACCCAACAATATATCTCATACTTGAAGGCTTGATCATCTTCATACTGCATCTTGTAATCTTCCTCAACTCACCTAGCTGCATCGGCCTTCTCCTCACTTAATCTAAAGGCCCATTGAAGCTCTCATGAGCTCCAAGCCTCTAATACATCAATGAAAGCTAAAATTATCCCTGACTTGTCCTCTATCTCTATCGGCTCTCATTGGCATGAACTACCGATGCATGGAGGATGGTGCATGCATGAATTAGGATAGAAGATTAACAGTGAATGCTATGTCTAGCATAGTAAGGGTTAGCAAAGCTCCAACTAGAATCTATTCAGTAGGGGAGGAGAGGGGGGGGGGGGGGCACCTTTTAAGGTAAGTGGTCGAAACAAGTGATAGGGATTGAAGGAGCCTTGCAATAACCCATTTTAGGTCTATGTGTTATATCAGTTATATGCTTGGTTTAACAAAGGAGGATGCCAGGGGGTTAGGAAGAACTTTTTAATAGCTCGGTTTTAGGTTATTGAGGGAGAATTTGACAGAGAGTTGGAGAAGGGGCAGTGATGATGATATCTTCAATATAAACGAGAATATAGAGATGACGATGGAATGGAAACCTTGAGAGAGGAGGTAATTTCTAAGCTCATCATACCACGCAAGATACAATCAGAGTTGGCTCAATCTTTTTAGGGGTCCAAGGCGAAATCCAAAGTTAGGGCCCTTTAACAAAACAAAGATAACTATGATTCTGAAGAACACCGACCTACCTGATTTAAGACCAAAATCCCAACCCGATCTGCCGAAATCAAGTGTGGGGGTGGTATTTAGTTTCTGTTTTATATGTTTTTCTGTCTTGGGTTGATTTCGGGTTAGTATTGAAGGAACAAAACCGAACCTTATCAGGAAAGTTGCTATCAGAAGGTTTAGTAAAACTAACTTCTTTTACACAATGGCTTAGAAGAGTAAACAATTATAGATTTCCAACAACAAAAAAGAAACTCAAATTTATTTATTTGTGAAGTCAACTGTTTTACTGTTTATAAAAGTGAATACGTGATGTGTTTTTTTCTAATTAAGAGCCTTCAACATTTAAGACAATGAATTTGGAAGTCTAAAATGAAACCATAATACATCTTTTTGACTCTTATGATCATCAATAAACTGCATACAGAAAAAAAAAATTCTAAATCATAAAAATATTATGTATCATTATTATGACTATCCATATTCCTAACTCCTTTTATCATTATGTTGTATTATTATCTTAGCCCAATAAATAGTACCATTTTAAAAATGCGTGAACATCGGATCGTCTACTGGATCTAGCTATTTCGGATACAAAAACGTAATTAAGAGTTGTTTTATTGATCAAAAGAAGAACACATACAACTCAAAGAACACTAAGAACAAACACATAGAAACACCACAGAAACACACACTTAACCCTGATCTCTCTCTAGCTCTACCACTAATTACAAAGACAAAACACCTATTTATACCTGACTGGCCGAACCTCAGTCGAACTGGCGTTTCGCCTGATCCGAACTGTCAGTTTGGATCCAGTTCGGACAACAACATTTTTCCTTTGTTATGTTCTTCACATCGTCTTGATTAGATACTTCACACGACACACATATTATGTACCAACACATTTGTATACAATGTGATGAATGAATAATATGAGATACATTACCCTCTGCATTCTCTTTCTCTCTATGTTCATATGTTCTAATAGTATTTGTAGATTGCTAATGGGCTGTTGTTATTCAACATGTTATCAACTCGAATTCGCTCGTGGTTTTTTTTTCTTCCAAGAACACTCGTTCTCTCACTTGCACATCTGATTCAACATTGCGCTTTCTGGGAATGGAATTGGCGACCTAATTTATAACGGAGGAGATGAGAATAGCAATGATACTTATGTTCATATGAATTGTTGATTTGGATGGCCTTCTTGCCAAACACGGTTCATGCCAGATTAATTTTCCAAATATTATTAATTCTAATTCTAATTAAAATGTTTGCTTTTAACTAAACGTATAAGCCCCCCTCCGTGAACCACCCATTCGGATGATGTCCGTACAAAGCAGTCATCATGTGAGCGAACAAAGAAGCAACCCATCGCTCATTAATTGTTGGGTCAGTTTTATCGGAATCACCGTCGATAATTTATAGTCAAAATCGTTGGTTTTCTGGAACTATTAGATTAGAAGATATGCACAAATCTAGTGACCGTGGTGGTAGTCGATCGTTTTAATGAAGATGGTGACTGTTTTGATTAAGTTCGCCGTCAATCAGAACATCACTATCAGGTGAAAATTGTTTTACCCTTCTTGAATCATTGGTTTTATATGAGTACCGTGAATTGAAGGTGATGACGTATGTCCGATTAAGAGTGACATCACACGTAACACACGCTCTAAACACTCCACCTCATACAAACAGATCGAATGACTAGTCGACCAAGCCAAGGTCGACTGACAATCACCAAGACCTAGTCGACTAGGACAGGTCGACTAACCAGTCGACCAAGCCAAGGTCGACTGACAGTCACCAAGACCTAGTCGACTGCAAATAGGTCAACTAACCAGTCGACCAAGCCAAGGTCGACTGACAGTCACCAAGACCTAGTCGACTGCAAATAGGTCGACTAACCAGTCGACCAAGCCAAGGTCGACTGGCAGTCACCAAGACCTAGTCGACTGTAGATAGGTCGACTGGCTAGTCGACCAAGTCAAGGTCGACTGACAGTCACCAAAACCTAGTCGAATGTAAACAGGCTGAGTGACTAGTCAACCAAGCCAAGGACGACTGACAGTCACCAACACCAAGTCGACTGACCATCAACCTACCCTGGTTGAACCTCACCAGGTCGGCTGGCCACACTTGGTAGGACAAATCTCTAGACCAAGTAAGGCCGAAACGGGTAGGTACAGACCAATGCTCATACATCCAAGTCGACATCGAGAAGGCCCGACACACCCACCAAGGCAATTTCCCAAATCAACCACTGTGATGGTTGGGCACAGTCCGGATGCTAAACCTGTAACACTCTTCTTTGGGCTCACCGCATTACTTACAATACAAGACAAAGGTTGAGGGTTATAAATACCCCTCAACCACCAGGTAAATTCTCATCTAATGCGTTCTCTCTCATCTGATTACACTTAATCTTTCGAAACGTATTCTTATTCTCATGCTCGAGCTTGGTCGTAGGACAACCTGTCTTGCCCCCCAAGAACAACGACGCTTCTTTTTTGCAGGTTCTAGGTCAAGCACCAAGTAGCCGAGTCAACTGCTAACCAGAAGACTCAGCCTCCCATCCCTTGTAGTCCGATTGCTAAGTTGATCCGTCCTAGGTTTCTACCTATCCGGTCATCTTTAGTAGCTCGATTCTACATTGGCGCCATCCGCACGGTACTTCCAACAACAACAATGATTGACGACTCAGTCAATCATCCAAGGGAAACTACTGATGATTCTACATGTCCGATTAAGTGTTGGCCAATCCCATCCAAACTTTTCAGGCTACCAGGTGCCACCATTCTACCCACCACCATACATGAGCCCATATGGGCAGACAGGCTACCCGATGCCATTCTACCCGCCATATGGCATACCACCACCAGGCTATCTCCCACCAAGGCCGACTGGACCATCAGACACAAGTAGAACTCCAGTCACACCACCCCAATAAATGCCAGTGATTGAGGTCAAGGACTCAAATATGGAAGACCTGTCACTACCATATGTGCCAGAGGAAGAAAGCAAGTTCACCGCCAGAATCAAAAATTTCGAATGCCCACCCAATACAAAGCTCCTCTCCACAGTTAAAACATATGATGGGAGTTCCGAACCAAAAGATCACTTACATGCATTCAAGTCAGCTGCCCGAATCGAACAATGGCCACTTGCAGTCTGGTGTAAGATGTTTGTCCAAACTCTATCTGGACCGGCTCGGCTGTGGTTCAATGCTCTACCAGAGAAATCCATAGACATCTATGTCCAGCTCACACAGCTGTTTACCCAGCACTTTGGCCAACAAAGGAAATGCATAAAGGACCCAATCGAGCTACATAACATCAGACAAGGTGAGAAAGAATCCCTAAGGGTCTTCATGGAAAGATACAAAACAGAGTCGCTAACCATCGGTCATGCCGATGAAAGGCAAAAAGTATCTGGTTTTATCCATGGTATGCGTATATGGAAACTGATCAAAGAGATGAGTGCCCGTGTACCTCTTACAATGCAAGAAGACTTCGACCGAGCTGAAGCATTCATCAGAGGAGAGGAGGCAGCATAACTCCAAGACAAGTCATCCTCCGGTCACGACAGGTCGCATGGTAGAATCCCCCACTAGAAAGACAACCGTCGACCTTGGCAATCAGGTTTGGACAGGGTAGGACGAGAGGATCGGAAACACTCGGGATTCACACCCTATGATAGATCAGGTCCCTCGAGTCACAAGGAAAAGAAGTATGATTTCCCATTCGAAACTTCAATAAACCAAGGTTGATGGGTAACAATACATCCAATCGAAACATGGGGAAATACTATGAGTTCCACCTTGACAGGGGCCATGACACGGATGAATGCTGTCACACCCCCAATTTACCACTAACGGAGTTTTACCGTATGGGGTGTGAGAACAGACTAGGACCCGAGTCAATGATTGCAACAACACATTCAATCCATAATTATAATGAAATAAATGCATCAAACATTTATAAGAAAACCATAATTTAAATTTGTAACGCAGCGGAAAGTAATATGCGTAAAACACGCGCCCAATAATTTAAAGTAAGATCAAGCCCATGCAAATGTTAAGAAAAGAAATGTTTGTCTCCCAAAAATAAAAGTTTGAAGTCAAAAGCCAAGTGATAACCCTCCACACCTACCAACAACAGAATGAACTCCTATCGACCTATAAAAGTTTGGTAAAACCAAGTGTCAGCTAATGCTGGTGAGTTCACTAAAAGTGGTTTAATACATATACTAAGTATACAGAAAGTTAATTTGTCATGTAAGCTTCAAACTTCATGTTTCGTGTTTTGGGAAATATTCACGTTATCCTGACCTAAAACCCAAAGCAAATCTGACCTTCCGAAATTTAACAGCCCCGTGCACCAAACTTGTGGTGCACGTTTGAGTGACCAAATCATGTTCAAAAATTGCGTATTTAGTACCAATGGAAAGCTAAAACAATAAAATTTCGTCTCCAAAAAGAATCGAACGTTTTCGACCTCTGGTTTGCGAGTTATGACCCGAACAATACGACGAAAATTTCTGACAGAATCCTGTTTGCAACCAATCTATGATTTTATGATGACTTTCAATCACCCAAACCCCCCATAAACCCTAATTTCGAAAATCACAGCCCTACTAGGGTCTAAAAACACGAAAATTAAACCAAGTATACACCTTAAAATTGCACCTAACAGCCATAGAAGGACATGCATCGTGATGAACACCAAGAATCACACAAACTAGTGTAGGGTTTTACCTTGGATTCTTGGTGGGAGAGTGAGATTTGGCAAGACTATGCAAGGACCGAGTACCACACTTGATTCCCGGGATGATGTGGAGCGGTTTGGTGGTCGGAAGGCCGCGGAGATCGCTGGAAAGTCGCCGGTTGCTGCTGCTGTCGGAAGAGAAATGAGAGGGGAGAGGGAGCAAGGAATTACCGTTCAAATTTTTGGGTGAGGGGTCTAGGGTTACGACCTGCCCCCTCCCCCCCCCCCCCTTATATCTATATTTATTTTTATTTTTTTATATTTATTTAAATAAATTACGTGGTGATTAGTTTAGTAAGAAAAAAATACGTACAAGCTAGAGTTGTCGGGATTTCTAGATAACACGAAACGAAAGGCATGGTTTATAACATAAAGGTATAAATCAAAGATCGAGCCTATAGAGTATTTCTATAAAGTTTAAAATTTAATAAAACGCCAAATTCGGTTACGTGCTAGGCCTCTCGGGTAATTCGTCGGGTATGGTTGATCAACCAAATGCATCGGGACAGACTCGATAAATGGATTACACATGTCATCGCGTGACATTAAAATAAATCGTACATACGGACATGAGTTAGAGGAAAAGTTTCACGGAGTTAACCTGGGAAAACGACAGTTGTCACATCCTCCCCTTGTTACAAAAATTTTCGTCATGAAAATTTGGCGGTGTAGTTGCGGCTTCTGCGAAAGGAAAGGAAAATTTTCAGGGTCTTACATCATCCCCCTATTATGGAAATTTTCAACTATGATAATGACGATTGATCGAACAGGTGCGGGTACTTCTTCCGCATCTGGTCTTCACGTTCCCACATGAACTCTGGTCCACGCTTAGATTGCCATCGAAACTTGACAATTGGGATCTTACTTCGTTTCAGCGTTTTCTCTTCACGACCCATAATCTCCACGGGTTGCTCAATTAATCGGAGCTGTTCGTCGACTTGTAATTCCTCTAGTGGAACTATCAGTGTCTCATCAGCCAGACACTTCTTCATATTTGAGACGTGGAACACGTTGTGCACTCCTTCCAACTCTGGTGGAAAATCTAGTCGGTAGGCCACCGATCCTATTCTTTCGATGATCTTGAAGGGTCCCACATAGCAAGGATTCAACTTTCCACGCTTACCAAATCTTACCACACCCTTCCAAGGTGAAACTTTTAACAATACCATGTCAGCTTCCTCAAACTCTAACGGTTTGCGACGCTTGTCCGCGTAGCTCTTCTGTCGATCCATGGCAGCCGCTAAGCGATTTCTAATTTACACAATTTTCTCTGTGGTCTCGTGCACAATTTCTGGTCTAGTGAGTTGACTCTCACCTATTTCAGCCCAGCAGACCGGTGATCTGCATTTTCGTCCGTATAGGGCCTCAAATGGTGCACCCCTAATGCATGTATGGTAACTGTTGTTATAGGAGAACTCGATAAGCGGTAAGTGAGTCTCCCAATTCTTTCCAAAATCCATTACACATGCCCTAAGCATGTCTTCGAGAGTCTGGATCGTACGTTCGGTTTGTCCATCCATTTGAGGATGGTAAGCAGTACTCATATTAATTTGGGTGCCCATGGCAGCTTGTAACGATCCCCAGAACTTGGAAGCAAAACGGGAATCCCGATCAGAGATAATGGACAGGGGTACACCGTGGAGTTTTACTATGTCCTTCAAGTATATCAGTGCGAGTTTATCGGTCTTGTCACTCTCCTTCATAGGTAAGAAGTGGACGGACTTTGTCAACCTGTCGACTATTACCCATATCATATCATTACCCGCTGGAGAACGGGGTAACCCGGTAATGAAATCCATGGAGATATCCTCCCATTTCTACCTAGGGATCCTTGGTTGTTAAAGTAGTCTTGACGACTTCTGGTACTCAACCTTGACCTTTGAGCAGGTCGAACACTTTTTGACATACAAAGCAATGTCCGCCTTCATGTTGGGCCACCAATAGACCAGTTTCAGGTCTTTGTACATTTTTTCTGATCCGGGGTGAACAGAGTAGCGAGACTTGTGAGCTTCGTCCATAATTAGCTCTCACAGATTACCGTAACAAGGCACCCAGACCCGAATTTTGTAGTAGTGAAGGCCATCGGCCTTAACCTCTGATTCACCGTCGATTCCCCGTAGTTATTCAGCCTCAAAGTTGTTCTCCTTTAGAGCCTCTTTCTGTGCATCCCGGATTCTATCCGACACTTCAGTGTGAATGGTCATTTGCAAGGCTCGCACACGCCTTGGCTTTCATGTTCCTTTCTGCTCAACACATTTGCCACCACATTGGCCTTGCCTGGATGGTATTTGATTGCCAGATCATAGCGTTTAGCAGCTCAACCCACCTAAGCTGCCTCATATTCAGATCCTTCTGCTAAAAAATGTGCTGTAAACTCTTGTCATCCGTATAGATGGTACACTTGGTACCATACAAGTAATGTTTCTAAATCTTCAAGGCGAACACTACTGCTCCCAAATCTAAGTCATGGGTAGTGTAGTTCTTCTCATGTGTTTTTAGTTGCCGTGACCCATATGCGATGACTTTATCCCTTTGCATGAGCACGCACCCCATGCCTTGAATGGAGGCATCACAATACACTGAGAAATCATCCACACCCTCAGGTAGTGATATAATCGGTGTTGTGCATAATTTCTCCTTTAACGCTTGGAAAGAAGTTTCTTCCTTTTTGCCCCATCGGTATTGAACTCCCTTTTGAGTGAGAGCGGTTAAAGGTTGGGCTAGCTGGGGAAAACCTTGGATGAAGCGACGATAGTAACCCGCCAGACCAAGAAACTGATGAATTTCAGTGGGTGCTCGCGGCGTCGACCAACCTTTTATTGCCTCAACCTTTGTAGGGTCCACATGAATTCCTTTCTCGTTCACAATATGCCCGAGAAATTCGACCTCCCTGATCCAGAAATCACATTTGGAGAATTTTGCGTAAAGCTGCCCTTTGCGCAACAGTTCCAAAATCAGAATAGATGCTCCGCATGGTCCCCTTTGGTTTTGGAGTAGATCAAGATGTCATCAATGAAGACGATGACAAACTTATCCAGGTAAGGTTTGCACACCCGGTTCATGAGGTCCATGAACACTGCAGGTGCGTTGGTTAGGCCGAAGGGCATAACCAAGAACTCATAATGGTCGTACCTGGTTCTGAAGGCTGTCTTTTCAATGTTTTCATCCCGTACCCGTAGCTGATGGTACCCAGACCTTAGGTCGATCTTTGAGTAAAAATTCGATCCTTGCAGTTGGTCGAAGAGGTCGTCGATCCTGGGTAAGGGATAGCGGTTTTTAATTGTCACTTTGTTCAGCTCACGGTAGTCGATGCACATCCTAAAGCTCCCATCCTTCTTCTTAACAAATAATATTGGGGCTCCCTATGGTGACGAACTGGGTCTGATGTAGCCTTTGTCCAATAGCTCTTGGAGTTGAGTCGACGATTCGTTCAATTCGCTTACTGCGAGGCGATAGGGCGCCTTAGCAATAAGAGCAGATCCTGGTGCTAGGTCGATTCCAAATTCCACCTGGCGAAACGGAGGTGGGCCATGTAGGTCTTCAGGAAATACATCTTCGAATTCATTCACCACAGGAAAATCGCCTATCGTTTTCTTCTCGCGGGAGTTGTCTGTGACCATCGCCAGAATGGCGACATGCCCTTTCCTGAGGCACTTCTGCGCCTTGAGGTAGGATATGATTCCTGACACGGTACCAGCTTTTTCACCCTGAATCGTGATTACGTTACTGTTTTGGTCAAAAATTCACTTGGGAATCCTGTATTCCAAACTTAGAATGTGAGGTAGTGTGCTTTAAATGTAAAGTTGAACACAAGGATGTAACGAGGGAAAAATCCAGGATCCTTCGAGTTGCCTCTAGGAATCCTAGCAAAAAAACCTCGGGAGCCAGCCTGAAGAGCTTGCTTCCTCACAATTTTATTGATAGGAAACTGAAAATTACAAGTGTTTTGGAGGTATGATCGATTAAACTAAGTGTTACATAGATTGTATGCTATCAGAGCTAAAGTGTGAAGGAGTTGTGTGTGTTCCTATTGATCGAATCCTCGTTTATATAACAAACTAACTACTAACTAACTATCCGGGATTCTTGGGATCTCTTCTCCCTATTTCTCTTGACCGTTGAAGGAGGTTCGACCCACTCTACCACGTGTAAGCTAGTTAAGACCGAGTCTTCAGGAGGTAGTTAAACTCTTTAACGTTCCTGAAAACAAATAAAACACATGGCAAAAATAAGGGTTAGTCGATAATAAATATTCAGGATACCTGACTGGATGGGATTCCCAAACTGTAGCGAGATTCCTGATCTTATGTAGCTTTTCTGTGAGCATCCTGAAATCGACCCCTAACAATTGCCCCCGAATCTCGGCTGCCTGTGGATAAGATTTACAACTGGCGAGATTCGTTTAAACCCAGAATTTCACGGCGTGTAAACGGTAAAGTTGGTTGCTGATAGGATGTTTTTCATGGCTTCCCATTGATTAGATAGGTCTTTACTTTTCCTTTAAATATTAGCTAGTTTCCATAAGAATCCTTCACTCCTCACAATATCGAAACCCTTCGAGCTTCTTCACCGTTGCAGGTTAGTTTTCTCTCTTCCGATCTTCTTCTTCTTTTTTCTTTTCATAACCCCGTCAATGGCGAAGAAAAATACTCGTTTCGCCGCTTCTTCTTCCTCGATGGACATTGAGGATTTCGTCGATCAAGGGATTCTTCCTTACAATGAGGAAGAAACCTGCAATTTCTCTGACGGCGACATCCGGATGTTGAAGGAGTTCGGCCTTTTTCCACGATCGGCGTTCATCCGGAGGTTCGATTCCCGGTTGAAAGCCGATTGCATGTCCACAACTTGGGTTTGCTTTCTCTACTATCCTTTTCTTCTCGGAATGTCCTACCCTTTTCCGGCCATTGTATGTAACACCCGTATACAATTTGATGTCAAACTTAACAATTCACATCGTTGAAAATTGGTCCCAGAATTTTTTTTGTACAAAACATATGATTTAATAATCATAAACACCATCATTGTGGCTCCCATTTACGAAATATACTAGTAATAAGTTTGACATCCAAAAATGTTCATTAACTTGTACATAAGTTCTTTTTTTACCGCAATACATGAAGGGTCGTTCGTCCTTTGGGTGATCGGTTCTTCAATCGTCTTGATGAGCATCCTTTAAGCTTCCCCCTTTTTACCTGCAATTTACTCACTTTCAATAGTGAGTTTCTATTGCATAAACATGTATAAACATCATTAACAATGATAAATAACAATAAAATTCAGAAAAGGGTTCCTAGGCGTATCGCCTAGATCACCATTATTTTCAAGCGATACGCTTAGAATTTTAGGCGTATCGCCTCCTAATTGACTTGCTCCAAGCGATACGCTTGGAGCCACATTTCCAGGGATTTGGTCAATTTTGGCCAGTTTCATACTTTGAATATTTTTGTGGTTTTTCACCAATTTTGCCAAATTCATCCAGATTCTTTAGGGACTTCTCCCAGCCATTCAGGGCCTTCAAATCACTATTTTAAAACAAGTTTGTAAGGCAAATACATACCTCCGTCATGGTTACGATACCATAGCCAACCCCGGGTTCAGTCGACCCGTTTGACCCGTTAAGGCAATTTCCTTGTTTCAATCCAGAAAGTTATGAACCAATTAAGGTCTACAACGTGTATTTTGCAACTATATTCACATATACAAGAATTAGGCATAATCATAATTGTATGCACATACCTTGACCGGTCCTTGCACATCTATTAAGGATCAAATTCCTTATTTTACCATTTTGTTTGAGTTTCTATGTTCCAAGACACATAATTACATTCTTATTAATCTACTTGTCATTGGATTGCATAACCATTGTAGATAATGTCCAAATGACCCATTTATTCATTTGACCCGTTAAGACGGGTCCTTGCCTTTGGTATTTCCCAACGGCTCTTTTGACCACTTTTAAGCATTGGGGATCTATGGTTCTACAACCATTTATGATCCTCCTTTCTTTGTTACATGGCATGGATTCTTTAAACCCATTTATGCTCATTGTAACTTATTGTTCGTTTATTGATTCATTTAGAATCTTTCTTGTGGTCAAACCTAGTCGTTTGGGAACCTCTTGGCGATTGGGGCTTCATGGTTCCTAGAACCATTCGTCACCCCTTTATTAAAACACATGGTTCGTTCTATATGTATGAAATTATACTTTTTCATATCTAATACTTGTAACAATAACGATGTTACACATAAAATTGGTTCCTACAACCATTATTAATAAATTACACATTAGCATAAGGTTATGGTTCCTATGAACCAATTAGTAAGTATTATACTTTGACTTAATACTATGAATCCTTTAGAATCATTTGACCCGTTTAACCCATTAGCATGAGTTCTACGATTCATTCACCGCTAATATCATATATTCATGATTCCTTTAGAATCATTTAACCCGTTAGCATGAACTCTACGATTCATTTACCGCTAATATCATGTATTTGTGTAACCATGGTTCCTATGAACCATTTGGTTAAGCATTGTTCTTTGACTCATTACATGCTTAGAGCTTAACTCTAATTTGTTTGACTTTCTAATTACACAATTAAGTAACTTGCCGTATAGGTCAAGTCTAACACTCTTCTAAGCATCATGCATTTTATATCATTGTAGACAAAATGAGTCATTTCATTCTATACGTAACAAAACATAAATGTTACCTCGAGAGCTTTAACCATTACCACCCGGTTTCCGTCTGCTCCTTCCACTTTGTTACCTACTAAGGTTATCACCCATGTTAAGTTTATATCAAAAATTATCAATATATGAGCAATTCAACTTGTTCACTCTTACTAGCTTTTAAAAACATGAATTCGTGTGCAACATTTTCAGCAGTACTGCAATGACAGTCCATTTTGACCATTTTATAAGTCTTTCCAGCATTCCATGTTCAAACATGGAACGTAGTAGACTGAATTACCTTTCCAGGCATATAAGGCACACCTTCTAACGATGTTTCTATGATTTTATACAATTTTTATAAAAACAGAACAACAACTATATTTATTTCCAAACAGCTTGCTGGAAAATTAAATGGCCATGTTGGTGTGTCGTTTTGACCCATTATAAGTCAGAATCAGCTTCTAGTGTTCAAACACGAAACATAGTATTCACAACAAGCTTTTCGACCGTATATCATACATCCCAAACGGACATTCGAGTGATCTTACACAACACTTTCAAAACAGCCCCATAACTAGATTTTCATCATTTTTATGGTTTTATATCATTCCATTTAACACATTATGTAAGCATGAATTTCACATTAGTCCCTACTCACATCTTTGGCACTTAATTTGTTTAATACATTAAGGCCTCATGTTTAGCATTCATAAACATCCATTTGCTAATCACTAGCTCATTTGGACATTTCATCGAGCACTTGGTGTGCATCAACATGATATCATCATTTCAACCTACTTTGATTTAGGTTTAATTCCCATAACTTGCATATCAAGGTTTTACAACAATGTTTCACCTTATCATGCATCAATTAACTCATACAAGTAAACAAACACACACAATTTCAGCAATTAACAACATGGAAATCCAAAAACTTAACCCCATGGCTTAAAATTCGTAGCCTAAAATTCACCCCACCAAAACTTGATGTTTTGGTCACAATTTCAAGCATTTATGTGTCTATATCATGGGCATATCAATATATAATCATCACAACACTAAATCACAGCTTCAATCATGGTATTCTATCCATAGAATTCGGATTTCAAGCATGCAAGTATGTAGAGATTACCTCCACTAAAGCCTCTAATAGTTAAGAAGGGTTCTAGGCTTCTAAATCTTGATTTCCAATCACAAAATCGCAGCTTTGATCCTCCAATTGATGGATTTTCGAGATTGGTGATGAAGAGGGAGCTGGTCGATCTCCTGGTCGTGAAATACGACCTCCCCTTCTTCCCTTTTCTTTTTGTTGTATTCTAGTTTAGGCTATTAGCAATTCTGGTCCCTCTATTTTAGTTCTTGTTTTTATTTCAACCAAAACTTGGATTTACCCATTAAACCCCATAGTTTCGCATAACGATTAAATATGACCAAGTTGGGGGTTTTTAACTTTTCATGTTACATAATTTAACATGTTATTTAACATATGTACCCGATCTAAAAACCGGGATGTTACAAATCTACCCCCCTTAAAGAAGGTTTCGTCCCCGAAACCTATTCCAGGTCTTAGTCACCTAAGGACATCACCATAGTCTTTAATAAGTCTCCGGTTGCACCGATAACCTTATATTTCGTGGTTACCATGCAATCCACCATGTGTATATAAATTTTTAGTCCCACATGTAAATATGTATCGAACACGTCGATAGTTCCATTTGGCCTTCGCTACGGACCTCTCAGTGTCCGTAGTTTACGGCCATTTATGGTCATTTCCAATGTCCCCTTTTTAATTCCGGGAACTTGACCAACGAATTTGAGTTTATTACAACTATCAGCCCGAATTAGTGATCATACGATAATTTCTTTACTTTGTTTATTCTTACCTGCCTCATAGGACAGTACTAGCATGATAACTTTTTGTTATCCTTTATCTTCCCCATTTTACATGTTCAGGAGTTCACAGTTTATAACTCCACGTGTCATTTAGGGTCGAGGTTCTAATGACTAATGTCATAACCTTGTTAATCAAGCATCAAAATTTCAAATAATCACCCTCTCCGTAAGAGGTTCTAGCGTTAATGTAATAACATTCGTACCTTAGTGTCATCACAAACTGCGTATACAACTTCCTTGCTCATGTTTACCTTGACGATAATCTCGTCGGAATCTCGTCCCGCGGCTTTCCTGCTAGTTGTGTCCTTGCACAGTCTAACTGTACATACACATATTAAGCAGTATAACAATATTTGCAAGTGTTTAGCATGTCACTTGCCATTTACCTTTCACATTCGATAATATAGTACATTTTACTGGATGGTTCCTATGACTCTAAAAGCCATTTATACCATCCCATAATCCTTTTTAGGATTATACTGTATTCTTCTAACATGATTTAAGGAATCAAATGCATATTCATTATATATTATGATTCATAATCGTTTGCTCGTCTCATTTATTATTAGAGTATTGTTTATGACTCCTGGTCATGGTACCTTCTACCATTTCAACATTCCAATTTAACATGGCACGAGTGCCGTTTTCCTCCAATTTAACCGTTCATTTTATATATTAGGCTTTATTTAATAGTTCGTACCACGAACTCTTTGCCCGCTTACCCTACTCCTAACTGAGGCTTCTAGGAACCCATATTACCCGCAAGGTTTCTTGCATTGAAATTTTCATTTAGAGAATTTGAGAATACTTACATAGAATCCTCATAACGTATTCAGGAACGGTCGCTCCCGACGCCCTTCCAGCATTTTATACCCTTCATTACTTGTGGGCCTCACCCATAGAGTTGGGTCGATCACCCACCTGTCAACTTCAATTCCCTATTAGTTATATAAAACTTACACGGGAATCAACATGACTCATCAACATGAGTTTTCATGCGCTTAAACAAGGTTAATTCTCACCTTTTGTTAAGCGTCCAGTCATTTCATAGGGTTACGGGTTTTCTAGCATATACAATAACCCGTTTTTCCCTATTCTTTTTTTTTCGTTTCAAATTTTAAGTCAATTCTAGACTTGGGTTTTATCCCGAGTCACTTTAAAATCATTTGCATTATACAAATTCGACATCTTTTAGCTATTTATGACATCGCATAATAAACATGATTCAACCGTCTCAACGGTTTTGTCGATTAAAACATATGACCACTTCGACTCATTAGTTCCATGGTTATTCGTTAATCTTTCTTTTATGCCATTTCAATATAAGATTCAACATTTGTACATCCGTAGATGTCCCAATTGTAACCTTGTTTCATAATTATTGGCTTCACGACCCCCTCTTGGGTTGTTCTTCACTAATTACCACATTCATTATATTGGTTTCACGGCTCCTACAGAGTCGTTCTTCACCAATTTCCATTTCATTATATTGGCTTCATGGCTCCTACAGAGTCATTCTTCACCAATTTCCATTTCATTATATTTCAATTTCATTTTCAAATTATGACCTCATAGGTCCAGATTCTTATTTCGACCCAATTTAGACACATTTATATGCATTACCATTTATCAAAATGTAATCCAGGTTGGGTAGTCCCACCTGGTTGTACCTTAGCACATGCCCATTATGCATTCGAGTCCTAGCACAATGCATTTTGGAGTCGTATGTGTCATCATTCATCCACTTGCTTGGGTTCAATTTTCCTGCAAAATCAATGTCACGTTTGACCACTTCTAGGGTTTTCCTTACCTTGAGAAATTTTCATCTCATTTATGACCTATGGTTCCGATGAACCATTTATGATCACATACCACATGATACACGGTGGTGGCTCCCTAGAACCTTTTTTCTCACCCGTTGTATCATGCTTAGCAATTATATGGTTCTTACAAGACAATAACATGATCCTAATATAGTAGGATTCAAAAGCACTTATCAATTTCAAATTCCCTTGCCCATGACAAGGTTTTCTAGTTTTATTGGTCATGGCCAATAATTTTCCACAGGTTTATACGAGGTTTCTCGCCTAGGCTTTACCCCGTTTCTACCTGCCTCATTGATATTTGGGCTCTCAAAGCCTCCTTTCTTTGTTTCCCTGTAAGATCACCGCCATCATGGCCCGTCATTGATCTACAGAATTGAAATTTTCATTAGCTCAACAGCTTTTATCTACCTTACCGCAGCAAGGTTTTATATATCATATTGGTCATAGCCAATATTTCCCCACAGGTTTATACGAGGTTTCTAGCCTTAGCATTACCCCGTTTCTACCTGGGACACTTCACTCACGCACTTCCCGGTTCAGGTGTGAAAACACCCCCCCGTGCGTTTCCCCGAGTGATAGCTAATAAATCTGCCTTTACCGGCATATAGGAGTTATTATTCCTATCAAACACAATTATCAATAATCAATTTTATGGTTATGTACCTTACCCGGACACTTCATCAAACTTGAACCGATCACTTTTCCCGTTCCCCTGAGCTCAAGGTTTGAGTTTAAGTACTCCCCGAGTACTTAATTCTCTCAAACCATGGCTCTGATACCAAATTGTAACACCCGTATACAATTTGATGTCAAACTTAACAATTCACATCGTTGAAAATTGGTCCCAGAAAATTTTTTGTACAAAACATATGATTTAATAATCATAAACACCATCATTGTGGCTCCCATTTACGAAATATACTAGTAATAAGTTTGACATCCAAAAATGTTCATTAACTTGTACATAAGTTCTTTTTTTACCGCAATACATGAAGGGTCGTTCGTCCTTTGGGTGATCGGTTCTTCAATCGTCTTGATGAGCATCCTTTAAGCTTCCCCCTTTTTACCTGCAATTTACTCACTTTCAATAGTGAGTTTCTATTGCATAAACATGTATAAACATCATTAACAATGATAAATAACAATAAAATTCAGAAAAGGGTTCCTAGGCGTATCGCCTAGATCACCATTATTTTCAAGCGATACGCTTAGAATTTTAGGCGTATCGCCTCCTAATTGACTTGCTCCAAGCGATACGCTTGGAGCCACATTTCCAGGGATTTGGTCAATTTTGGCCAGTTTCATACTTTGAATATTTTTGTGGTTTTTCACCAATTTTGCCAAATTCATCCAGATTCTTTAGGGACTTCTCCCAGCCATTCAGGGCCTTCAAATCACTATTTTAAAACAAGTTTGTAAGGAAAATACATGCCTCCGTCATGGTTACGATACCATAGCCAACCCCGGGTTCAGTCGACCCGTTTGACCCGTTAAGGCAATTTCCTTGTTTCAATCCAGAAAGTTATGAACCAATTAAGGTCTACAACGTGTATTTTGCAACTATATTCACATATACAAGAATTAGGCATAATCATAATTGTATGCACATACCTTGACCGGTCCTTGCACATCTATTAAGGATCAAATTCCTTATTTTACCATTTTGTTTGAGTTTCTATGTTCCAAGACACATAATTACATTCTTATTAATCTACTTGTCATTGGATTGCATAACCATTGTAGATAATGTCCAAATGACCCATTTATTCATTTGACCCGTTAAGACGGGTCCTTGCCTTTGGTATTTCCCAACGGCTCTTTTGACCACTTTTAAGCATTGGGGATCTATGGTTCTACAACCATTTATGATCCTCCTTTCTTTGTTACATGGCATGGATTCTTTAAACCCATTTATGCTCATTGTAACTTATTGTTCGTTTATTGATTCATTTAGAATCTTTCTTGTGGTCAAACCTAGTCGTTTGGGAACCTCTTGGCGATTGGGGCTTCATGGTTCCTAGAACCATTCGTCACCCCTTTATTAAAACACATGGTTCGTTCTATATGTATGAAATTATACTTTTTCATATCTAATACTTGTAACAATAACGATGTTACACATAAAATTGGTTCCTACAACCATTATTAATAAATTACACATTAGCATAAGGTTATGGTTCCTATGAACCAATTAGTAAGTATTATACTTTGACTTAATACTATGAATCCTTTAGAATCATTTGACCCGTTTAACCCATTAGCATGAGTTCTACGATTCATTCACCGCTAATATCATATATTCATGATTCCTTTAGAATCATTTAACCCGTTAGCATGAACTCTACGATTCATTTACCGCTAATATCATGTATTTGTGTAACCATGGTTCCTATGAACCATTTGGTTAAGCATTGTTCTTTGACTCATTACATGCTTAGAGCTTAACTCTAATTTGTTTGACTTTCTAATTACACAATTAAGTAACTTGCCGTATAGGTCAAGTCTAACACTCTTCTAAGCATCATGCATTTTATATCATTGTAGCCAAAATGAGTCATTTCATTCTATACGTAACAAAACATAAATGTTACCTCGAGAGCTTTAACCATTACCACCCGGTTTCCGTCTGCTCCTTCCACTTTGTTACCTACTAAGGTTATCACCCATGTTAAGTTTATATCAAAAATTATCAATATATGAGCAATTCAACTTGTTCACTCTTACTAGCTTTTAAAAACATGAATTCGTGTGCAACATTTTCAGCAGTACTGCAATGACAGTCCATTTTGACCATTTTATAAGTCTTTCCAGCATTCCATGTTCAAACATGGAACGTAGTAGACTGAATTACCTTTCCAGGCATATAAGGCACACCTTCTAACGATGTTTCTATGATTTTATACAATTTTTATAAAAACAGAACAACAACTATATTTATTTCCAAACAGCTTGCTGGAAAATTAAATGGCCATGTTGGTGTGTCGTTTTGACCCATTATAAGTCAGAATCAGCTTCTAGTGTTCAAACACGAAACATAGTATTCACAACAAGCTTTTCGACCGTATATCATACATCCCAAACGGACATTCGAGTGATCTTACACAACACTTTCAAAACAGCCCCATAACTAGATTTTCATCATTTTTATGGTTTTATATCATTCCATTTAACACATTATGTAAGCATGAATTTCACATTAGTCCCTACTCACATCTTTGGCACTTAATTTGTTTAATACATTAAGGCCTCATGTTTAGCATTCATAAACATCCATTTGCTAATCACTAGCTCATTTGGACATTTCATCGAGCACTTGGTGTGCATCAACATGATA
Source organism: Deinandra increscens subsp. villosa (assembly GCA_039602395.1). NCBI lineage: Eukaryota > Viridiplantae > Streptophyta > Magnoliopsida > Asterales > Asteraceae > Deinandra > Deinandra increscens. The sequence continues at coordinate 15,616,882 of JBCNJP010000003.1, forward strand.
TCATCATTTCAACCTACTTTGATTTAGGTTTAATTCCCATAACTTGCATATCAAGGTTTTACAACAATGTTTCACCTTATCATGCATCAATTAACTCATACAAGTAAACAAACACACACAATTTCAGCAATTAACAACATGGAAATCCAAAAGCTTAACCCCCATGGCTTAAAATTCGTAGCCTAAAATTCACCCCACCAAAACTTGATGTTTTGGTCACAATTTCAAGCATTTATGTGTCTATATCATGGGCATATCAATATATAATCATCACAACACTAAATCACAGCTTCAATCATGGTATTCTATCCATAGAATTCGGATTTCAAGCATGCAAGTATGTAGAGATTACCTCCACTAAAGCCTCTAATAGTTAAGAAGGGTTCTAGGCTTCTAAATCTTGATTTCCAATCACAAAATCGCAGCTTTGATCCTCCAATTGATGGATTTTCGAGATTGGTGATGAAGAGGGAGCTGGTCGATCTCCTGGTCGTGAAATACGACCTCCCCTTCTTCCCTTTTCTTTTTGTTGTATTCTAGTTTAGGCTATTAGCAATTCTGGTCCCTCTATTTTAGTTCTTGTTTTTATTTCAACCAAAACTTGGATTTACCCATTAAACCCCATAGTTTCGCATAACGATTAAATATGACCAAGTTGGGGGTTTTTAACTTTTCATGTTACATAATTTAACATGTTATTTAACATATGTACCCGATCTAAAAACCGGGATGTTACATTGTAAACGAGTTCTTCAAAATCACCGGCCTCTCCACTCCCAGACAATGCCGATGGTATGGAGGATTCTTTTCTCCCTTGACAACTTGAACAATTCCCGGAAGCTTGAGATGGGGATTCCTGAAGTTTGTGCTGCCTACAACTTGAGAACCCACGGGTTTAGTCGCTTCGTTCTTCAAGCCCGTTCTTCCAATTCCCAATTGATTCCTCGTGCGTCACACAATGACCACGACTGGAAAAGAAAATTCTTCTTCGTCAAACGTGAATCCATCGTTGGGGGTGATTCATTGCCGATGAAGTGGGTTTTGAAGGGTAGGAAACCGATTCACACACTGTATTTGAATTTCTTTGAATCTTTCTAATGAGTTTTTCATGTTTCTTGCAGCTCCCAAATTTTCTGATCTTGTTGAAGTGACCGATAAAGCTGTAGAGAAGACTGCCTCTTTCCTGGAAATCCCACCTGCTGAGAGAACCTTCGCCATCGAGAGTGCCAACAGCGAGCAAAGCTTCTCAATTAACCACTCAGAAGCCGTCATGTCTGGTACGTATTTGAGCTTCTCAAGTATATATTTTGAATTGAGCTTCCTAGTTCTGACTGCTTTCTTTCATGCCAATAGTTTCCAAGCCTGCAACTGGATTCTCCCTGGATGACCTGACTTCCTACCTGGATGTGAAGGAGGAGAAGCCTGAGCCCCTGACTAGCATCCGGCCTCCCGTTCCAGGGCCAAAACAGCTTCCTCCAGCAAGAAGAGGAAGGGCTCGGAGGGTACTGTGTTCTTGGAGAGCTTTGATGGACTGAGCCCCACGGAGACTAGCAACAAGCTTCTGAGCCTGCACACAATGAAAAAACTGGTAAGTGTAAACATAAGATTCTCATACCTTAGCAGCATCCGGAAAACGGCTGAGATTCCTAATTGATTTCACTGTCTCTCTTTCACAGGGCATCGAGCAGCTTAACGCTGCGTGCATTGAGGATGAGACCAGGCTGGCGGTGGTCCAAAAGAAGCTTAATGAGGCAAGGAACACCATCCGCATCCAAGGGGAGATAGCTGAGGGCAAAACCCGCGATTATGAGCACAAGATGAGGGAGGAGGAACTGAGGTTCCAGGTGGCTGCGCAGAAGGAGGATGCTATCTCGAAGCAGTCGGCTGCTCGCAGCGTGCTCCAGGCAATGCTGAAGATGGCAGCAGAAGCTCATGCCGAGGGGTTCACTTGCTCAAAATGGACGGTGGATACCTGGAAGCTATCCTTGGAGAAGCTGGAGAAGGCTGGGAAGCCGGCCAGTGAGGATGAGCCGCTTGTGACTGAAGCTGCTGGTGCCGATGCGGGTGAAAAGGGGAAGTCTGGAGAGAAGGCAGACGAAGAAGATGCTGGCGGGAAGCTGGTGGTTCCCGAGAAGGCGATGGGCGATGAAGATAATGCAACGGTCTGAGCCCTCTTTTTTAGTCTGTAGTTTGTTTTTCTGGTGGTGTGGATGTCTTCAAACAATTTCTTTTCCTTGTCTTTGCTGAAACAATACTAGAACAAGTAACAACAATGGTTGGGGATCCTGGTGGAGGGATCTTGCAGTTTGCAAGACGAAGCCAGGGTTCCCAACAAGCTTTTGACCTCTGAGCTTCCCAAGGAGGGATCCTGAGGTTTTCAGGACGAACCTTGGGGAGCTCAAATCCCGTTTGAATATGTTGATAATATGACTGTATTTTGATTACTTGGAATGTGTTTTATATTTACTTTACATATTTTCAGAAATTTGAAACATAGTTAGTAACAAAAATTCATATAAGTCAATCATCAATTTCGTAGTGAAGTTTAAAATTTTCATAGGATTAAGGTCAATTAAATCAAACAAACATAATATTATGACCTTTGGAATCTTCCATAGAAAATATTCTCTGTATAGTCGAGAATCCTATCAGGAATCCTCACAGGGATCCTAACAGGTTACCTTAGGGGAGGCGGTATCATGGGCGGTTCCAAGGCCCGGCTCCCCTGAACCGCACTACTCCACAAAGCCACCATACCATGTGTGCAAGGCTCCTCCATGCGGCTCCACTTTTCTTGTTTTCACGGTTTCATGAAGCCACTCAAAGCCGCCCAATATTACATTTAATGTTTGAAATGGTTTCCAGATTTACCATGTGGCTTCACCAAGCCACACCACATGGTGATCAAGGCTTCACCAAGCCTTGCCACAACCATACCCCCTCCCCTTATAGGATTTTAGACCGTTGCTTTCAGGATTCTGACAAGAATCCCGTTTATGTTGGAACTTGTGATCTTGGGAAGACCTTTCCTCAGGATTCTAACAGGAATCCTGATCAGAAAATAGAAGGATCTTTTCATCATATAGCTTCAGAATCCTAACAGGAATCCTGACCAAGTGCAACCTTTTGAGCATCCTGCCCTTAAACCTGTAAGGCAAAATAAAAAGGATCCTGGTATAAAACCAAGGATGAAGTTATTAACATACTGGGGTTACACCCGGGATTCTTGGGACTAAGCCAAAACTGGGGACAAGCCCGATAAACTGGGGACAAGCCCGATAAACTGGGGACAAGCCCATACGTAAGTGACATGTAAATGCCAAAACCTTAGATAATTCGTGAGGATAGCACGTCTGCTATTACTTGAGAATCCGCCCACTAGCGAATAACGAGCGCTCCTGGCGATTCTTAGAAAAGGTGGAAACCTTTTAAACCTTAGTTAACACGTAAGCGTTAAAAACCTTGAGAATCCTCCCAGCAGCCTCCAGTGACAAGATTGTCAACCACCCGTTAGAATGGACTGGTCCGGCCACCTTGAGCATACTGGTGGAAAACGTGCGCTCCTGGCGAGGGTCGTGCGCTACTGGCGATTACCCAAACGTAGGAGAGGAGTCAGCCTCTCAAACCTTCGAAGGTATGCGGGATTACCTTAAGCGTAGAAGAGGTGATCAGCCTCTAACTGGGGATATACCCAAAAATACTTCAGTTAGGATTCTCAAAATCTTATATCATTTGAACAGTGAGGATCCTTGAGATTCTGCCTGGGATTCCCATCGGGATTCTCACATAAAATAGGCTTTAAGGTGGATGGCATTCCAAGCTCTTGGCATGGGCTCTTCTTCCATATTCACCGAACGGTATGCTCCCTTACCTTCTTCAGAATCTATAAGGTAAGGACCTTCCCACTTGGGTGCTAACTTCCCATCAGCAGGATTAGTGGTATTCTGAAAAGCTTTCCTCAAGACCAAGTCACCCACTTGGAATCTTCTCAGCCTAGTATTCTTGTTATAGGATTTTGCTATCCGTTGCTGGTAAGACGCCATCCGGATTCTGGTCATGTCTCTGAGCTCCTCAACTGTTTTGAGATCCTGAAGAACATTATGATCGTTGGTTGCTGACTCTGGCTGTTGGAAGTACCATTTCTGTAGGGATTACAACTTCTGCCCCAAACACTAATGAGAATGGCGTTTGGCCAGTAGCATTCTTTAGGTGTGGTTCTATCCGCCCAAAGGACAAATGGCAGCTCCTCAGCCCACTTTCCTTTCTTGGAACCCAGCTTCTTCTTGAGGTTGTTGATTATGATTTTGTTACTGGATTCTGCCTGTCCATTAGCTTGAGGGTGGATAGGCGTTGAAGTGATCATCTTAATGCCCCAGCTTTTACAAAAGCTTGTAGTTCTCTTGCCGATAAACTGGGAGCCATTGTCGCATATGATTTCCGCCGGAATCCCAAATCTGGTGAGGATATTCCTTTTGATAAATGATATAACCTCTTTTTCTCTTACTTGTACGTAGGCTTCTGCTTCGATCCATTTGGAGAAGTAATCTGTCATGGCAATCATAAACACCTTTCCTCCAGGAGCTTTGGGCAGCTTACCCATAATATCCATGCCCCACTTCATGAATGGCCATGGGGATACTATAGGATGCAGATGCTCAGCCGGTTGGTGGAGGATATTGCCATGCCTTTGACTAGCGTTACATTTCTGCGAGAAGCTTGTGGCATCCTTCTTCATGGTTGGCCAATAATATCCGAATCTGAGGAACTTCGAGAACAGCACCCTGCCCCCAGTATGGTTCCCACAATCTCCACTATGGATGTCTTTAAGCACCTCAAGAGCTTCCGACTTTTCCAGGCACCTCAAATAGATACCTGTAAGAGATCTTCTATATAGGATATCATTAATAATAGTATAGGGTACTACCTTTGTGCGAAAAGCTCTGGGGTTTTCACCCTTGGGTATCTCCCCATCTCTGAGATATTTCCTGATTGGGTAAGTCCAGGATTCCTGAGTATTCTCGGGATCCTCAACTTTTGCTCCAGTGTTGTGGTCGACAGCCTGAGCTTCCTGTCGATCTATCGCTGGCGTCAAGATGTGAGTTATTGGAATCTTGACATCCTCAGGGATCCTGAGAGATGAAGCAGAATTCGCCAAAGCGTCGGCTTCCGCATTATCTTCTCTTGGGACCTGCGAAATGTTAAATTTTTCGAAAAATAGAGATATTTTTTTAACAATTTCAAGATACTTGATCAGATTCTCCCCCTTCACTGCATAAGAGCCATTAAATTGGTTAGTCAGTAGAAGGGAATCAACGAATACTTGAATGGACAGGATTCCCAGATCTCTAGCCAGTTGCAGTCCAGCAATCAAGGCTTCGTACTTGGCCTCGTTGTTGGTAGCCTGAAACTCGCAAGATATAGATAGAGGTATTATGTCCCCTTGTGGCGATTTTAGCAGGATTCCCAGTCCAGTTCCTCTGACATTAGAGGAGCCATCAGTGAAGAGAATCCAATCTTCTTTGAGCTTCTCAAGCTTTTGGACTTCTTTTTTAGCTTCCGGTTCTATGTCGCTGCTGAAATCCGCCACAAAGTCAGCTAATGCTTGAGATTTGATTGCAGTTCTTGGTTCATATTTGATGTCGAAGGCACTCAGCTTGACTGCCCATTTGGCCATCCTGCCTGACATCTCCGGCTTCCTGAGAACTGACTTAATAGGATAGTTAGACATCACAATTATAGTATGCGTTTCAAAATAATGTCTAAGTTTAGTGGAAGCCATTATAAGAGATACAATTAACTTTTCAAGATAGGAATACCTGGATTCTGCGTCTAGCTGAGTTTTACTTACATAATAGACCGGATGCTGCTGACCTTGGTGGTTTTTTACTAAGACAGCACTTACTGAGCTTCCGGATACAACGAGATATAAGTATAGTGGCTCCCCATCTTCTGGTTTCATCAGGAGCGGAGCTTCTGATAGGTACTCTTTTAGGCTTCTCTGGGCTTCTTCATGTCTATCAGTCCACTCGAAATTCCTGTTCTTTCTTAGAATTTCATAAAAGTCTTTGCTTTTCTCTGAGGATCTCGATATAAACCTGTTGAGTGCTGCAATCCTTCCTGTCAATCTTTGAACTTCCTTTATGTTTGAAGGGGATTTTAGGTTGAGGATTGCTTTAATCTGCTTAGGGCTTGCTTCGATTCCCCTTTCGGTCACCATGTAACCCAAGAACTTCCCATCTCGCACCCCAAAGTGGCACTTGGAGGGGTTGAGCTTCATATTGTAGTGGTCAAGGATGTCGGAAGCGGTTTTGAGATCACTGACATGGTTTTCCGCCTTTTTAGATTTCACAACCATGTCATCAATGTAAACCTCCATCGTGTCCCCTAGTTGTTCCTTGAACATCATGTTGACGAGCCTCTGGTAGGTGGCACCTGCATTACGTAAACCAAAAGGCATAGCAATGTAACAATATATACCTGTTGGGGTTATGAAGGCCGTATGCTCCTGATCTGAGGGTTCCATTTGGATTTGTTGGAATCCTGACGAGGCGTCCATAAAGGTGAGCATCTCATGTCTTGCTGTGGCATCCACCAATGCGTTTATGTGGGGAAGTGGAAATGGATCTTTCGGACATTCCTTGTTCAAATCTGTGTAGTCAACACAGACTCTCCATTTCCCGTTCTTCTTTTGAACCACCACTACATTGGCTAACCATTTGGGATACTTGACTTCCTTGATCATTTTTGTTTTGAGAAGCTTATCGACTTCTTCTTGAATTACTGCGTTCGTTTTGGGGGCGAACTTCCTTCTCTTCTGCTGTATGGGCCTGAAAGAAGGATCCAAACCAAGTATGTGAGTTATAACATGTTTAGGTATACCTGTCATGTCTTCATGTTTCCAAGCGAAGGTAGGCCTTCTGGCTTTGAGAAGCTCAATCAACTTCTCTTCAACATCTTCTGGGATGCTGGATCCAATGAGCACCTTGATCTCAGGATTCTCGGGATCTAATTGGACTTCTTTGACATCGAGCTCCCTATCTTCTTGCTCTTGGGGTGCTCTTTTCTGTAATTGCTATCATTTCGTCACTTTTGTTGAGTTCTTCATGGAGGTTGAGTAGCAGTTCTTGGCTTCCTGCTGGTCGCTTTCAATCCTGACAACTCCCCATGGTGTAGGAAGCTTGATACACTGGTGGTATGTAGAGGGAACTTCCTTCATCTCATGAATCCAAGGCCTGCCAAGAATAATATTGCAACAGGAGAGGGTATCTATAGCACAGAATTTTTGCATACAATTTACTCCCTCTATATATACTGGTAGTTTAATATCTCCAACTGTACTCTTGGTTTCTCCGCTGAAACCCACCAGGACTGAGGATCTTGCCACAATTTCGGATTCCGGGATGCCCATCTTCTTGAGCACATCTAGACGAATTATATTGACAGAGCTCCCGTTGTCAATCAGGATCCTGCGCACAAAGTGGTTAGCGATATATAGAGTAACTACAAGGCTGTCATGGTGGGGATCCAGAACGTGAGAGCGGTCGCTCTCATCAAAGGATATAGTCTTTTCCTGTGTCAGGGTGGAAGTCCGGACAGGTCTGGATCCCTGTTCAGACTTAGATTCTTTAGCGTGCTTCTTTGCTGAGGAATACGAGGTGCCACAAATATTTGAGCCTCCTGATATGAAGTTGATGATTTGAGCATCCTGTGGTGGAGAGGCTGCTCTTTGAGGGGCTTGTTCAGCTTCCTGAGTTTTGCTTCTCTTTCTACCCAACAACTCTTTGAGATGCCCTTTGTTGAGTAGGTAGCTGATTTCTTTCCTGAGTGTAATGCATTCATCTGTCAGATGACCGAAATCCTCGTGATAGGCACACCACTTCGATTTATCTTTCCAGGATGCACGCTTGGTATCTTTCCTGGGCCATCTTGCTTTTTCACCACCAATGTCAACTGAAAAACAGTATTCAGATACCTTGGGGTATTCCTCATCATCGTCATCTTGATCCACGGCATTAACTTTTTGATTATCCTGTTTGGAATATGGCTTGGATCTGTACGGTTTCCCAGGGGATTCCGATTTCTTGTTGTTGTGATCATACTTGGGGATATCCAGTCTTTGGTGAATTTTCTTGTCGTCTTCCAATCGAATGAACCTTAAGGCTCTGCTTCGAACTTCATCAAAGTTCCTGCAAGGAGTCATGACAAGATCGTCGTAAAAACGGGAATCCCTTCGGAGTCCCATCTTGAAGGCTTCAACCGCGTCTGCCATATCCAGGTTGGGAATCTCCAAAGATTCTCGTCCGAATCTGGCAATGTATTCTCTGAGCGGCTCGTCTGATTTCTGGACTATCCTGTATAAATCACCGGTTAGTTTCTCAAAGGTCCTGCTACAAGGAAATTGACTATTAAACATATTAACCAAATGAGAAAACGAAGTAATAGTGTTGGGAGGAATGCTCAGTAGCCATTTCATGGCCGGTCCTGTTAAGGTTGAACCAAAGCCTTTGCATAGACAGGCTTCTTTGATTTCTATTAGAATGGGATTGATTTCCATGCGCTCCCTGTAATGTGCCACGTGCTCTTCAGGATCTGTGGTTCCATCGTAAAGCTTCATGCTTGGAGTTTGGAAACGCTTCGGGATCTCCACTTGGGAAATCGACCAAGCAAATCTGGAGATCTTGTGGCTTTCCATAGGAACCTCAGGAATAGGCTTCAGGATCCCTGGAACACTTGATATCATCTCTTTCAACTTCTGGAGCCCCCTAGCGATACTTGGGTGAATACCTGCATCATGAGGAGCACCCTGGTTAGAAACGATAGGAATTGAATTGGCACATTACCTGGGACAGGATTCTGGATTGGAATCCTGGGACTGTAGCCATAGTTCGCTGGGATGCTCGGCTCTGTAGTGGTTGTTGTTTGCATGGGGACGAAGTCACCATCATGCACATCTGAGGAACTAGTCTTGAAAACTCCTACAGATACAGAAGGATTAAAATATTGATATCCTTGGGGGTTCCGACTTGGATTCCCAGCAGAAAAAGGATATCCTTGAGACGGCGAGGCTGAGGATCCCGACAGTGGTGGAATCCAAGGACCCTTGTAGTGTGACTGTGAGGATTCTGGTGGGACAGCTCCTGAGAATCCAGCAGTACTCTCTGCATATCCAGCAGCCTGAGAAGTCATTGTAGGGGCTGTAGTGAAGCCTGTAGTTGATTTGTAACCGTAGCATGCCAGATCCGAGGATCCTGACGCATTGAAGTCAAGATGCCTGGGAAACAGAGGACTTTGCTCCTCCACAGGTTTCTTAGACTTCTTAAGCTGCTCGATCTCCTTCATCACCGTTTGGTTGGTCTTCTCTTGCTGATCCATTTGACTTTTTACCTGCTTAATCAAGGAAAACAAATCATTGTTAGTGATAACAGGATCAACAGATTAAACCTGGGATCCTGTGAAGACAGGATAGTCAGTTTTTCTCGGCTGCTCGTCCACTTTCTTCTGTCAGTCATTGGTTTTCTTCTGGCTTCCTGGAGCGGAAGGTAGAGGAGGAATGGAGGACGATGTAGAGGCCGAAGCATATTTTTATAGGTTTGATATCTTTGGGATTGGAGATCAAATGAAGTGAACAAAGTATGAAATTTTTGGTAAGATTAAGCACCACTTGCCCCACGGTGGGCGCCAAACTGTTTTGGTCAAAAATTCACTTGGGAATCCTGTATTCCAAACTTAGAATGAGAGGTAGTGTGCTTGAAATGTAAAGTTGAACACAAGGATGTAATGAGGGAAAAATCCAGGATCCTTCGAGTTGCCTCTAGGAATCCTAGCAAAAAAACCTCGGGAGCCGGCCTAAAGAGCCTGCTTCCTCACAATTTTATTGATAGGAAACTGAAAATTACAAGTGTTTTGGAGGTATGATCGATCAAACTAAGTGTTACAGAAATTGTATGCTATCAGAGCTAAAGTGTGAAGGAGTTGTGTGTGTTCCTATTGATCGAATCCTCGTTTATATAACAAACTAACTACTAACTAACTATCCAGGATTCTCGGGATCTCTTCTCCCCATTTCTCTTGACCGTTGAAGGAGGTTCGACCCACTCTACCACGTGCAAGCTAGTTAAGACCGAGTCTTCAAGAGGTAGTTAAACTCTTTAACGTTCCTGAAAACAAATAAAACACATGGCAAAAATAAGGGTTAGTCGATAATAAATATTCAGGATACCTGACTGGACGGGATTCCCAACCTGTAGCGAGAGTCCTGATCTTATGTAGCTTTTCTGTGAGCATCCTGAAATCGACCCCTAACTGTTACCTTCTGACAGAGGTATCTTAATAACCTTTTCCTGACATAACATCTCGGCTTGGTTCTTTGACAACCAATCCATACCTACTATGACATCGAAACTACCGATGGAGAAAGGTAACAAGTCTATCCCTAACTTGTGACCTGATAGTTCTAAGGTACCGTTTTCAACTAAGTGAGTTGTGTCAACTAGTTTTCCATTAGTTAGTTCAACCGTGTACTTAGCACTAAGGGGTGTTTGTTTAGCTTTAATAAGTTTGCAAAACTTAAAGAGATAAAACTACGCTCTGCACCCGAATCAAACAAAACATTAGCGAAGTAGTTGTTGAGTAGAAACTTACTAGTTATGACATTGGTATCATTCTTGGCGTCTCCTGTGTTCATGTCGAACGCACGACCACGTCCGTTGTTACCTCCACCATTCCCGCCATTGTTCCCACCGTTTCTATTGTTGTCGCGGTTATTGTTGTTACCGCCATTATTGTTTCTCCTTCTCAGTTGGGGGCAATCTTTCTTTATGTGGCAAGGTTTGCCACATTCAAAACAACCGCCCGGGGCATCAGCTTGATTGTTTTTGGGGTTGGCGTTGTTGTTGTTGACATTTGGCCTTCTCATTATTTCGCCCCAACGGTTCTTTGCCTCGTGGCCTGGCTTGCCACAGCGTTCATAGTTTCTCCCAATTTTGCAACCTCCAGAGTGGTGAGTGTTGCATCTGTTCCAAAACGGGAGTCTTCCCCTGTACCCATTCCTATTATGGCCCCCTCCGTTCTGGTCCTACTTATTGTTACGGTTCTGACCGTAACCTCCATTGTTGTTGTTTCTCTCGTGACCTTGATACTGCCGCTTGTTAGGGTTCGGGTTGTTTGAGAACCTCCCAGATGAGCTTCCAGCATGATTATTGTGAACGGGCTCATCCTCTCGTTTCCTCTAGCCGTCCAGAGCTGCCTTTTCTGTCTTCCTCGGGGGTAGGGTCCCCTGCTCGACGGCCTGGTCAGTCAGTTTGTGCGACAGACGGATCGCCCGTTGCAAGCTAGCAGGGTTTTAAGCAGTAACCATACCCTTGATTTGTGGGACGAGGCCGTCCACAAAACGCTCAATTTTCTTGAAATCAGCATCCATCATGGTTGGACACAAGGATGAGTACTCGTGATATCGATCAACGTAGTTTTTAATCTCAGAACCCACCATCTTCAAGTTTTGGAACTCGACCTCCAATTTCTTCACCTGGTCACGAGGGCAGTATTCCTCCATGATGGCGTCCTTGAACTCTTGCCATGTCATCGCATTGGCGACGTCTAGCCCGAGCATCTGGATTTTAGCATTCCACCAGGTAAGGGCGGAGTCTTCCAAGGTGCCTATTGCGTACATCACTCGATCCCCGTTAGGACATTTGCTCTTTGAGAAAACTTTCTCTGACTTTTCCAGCCAACGGATTAGACCCACTGCCCCTTCAGTGCCCTTGAACATCATGGGTTTGCACCCCATGAACGATTTGAACAAACATTGGTTTTGTCCAGAATTCATTATAAAAATTCGCTTTAGAATTTCTACTCTTAGGTTACAAAGTTTTGCTTAGAGGGAAGGGGAAAAAAAATAAACCCTATATTTATTTCAACGATTCCTTACTTACCATTGTTATGGTTGTTGTTGTTCTGGTTCGCCGGGGCTGCGACAATCCCCTGGTTAATTAAGTTCTGAATTTGAGCTGGTACATTGGCTGAGGGTTGTTCGCGTTGTTTCTGCGTGGAGGCATGGTTTTGATAACATAAAAAAAAATTATTACTCAATTAATATACCCAATATTATTTTCAATTCATAATAAATGTAAGATGAAATTTAAATTCTTATAATATTCATTATAAAAAAAATTCACACCAAATCATAGTCATCACAAGCATAACCAAAAAACATTCATCAAAACTCCCAGAGTTGATATGTTTAATTAGTCACAAGTGAAAAAAAAAGAAATACGATAGGATTTCATTGGAGCAAAGATCAGGAATCTGTAATGTCGGAATCCGAATCCGATTCTGATTCCTCGGGTGCATCCTCTTCGACGTCCAGGAATTCTTCCTCAGGTTCCTCCTCCGGTTCTTCTTCTTGTTCTTCTCCAGGATCCTCCTCCACTGGAGCAACTACCTGAACCGGTTAGGCTGCAATAGGTAATCCCACGTGAACATGGAGGGCTGCCATCTCGGCCTGCAGGTGATCTATAGTTGCCTGTTGTTGTTTTATAGTTGCCTGCATCTGGTTGATTGTGGCTTGTTGTGCTTGGTTAGTCTGCTGATTCTCTATGGAGCGTATGCTGATTTCGTGTATGGCCCCCAAATACCCATGCACTTGCTGAGCCAAATCATTGTGACGGATCCTTGAAACCATATTCTCACGAGCCTTTCCTATGGCATCTTCTATTGCTTCCTCGAATCCAGCAACTTTGTCCATGAGATAGTTATGACCGGCTAGGAGCCCTGTCACAGCGTGCCATAGGGAGAAAGGTTGTGTGGGAATACTAGCCGTGGCCATGTGCAGTGCATCGAGTAAGCCGTAAAGCGTTGGAGTCACCCAACGGAAGTCATTCCTAGCACACGTCTCACGTGTGAAACCTTGGTCCCTCACGTAATCGGCTTTAGTGTAAGGCGCTGGTTCTGACCAAGGTCCTTCTTCATTTCGTGGCCTCTTTCCTTTTGTGTTGTCAGTCTGTTGATTTCCCGGGTAAAAGGTTGCAAAACAAAAAAATACAAAACAAAGAAAACACTAAGTAAGTCCTACTATTCTTGGCAAGCGGGATAAAAAAAATTGGCTTTTTGGGAGATCGATAATTTGAAAAGTTGCAATCACGCTCTGTTTGGATTATAGTCTAGAGCAATTTTCTTGTTTTAGTAAAATAGAATTGCCTAGTTCGTTGTAATCAATGAATCTGATACCAATTTTTCACACCCCCAATTTACCACTAACGGCGTTTTACCGTATGGGGTGTGAGAACAGACCAGGACCCGAGTCAATGATTGCAACAGCCCATTCAATCCACAATTATAATGAAATAAATGCATCAAACATTCATAAGAAAACCATAATTTAAACTTGTAACGCAGCGGAAAGTAATATGCGCAAAACACGCGCCCAATAATTTAAAGTAAGATCAAGCCCATGCAAATGTTAACAAAAGAAATGTTTGTCTCCCAAAAATAAAAGTTTGAAGTCCAAAGCCAAGTGATAACCCGCCACACCTACCAACAACAGAATGAACTCCTAGCGACCTGTAAAAGTTTGGTAAAACCAAGTGTCAGCTAATGCTGGTGAGTTCACTAAAAGTAGTATAATACATATACTAAGTATATAGATATAAATAATAAGCGTTAATAAGAATTGAATACTATCGTAGGTAGCTAGCCTAGTTGTCATGTTCATTAGGAAGTTCGCAACCGAAGCTGACTAAATGTATGTAGGGAATGCCTACACGTTTTGCCTCCCCTGTGTCCATCTGTACACAGTAGTTTTGGCTGACATTAACTCCATCCGACCTCCAGTCAGGTGGGCATCTCGTGCACCGCAGAGCGAGGGTTGTCAGGCCTCAGTAGTACTACTTAATGTCACCATGCTATTTACACTATATAAACGGTCCGATTATGCGAGGGCTTTAACAGATGGGCTATCCTATGCCATGTGATAGTTCACTTATTCAAATGCATTAACGTGTATTTTGTAAGTTACCAAATAACTCGTAAGAAAAGCGGATCACTACCCAAACGGGGTATGATCTACTTTGGAGTGTGAAACTCACCTTTGGGAGCGCTTCTACAAAAACTGCACTCGATCCAAGTGCTTCGTGTTTAGAAAAACGGGAGAGAGTGTATGACCTGCGAGTGAAGGTCTATATAGTGTCAGTTGTGTCACAAGAGATAACGAGCTGACTCGCGACACACGGGTTGATCATGGAAGAGACATGCGCGAGATGGGAGAAAGAGGAAGAGAGAGAAATAGGATCCGCTGAAGTGGTATATGTACAAGTGTCCTATCCTCATGTTACTAGAGTGGTGTGAGTGAAACACAAAAAGCAAATAGCTAGAGCAATGTGATTAACTAATACGGTACAACATAAGGTCAACGGGTGATCCTTATGCAGTCTTTCCATTCCCACGGAGTGGGGACCTAGGACATTTACTGAAGCATAACTACATAGCCTAGGGGTCTAGTCTAACCCTTCACGTAAGCACATTGGTACAGTACAAGTTGAAAACATGCAAGACTAATTAAATCCTAGCTAATCATGCGGATTTGATACTACTAGCTTAATCTAATACAGTAAGTTTGACCAAGTAAAAGTCAACATGCAAGTTTGACCACTAAAGGTCCCTAAATTCAACCCTTGGACCTTGGTCCTCAATTAGCACACAATGCACATTGTAGCCACATTTACCTTGGTTATAAAAATCTAGGACAGCCGCCCACCAACTTTGTTTGGTCAAATTCAATGGGATACCGGGTGATTTAAGAACCTCAATTTGTTCCATATGAAAGAAGACTCCTTCTAGTCTACTTTACAAAAAGAATCACCCCAATCGGGTGAGTATTGATAAAGTTATGATGTTTTGAAGTTTGGTAAAAATAACTAGACAAATTCTGTCTAGTGTTCGACACACGACACAAAACCGGTTTATAACTCATTACCCTTTTGTAGTTAGGTTCTAAAAATTTACAGAATTATTCTTGGTTATAAAATACAAAACTTTCATGTTTTAACCAATTATGTTTATTTGTTTCATCATAGCAAAATTCTTCACACAAGTGTGTGAAGCTAGTTTCATGGCAGAATTGAGTTCCTGTCTCGTTTGGGGCCTTAGGGGTACCAAACTAATTTTAATTTATGTGAGACCAAATCCACAAGAAACCTAACACCTTAATATAACACTAGCAAGCAGAAGCAAGTTATTTGATTCACGTATGAGAAAGTTATGCTACTTTGAAATTGACTAAAAATTAGAAAACTGATTCTGCCAACAGATTATGTGTGCCAACTTCCTGACTCAATAAGTCATTCACTACTTTGAATTAAGACTCAAAATTTTACAGAACGTTAATTTTTCATGTAAGATTTAAACTTCATGTTTCGTGCTTTGGGAAATATTCACGTTATCCTGACCTAAAACCCGAAGCAAATCTGACCTTCCGAAATTTAACAGCCACGTTCACCAAACTTGTGGTGCACATTTGAGTGACCAAATTATGTTCAAAAATTGCGTATTTAGTACCAATGGAAAGCTAAAACAATAAAATTTCGTCTCCAAAAATAATAGAACGTTTTCAACTTCTGGTTTGTGAGTTATGACCCGAAAAATACGACGAAAATTTCTGGCAGAATCTGTTTGCAACCAATCTATGATTTTATGATGACTTTCAATCACCCATACCCCCATAAACCCTAATTTCGAAAATCACAGCCCTACTAGGGTCTAAAAACATGAAAATTAAACCAAGTATACACCTGCAAATCGCACCTAACAGCCATAGAAGCATATGCATCGTGATGAACACCAAGAATCACACAAACTAGTTTAGGGTTTTACCTTGGATTCTTGGCGGGAGAGTGAGATTTGGCAAGACTATGCAAGGACCAAGTACCACACTTGATTCCCGGGATGATGTGGAGCGGTTTAGTGGTCAGAGAGCCGCTGAAGATCACCGGAAAGTTTCCGGTCTCTGCTGCCGTCGGAAGAGATACAAGAGGGGAGAGGGAGCAAGGAATTGCCGTTCAAAATTTTGGGTGATGGGTCTAGGGTTACGACCCCCCCCCCCCCCCCTTATATCTATATTTATTTTTATTTAATTTATTTATTTAAATAAATTAAGTGGTGATTAGTTTAGTAAAAAAACGTACAAGCTAGAGTTGTCAGCTTTATAGATAACACGAAATGAAGGGTATGGTTTATAACATAAAGTTATAAATCAAAGATCGAGCCTATAGAGTATTTCTATAAAGTTTAAAATTTAATAAAACGCCAAATTCGGTTACGTGCTAGGTCTCTCGGGTAATTCGTCGGGTATGGTTGATCAACCAAATGCATCGGGACAGACTCAATAAATGGATTACACGTGTCATTGCATGACATAAAAATACATCGTACATACGGATATGTCTTAGAGGAAAAGTTTCACGGAGTTAACCTGGGAAAACGACAGTTGTCACAAATACCACCAATTGAAGAAAGAAATAGCAGCAGCTGTGAAAACTGGGCAACTGGACCACCTGGTGATGGAAATAAAAGAACAAAAACAAAAAATAGATAAGAAGGCTGAGCAAGCAGTCATCCTTATGACACACAGTTCTCAAAATAAAACGCCAAGGCTGAGAAAAGAAGCATGGGCCAATCGACCTATCTCTTTCCCTTCAATAGACACAGCTATTCCCACACTCAGCCCAATGATCATCATAGCCGAGGTAGCTGGCATACAAATCCACAGAACATATATTGATGGTGGAAGTTCCTTAGATATAATGTATGAATCTTGCTTCTCTCAATTTCCGAGTGATGTTAAACAAGGAATTCGACCTTCAAGGGCAACTCTACTCGCCTTTAGTGGAGATATGGTCCTCCCCAAGGGGGAGATCACACTCTCGGTAACATTAACTGATGGATTGCACATAAGAACCGAGCGAATGACATTCCTCGTGGTCGACAGAACCTCTAGGTACAATATCCTTTTTGGCCGACCAACAATCTATCAATTCGGATGCGTAGTGTCTACAGCACATGGCATGATGAAGTTTCCCACTGAGTCAGGAATAGCCACAATTCAGTCCACGCATGCCGACTGCCAACTAACAGCAGAGGTCATAGAAGGGGCAGCTCGCACTCAGTGTAAAGTGATGAATACCTAGATCATCTATTCACAATTGGCTCTGACTTATCCAACCAAGTCAGGGAGAAGCTATATAATCTAATTCGAAACAGTCTAGATGTCTTCGCATGGACACCGACCGACATGACAGGTGTGCCAAGAGAGATTGTTGAACACCACCTCAAGGTCGACCCTAACTACCCACCAGTCGTCCAGGGCAAGCGGGGCATGGGGAGAGACAAGAGCAAAGCTGTCTGTGAAGAAGTGACAAAGCTAGTCAAAGCTGGCATACTTAGAGAACAAAAGTGGCACACTTGGGTAGCCAACCCAGTGGTCCAAGGATTGTTACCCTCTACCAGCTATTGATGCCAAGGTGGATGCCTTATCAGGATACACATACAAGTGTTTCCTTGATGCATACAAGGACCATCACCAAATCAAAATGGCTAAGGCCTATGAAGAGAAGACAGCTTTCCACACTGACAAAGGCATTTTCTACTACAGAAAGATGCCTTTCGGCCTAAAGAACGCTAGGTCGACCTACTGTAAAACCGTATACGGATCGTTTCCAGATCATAGAATGATAGAGACGGAAGTTTGTCATTCAATTATAGTCAAATGATTACAATACCGAGAGAGTATACATCAATTAAGCTCTGGAGGAGGTTTGGACAGAACCTCCTCTCTCTCACACAGACCACACAGAATGAAATGAACAAACTTAGAGATGATCAACATACCAGTCCTATTTATAGGAAACCAGCTGGCGTACCATATGGTCCGCCGGACCAGTTGGTCCGGCGTACCAACTGGTACGCTGGTTGATATGTTGACATCACCATATACAATAAACCCTATACATTCAATCTATTCTATTCGTACAGTAACGGCCACACACAGAAACTTGTCCTAACAAATTCCCCCTTGGACATTACTGTCGAATGTAAATCTTTAACTTCAAGCAATCTTCAGTCAGTCTGCTGCAGACGCCTCTATCTTCAGCAAACTCCCCTTGACCGAAACTTCAGGTATGCAGGACACAGTTCAGAATCTTGTACAATCACCACAACCAATAAAGTTCCCCCTTGCTTCAAACACTTCCACATCAGGCAAAAGATAACGGTTCACTTCATTAGTCGTTCTCGGCAATTGTTTAAGATCTCTTAAACATCACTACATTTTGACAGAAATCTTCAATCTTCACCGAATTGTAATACATTCTGATCTTGATGAAAACAGACACGATCAGCATCTTCAATCATAGAAATTCCCCCTCAGAATGAAATCCATCCCAATATATCAACAATCAAAGGCTATAACGTCAACTTCATGACTTAACAATGTATCGGGCATTTGATTAGAGAGTTCCAAACCATCATCGAAAACTTTGACATATCGGTTTGCACGAACATCAGAATACACCACCTTTCCATGAAGATCAAAAATCACCATCATCCCCGAATTGATTGCTTTTGAATATTCACTTTTTCAATTGTGAAACTTTGAAATTTTCAAGGGTCTCAATTTCCCCCTAAACAAGTGACATATTCAATTCTTCCATATTTTTCCGTTTGTGTAATCATATCCATGTCTCTGAATCTCTGTCCATCATCAGAAAAACACGTGTTTTTGGATCTCTGTCCATCCTCAAAAACAATGACTACCAACAAACAACACAATCTTGAAATTCGACGACTAATTCATGATAAGCATAAGAATCTGGTAAATCTTCAATAATAATAACCCACAGCTATCGAATCAAGGGTAAATTCGATAACTGATTTAAATCAATGAAATTCCCACGACCTCTCCCCATTCCCGAAAACAACCCCCAGATGTTCATTACTGATTAACAGGGGTTCGGGGGCAGCGCCCCCGAGAAGCGGGGTCCAAGGGGCGGCAGCCCCTGGCGGGGTCCAAGGGGCAGAGCCCCTGGCTGGGGCCGTGCTGATCAGAAGCGGATCAGAAGCTTCAGCGGACCAACTGCGTTGGCGGACCATCAATCAGCGGACCAAATTTGGTTCGGCAGACCATTTGGTACGGCGGACCAGAATTGGTACGGCGTAACCGTCGCGGACCAGAAAATAACTGCTCCGGACCACGTTGAAGATTGTCTTCCTGACCATCTGGTCCGGCGGATGAATCAATTGATCCGGCGGTTGAAGATTGCCTGGCGGATGAGCTGCGGACCAGCAGCGGACCAGACCTCAAAAACGTGAAATTTTGAAATTTCACTCCAGATTCAAAATGTTATCGAATTTCTTCAATCAAACACCACTGTTAGGTGCGAAAATGATTCAGGAAGGTTCGTTTGAACAAAAATCAAGCAAAACGACACTGAATCACACCTAATCAGCCATTTAACGTCTCAAAAACTTCAAAAACTCAAGAACAAGATCTGGAAATTGAACCAACGGCTCTGATACCAGTTGTAAAACCGTATACGGATCGTTTCCAGATCATAGAATGATAGAGACGGAAGTTTGTCATTCAATTATAGTCAAATGATTACAATACCGAGAGAGTATACATCAATTAAGCTCTGGAGGAGGTTTGGACAGAACCTCCTCTCTCTCACACAGACCACACAGAATGAAATGAACAAACTTAGAGATGATCAACATACCAGTCCTATTTATAGGAAACCAGCTGGCGTACCATATGGTCCGCCGGACCAGTTGGTCCGGCGTACCAACTGGTACGCTGGTTGATATGTTGACATCACCATATACAATAAACCCAATACATTCAATCTATTCTATTCGTACAGTAACGGCCACACACAGAAACTTGTCCTAACACCTACCAGTGTCTGATTAACCAGGTGTTTGACAATCAGATTGGAAGAAATATGGAAGCCTATGTTGACGATTTGGTCATAAAAAGCCAGACCGAAGAAAGAATGGTTGCAGACATCGAGGAAACCTTCGGCCGACTTAGAGTTGTCAACATGAAACTCAACCCGGCCAAGTGCTCATTTGGAATGAAACAAGGCAAGTTCCTGGGCCACATAATCAGGGAAAAAACATCATGGCCAACCCAGAAAAAAATCAGGGCCATCACCCAGATGAAACCACCACAAAGCCTGAAAAAACTCCAATGCCTCAATGGCCGACTGGCAGCACTTCACATATTCATTTCCAAGTCAGCTGAAAAATCTATGCCTTTCTTCCGGACATTGAAGCAATACACTGAAACTAAGCAGTTTATATGGACTGAAGAAGTCGATCTAGCATTCACAAAGTTAAAGGAGGAGTTGAAAGGCTTGGCAGCAGTTACTGCACCAGAAGTGGGTGAGGAAGTCATCCTATACCTCTCGATCGGTGAAGAGGCAATCAGCTCAGTCCTCTGCACCGAACGGGGAGACACACAAATGCCAGTTTACTTCATAAGTAGATCCACGAAGGATCCAGAAACCCGGTACTCAAAACTTGAGAAACTACTCTTAGCTTTGATTCATACGGCTCGACGACTACGGTGATATTTCCAAGCCTACAAAATAACAGTGCTTACCAACTACCCAATGAGGGAGATCGTTCAAAGGCCAGAAACTTCAGGAAGATTCGCCAAGTGGGCAATCGAACTGGGAGAACACGAGCTCCATTTCAAACCAAGAATAGCAATCAAGGGGCAAGTGCTAGCAGACTTTCTAACAGAGCTGAAGGCCGAATCGAATGCTACTGAGTCGAACCCAACAGAGTGTAGTCTACCTCCACCAATCACTGGCAGTGATGCATGGACCCTATACACTGATGGAGAAAAAAATAGTGAAGGGTCCGGTGCTGGGTAGTGCTAATTGACCCAAATGGGGTAGAAGTAATCTATGCTATACGACTTGATTTCCCAAGTACAAACAATGAAGCAGAGTACAAAGCCTTACTGGCTGGGCTGAGGCTAGCTAGAAAAATGAATGTCAAACGGCTGTTAGTAAAGGTCAACTCACTCTTAGTCACTAAGAAAGTGAATGGAGAATTCGAAATACATGGAGAGGCTATGCAGAAGTATGCTAGTAAAGTCAAAGAGATAGCATCTCAATTTGAAGAGTTTCAAAACATTCAGATACCGAGAAGCCAAAACAAGAAGGTTGATGCATTAAGCAAACTTGCTTCACTTGCATTAGCCCACTTAACAAAACAGGTGCCAATAGAGATAATCCATAGTCGAACAAATGAAATAGAAGAGGTCCTTACTTCTGAGACAGACACAACTAACAGCTGGATACCACCCATCAAGAGCTACTTGCAAAATGGCACTCTACCAGACTCAACACTAGAGGCTGCAAAGCTGAAAGCTCTGGCAATCCAATACACAATGCATAACGACAAACTTTACAAGAAGTCTTACCTTCAACCTTGGCTAAAATGTCTAACAACAGAGGTGGGCCGATATGTGATGAGGGGACTATATGAAGGCATATGCGGGACTCACTCAGGCCCCAGATCAATAGTGACCCGAATGATGACAATGGGCTACTACTGGACAACCATGTACACAGACACCGAAAAGGAGATCCACAAATGCCAAGGGTGCCAAATGCATGCCAGTGTGCAAAGAGTACCAAAGCACAACATGATCCCGGTAACATCTCCATGGCCTTTCTACAAGTGGGGAATTGACATTGTTGGACCCTTCCCAAAAGCACCAGACCGAGTCAAATTTCTCATCGTGGCAGTAGACTACTTTACCAAGTGGCTAGAGGTCAAAGCAGTAGCTAAAATCACAGGTATACAAACAATTTCAATTTTTAACGCAAATTGTATTACCACTACGGCTTTCCAAACAAATTGTCTCAGACAATGGAAACAATCACAGGTAAGCAAGTTGTCAACTTCGTATGGGAACACATTGTCTGCCGCTATGGCCTTCCAGGAAAGATTGTCTCAGACAATGGAAAACAGTTTGCAGGTAACACAAAATTGCCAACATTGAGTGAGCTACTTACCATTACAAGATTTCCACGAAAAGCTATCTTAAACAAAGGAAAACAATTTGCAGATAACCCATTCAGATCATGGTGCCACGAGCTACAGATCACTCAAATCTTCACCTCAGTGGCTCATCCACAAGAAAATGGCCAAGTGGAGAGAACAAACAGGTCAATTGTCTCCGGGATCAAAGCAAGGCTGGGCAAGGAGGGAAAAGGGTGGCTGAATGAACTCCCAAGTGTCATCTGGGCAATCAGAACAACTGAGAGGACTAGCCATGGGCATACACCATATAGCCTCACTTTCGGCTCAGAGGCTGTCATACCAGCCGAAATTGGGATGCCCACTTGTAGGTCCGAGATCAACAACTAATCACGATATTCTATCACAAACGAGTGCGGAATCCTCGTAAGTGATTGATTCAAGAAGAAAGATGAAGAGAACACAAGTATACGATGATTAAACGATAAAAACTTGATCTTTGCACATAAGAAAACTTGTCGGGTACAAAACTGAAAATCGTAAACTCTCTCTATCTCTGTTTACGATCGTGAACACCACTGGATCGTAAACACAAGGCTGCTCTCTAAGAATCGTAATCAGCAACCCTCAACAAGGAGGTCAAGTGGTCTATATATAGACCACCATTGGGTTTACTATTGGGCCCCTTTTTGATCATAAACCCAATAGTAAACCCAAGCCCAATCATAAACTAGCCTAAACAATAGCAAACTAGCCTATAATTCTAATGAAACCCTCTAAGCCCAGCCCAACTTATTTAATATTACAAGCCTTATAATCTAGCCTCTACAATCTTCCCCTAGGCTTGTGATATTAAATGTCTTCGATCTTTGAAATTCTTCTTCTTGAGTAGCTGGCATAGATGCTGATGAAGATTCTTTCCGCATAAATCTTCAATGGGTTTCTTGACGGGCACTTGGGACTTCCTCTTGATCAGCATCAGCTTGAACTTCTTGAAATGAACAAGTTAATGAGATGGAGGATTCTCAATGAATCTTAGGTAACTGTCTTGAATCTTCAAAAATTAGAGGGTAAAAGGTTTGAACACCTCTAACTTTGAAGAATTTGATTGTTGAACTTGGATCTTCATGAACTCTGACTGCTCTCTGCATCACTTTCTTCAACGAGACTTGAAGTCTTCTGCTTCCCCTAAGCTTGTGAACATCTTCTTTGATAATCTTTTAGAAGCTTGTAAAGAACCCAACAACTTCCCCTGAACACTTGCTTATTCAGATGGTAGTCTTGTCCGGCTGGTTCTTTAACTTTGAGCAGCAGCAGCAGCATCTTTCTATCATCAACCTGTCTGACACACATTTGAAAAAAAATATGCTCCACTAGACATTTGATGACTGGTCTTTGGGTTAGAAGGTAATTATCATCAGTTTAGTTGATTCAAATTAACATTATTTTAACCAAAAACCCTAATATAGATTACGGGTTTTCTATAAAACTTCCCCTGAACCCAAGACCTCTAAAGACTTCCCCTTAGCTGATTACTTCCCCTCAGCTAAGGACTTCCCCTGAGATAATACATATTATCCTTGAGTTCCCTTCGGATACTATGTATTATGGAAGTCTTTTCGGATAATACTTATTATCCTCCCTCCTTCCCCTAAAAATTTGTCAAGATCTAACGGAGGAAGTCTTTTCCATTAGATAATAAGTATCATCCTCGAGTTCCCTTCGGATAATACTTATTATCCCATACTCCTTCCCCTAAAAATTTGGCAAGATCTGTCGGGGGCATATTGTCATGCATTAAAACCCATAAAAAACACATTTTGACTTCTCAAATCAACCTGGCCAAGACGAAAACACACCAAAAAGAACTTAACGACTCACACACGAAAGATATAAACGAAACATGAGAAAGTTTACAAGGGATCAAACCGTATGAATCTGACTGAGGAACCCTTTTCAGCTTCAGTTACACAACTAGTCCAGGTGATTGCCGGTATGTTTGTCCGCTTTAAACTCAAACCCGTTTAATCCCAACCGAATGCGTCATGCTTAATATAGTACATTATTACCGTCATGTTTAATTGTCCCCACACCCAAGCGTACACAGCAAAACCTACCCAACCTCAGAGTTTATTGAGGATTCACAAACCCCCAACTTGAGGAACCATGCAACACCGCTATGACTACCACTTATTTTCTTAACCATCAGTTGGTGATCAGGTCGGCCGCTAAGCACGCAAAGAAGACCAACTGAGTAATTTTCTTTTCTTTTTCTTTTTCACAATTTTCATATATATATTTTTTTAATTCTTTTTCTTTTCTTTTTCTTTTCTTTTTATTATGTGGTGTAGTCATGACAGCAGAGACATGGCGTGTGAGAGAGTGAATCCTAGGTAATTACCACTCTCAACCCATTTTTGTCGGGACTCAGTCTTTTAAACCATGCAACCTAGGATGGGAAACTAAACATATATATCTTTTAAGTTCACTGCACTTTCATTGGAGGTCATAAGTTTAGGTCGAGCCTACCGAGCATATCACCGTGGAGCTTGCCTTTCACTTCCCCTAAACTTCTCAAAAACAAGAGACACACAATTAAAAATTGAAAAGCACACTATTTTTGAGGGGTCAACTTTTTCTTTATCTTTACATTTCTTCCCCTTGCTTTTTGATTTTTAATGTCACAATGTTGTGAACATCATTTTTTTAAACGATAAAAATAAAACACACAAACACACTTAAAAGAACAAAACACAAAAATTTGAAGATATCTGGCCAAGCTAACTTTCAAAGTATTGATTTGAAAATTTAGAAAATTGGGTTTCATGACATGCACACTTCATTGCATTTGAAGTCAAACACATAATCAATCACCAAGTGAAAATTTTAGGAAATTTGGTTTGACTCAAAACACCCTTTGCTTCCTCATCATTCAAACAACCAAGTTAAGAACAGTACCTTTCATGCTGATTTTGACATTTTACCTCTCAAAGAGACATACCTTCCATTGTATAGATTGCTTGACATGTCATGAAGATACGCCTCCTAAACAGTGCCTGGAACAATCACTTATCAACAAACAAATTAGTAATAAAAATGTTAATGATAATCCTCCTTGATCGTTCCTGCACAGAGTGAGAGATTAGTTAGCTAATAGTACCCAGGCCATTGTTTTTCTGGGTACTCCTGAGGAGTCAGTGAATGAAATTTCCTTTAAAAACATTCCTTTTGAAACATCAGGAAGTTGGGATGGAACTGCCTTGGTTTTAGGTTTCCAAGTTCCAGGTGATTTAACATTTGTTTTAGTCACTTTTGGTGCTGTGACTTTAGGTATTTCAAACTTCTTCATTTTAGTTTCATTTTTCAAAACACTTTTTTGTTTTAGTCACCTTTGGAGCTGTGACTTTAGGTATTTCAACCTTCTTCGTTTTAGATTCATTTTTTTAAATAGTTTTAGTTACCTTGGGAGGGGTAACTTTGGGTTTTTCAGACCTTGGTTGTTTTGAAAATGGTTTCATCACCTTTTTCTGAAAATTTTGGTAACTTGGAAAGCTGTTGTTTTGATTTGAAGATTTTCTTTCAGCTTTGGCAGCACCCCAATGTTGATCAGAGGGTTTAACCTTAGGAGTAACAGTCTTCATTGCCTTAGGTTTTTGCACCATCATTGGCTTAGACTTCACAGACTCCTGAGATGAAACCCTTTGAGTTTTTGGATAATAGGGTTCATAGGGGCGATACAGACAGTTTCTAGCAATATGACCAGCAATGCCACAACTAAAGCAAGTCTGCTTCTTTAGATAGAAGTCAGACGTGTACCCATTCGTCTTTGGTGGCTGATATGGAGCTGGTTTGCCTTGTGTCTGCTTCTTTGCTTTGACTGCTGCTTTAGATTTGACTTTCTGCTGGTTCCTTGAAGCCTGAGTAGAACCTGTCCTCATCCTCTTTGTGCTCTCTGGATTTCCTGATGAAGAAGCATCATTCTTGCAACTGCACTTACAACTGCATGAAGCAACTGAAGAAATGGGAGACACAGCTACTCCATTGAGTTTGTGAATCTTCACTCCATCTGTTGGCTTCATACTCGGATGCTTGATGGTGATCTTTGGCCTCTCAACTTTAGGTTCGCTTATCACTCCATCAGTTATTCCCTTGAACTTGAAGGAGAAGGATGGTAATTCATATCCTACATCTGGTTCTTGGTCAAACATTGATCCAGATGTCATGAAGATCTTCCCCTCAGGCCGTGTTGTCAAGATCACCTTTTCCCTTTTGACTTCGTCAATTACTTTGAAGCATGGAGTTTCAATTTTAGGGTATGGTTTCAACTCTATCCCAGCTTCATCAGACTTGGAATTATGACACCTGTTGTATTCTCGGCACTCAGCATCATTGTCTGATATATCCTTTACCCTCCCTTCACCATAAGTCATATTTGCTTCATTATCAATTTCTTCTTGTGTCAGTGGTGTAGTTCCAACCAAGACACTATCAATAGGAGGAGGAGCTTCTTTATAATCAAGCTCGGTTCGTTCAACTTGTTCCTCACTAAGAAGTATTCCTATAATGTCTGTCACACCCCCAAATTAACCACTAACGGAGTTTATACCGTTAAGGGGTGCGAGCAAACCAGGACCACAACCATTAGTTACAAATACTAAACGAATCAGAGTAAAGTCCAACTAATAATAATAATAATGAAAACAGTTTAACAGTACGCAGCGGAAAACATTATCTTTAGCACTAACCACGTGCTTTACATAAACATTGTTTTAAAATTCCCAAGTTTAGTTTAAACAAAAATAAACATCTTCTCGTGCCATGCCAACCTCCAGCGGATACTCCTTAGCGATCTGCAAAAGTTTAAACCACGCAAGTGTCAACCTAACGGTTGGTGAGTTCACAGTGGGCTTGTCACGCAGCGGCCCGGTCTAATAATCATATTCGTGTGAACGTATCCTTATGTACAATTTATTTGTGAAAAGCAATGCTTGTGTTAATCAGAATCATAGTATCGTGGTTTAGTAAAAGTATTGTCCGTAACCTACGTTATCGGGTATGTACTAGTTTTGTATAGTTAAAGTGCTCAACCGATATCGCGGGTAGCTAATCCGTTGTTCCATGCACTAAGGAAGTTTGTACAAAAGCTGACCATAAATTATTATAGTGGCCGTGCCATCTAGTACTGCGGACCTACGTCATCGCGAATTTGCCTCCCCCGTGTCCTCTCGGGATCACGGTCAGATAGGCTGATATTGTACCTCCGTGCACTCCCCGTGCCACGGGGCGGAGTTTGTCAAACTCCAGTAGATCTACCCAACATCCCCTCGCTTTACAATTAATGGTACAATTTAGTTGAGGACTTTTAAGTTTCAAGGCATCCTTAGAAATCATGTGATATCATGTGGTTTAGACTTTAACCTACGCTAGCCATATTAAAAGATTTACCGGATTCTCATGAATCTCAAAAGTGTTTTCAGTTTTGTTTCAGAAATAGTTGTTTAAGTAATTCGCAAGTGCTTCCCATAAAGCACTTCAAGTTCATCAAGTGGGTGCCGAGCACTCCAAGTTTTCAAGTTCATCAGGGAGGTGCGTAGCACTCTCGAAGTTGTCAGCATTGTTTTTCATTTGGTTATTTGGTGTGACCCAAACGGGTTCACGGTAATCGGGTTAGTGACACTCACCTTTGGTTGCACTGCTACACTTGCTAATAATCCAAGTATGCTTAATGAAGACCTATGAACACGTTTAGGTCTTAAGTATTAGTTTCGTGTCTAATCTTTACTTAACGTCACTATGGCCCATAACATAGCACGTTGGAACTATGACTCGACATACAGACACACGACACCGATGGTTGATCATAAACAAGGGTTCATATACATCAGAAATCAAAGCATGTATCATCATGGCATAATCATGTAAGTCATGGCATAACATTCAAGTAAATTGTACAAGTTTGGATTTAGGTCAGGCCATAATTTCGCTAGCAGTTTCGCTAGGTAATTTCGCTAGGTGCACGGGCAGCACTTTCGCTAGGCTGTACCCGATGACACAGTTTCGCTAGGCTAGTTTCGCTCGAAACTGTTGGCACAGTTTCGCTAGCCTAGTTTCGCCCGAAACTGGTTTGAACTTTCGTTCAGGAAATTTCGCTCGGTAATTTCGCCCGAACAGGTCTACATAGTTTCGCCAGCGACACTACAGTTTCGCTGACAGTTTCGCTATATGGATTTATACACAGTTTCGCTACATGACGATACACTTAGTTTTGCTACATGAACCTACAGTTTCGCTGGTCGCTAGAAAAACCCGAGAAACTATCAAAAATCTTTCTAACAT
The DNA here is from genome assembly GCA_039602395.1 of Deinandra increscens subsp. villosa. Classification (NCBI taxonomy): domain Eukaryota; kingdom Viridiplantae; phylum Streptophyta; class Magnoliopsida; order Asterales; family Asteraceae; genus Deinandra; species Deinandra increscens. Next base: position 15,645,262 of record JBCNJP010000003.1, read on the forward strand.
CCTCTATACAACATGTGATTCATTTCTAAGCATATATAAGCATTTAGGAACATCACAGGAGCATCTCTAGCATCATAAACATGGATTTACATCATCAAATCATTTAAAACACCAAAAAGTCCATTTTCACATATTTTGACCTAGATCTACCTAGATCTCTAACATGGGTGAGTTTTCCACGTAAAGTTAGCAACTTTATGATATATCTAACATGTATACACATCATATCAGAAGATCTAACAGGTTCATGAAGATTGAGGCATGCTTTATGAAGAAAACATATAGAAAAGTGCATATAAATAGTTTTTGGGACTTACGATTCGATCTAGGGTCTGAATGGATGAGATGAGATGATGGTGGTCTCTTGGTGATTCACAACTGACCGGATTTCTCGAGAGAGCAGATGGAGGGTGGTGTGTGTTTTGTGTAAAAGAGGCAAGTGGTATAAACTAGGGTTTATTAGGATGTTATATATCAGGGCCTAGTTTCGCTGGCAGTTTCGCTGGCCGGCGAAACTAGCTCTGTTCACGAGTGAGTCCATAAACTGCCGGGCGACACTGTAGTTTCGCCCGGTAGTTTCGCTGGTTACCAAGAGTTGGTCAATTTCACATTCTAAGCAAGTTAAACACGATTCATAAATTGTCATACTATTCATAATATTAAATCATGCATTTAGATCACATTGCACAAAATGACAACAACAAATGAACACATAGCACATATGGACGGGTTCGGTGATCAACCAAAGGACGTGGACGTATTCGGCCTAGTTAAGCATTAGTTACTAAGTTAACACTTATAACGTAACTAACGGATTTGTCTAACGGAAGTAAACCTTGAAATTCTCGGATGTCACAATGTCTCTGGGAACTGGTGGAGGAATAATGTTGTTTGCAGCCAAGGCCTTATCAGTCTTTTCTGATCCAAATCCAGGTGTGTGTTTCCCAACTTGACCAGTCACAACAGCATGTGACAATTCCTTTCCAGCATCAAGCATTCTTTTGCTCCTCATTTGATTCATATCAAGTTTAACCTGCAACTCATTGTTTTTATGCTTAAGGTCATCTATCTGCTTACTAAGCTCAGCTATTTCTAACTTAGCGTTGTCATACAGATAAGCGTTCTCAGTTGCAAGTTTCTTATATTTCACTATGTCTAATTTCTGAGCTTTAACCTACTTTCATTCTTTTGCCATCTACCCTTAAAGGAACTCCTTTCGCATTTTACCTCAAACAGTTCTGACTGAAAATTTTTACAGATTTGCCTAAGTCCAGGAATTAATCGAGCACATGTAGGATTCGGGCATATCTTAGTTTCGTCAACTTCATATAAGAAAACATCCTTGTCCTCAACCATATTCTTTTCTTCAACCACTGAACTCATTATGCAGCTTCTGAAAATTTTGAAAAAATCAGCAAAAACGGCAAAAATGGCAAAATCACTATTCAAAGAATAGTGTCAGAAACTTAAAACTGAAAAACGGAGGCCTTCGGAGTGGAATTTGGGGGTCCAAACGAGCTCCCTTGGACATTAGTCGGGGGTAATTCTGTGGCTCGGTGTCACGAACGTCATGTTCAAATTTGAGCCTCTAACTCCAAACGAGTCAAAAGTTACGCCCGTTTCCGTGAAAGTGTGAAAATGAGACTTTTTGCCGCAAAACCCTGTTTCCGATCGTAAACAATGTTTCCGATCGTAAACTCCTTAACCGCCACAAGAAATTGTAAACCTGATTACGATTGAAGATTACGACCACCGGAGTCGTAAACGCCTGTTCCCGATGCTGCAAAGTCGTAAACTGTGTTTGCGATCCAACCAAATCGTAAACTCGTTTACGATAAACAAGTACAGTCGTAATCTCTTTTCTCCGAGTCGTAAACACCTAAAAATGTGATCTTGAAGTCGTAAACACACCGATGATGAAGATCTTCAAGCAACTCAGTCGTAATCACTCTAAAAACCCAGAAAACTCAGTCGTAAACACCCAGAACTCGAAGAACACAGCAGCAGCAACAGTCGTAAACCCAGAAAACCTTCGAATCTTCAACACAACTTGAACAAAAACCCAGAAAACACTTGAATCTATATCGTGAGAACCTCGAATCTAAGATTCTTGGCTCTGATACCAATTGTAGGTCCGAGATCAACAACTAATCACGATATTCTATCACAAACGAGTGCGGAATCCTCGTAAGTGATTGATTCAAGAAGAAAGATGAAGAGAACACAAGTATACGATGATTAAACGATAAAAACTTGATCTTTGCACACAAGAAAACTTGTCGGGTACAAAACTGAAAATTGTAAACTCTCTCTATCTCTGTTTACGATCGTGAACACCACTGGATCGTAAACACAAGGCTGCTCTCTAAGAATCGTAATCAGCAACCCTCAACAAGGAGGTCAAGTGGTCTATATATAGACCACCATTGGGTTTACTATTGGGCCCCTTTTGGATCATAAACCCAATAGTAAACTCAAGCCCAATCATAAACTAGCCTAAACAATAGCAAACTAGCCTATAATTCTAATGAAACCCTCTAAGCCCAGCCCAACTTATTTAATATTACAAGCCTTATAATCTAGCCTCTACACCACTTTCCGAACCGAGAATGTTTCCGAGGCAACCAATGACACAGAACTCTCGGTAAACTTGGCTCTAACACAAGAATGTCGAGACATGGCCGCCTTTAATGAAGATAAGTACAAGAAGCAAATAGAGGGATACTATAATCAGAAAGTTCGACCCATCACATTTCGACCTGGAGACTATGTGTTCAGAAATAATGAAGCAAGTCGGCAGGAAGACCAGGGAAAAGTTGGACCAACTTGGGAAGGCCCTTACCAGATCATGGAGGCATATGCCAAAGGATCCTACAAACTAGCTACCATGGATGGCAAGCCCATTCGACACTGGAATGGCATGCAACTGAGAAAATGTCATCTGTAGAACTAAGGGTGACTTTACCCTACCTTCGTAGAACTAAGGGCGACTAGACCCTACTTTTGTACGTTGTTGTTTAAATTGGGCAGCTACTAAAGTCCCATTATAATATAGTGCAACAACAAATTTTCCCATGTTTCTCTAATAACACGAAAGTGAACAAATAATAATACGCATCAATATAATTGGACGAGTCAGCTGGCTAATGGCGACTCAATTACAATGACAGATCATTTGATTAACATGATATTAGACCCAAGTCGGCAAACCGACTAAACTATTATCATAAGCAAGCCCGAGAGGCATGCTGCATTATTGTTGTGACAATAAGGAATCAATATAAAGTCAAACACTTTTGGCAAACACATAATAGATTCCCCTAAAAAACGCCAACATTAACATTCGTAATATGGTTATCCGTACTGGGCTATACAAAGAAACTATATATGTTCATCTCTCACATCTCTATATAAGTGGCCGGCCAGCATAAGTCGAGTCGACCCAGCTGAGCAGTTAACACTCAGCATAAAGGACACTCGGCACATACTGGACCACATAGGCTAAACAAAATTTGGCCGAACCTAGGTATAAAATGCGCACAATATGTATGACTTATTGTTTATGCAACTCGGACCGTACATCCATATATATATAAACAAAATATAAACAATAAAATGAAAAACGATACCAGTCGACTCGACCTGGCCCATCACAACGCTGTCGGTCGACTCGACTCAGCCCAGACTATGATGTAATCGGCTCCTCAACAACCCAACATAAGGGTCAACAAAAGACATTAACGAATGCCGACCCTAATACTTGGTTGCATATTAAAAATGTAAATGATGCTAAGCTTGGAGGCCGACTCTAAATACTTGATATATCTCGATATAACAATCTATCATCAGACAACGGCAGTCGACCAGGTTACACCATAAGTCGACCTCAAACACTTGACATATTTCAAGGTGACAAGTCATTACCAAATTCTTAAGTCGACTCAGACACTTGTCACTCGGCCGAACAATATCAACACATTACCTTATGAGTCAGTAGGGATGCCAGGTCGACCAAGGACAACAGCCGACCCAGTTAAAGCTCAGGTCGACCATTGACTATTAAGAAAGCAATGCGACTCGGTCGACTCAGCGACAATCATACAACAAGAATACATACAAACCATTCGGCACAAACACAACAAATGAAATTTAAGGCAATAACAATCCAAAATATTCAGTTTCATTTCATAACGAGTCGATTACAATGTTCGAAAGCAAAATATGACATAAATACAAAATGACAAACTACCTAGGTCTTTGGGGGAGGTGAGCCGGCTGTCGGCTAAATAGAGGCCGACCCACCACCGGTTGCAACAAACTTCCCAGCACCGGGTTTACTTCTCCTAACCCATACACGCTCAGCCCTAGGTTGAATAGCCCGAAGTTCTTTGATAGATGTGTTGAGACAGCCTGCCAACGCATCAAGATAGGGAAACTTCTCTTCCGAGAACTTCAAAAGGACTGCCTTCAGCTTCTTTTCAGAATTAGGCTTATAGTAAGGATGAGTCTCCTTGTCTTTTCCAGAAACAGCCTGATCGTAACCAAAATCATAACCCAGATGAGCACCTCGAGTCATCACAGCACTCTGTAAGACACCGAGTGGTTCTTTGAACTCGGCACTCTTGAAAAATCGGTCAAAGGCATGATGAAATCCTTCCTCAATGAGCCATTTTCGCTCATCACCCAAAATTTGAGCTTGGTTAGTGGCAACCTTATACAATGCTTCCAAACGATCCTTGTCAAGCTTTAACTTTACCACTTCGGCTTCATGACGCCGAGCAGGTTCCTCCTGAGCCTCACGCAAAGTGGTCAGCGACGACTAGGCATCGGTAACCGACTGCCATAACCCAGCATTTGCTTTCTCCAACTGCTCCTTCTCGGCTCCCAACCTCTTGACATCCCCCAGTAGTTGATTCATTTTCTCAGGGTCCAACTCAGAACACTTAGCCTCAAGTCTGGCCACCTCCTTCTCTAGAGAAGCCTTGTCAGCCTTCAAACTACCACATCGCAACTTGGACTGACTAAGCTGCTTCTAAAGCCGAGCATTGCGACTAATCATATTAACACCGGCCGAGTAGGCCCGAGTGAGCTTGAAGTAAGCTTTATGTCTGGCCTGTTTATGGTTTTCCTTCTCGAGATCCAACACCTCACCAGGAGGAATAGACAGCCGAGCAAAATCTCGACACAAGATGAATGTGTCAAGCCGAGACCAATTCTTCAGGTTCCAAGCAGGAACAAAGGGTTGACTAGCCGACTCAGACATCGGCTTCTCATAAGGAGCGTCATCCGACTCATCCCTGGCAATGACATCGTTCACTTTAAAACCCTCACCATCGCCTCCCGGACAAGGCGAGTGATACCCTCTTGAAACTGGGGACTCAACATAGAACCTCCTGTGGAAGGCTGCTCCTGCAAGTCATGTAGATATTCGTCAATAGTCGGCGAGGATGTCCAAAACTCCAGAAGAAGAGGTTGAAAACTTACGATTGCAGAATCGGTTGTTGTCTTTTCCATGTTACCATCGCCCTGATCTCGTCCGTCACCACTAGCCGACCAAGCCTCGAGGTCGGAAGAATCAGCATCGGCATGCACAGGCTTGTCTTTAACTTTCGACTCGACATGAGGAGATCCGGATTCCCCTTTAGACCTTTTAGACATATGCTTTATGCGAGAAGTTTTCTTCTCACCAGGAGTTTTCTCAGAAGTTTTCCTTTTCCTATCCTTTTTCAGTCGGCGAGAAAGCTCTTCCTCTTCAGTCCAAGCTCATCAGTAGCTCCCCCAAGAGCAGAGGCAAGAATAGTCTGGTTACCAACCTCGATAGTTTTCTTCTCGAATCGGTGCTTTGAGGTCGAATCGACTGGGCCGAGCTCGCCCTGCTCAAGGGGCTTATTGGTCTGAATAATATCCTCAGCATCGTCCAAGCTAATGAAATCTAAGAGATCCATCTCTGCAAAAGAGACACAAGATACAACAATAAGAGAACAAAAACCAAAGGAGGACTAATGCAAAAAACGAGCAGACTGAACAGCAGGGCATTACCCTGACCATCAAGCTCGAAAGCAGGCTTTCGGTCAAGAGACAACCAATTCTGACTCAGACCAGTTAATACCAACACTCTTTCACAAAAGGGCTTCAAGGGTATCTAAAGGTCGACCAAGGCTTGGACAGTGGCGGCGTCAAAGGGCTCTTCTTTACCTTTATTAGGGTTTCCAAGGGAGGGGAGCATCTAAAATCTTATCCGAAATCCAGAAAAATTTCTCTTTAAAATCCTTCAAGTTAGTTGACACTCTAGAAAGATAAAAGGGACTAATGGTCCCATCGTCATACTCGACTCGTCACTGTTCCATAGAGAACCAGTCACATGTCGACCTAACTTAAAGAACCGATGGAAGACCCCCAGGGTCGGCTCCTTTCCTACCCCCTACAGGCAACCTCGAAGTGTGTTATTCTTAAAATAGCTAAGGGATGAAGCTGGGAAATGTGCACTCGATGACTACTCAAGACACCTAGAAAAAACTTTGTAAAAGGAACCCTAAGTTGGCCAGTGACAAAAGACTTGGTATATAGACCAATCTTCCCCTCTGGTGGATGCCGAATGAAATCTATCGGCCCAGGGACCGCTAACCCTAAGCATTTCGAGAGGCCATACCTCTTACGAAATACCTTTAACTCGGAAATGGTAATAGTCGAATGGAACTCATCCATTCCTTTCGCCATACCAGTTCGAGGAGAAAACAAGAAAAGAAAAGTGAGAAAAGATCACGCACCAAGAAGCAGGAAAAGAGGGTAAAAACTAGCAAAATGGTCGAAAGGGCTCAGAGAAAATTCAACAGAATAAAGAACAAATGAGAAGAAAGGGCCTAGTTATAGGGAATTATGAGTGACGTTTCGGTTACCTAGGGGTAACTGTCACTTCAGCCCACAAAAAGCCGAACATGTGTAAAAAAGCCCATTAGAAGACATCCTAGACAGCTGGTATGTAAGAGGATAAACTCAAGCACGTAGCACTCGACCAGTACAATAAGCCGAGTGGCGAGACATAAAAACAGAAGAACGAACGACTCCCTTAAGTCCGATAACAGTGACCAAACCACTATACATCGGACTGGGGAACTGATGACGTATGTCCGAGTCAAAGTGACATCACACGTAACACACGCTCTAAACATTCCACCTCGGACAAAGAGGTCGAATGACCAGTCGACCAAAAGGTCGACTGACAGTCACCAAGACCTAGTCGACTGCAAATAGGTCGACTGACCAGTCAACCAAGCCAAGGTTGACTGACATTCACCAAAACCTAGTCGACTGCTAACAGGTTGACTGACCAGTCGACCAAGCCAAGGTCGACTGATAGTCACCAAGACCTAGTCGACTGCAGATAGGTCGACTGGCTAGTCAACCAAGCCACGGTCGACTGACAGTCACCAAAATCTAGTCGACTGTAAACAGGCCGAGTGACTAGTCAACCAAGCCAAGGACGACTGACAGTCACCAACACCAAGTCGACTGACCACCAACCTACCATGGTTGAACCTCACCAGGTCGGCTGGCCACACATGGTTGGACAAATCTCTAGACCAAGTCAGGCCGAAACGGGTAGGTACAGACCAATGCTCATACATCTAACTCGACATCCGGAAGGCCCGACACACCCACCATGGCAATTTCCCAAAACAGCCACTGTGATGGTTGGGCACAGTCCGGATGCTAGACCTGCAACACTCTTCTTTGGGCTCACCGCATTAATTACAATACAAGACAAAGGTTGAGGGTTATAAATACCCCTCAACCACCAGGTAAATTCTTATTCAATGCGTTCTCTCTCGTCTGATTACACTTAATCTTTCGAAACGTATTCTTATTCTCACGCCCAAGATTGGTCGCAGGACACCCTGTCCTGCCCCCCCCCCCCCCCCCAAGAACAACGGTGTTTCTGTTTTGCAGGTTCTAGGTCAAGCACCAAGTAGCCGAGTCGACTGCTAGCCAGAAGACTCAGCCTCCCATCCCTTGTAGTCCGACTGCTAAGTTGATCCGTCCTAGGTTTCTACCTATCCGGGCATATTTGGTAGCCCGATTCTATAGAAGGATACTGAAGACCATATTTTAGGGTCGTGAATTTTTGCTAGTATTCTATAAACGTAGGATTTTGATAATTTTCCGATCTAATAGAATGAATCAGTTTACCTGATTTTTTTTAGTTGGTTGCCCCAAAAGTACGAACCAAGGCCTGGGTATAACCCATGACTCGGTGGGCCTGTGATTGATATGGTATTATGGTATATTGATACTTCTCTTTTCTACTAATTAATCATATAAATAAACCATGTCTTGTTTAGTTAAAACGAGAAGGTGACCCACCCCGCGCGTTGCGGCGGGTTGCCATTTTTCAATCACTTTAGTTTCTTTTAGTGGATGCTCGTGTGGATGATTTGTGAGGGTTTACGACGTTAAAGTAATACTACAAAGCTTCATACAATCACATACCACATATTAAGTGTTTACAAAAGTTATTGTTAGTATATACATATGCTTTAACAAAATGTAGGATCAGTTATGTTTCACCTGGAACCTACTTCTTGCTTCATAATGGCATGTCTTTCTGCTTACGTAGTTTCATCTTCAAAATATATGTACTTGTAGCAACTAAACTGCTAGTTAACCTATTGCACCAAAAACAATGAAAAAGATAATGATTAGATACAGCTGCATTAAAAACAAAGATAATTATACTTGAACATTTACACTACAGCTCGAATCCATTTCAAAAGCATACTTTGCAAAGACTAAAAATCAGAAACAGTCAAAAAAAAAAACAATATACTTTTTAGCACTTTGTTCCTCAACCAAGTCTTAAAAGGCTTACTGTATGCTTAATATTCATTCTCTTATTGTTTATCTTATAGATTTTCCTTCCTGTGCAGGTTATTGCAGTTTTTATTTGTAGTCTAGATATATATTTCTTATTTCGTATGGTATATTGTGATTTTAAATCATAATCAGAAAAAATTTAATTTAAAGTCCCAGATTCAGCCAAACGTCTACCTTTTGTTGAGCAAAGTATCCACTAAACATACAATCAGAGAAGATATATACAAAAGATAACTAAGTGTATCAACTTCGGTTAACCATGAAATCAAGAACGAAAAGATTATAGTGGGCACACAAAGTCACTTAATTTCTAGGACAAGTTATCAAGATATGTATGAGGATTCTTAAGACCCCTCTTGGGCATTTTATGGCTCATACAGGTATTGAATTCTATTTTTTTTTTTTTTTTTGTAAAGGAGATTGTAAGTAGTAGTACCTTGTACCTTCAGTTGTTTAACAAAAGGAGGAATGAAACCCTTGGAGTTTGTCAGTTCTGTTTTTCTTTCAACTTCTTTGCACTTCCTTGTTTGTCATTTGCATGTTTTGTTAATAGTGTTAAAAAAATGAGATTTAAACAAATTCAGGTATAGGTTTCTAAATGTGGAGAAAATTACCTGGAGATGGTGCATTATGTATGTGCAAGGACTTTCCAGCCGGTGATTTGGGTGCTGTTGGAAATGTGAGGAGTAGATTCTTGCCATGTTCGATCTCTTTGTTCACTTTAGAGATGAACTCCACTGCTGCTGTATCACTGGTTTTCATTCTGAGGATGTAATTTCTCTCGACTCCTATCAACGACATGAACATAGGTGGTATCTTTTTCTTGTCAAACGTTAAGTGTTGTCATTTTAAGAATGAACGGTATAACTAAGACCCCTCTTGGGCATTCTAAGAATAAAAAAGATACCACCTCTGTTTATTTCGATATTGAATAAACATAAACATAATGTGTATTCTAAGGCAAACGTAATAATACCTTGTTGTCGAAGATGCAGTCCATGCCAACAGAAGATCGAAGATTCCACTTCTCATTGTTGCAATCTTTCGGCTCCGACAGTTGTGGTTGCTTGTTTTCATCTTCGTCGTCGTCAAGCTCTTGAATGTCAAACTCTTGTATGGTGTTTGCTACTCATCTTAGAAATGATATTATTCCTAACTAAAAAAAGTAAAGCCATTATTTATTCCTAAATATAATTAAGGGATAAAAACCCAAATACATATAACCTTTTTTCTTTTGGCAGTGATTTAGAGAAGATCTTAAGGACATGTTATACAATCTCATTTCTCACACACAACCGTCCCCAACAATCATTATTTCACTATAATCTTCACTTTTCCTTTTCTAATTTCAGTATTCATGCAAAGAAAACATCATTTGTATGTGTTCATTTTATGAGATTAAATTGTGTTGATTGCTTATCTTTCTCTACACCACTACTATGAAAACCCCATTACCGCGATGAGGATGCATCTCCTTTCAGTTAGATATGCAACAAAGAACAAAGTCCTTTGAGTCTTTGCTTGGCTAAGAAGAAAAATCATATTTCAAACAAATTCGATTCATAGAGAAGAAAATGAAACGGACGCTGCCGACTTATATGGTGCATCCATGATCCATCCACTGCTGTGTACCGTCACCCGTCGTCATCGCCACTAGTTAGCACCAGTCGTCGTCTGTCGCTTTTCCATTTGTAAGGAACTGCATCACAAACGATGATTACAACCCTCAGCTGCTTTGATCACCACCGTTTCCTCTCAAATTCGCCAATCAACCCCTTCTCTCTATTTGCCTCTCAGCTTCTGTATTTTTATTATGTCATACCAGAGAATTAAACAAATCAATTAAAATATGATCTTAGGGTATAAGAAATTGACATGCAGGTGTAGAATAAATTAACACAAACGAACACTTATACCTCTGGCCACGATCGGATCTAACAACCACCGGCTCCGTGAGAGACAAAGACTTGGTTTTCGCTACTTCCGCCACCGGTAAAATCATCGCAATAGAAAGCCAGGACCGTAAAACGTAACACCACCACCGTCTAGCAATATCGACGACAACACATGAGCGATGACCGTCTAAACGGACTTCCACAATCGTCGATGATCTCAACGCAGATGTGAACAAAGAAGAAAGTGAGCCGAAGACAGATATGGATACCAGATTAGGGAAAGAGAAAGGATAGCAACCTTGAAATGGTATGGTGTGGAGCAACTGTAAGAATGACGTGGGAATATTATTAGATGAAATCAAGTACAGTAATTCTGTGAGTAATGGATCCAATTAGTTTTGTTATATATGTTGGAAATATCCAATTAATTATGTCCTTAGGACCATTTCATAATAATTAATTAAATATATCAAAATGACATTAATGGTCCTCAACATTTATTTGATGGAAGTAAATGTAAATATTAATAAGTTAAGGGGCAATTGTGATTTCCTTTTAGATACCTATTATTAAGGAAGGATTACAGGTATTTTTGATATGCGATCATTACAATTCACGATCAAGGAAACTGATTATCAAAAATCCTCTATCAAGAACACCACTAAGGATTCTTCCTAATCATCCATCGATTCAAGGTATCATATCGAGAATCAACAAATGACTTCTTCATCATCAAAGATTGTGTGCCCTACTACAAGTAAGTTTTATGATTCATGTTGTATTTTGATGATTACTTGATTGAATTGGTGATTAGGGTTCTGGGAAATTAATTCATAATTAAGAATTAATTAACATGTGGCATCAGAGCCACGTTGATAATATCAATTGAATCTGTAATATTCGTTTTGATGCCTTGATATTTGATGAAGAAATCGCAAAACCCACCGGAATTATGAGACGTTTGAAATTATTATCACTTATCATATTTTCGTAAGAAAACAAGCACCGTTATCAAATTAATAAAATTGATTACTAGGAAAGCCACTGCAATCAATATACATATATTAGCCAGTTTGAAATTCTGACACAAACCATTATGAATCAAGCATATCTATATCAATAATTTTAATTTAATATTTTGATTCCTTCAATTCACATACAAGTTTCGATCTGTTTTAGTGATGATAATTGATCTCATGTCTAACAAAAACAAACTATTGTTGATAATCACCATAATTCAAACTTCAAACAAATTACGTTTGATAACATGGGTTTTTGTAATTTTGCATTCTATCAAATCAAATTATGTTTGTTCAAAATCAAATTTTGTTGGAAGTTTTAATTTCGAAGTGCAAATCAAATTGATGGAAGTTGGTTTTAATCATGATTTGACTTAAGTTTTTCTATTTGAAAAATGCATACAAGAATATATAATTTATTTGTAAAAGTTCTCACATGCATCGTGTAATTGGATGAATCTGTTTGCAAAAACTTCAAATTTACTATGTTACTTGTTTGTAAATGATTACAAACGTGTAATAATTTCTTCATTCGTATGTCTTAGAATGAAAGTTTGACATATAAATATATAATGGGAACTTCAATGGTAAGTTAGATGATTACACCCAAAGGTAAATCATTTGATTTAATGTTGAAGTTTGAATGATTCCATTTTATGTAATTATGTGTGTTGTCAAACAATGAACCCAACGGCCAATTGTTTGATAATACATGTTTTGAGCAATTAGTTGATCAAACTTCGTATGTGAGGTAGCGTGTTTGATGTGATTAAAGATGAAAATGT